>CM065306.1:1250000-2500000 GCA_033032175.1 Saturnia japonica | reverse complement strand
GTTCTATCTACATATATACAATTAATAACATTGAAGAGTTTGTTTGTATCTAATGTCAAATTAACAGCTTTTTACTAAATGCTTAAATGTCTGGCATTAAATCTAACATTTTTATTTCAGGAACAAGCAATTACGCGCGCATATAATATCAGAAGCGAACGAAATGAAGAATTCTGATAATTCCCCGCTCTCGCAGATCTACGAGGAGAATGGATCGGTGAGTAACACCAAGTTATTTTAAAACATAACTTTTTAAAACACCACAACACGTTAACAGCACACGCTTATGCGGCCTAGGATTAGTGCTTTGTCATTGTATCATAAACGCTAGATCGTTCCACGCTTGGCATGAACACGATGCACATAACCACTCATTGTAACACCACCACTATCGAGTTTAGTAGCCATTTTGTTCACTGTTTTTATTTTTTTTATTTTTTCCTTTACTTTTCTACGAATGAAATTAATTTTTTATCTTGTAAATACTTGTTTGTTTTATGTACAACGTCTTTATAAATTATCGCACAAATTGAGCTTAGTAACCCTTTTTTTAATTATAAATAATTTAAAAAATATGTATAGTAAATAATCTATTAAAAAACAACCTCCTTTTTCGCAGTCGGGTAAAAATACAATTAATTTATCAATAATAATATTTAAAAAATATATTGTTATTATATATTGTTAATGTGTTTGTTAAAATACATTCACATTATTTTAAATCTTAAAATGGTTGGTATATTTTTTTAAACCTTTTAGAAATACATACTTTATAGGTTATAATTTCATAACCTCAAAATAATTATTTTCCTAACAAACTTAACCTCAAAACTAACGCAAATTAACAACAATAGCTCAATTCGCGCGATGAGAGCACTGTAGGACTTCACGGTAGGTGACGTATGTCTCACTGATGTGATTTTGCAATATGGCGTGATGGTACATGTATGACGGGTGCACTAACAGCATGGGAGGGCGGAGGCGCCGCTGTGGAGCCACCTGCGCCACCTGGCGGCCGCCTGGCAGCGCGCCAACAACAACGCAGGTAATACGAAATATTAACCTTTACGAGTATAGATACCAAACATAACTGCTAAATTATTAACCTACCACTGAAAAAAAAAAACGTTACGGTATTAGAAAAACGTTTGACACCAGTTTTTCCCCCACATTTACACAACGCCGAGCGGTTTATTCAATATATTAAAAAATATTTTGAGAGATTATTACAAATGTAACGTTATATGACATGACACCTTCACATTTTACATTTTCACTCCATTGTCTTAATATTCTTCATGTATGAATTTATTTGGAAGTTACACAAATCAATTCTTAGTTTATATATTATTAATCAAAATAGACACGTGGAAGAAGAAATTATAAATTCAATAATTGATATCCACATTTACTCGACTACCTATGTTTGTTAGTATGAGACAAATCCATTTAATTAAGTTTTATTAACTTAACAATTTTTTTTTCATACACGTGTTCTCATGAAATACATATTTACTAATAATTGTAAATAAACGACATCAGGCATGAATAATAAAATAATTTAAAAAAAAATTAAAAAATTATGATTATTATTAAGAACTCTTTTTTACATAGTCATTATTTTCTTTATTTTTAAAGTGAAACTTTTATTAGATCGTCTCAAAATTTTTGGTCTGTGTGTTGCATGTCGCGTGACGGTCGGCCGCGGAGTAGGGATGGCGGCGCCTATAGTTCGCAGCAACTGACCGTGTAGTGTATAGACTAACTCATTTGTGAATTTTTAGTTAAATGTCTATAACGTGAAAAAAAGTTTCACTTTTACCGTGGTTTCATAAAACCACACAATCAATTTTTTTCAAGAGCATTTTTATAGATTACTTTAATTATGTTTTTAATAATAATAAAAAATTTAGTGAAGAACTCGTTTTGAAATTAAAACAGTGTCAACACAATCTATGTAATTCCAGGGGAAGTCCCCAAAAACGAGCCCTCTGCTGGAAACAGGGAGGTCGTCACGCTCCAACAAGATACAGTTCCCGAAGGCAGAGACAACCAGAAACCTGCAGCTGCCACCCGTTCAGGTAAACCAGTCACATAAGACTAGATCACAGATTCATAAACTTTATTGAATTACGCTACCTCACCCCTCCAACCCCGCAAGTAAATCATCTAAACTTAACAGATATCGAGCAAACATCCACTGCGTCTCCAATCTTCAATTCCGTTCTTCCTTCTACAATTCGATAGAATAGGAATTTCCAATCCTAAGCATTGGTATCCTCTTTAATCCAGTATACTATAAAGTTGTACAACACCATATTTTATAATTTCTTAAAACAACTAACAGTCGATATATTTTTTTCTGCAGAACTAAAGTCGACAAAGCGCTGCTCGGTGAACAGACGGGAGACGATCACACCGCTCATCGGCATGGTCGCGGAAAGGAAAAAGCGCTTCGAACTATCATAAACGACATCGACAATGGACGATAGTTTTTATCGATAACCTATTTATAGACATCGATAAAAACTATCAACGGGACTGGTCCAATACTGAAGTCGAATGCAGGCGATCGAAACGGAGCGCAATATAGCATACAAATAGTATTATAGGTCGCTTGTAGTCGGGCTAAGTAGTGACTAGTTTCGATGGATATGAACCACACCCACCACGCTAGCACCTGGCCACTGCTTGTTTATATCCCGATGTGTAATCACAATAAAATGCAATGTGTAAATATTCATATTAATAAAAACACTGTTTAGACATTTTTATGAGACAAATATATTTTTATTTATTAATAGAGATGTGGTATTTGCAGTAGAATGAACTGAAAAACGAAATAGTAAGCTTTTCGCGGTTCGATTATAAATTGTACAATGCTTAAAGGGCATCATGGCATGCGTTTTGAATGTTTACACTTTGCATTCACGTAACTTATACTACAGTTGTCTGTTCAATGTGAAAGTAATGAATTAACCATAATATAATGAAAATTGATCATACAACTGTTTTATTTATAAAAATCGATAAGAGATTAAAAAATTGTATTGTTTCGCAATTTATGTATCTGTGAAATTAATTACAATATATTCTAAGACCAAAAACTTTTTCTATATTATATCTTTTATTTTATGTTACTGGATTATACCCTTTCATCCGATCTATTTCTACATACCTAGTTAAGTGGCCAGACTCTAACTCCCACCCACCACACGAAATGTATATAACTATATTCATTGTTTTTTTTTTTTTTTTTACGTAATTTTAGTTTTTTTTTTGTATATTCAACTATTTAAACTTTCTAGTGTGAAAGATTCTTTTCGTGTCTAATAAATATGCTAAGTATTTTTTATATCTGGTTGTTGATGTACATTTTGTACATTCCGACCTCACTGTACATACTAATTGCGTAATCCTCTGTATTTTAATCTTTAAGGAATTGTTACCAAATATTTTTTCCTATTAATGACATGGGAGTTTATATACGTATTCTTGGGAGACCCAAACCTGTGTTTTTTCGTTATGTCTGGTATCTTTCTTCATACGGTTTCTAATTTTTCATTTATATTTGATAAAATTCACAAAAGTATATGTGAAATATCTATTGGGCTATGTCTTTTTATTTATAATAAAAATGGTACATACTAGTTGTGTCTCCTAATTAAAAACACGTTTTATAAAATTATTTATCATATTTCTGAGTTTTTCCTAAATGTAAAATCTCAGTATAGCCTACCTAACAGTTAAACCTTGATGATAGATAACCGTGATGACTCTATATAGGGTACAATATTAACAGTGTAACTAAATTCGTATTTACGAAACGCGCGGAGAGGACGGGGGGCTTTTATTATGCGATAAAAAAATAGTTAAAAAAATTCCTGAAATTACTTACGTTTTAAATAATGTATGGTATTTGTATTTCCTAATTACACATTAAAGGAAAATTTAAATGAAATGCACTATTGTCAATATTTTTAAATTTTTTTTTTTTCTTAGACGCACTGATTTTTAATAAGTATGTTTGAAATAAAACAGATTTTTATATTGTTATAGTTTTATTATTAAAAAAAAATAAACCCGTTTTTTCGAATACGGGTATATAATGAAGATACGATAAAATAAATATATATCGTTCGTTAATCTGTTAAATTTTATATGATAATTGATAAAACATTCTTATAAATACATTTTGTATTTCATTATTACCTTGCAACTTGCAACCTATGTGTCTTGGTTACCATTTCTTAGCACTGGGCATTCGTTCGTCTTCCGAATACAGCACGTGTCTTCACATTGTTATGTATAGTTCCACAAAAAATATCGCTTTAGAGAAATTTATGCCTAAACACATTCGGGAAAGTAAAATTGTATACTTACGTTATTTTGCTCAATGTTATCTTAGTTGCATTAAACATATTTATGAAAATACCAAAACTATGAATCGCATTGTAATTACTCGCGTGGCATAATGTTTTAGTTTAAGCATACGCCCTATATTATATAATTTCAATATTATAATATGAAAAATTAACTTATGTTACTCTCCCACTCTTATGTGTACAGTCGTCGACGCGGTTATGTTATTAAATTTATTTAATATCACAAAATAATTCTAAAATTTTAATACATAACTACGCGGGCGATTCTACTAGTTTATGCTGTAAAGTGTTGGTTTGTATAACAAAGATTTTTAAAATAAACTACTTAATACAATTTTTCTCTTCTTTTATTTACGAGTTTTAATGAGTCTTAACCAAAGTCTTATCGTTTCTGTTAAAATAGGTGAAGTGACAAAAAAGACGCGACGATTTGTAAACGAAAGTCAAACTTACACCTCCACGTAGTTCACTTACACCTTCACGTAGTTCAAATTATACAATATGTATTAAAAACCCCGTCGGATCCGTGAACGTGTTATCATGTATTGAGATTATATTCTGTTTATGTTATGTCTCAGATTATAAGTAAAAAATTACCTGTAATAAAATGTAAAAAAAATTCGTTAAATGAGGAAACTTACTTGGCAATTCAGGCTACGCGGCGCAGGGTACCGCCATACGATCAAACGTAACGCTCCGCCGCACAGTGGGCTGAAATTGGAGCCTCCCTTTCATAGGATTTTAGAAAAATTAAATATGTTATTTCATAGTTTTAAGTATACAGTTTTGTCAAAACAGTCATATCATTGTATAATTTAGCAATCAAGCAATCAATAATTTCAAGCTTTATTTTTACCTTCTACACCATATAATATGGACTTGTAAATTTCAAATGTATGAAAATGGATTTTCTTTTCGTCATAACTTTTTTGTGTTTTGAGTTGTAAAGCTGAAACTTATACATGTCGTTACTGGGGTGGTAATGAACCCTCAGGACCTTTCACCTTGACCCCGGGCGTCCCCGTTCAACAGATATTTGTTGATGAAAATTTCATACTTTGATGACATTTTATTGAGGTGAAATCATCAATCTGTAGGTTTATTTTCGACCTGAATGCTACAGGTATCGATTAATAAAGTTACACCTGATTTACCCTACTACTTCGTTTTAAAAAATACGATTCAGAATTCTTTTTAAAATTTCAATATACCTATTTTTCTTTATTAAAAGTTGTACATAACCTATAAATTTGGACTATCTACTTAAATTAACACCAATTATCATTACCTGCTACTATTCTTGATTGTTTGTGTTCCACATTTGTACCAAAATGTCTTGATTTTGCTAATTAGGGTAATTAGTCTATTTGTTTCGTTGATATTGATGTTTGTCATAAAAGATTAAACAGTTATTTCTGAAAGCAGTGTAAATAACATGAGATCTTATATTCATTTTAACTAATCGATTTCAACAGTACCTCTAAATAGAACATGTAAATGTAAATTCCAAATATATAAAAATATTTTATAACAAAATTATGATATTATAAATTATGATATACATATAGTTCCGATGATGCCTACTTAATTACACTCATACATTACTCAGAGTCACACAAATTTATTACATCTACAAACTCTATATTTTCTTTATCTGATGTAGAATTTACCAATAACAATTTAGCTTCATCTAATAGCGGTTTATGGCTAAGTTGACTTATCTTAGGTCTGATGCTGGACAGGTATGGGTCAGAAGTTATTAACAAACTATGGATAATATCCTCATTTGTTGCAATTCTACTAATTTTTCTCTAGTGGAATACTCTAAAATCTTTATTGCGTGCTTCAGAAGCCTCTTCAGAAAGTTTGCCAATTGGGATAAAGTTATTATGCTCAATTATGTCTGCACCATGCATGAGTAATTTATGCACGCTAGAAGGCATATAATACCACTGATATAACTCGACATATTTATGAGCTGTTTTAGAACAATATTGCCGGAACTTTTCCACATCCACAAACTTTCCACATGAGACTACCTAAAGAATCACCGCAAATCTCCTGATGAGTTCTTCATCAACATCAGTGATCTGTGCAATTACTTGAGGATTTGCAAAAAACCTTCTTGCGGTGTTCCCATCATTGGTCGTTCCCGCCCCTTGTTTAACTATATCTACAAGCAGTCCCATTTCATCCCGAAACTTTTCTTGAATAATCTTTGAAATAATTTATCTGCATCAAAAGAATTTTGCTTCATGAACACAAAAATGTCGATATTTGACACAAATCCTTCCATATTGAACAAATTAAAATTAACCCTGGGTAACTTTAGGGTACGGAGTTTTGATGATTTATGAAATGAAATATAATTACTCATGGTATTTATACCACTTTCATTTAGAATCATAATCGATCTCTAGAACTAATCTAGACAACAACAACTACTACAAAAACAACAATTACAATGTACAGCAAAACAAATAAACTAATTGCCCTAATTAGCAAAACCAAAATATTTTGCTAAAAATGTGAAACAAAAACAATGAACAAAAGTAGTAGTTTATGGCTTAATAAATAAGGTACTTAAAATTTATAGGTAATGTACGACTTAATTAATAAATAATAAAAAATGTGTGTGTGTGTGTACCAGAGTACACAGGTAAGAAGTGAAACTTCTTTACGACATATCATTTTTCTACTATTTGCAACTTCACGAAAATGGGGTAGTTATGGCTTAAGCCTTAAGAAAAACAATTTTTTCCGTATTAAATTAAAGCTATTTTATTATTATAGACATGCATACAATTAATGAGTAATTTATTTTATCATTGTTCTTATTATAATATCATTGCTATTGTTATATTTCATCAATAATGATAGCATAATTATTACTATTGTTGTCATTATTAAATATTTTTGTAATTAATGGCTTGTGGTAGCTAAAATATGAAATATATGTTTTACATTCTACATATTAATATTTATTTCATAACTTAATAAAAATAATTCAAAGCATATATTTAATGACTTAATAAATTACACAAGTTATGAATAAATAATTGGAATTATCTTTTCAAAGTAATATAATTATATGATGACAGTTAATCTTGTAGAAATGCAACGATTTTATAAAATTAAAAATGAATAATTTAAAAAAGATGTACGTATACATATTTTTATTTACCAATCGTGTTTTGTTTTATTTTGAAATTTTTATTTAATTTATATTTTTTATTGTTTTTAGAATTAATAATGTTCACTAGATTTACAGTCATATTTATTAATACTTGCTAATTTTAACAGATTTATATACATTCACTGATACTTACAATCAAAAAGTGAGGTTAACCTCAAATAAATATTAAAATCATGCTCATACGTGTTGAATTTATAAAACGAAATATATAATCACTCTCACTTTTCTTGTAAATTCACTTAAATTTGAATAAGTCTTTTTATTTTATCACTTTCAAATTAATATATTGTTATTCTTATTTCAAACCAAACTTCAAAACTAATATATTGTTGTTATTATTATAATATATTACATTATATTCTTTACGTCACTATACTAAACTTTGATAAAAAAGATGGCGCGTAACGGAAAAATGTTACACTAAATTTTTTTCCAATCCCGATAATGAAGTTTCACTTCAAAAATAGATTTATTGAAGTTTCAAAACTAATTTTTGATGGTAGGTAATGAGTAAATTAGGCGTTGGCATGATTTTAAATAACTCTTATTTTATCAATAGCTATACTAAGTACTAAAATTGACAATATGTCTACTGGTAGTGAATTTAATTTCAAAGAAAGTGGTGCCTAATTATGCAGTTTTCATTAATTCATATCTTTTGAACGGGGACGCCTGGGCTCAATGTCAAAGGGCCTAAGGGTTCGTTACCACCTCGGTAACGATACGTATAAGTTTCAGCTTTATAAAAAAAAATTATGAAGAAAGGCAAGTTCATTTTCATACATATAAAATTTACAAGTCAATATTATTTGGTATATAAGGTAAAAATAAAGCTTGTAATTGCTAAATTGGTAATTTATTAATGATAATTGGTGTTTATTTAAGTAGATAGTCCAAATTTATAGGTAATGTACAACTTTTAATAAAGAAAAATAGGTATATTGAAATTTTAAAAAGAATTCTGAATCGTATTTTTGAAAACGAAGTAGTAGGTTAAATCAGGGGTAACTTTATTAATCGATACCTGTAGTATTCAGGTCGAAAATAAACCTACAGATTGATGATTTCACCTCAATACAACGTCATCAAAGTATGAAATTTTCATCAACAAATATCTGTTGAACGGGGACGCCCGGGGTCAAGGTGAAAGGTCCTGAGGGTTCATTACCACCCCAATAACGACATGTATAAGTTTCAGCTTTACAACTCAAAACACAAAAAAGTTATGCGAAAAGAAAATCCATTTTCATACATTTGAAATTTACAAGTCCATATTATATGGTGTAGAAGGTAAAAATAAAGCTTGAAATTGCTAAATTATACAATGATATGACTGTTTTGACAAAATTGTATACTTAAAACTATGAAATAACATATTTAATTTTTCTAAAATCCTATGAAAGTGAGGCTCCGATTTCAGCCCAATGTGCGCCGTGCCGCGCCGGGGCTGGCGACGGTATTACAACGTTTTAAAAATTTGCTTAATTTTAGGGAAACTAAAATGAAATATATGTTGATTTTAAAGCGCAATAACATTTTTATTTTCATAATAAATAAAATTTAACCACAAGAAGGTAACATTATGTATCAGTATAAAACTAGGTACAATATTTCATTAAAGAAAGGAAATTTATGGCCAGCCGAAGTAGGTTTCGACCAAAAATGCCAAAGAGTTTTTATACTACTCTAAGGTAGCAATCAAGCATACGGTACGTCTGATTGTAAGCGGCTAACGTAGCCTATGGACGCTTGTAATCCCACAGGTATCATCAGTAGCGCTTTGCCGACCTTGATTTGAACCCCCTTTCCCAAGGAGCTCTAGACACCATAATCATCGCAGGAACACAACGCAAGGTTATTTGGCTGCGATCTTCTGTAATTGACCAAAACTAGTGTTCACGTGTACCTCCAAGCAATTCACTCGCCTATTGCGTTTAGCCTGGTGGCGTTCTAATTATATGAGGGATTCCCCAACTGCGGGTTCTTTGTGTTAGCTGTATGTGATGAAAATACAGTTATTCCAAAATTTTACCATTTATTAATCTATCCGTAGCTGTTAATTGTCATCAAAAGTTTGATAGGATTAACAATTAAAAGATCAATGAAATTATAGAAAATTTTCCAGCGCTTGTAAAGTTTATAACAAAAAAACTGGATTTCGAACTAGAATGCTATTCTAGATTTCGATCATTGACTGACCTTAATCGAGATGGTAATGCTGAAAGATTTTCAACTATAATATTAAACTTTCGGCTTAAGCCAAAACTAGAAGCCAGGTAATGGATATTTGGTTTCGGCTAAAATATGTATTTAGGTTGGACAATAAAACAGAATATAATTCTTTATGCAAATGGTTTTGTTTTAATAAAAATAGTAAGCGTTGTTTACTACGTAATTAGTAATTACGTACGTGTAATTTTTTATACAAGAGAGCGAACATGTAAATGTAATACTATTCAAATGTAAATAAATAAAAAATCAATAATAAATTAGATACTGTTTTCACAATTTTAACCACAAATTATAAAAAATCAAGTGTTTTCAATATAATTATATGAAAATATTCACAATAATCTAGACTTATAATTACAACTAACAACTGTAGTCGTACATGATCGTTACTTCCTGTTTTAGACGTTAGCGGGGACGAGGTAACATGCCACTACACTACACAGTACACTAAAGTAAACAGTATGTAACTCGGTAGTGTTCTTGAAACAATTACCTACAGCCGCCGCACGGTTGATAAGCACGCACTAGGGTTTCTCGTGTTACCTTCCTATGTGTTACATAATGCTATATTGAATCGTCATTATTATCTTTTTAGTAAAATACATTAAATATATACTTTTATAAGCTTTCATTTAAATTATTTCTATTTGGGTATTATTTCAAAAGGGATTATTATTAATTTAATATACTAATCGAGTTTTAAGAAATACAATAAAAATAGGCAAACAGGTTACTGTCTAATTAACAGAAAAAGGGATACATTTTTGCCGGCATACCTTGGGCTAATTATTTTTTTCGTAGAACACTTTCACTTTCACTGCTTGCTCATCTTCAGATTGTAACCACGTGTGCATCAAACCCGATAACATATGGAGTGACTCGTCCCAGCCACGCACCAACTTTTATCGTACCGTAGGACGAACTTTAGTTCTAGTCTAGTGGAACTGTAGTTATAAATTAGATAACTGCGGCGCACTTGCGACAATTCTGTACCGTAGTTTACAGAGATTCCGAAGCGCATCGTTTCGCCCGTTTGTATGAAGACATTAACATAATATACTCTACTGATGGAAAAGAACGTTCATGAAAGTCATTTGTTCAATTAAAGTTCAATAAAACATTAATGTCGTGTAACCAAACTATTAAAACAAACAGCGCTAGATCGTTTATAGAGTTAAGTATATCGTGACCAAAACGTATATTTAAAAGTATCTGGAAGCGTAAATAGATTCAGCTTAGTTTACAATAATCGATATTCATAATCACTGGTCTCTCTATTTTATTTTTCTTTTCTATTATTAAAACATGGTGATCCTTTCAATGAATTATTTTATTGTTACAATGTTAATTACATTCATTTTCTGTTATTTAAATTAGTATAATATTAATTTCAATTATTATTTTTTATTAGTGGTAGTTTTTCATACGTTGTAATTAATAACTTACTTATACTTAACTTACTTTATTTTATTTTAATTACATTTGCGTTACTTTATGTTATCAATGTAGTGGGCGCCTATAATAGGTTCGCATATATGTATTAGACTTCGAATGAATTGTAAAAATGGCTCAAGTGAAATATGCACGCTGTTGGCACTTCTTTAATAAATAAATAAACTAATTTTGAATAGCTGTGAATTCTATTTTATTATTTAAAATGTTATACATCAGTAGCGAAGTAACGAAGCATTTTTTACTTGATTACCACATTTCCACTAAACCCGTCCAAAATCTATTTACGTAAATAATACTATATCGAAGCGTTATACCGTTTACTTTAGTGTACTGTGATTACCCGCCTACGTGACGTAATTGCACGCGTTTCCTTTGCCCGCTACGTTATATGTCCCCGTTATCATCTATAGTACCTCACCCCGTCAACGTCTGTCGAAAATATAGGATGGTCGTGCACGATCTTGTACGACAATGAACCTTTATCTATTTACAGTGAGTAATTATAATACTATTCAGTAAAATATATGGATTCATGAAAATACTGTCATGTAGCCTCTCAAGCATAGATTAACATATGTACATAAGCGACTCGAAAGAGCTAGAGCATAGTATACGCTCGTGTTAGAACGAGATACGAAAACATGTTATCGGTCTACGTAAATCATTATCAAAACAAATACCACTTATTTCATTTAATGTTTAGTAGAAGTGTTTAATTGTGATTACGTGTACTATAACTGGATGTAACTCGTACTTATATCAAAGAATATCAACAAAATGTACACTACAAATGTATTATGTTTTTAGTCTCGTCTTATTCAACCGATTCCCGATCTATACTAACTAAATCCATGGTATCTACTAATAAGTACAACAATTGTGACTGAATATTTTATGAAGAGTTACATAACTTGAAAGAACATAACATAATTCTTAAACAAAAATACAATCTCTTTGAAAAATATCCGTTTGCTCTCAGATTATATAGTGAAGATTATGTACTGCATGCCTTTTATGTTTTTCCAGCTTTTACATTAAATATATGAGAATTTGATCCGATTGTCCGCTCGAACAGACCAATAAGCGACTTATTCGAAAGATCCTAATAAAACAGAATTAAAATATTTAATACCATATGCCATTCTAATTATATCAAAATCACTCTGAGGAACCAATTTCATAATTAACAAATTTAAGACCAGAGTGAAATTAAATTAACAACATTAAATAATTACATGTGATAATCACTGGTTTTTTTTTTTAATATAATTAAATGAGTTAATTCTTTCTCAAACAAACCAAATTGATATAAGGAACATAAAATACCAAATAGTATTGTAAAATGTGTGTGACTACACGAAAACGCATCATAACCAACAAGGGTTATTTATGCGGTCAAATTTCTTTGTGCTATCCGTATCACTCCTTGCCTAGTGTCTTACTTTTCTTTCTCCTTCTTAACGTTGACCCTCCCAATTTTATTCACTCTGCAAAGGCTGAAAAATGACAGGATTTTTGGTCTGTTCAGTAAACATCTAAATAACTATGTCAGTGAGCTGATAATAATAAGAAGCCAATGTGTAGTTAAACAATGGCAATATCAGGCATTTGCAGAATACGCAAGTTGACTCTATGTTTAAAAATTAAAGTAAATTATTAAGTAACATTGGTCTATAGATAAAAAGCCTAAAACAATACAAATCTGGAAAAAATTGTTGTTTATTTATTTAATTTTCCCTATGGAAAATTAACACTTTTTGTCTGTGAGTCACCTGATTTGAGACGCCAATTAGAAAACGTGATGTCACCATTCAGAAAATATGAACGTTAGACTCTGGTTAGTAGACTCTTGCGTTAGTTGTCAAACTTGTCACTATTATCATACAAAACGACACATAAAATGAATGATGACGCCACGGGACCATAATGTATCGTTTTTGTTGCGTACTTTTTATTTAGATAAAAAAATATTTTGAAATCTCTTTTTATGCTGTATTAATGAATAGAATATTATTCATATGTATTATTTTCAATATATAATGTTTTAAAACAATTTTCCAAAATTTATCAACTCTCGATAAATACTACACTGATTTGGACTTGTTTCGAATATCACACACTCCATACGACTTAATATGGTATGGGATAAATTAACCTGGCCAGATTGAAAAAACATGTACCTGTTCAGTATTTACAAATCTATTAGCGGTCTGTCCGGCACTTCGTTCTTCTGTTTCATTAGTCTAGCACGCCACTCGCTCCTGTCCGATAATATTTTACGTCCGTACATTGTATGTATGTCTCTGAAAGGCACCTTCTTACGCGGAAGTTCTGCCCTCAAATTTTCTTTATCTGGTGAAAATAACTATGATAGTTAAAAACAACTTGACACATGTTGCTTGTTTGTAAAGAAAGACAAAACATCAATTATATTTAGCTTAGAATAACTGATGTGTGGCACAACTTGCTGCAAATGTAGGAATTACAAGCCCAAGTGACATTGTTCATACTTAATTATATTTGTAACAACTACGCACATAGTATTGTATCGCTTTCCAACCATTCTTTTTTCGATATTTTCATTTGAAGGTTTAGAGTTATGGCCATACTCCCACCAGATCTTAAGTGACCATGTAAGCCAAGATGGTAACACGCTAATGGAAGACTGACTCTCAAGTGCAACTGCCGGGACAACTGCCAACTTGTCAACCAGGCAAATGTTAGAAATGTTCACCATATTATTTAAATTATGGTTTCATCACAATCATTTCCTTCACCGAAAGCTCAGGCTTATTTCAGGGATTCGAACTTAGGTAGATCGAAGCGATGTCCTAGATGCTTTCACAGTAATACATGCAAGTTCTTGTACTTACATTTCCATACAAAACTGAGGGATTTAGTTCTACAAAGACTAAAGTGCATTTATTATCTGTATAAATAAAATAATACAGGTTTGTCATTGGGCGCGCATCACGCAAATACTACTGAATAATAGATTTTGTTTTTTTTTTTTCTTGTGTTATTACTGATATCTTCATAAACAATAATTCTGTTTTAATGTTGGGCAGATCTGCGGGCACAGCTAGTACAAAATATATGCTTTATTACTCAAAGCAAGTTCTTAAAATACTTATTTATAGAATTAGTATTTGGTAGTGGTGGTGGAAGTAGTTTTTGGTACTTATTGGACTAAATATTTTTGAAGTAGTGCTTATTGGTAATTATCATAATGAAAAAAGTGTGACAAACGAAATAAATTAAACCTTCGGCTTAAAAAGTGAATTCGCCTATGACGTAAATCGAAAAAAGGCAAGTCTGTTTAAGGAATTGTGTCAAAATGTTGTTGAATGTAATTGGAAAACTACCTGCATTTGTAACTATGCATATTAGACCAAAAACTATTGACAGGTTATTGCTCTGTGGTATTCACTGTTCTTGGTCTATAGTATATCTACCATCAGGTGAAATGCATTAATCTTACAGAGGTTGGATAATATAATATATTATTTTACTTACGATGCCTACTGCCCTGTACAGTTTTGCTTTCACTATCCGCCACTCGGTTGAACGGATTGTATCTCTGTCCTCTTGGAGGTACTTTAGGTTCATCTTCCTCGGGCGGAGTCACAGTTACTAAGGTCGCTTCAGCTTCTGCTTCAGCTTCAAAATCAATTATGATATCAATGTTTTTAGAAAGAATATAATAATATAGTAATTCTAGATTTTTCAAAATAAATTTATCAACAATAGTAACAATAAAAAGGTTAAAATAAAATAAAAAGATTATTGGTGGTTATTATGGTCAGTTACATACAGGAAACACTCCAAAAAATATGACAGTATATAGGTAAGAGTTTTGAAAGCCAAGTTTTTTTTTTGTTTTGTCTTGTTTGGTGGATATAGAAGCACTTACAGTTCATTTATCATATTATCATCAACAATTTGAATTTTAAAACTTTTTGAGTTACCTATATGTCACTTGAGGACAGAGACTAGCTACAGAGATATCCAAATTATTTTTTAAACACATTTAGAAAACTTAAAGAGTTTTTACCCAGCTGTGAAAATGGAGTTTCTCTATTTCTTTAGCACACTTTATAACCTATAGAACTTGATGGATTTTACCATACGAGGCGTCGTTAGTTTCGTCTTAATTGTGAGTGACATAACCTATACAATATTTAATTACGACCAAAATAAAAATGGAATGAATAAAATAAAAAGCAAAAATAGAAAAAGATATGTTTTAACAAGTGTTTTTGTTGCGGTCGGTTTTTTCGTTTCCATTTTAATAATTTAGCTAGTTTTAAATTATGCCATTAAAGTCAATTTATACAATGTATCTTTACAGGGATACATAAACGAATAGATTGACAAGTTGTCTTGCATCAAATTTGAAATAATTCAAAATTGGCTTCCAGATTGCCTAATTTATTACCACACCATAATTTATTCATTACTAGCCGACCCATACAACTTCATCTGCGTCATATAAAGAGAGAAAGAATGTGTGTCGTAGGCACCTTTAATATAATTCTAGAGCAGCTGAAACTTTCTTTATTTTGCTATGAAGTTATTTTAAAACTGTGATATCTCCTGAGATATTCTTTGAAATCAATTGATGTAAAGGGCAATTTTATTCAAAATTAAATACTTGTGATGAATAACGTATTTACTTCGATAAGGATTAATACCATGTTTATAAAAACACCCTCGCAACTAATGCATTATTTTAGAACAAATTTTATTACCATAAAAATGTTATTTTATGTCAACCTTATGAGATAGACATAATTATGTTATTGCAGACTTTGTTTTAGAACTTTTTAAGAGAATCAATTCCGTTACTCGTGATTGTTGCGTAACTTTAACCATTTATGCAGCGCACGCAATGGAAGCTCTCTAAAGGAATAAATTTCCCCCGTTTTTGCAACATTTTTCATTGATGCCCTTTCACCTATTGTTCGTAAAGTGATGTTATATCCTTTATAGATAAATGGGCTATCCAACACGAAAATATTTTTTTCATTTGAAGCAGTAGTTCCTGAGATTAGCGCGTTCAACCTAACAAACAAACAAACTCTTCAGCTATATAATATTAGTATTAATTCATAATTTATAAATTATGGTGAATAAACAAATAAGTCAAAGTAATGAATTTAAAAAAAATAGGATTTATTCCAACAGAAACATTTTTAAATACCCACCCTAAAAAGTATGCATTTTCAACTTGTCAACTATTCACTGCTTTGTACTGATATACTGGACCAAAAACTGTTAATTCAAAATATAATTTAAGTATCATGAAAACAGCAATAACCTTGAGCTTCTTCAAGCTGTCTCTGCAGTTCAGCAACCATCAGTTTCATGTAGTCATAGCTGGCGCAGGCCAACGCTTTCATCCAGGCTTCCATTGAAGCCTGTGAATTAGTGCACAGATAATATGTCCGACCATTCTCACACTGGAAAACTATTTTGAAACTGTATGCATCCTCTTCTGTCAATTCTGCAAAAAAAATACATACAGTAAGATGTGTGACCTAGATACAAATCAGGGGTATTAAGAAGAACACGCCACTGTCCCCTTTGGAAAAAATGTACCATTGATATTTGAACTCATTTCAAAGCAATGCACAAATTAATAATATATCAACTGATTTTTCTCAACAGTATTTTTTTTTATGATAACATTCACTGATAATCACTTTATTTGTGATTGCCAAATTCGGTATCAGTTTTATAGTTGACTGCAAGTAGCCCGGATTTGAATCCGATTGAAAATTTGTGGGATAGAGTGAAGAAAATACTATCAAATAAATGTTTCAGTAATCAAACAAAACTATATGATGCATTTGTTGATATGTGGAGTTCTATTTCTCAGGATACATTTCAAAATAGAATCAATGCCACATTCTTGTACAGCTGTTATTGAGAACATTGGTTACCCCATGAAATACTACCATTGTGTGATGCTTACAACTGACATGTCTAAGAATATTGTAATCATAATACAGTGTGTTGGCGACAGAACAGTTATTTTCGTGTTTCTTGTTAGGTTATTATGTGATATTATTGTGTTTACGTGTTATGTACTATGTGTTACGATAAAATAGATTGATACAGACAATATTATAGAGAAATGTTAGCGACTACGCTACATTATAAGTTGCATGTTATATATTAAGATGTATATAAACGATTATGTATTGTGTGTCACATATAAGGAAATAGAACTAATATAGAATAGATAAATGCATAGAGTAAGTCAATAGAGTAAGAACATTCAATGTTATAGAAACTACGAACGGAAAACGGTGATGCCGCCCGTAAATTGCATTGTTTTTGGCTTAGGTACGGAATACATACTTAATGTATATAATATGTGAATATGTAATGGATAGGTAATACAATAAGGAACATTTTAATATAAGAGATATAATGAAAGAAATATAGAGAGATTAACAGAAAACCAAAGCGAAAACTAAAATTAAAACACGAAATAAAGCGGGGCTCTCTTTACTGTCATTCTCCGAACTACTTAAGCTCGAAGAGGGGCCGTATGGGGCACGGTGCAATTCAACGAGTACAAGTAACAACAAGAAGAAAGCTTTGGTCGTCCTGCGAACAATATTGAAGAATACGACTTTCATTGAAGACCCGGCACCTCAAGCGGTCGTGCATTATTGCACCCCCCGGACCCCCTCACTACTAACATCGCGGCCCACTGGCATCCGTACGGCGTCTACGAGACGGGCATCCGGCGCAACAAAACTCCCGTCCAAACCGGGAAACGTCACACCCCCCCCCCCTCCCTCACGCAGAGGGGAAGTGACGCGTACCAAACACAGTGTAAACTCTTTATAATGTTATCCTTTAAAACGATAAACTCCCTATAACGTTGAAGTGAGCCCAATTTGGTTGGTTTGCGTTAAAACCCACATATTGAACACTCTTTATAGCGATACGCCATTCTCTATTACGAAGAAATGTGTTCATATTTTTAGACAGTAAATATTTATTATCGGTATTATTGTTTATTATCAGGTAACAAAATACTTTGAAGCTCCGAAACATCTGAGGTCGGTCTAGCTTTTGTTATCCTTAATTGCCTTGAACACGTGCAGTATGACGCATTGTTTTCTCGGAAGTGATGGTCTTCGACCAAGCATACTGGGTACCTATCGTAATATCAGTCGTAAACCTACTTTGAAACTGTTAAAATGGCTAGTAAACGGAAAGCGATTACTGTTAACGAAAAAGTTTGTGTGATACGTGCGATTGAAAAGGGAGAAAATAAAAGTGACGTTGGAAGGCGTTTTGAACTAAGTCAATCCACTGTCGCTACCATTTGGAAAAACCAAAAAACAATTCTACAGGCGACACTGGAAGGAAACTCTTCTAAAAAATTAAGAAAGCCAAAATTCGAAGACTTAGATCAGGCAATGTTGTCGTGGTTTAACAATCAGCGCCAGAATAATGTGCCCATCTCGGGGCCAATTGTAAAAGCTAAGGCTGAAAAGTTTGCCAACCAACTTGGCATAACTGACTTTAAAGCATCTGAAGGTTGGCTCGGAAAATTTAAGCACCGTCACCAAATTACGTACGGTAAAATGAACGGAGAGGCGCGGGATGTCGATATGAATGTGACTAACAATTGGATTAGTACAGTGTGGCCTAAATTAAAGATGAAGTACTCACCAGAAGACATTTTTAATGCAGATGAAACTGGCCTTTTTTTCAAGTTGACTCCCGACACAACTTTTAAATTCATAGGGGAACAATGTGTTGGAGGAAAACTGTCTAAAGAGCGTATTACAGTTCTAGTGGCTGCCAATATGAGTGGCACAGAAAAAAGAAAGCTCTTAGTTATAGGCAAATCGAAAAACCCTCGGTGTTTGAAGAACATAAAATAGTTGCCAGTTACGTACAAAGCAAACAAGTCAGCTTGGATGACATCGCAGATTTTTGAAGAGGAAGTAAGAAAATGGGATGCTGAATTAAATCACGGAAAATCTTGCTTCTAGTAGACAATTGTCCTGCTCACCCAATCATATCTAATCTTCGAAACATAGAGTTAGCATTTTTCCCAGCTAATACAACCAGTATTTTACAACCAATGAATCAGAGTGTAATTAAAAGCCTAAAGGGCCACTATAGATGGAAAATGTTGATGGATATGATCGAAACTGACGGCAAGGTCTCGATCAACATGCTACAAGCAGTGAACTTCTTATCAAAAGCCTGGCAAGAGGTAACAGCAGCCACTATCCAACATTCTTTTCGACATGCTGGATTATATAGTAGCCAAGAAACAAACCAATCTGACAGTGAAGATAATCTACCACTGAGTGAATGGATAAGCCAGTTCAACATACCAAACAATTTTAATGAAGATCTACAACCGTACGAAAATAAAGATGAGGATGTAGCCACAACTGGTACACTTACAGATGAACAAATAGTTGATTTAGTGTCAAAAAGTCAGGAAACACCCGATAATCAATATGAAGAAGATGATCAAGTGGACAAAGCCGAATCAACACCAACAATTCAACAAGCCCTAGATGCCGCTAAGTTGGTAGAAATTTTTTTGTTGTTTAATCAAGACAATTCCACCACATACCTAGATATGAATAGAATACATCAAATAATACAAAACAAGTACTGGCATAGCAAAAACGTCAGACAAAGTTATCAGACTATATGTGTAAACAATAATTTATAAGCATTTATTATCTAAGACATACATATTAAAAATTCTTGTTAATTTGGTTGTTTTTTTGTTCACTCCATATAACGATAACTCTCTATAATGACAAAAAATGCTCAGTCCCTTGAGTTTCGTTATAAAAAGTTTACACTGTATTATATTATTTAAAGTTATTTTTAATTTATTGTACCTGTTTTTTTGTTTCTAATTAGTTGTCTACCTTGCTGTAATGTGAAATGTTGACTTTTATTTATAATTCTTTTTTTTCTTTTTGAAATTAAGTAACTTCAATTGTACTAAAAATGACTACATTATCCATACTATCTTAAACACTTCCATGCCTGAAGTACATATCTAATTTGGCCATTTTGTTTTAAAAGTAGATACAATAGTACTTTTTGTTTCTAATTGTTGTTTGAAACAAAGTAATGAAATGTAACATAAATAACAACTATTAGCACTCGTAATATTCGTAATCAGAAAGAAAATGTGTATCTATTGTAGACATTGTAGTTGTTTTTTTTTTTTTGCCTTATTATCTTCCTTTCTTATACTATACTTGGTCTAAATTTGAAATTGATTTATCGCCATTCACTATACAGGCTTTTCATATTTCTCCGATTTATGTTTTAGTTAGATGCCTTGCCTTTGTTCTTACGGCGGCAGAACAATGGATATGAATAAACATTACCAATAGTGTATCCTTCTAAAATTATCACTCCAACTGGCTCTTTGTCACCTTTCTTGTCGAAATAAAACAAAAGATTTCCTTTAAGCATGAACCATCTCTTCTGGTAACTCTTGCCGACGTCGCCGCACATATCTAACCAACCCTCGCGGTCCACTGGAGTCGCGGACGAAGCGAAAGCGCATAAATTCTTTTCGTTTATTTTCATTGTCATTTGTGTTAGAATATTGTGAGTAACTATAAAGAAATTATGAAAGTAATTATTGATTTTTCAACAACAGAAGTTAGAAGTGTCAAATGTCAAAACTTCCAGTACTACTTTACTCTATGATTAACAGATTAGCCAAGGGCAACACTGCGCTGCACCGCGTAATTGCGCCAATTACTAATTATTAATTTACTGCGCCGGGTGTGTTAACACACTCATTCCAAATGTGTTGGCGCACAGCGCACTTCAGTGCAGCGAGCCGGCTAAGGGACAGCGTCGAACCCCACCGCTCGCGTCGGTCAACTGACTTTTTTTTTCATTTTTTTTAACTGACTACACTGATAGCCTTAGGGGACCTATACAAAAACAGAGCCGCTGCGGCTTTTACAGCTTCACCGGACTTGGGGGCGAGCGCTTAGGGCACTCAGCCACGAAAGTTTGTGACGACCCGCACGAGGGTGCCAGAGTGACGAACCTCAGCTCGGGCGGTCGTCACGCATGCGAAAAGTTCGCGAACTGGCTAATTCCCTACTCCTACGAATTCGAGCTACATAACATATACTCATATGCATGATCCCCTCCTCTTGGGAGGAAGGAGAGAAACGTGCGTATATGTATTTAGTGATCGGAATGGTTTTTCTACACTAACTAGCGCAAAAAAAGAAAAAAAAAAGGTCCCTTACAGAACCTATGTACTTGTGTGGTGTGCACGTGTGTATGTTCATACGTGTGTAATGTTGTATGTAGGTAGCTAAGTGTTGCACGTATAATTTCACTGAGAGACGGTGGAATAAAATAAAAACACTCTTGCGTTTGAACCTTATGAGCGGAGGCTGCGCGGGTGGTGGGAATGAGAAGCTCGGTTCTCGGAATTTAGTTGCGATGGATCGCTTTACCGGAGCGCAGCGTGCATTCTGCATTAAAGATTATTATAAAAATGGCGATTTGTGAAGGAAAGGATTCAATCGTGGGTCAGAAAGTTCGAAGCTACTGGTTCGACTCTCAAACAGAAACCTGCGGGATGCCCAAGGTCAACAAGAACGGAAGACACAATTGAACAAGTTAGAGCTTCAGTTCAACGTAATCCTGGTCTATCGACTCGCAAGCGATCGGCTGAACTTGTGGTGTCCAGAATATCTTTGCGTTGCATTTTGTTGGAAGATTTGAATTTGCACCCGTATAAAATTCAACTTGTGCATGAATTACTGCCAAATGACCCAAGTTTACGACACGAGCTTTTGTTGAAACAATGCTGAAACGTTTTCAGAGTTTCAACAATTTTCTGTTCTGCAACGAAGCCCACTTTTTCATGTGGGGATGTCTGAAAAGTAGAGTCTACTCCAATAACCCAGCCACGATTAACCAGTTGAAGATAAATATCAGAGAAGAAATGGCAGCTATTCCTCGCGCAAAATTGTCAGCGAGTTTTTACCAACTTGAGGTTCAGATTCCAGGAATGCTTGCAGCGGGATGGTATACACCTGAATGATGTAAAAACCTCTATAAAAAACTAACGACGGACTAGTGGGGGAGGGGGTGCGTTCATTCGCCTCCTTCCCCTGCCGTTTCACGGACGGCAGAGGAGAAAACCTCGGTAAAAAATCATATCCGGGCTAGCGCGGTGGGGGTACGTTCATTCGCCTCCTTACCCCCGCCATATGCCAAAACATTATGGCAGAGGAGAAAACCTCTATAAAAAACCCAACGCCGCGCCGAGTGGGTGGGGGACAGGGGTGGGTTCATCCGCCTCCTTCTCCTGCCAGGCCGAACCAAGGGGATATGGGTCGGGGGGCCTGTCTTCCCATTGCACTGGTTTGGCGGACGGGGAGACAGTTTCGTTTTGCACCTGGCTGTCTCCATCAGCGGGCGGCCCTTCCGGGCCTTGCCGGCGGGGCGACGCGGTAGTATGCCACCGCTGGTCCCGTGTCGCCCCATTACGGCGGCGGACGGTGCACCGTGGAGCTTTAGTGTGTAGGAGTCTCACATAACCACTCGTCCCCCCGGGCGGGTGTGTACCCATGACGGGTTTCTCCACGTTAAAAAAAACAGTTCAACATGCTGGGATTAAAAATGCAAGAGTTGGTTTTCTATTCCCTATGTATTACTTTACTTTATTGTCAAAACCATAGTAATACCATCTAACCGTAGCATAGAATAGAATATGGTGATAGATAGTAAACTAAATACCACAGAACATAATATAACTCTAACGGGCAGAGATAATAATTGTCAAAATACGGAATCGGTAGAGTTGCCACAATTAATGGTTTCATTATTCCCAAAATAGGTAGGTAAAAAAACGATATCCAATCTAATAAAATTTCCTTTTTTAATTAACATTAACTTTATTAATTATTAGGAGCATACAAAATATGAATATTTATAACAACGCACAACAACTTATTCATAGCTTGGTGCTTAAGAAAGCGCTATCATTATTACGCGCTTCAATTTTGAGTATAGATCAGTATCAAACCTTATTAGGATCCAATATTCCTTACTTAAAATAGCAATCATTTTAGAACTAATTTCAAAGTCATAACAATTAGCATCATTCATTAATCGTTTTTTATGTGAGAAACCTGTGATAGATTCAGTAGATAGCTGACGACCTATTTCGCAGTTATGTTTTCTATATTGCTTATGGTCAAATACTCGACGGTATAATATTGTTGAGATAAAATTATATTAAACATAAAATAAACAATTTGTTTCTGAACACAACAATTTTCAGTTCTCCATTGGTCCGAAGTGTGGCGCCACTTCTCTTGTCGCGTCGTACCTTTGATTAAAAATACATAAATAGTCTTGTTTGTCTTGTCACAATAATTGTAACTACAGTATTTCAATAAACTTTAAAATTAGGATCGAGGTATAATTTCTACAGAAATGATGTACAAAAAAGTTAAGTAAGTAACTAATTATTTTTAAAGAGAACTGCCATTTTAAAATCAGTTACATCTGGTGGAAGTCCACATTTGAATGACAGTGGCTTCATGAGGTTTTCAAACATTTTCAAAATATTTCGACGGTTTGTTTATTTGTCATTTATTTTCATGGTTGGAAGTTGCGCAAATGTCGCCAGTTGCGGAACCCCCCCCCCCCCCCCCTCCTCATTTTAACTCCACTCTGAAGCGTAGCATCTAGCCATCACCACTGAAGCTAGCTCCGTTTTAGTGTTGGGCACTAGATCAGTTCCCGAAAAGCGCTGGTATATAATGCTATTTTTAAATTAGGACTTAAATAGATGCGTTCTATATTACCGCCCTATAAGAACCATATTGTTTGATTGAAGAAAAAATTAGTGATTGAGGTAGGTATAGTTTATTTTTCGTAATTTCAAGTACCAACCTATTATTTACGTTCTGAACAAAAATAAGTTTACTTATGTATAGCGCAAGCTAATACACTAGATTCCCGGTAAGTGCTTCAAAAACGGCCCGAAAAATTAGAGCACAAGTACGGTTGTGGTCTTATTTCAAATTAGTATGGTCCAATCACAGACTATTAGATGTACAAGTAGGTCCAATCATAGCCAACATTAAGACGTCATAATGCCGCAGTATGCATTCAAAAATTGTGCAAATAACCACCGCAACACCAAGATTTTAGAAGGAATATCTTTTTTTCGGTAAGTTTATATCATGAAATGTTTTTATAAAGTAAAAACGGAATTAAATAGTAAATATGAATCAATTACCAAATATTGATTGTTTCACCAATGTTTGCGACAACGCGCCAACTATTGTAACAAACATCGACTGTTCTGGAAACTGGGAATGCATGGAGTAGTATTGTCATTTTAATTATAATTTTTTTGTAGCTTTCCTAGTGACCCATTTCGCTGAGCAGAACGGGTATCTGTTGTCGCGAAAAAAAGAGGAGAAGAAATATACAAGCCATATAAAAATTCGACAATTTGTTCGATTCATTTTGATAGATTGGACATAACTGGAAACAAGCAAAGGCGTAGATTACTAAAAATAGCCATTCCCAAATTGCAGGTAATTATCATAAAATAATAAAATATTTTGTGTAAGATAACATTTTGTATGATATAATAAATAGTAAGTTGATTATGATTTCTTTTCAGATTATCAGAAGAAAACTATTAGTAGGTATTTTCGTGAAATACTTTAAACTGTGAACCGCGTATCTTTATTTACAGTCCACATCTTCAACAACTTTATCTTTTGAAGATACCACAGGAATACGTGACATGCCTCGGGCTGATGCAGTTTCTTTTATATCTCCTGCATCAGATTTAACATCTTTATGTGACACTCCTAGAAAAGGGTATTTAAAAAAGAAATTGATGACATGTAGCAGAATTCTAGATAGTAAATCAAAGAAAATTAAAAATTTACAAAAAGTAAATAAGCGACTAACTAAGAAAAATCTTTCTGTAAAAAACATAATTAATTTGCTTCAAAAGAAACAATCGATTGATGACTCAGTATTCTTAGATTTATCAAAAAATGTTGAAGTTGCAGAATTATTTAATGGAATGTACTTTAAAAATAAAAAAAATCGTACGAGGCCCTTCATAAAATATCCTCCAGGTGCTAGAAAATTTGCTTTATTGTTGCATTTTTACTCACCATCTGCTTACAAATATGTACGTAAAATGTTTAATACATGTCTACCCCACCCCCATAAATTATATGAATGGTATTGAAGTGTAAATGCGGAACCTGGGTTTTGCAACGAAACTATAAATAGGCTTGAGGAAAAAGTAAAATCTAGTGACAAAATTATTTTATGTGCTTTAGTTGCCGATGAAATGTCTATTAGGAGGCAAAAGATATGGACAGGTAAAAGCTATGAGGGCATAATAAAAGGAAGCGACGACAGTAGCCAAATGGCCACCCAAGCTTATGTTTTTATGTTAGTTGCTATTAATGATTCCTGGAAACTACCATTAGCTTATTTTTTTATTGACGGTATTAAGGCAGATATTAATGCCAATTTAATAAAGATATCTTTAGAAAAATGCAATAAAATCGGTGTGCAAATTCGTTCGGTCACGTTTGATGGATGCAAAAGTAATATTGCAACGATGAAAAATTTGGGTTGCGTGTTGGATGATTTAAAAAACTTAAAAACTGGTTTTAAACACCCCAGTGCTGATTATAATGTAGTTGTATTTTTAGACGCATGTCATTTGTTAAAACTGATGCGAAATACCTTCGAATTTAAGAAAGTTATATATACTACCGGTGAAAAATCAATTAGATGGCAATATTTATCGGAGTTATATAACCTGTAAGAAGAGAACTGCTTACATTTGGCCAATAAACTTTCGTATCGTCATGTTCATTTTAAAAACCATATAATGAATGTTAAATTAGCAACGCAACTTGTTAGTAAAAGCGTTGCCAAAGCTATAGACTTTTGCAATAAAACTTTAAATACTCCTGCATTTAGAGATTCAGAAAGCACAGTAGAATTTATTAAGAAACTTAATGACCTTCTTGATATCCTAAATACTAGAAACCTTAACGACTTTGGATTCAAACACCCTTTGAATAAGGGTAATTCACAAAAAATATTGTCATTCTTTTCCCAAACTAAAGATTATTTATTTTCATTAGCAATTAATGTGACAAATAAAATAACTCTTAAAGTCAGTACCGATAAAAGAACTGCATTTTCAACCAAAAAAGTGCCACTTATCAAAACACGGAATAATACTAGATTATTAAGGACTATTAGTGTGCATCAACAGTCTGACTTATTTGTATGAAAATTTAGTTGCGACTGACATTCTTCCTTTTTTATTAACGTATAAACTCAGCCAAGACCATATCGAGCTATTTTTTGGGAACATACGGGAGTCAAAGCAGACAAAATAATAATCCCAACACGAGACAATTTAAAGCCAGTTTTAAAGAACTGCTATCTCATTCAGGACTGGACTCCAAATTTACCGGAAATTGTATAGCTATAGAGAGAATACCAATTTTATCTGGATCATCATTACTCAATAAAATTAATAACTCATCGATAAGTTACCGTTTTGAGGAAACCGAGGAAAAAAACTTAAGTTCTGCAGAAATGTTAAAGAAACCAGAGTTTTCATAAATATCAGACAAACTGCACTGAACTTAGTGAAAAACTAGACCGTAATCCAACTTCTGATATTGTTTCGCAAATAGTAGGTTACATTTCTGGTTTTGTAGTCAGTAGTCTTGTTAACAAAATTAATTGTCAGGAGTGTAAAATGGATTTATGGGCTAAAGAAAAGTTATGGTTTCACAAATTAATAGATTTAAGAGACATGGGTGGTTTATGTTATGCTTCAAACAACGTGTTCGACATTTGCATGAAAACCGAACGTGTCATACGCAATTGTCTTTGTATGAGTGGTGGCAAAACCATTAAAAAATATATGATAAAAGGCTTATATGTATCAATTTTTTGAAATGCATATGTTGACAAGGATGTATGTTCTGGGGAAAACGAACACAACCATAAAATAAGCTTGATGAAACTAATTATTGAAAAATTCATTGATGTAAGATTACATTATATTTGTAAAAAATAAACCGCTCAAATAAAAATTGATTCTAAAAGACAGCTTTATAACAAGCTGAATCTGTTTAAATGGTAATTAAACATACATTGTGTTTTAACATACGTAGTATATACACTTTTATAAGCACGAAATTGTCAACATAATGTTTTTAACCTTATTGCTCACATTTTAAGTTTCATTTTAGAATCAATATTTTTTTACTTATATAAAAATGACTTTTAATTTTCAAGTTTTCAAGCGACCGCTACCTACCCTAATTTTTTTTAAGACGTCTGTATTCGGGCGAACAAAATCAAAAAAAGAATTATTCAAATCGGTCAAGCCATTCTTGAGTTTCAGCGAGACCAACGAACATCAATTGATTTTTATTAAATAGAAAGATAGGTAGATAAGTGTGTGCAAACGTGGCCACTTGAGCGACTTATTGTTGTTCCTGATCCTTAATCTAGTACTTTTATTTATCGAAGGCATTAAAAAAGTATTGGACATTTAGACTCTAATCATTCCTTGTCCAAGCGGTGAGCCATCGTCGTAAATGCTTAGTGCTTATTTTGGCACTTTGTAATTTAGACTTTAAAACATGCGTGTAAGGTTGAATTTGTTTTCATGTATGTTGAACAGTGAGTAAAGGTAAAAATTTATTACTTTTTGCACATAGCTTTGTGAATAGAACTTTTAGCATTGCTTTTAAGATTGAAGTTACATTAATGTATATTTATTTCAACTAGAATTGCGTAAGCGCAATTGGCGACAGTTTTAAGAGAACTTTTGTATGGGATTGTGTATCTAGTGTATTATTGATCGAAGAGCGCAAGGTACGGTATTGGAATTAAAACATCAAATATTTATTTATTTATTAAGTCATCTAAACCAAAATAATACAAAAAATTTAATTAAAGGTCATCAACTGAATCGTCATCCCCTGCCTAGTCGGTTGGAAGTGTTTGAAGAGACCCAGAATCAGATGGACCGGGCTGTGGCTCTGTTATATCCACATACCATTGGGCTATCTCTAATTTATATTTTTCGTTACTTACAATTTACCTCAATACAGCATCAGGAAGATCTTAATTGAAACATGTAGGTTGTTTAGAAGTCAAGTCCATTCTTACCTGTAAAATCACAATATTCACGTCTACGTTGAGAGCATTCGTAATTTACTTTTCACTATATTCATTGTGGTAAATATTCTTTCAACATCTGCATTAGAATGTCGAAGTGACATAACTTTTAAACTTATTTACAAGTTTAAAAAAATTCAATGGAAATTAGTTTGTTTTGAAATTGTTATAAAAGAAATAATAAGTATGGTATAATTTAACAACCATTTCGATAAAGCGTTAGATTTTCCGCCTAGGAATCAACTACGAACAAATAATAGTAGATTACCCTAAACTGCCGCTAGATCTAGCACCGAAAGCACTAAAATGGCAGCACTGTCCATCACAACAGCTACCTACACTACTGTGTTAGCAAGCAAAATCGTATAGACCAGCTTTGTTCAGCTTCAAGTATACGTTTATTTGATATAAAACTTAATCATATTTTAATCAATACTTTGTATTAAAATTAACTTTGGAAAGCATTCTTCAATATCTTGCAGCATTATCTACAATATTAAAATAGATATTGTTCATGTATGTTACATAATGTCTACAGTTACTGGTAATGTCTTGAAACAAACCAATGGTGAGAAGGCAATGGTTGTCATATGCATAGGATTTACATAATCTACAAATCGGCAATTCAAAATAGAATAGTACACTTGTATTAGAACGATATAGTGATACAAGACCATTTTTTTTACTATGTGCTATCTGCCTATAATTATGGGACTACGTAAATCGTTATCAAAACAAGTCCCGCTTATTTGTGCAAAATCTAATATGTTTTATTGTGGTTACATGTACTGTACATGTATTTAACTCGTTTATCAAAGATCGATAAAATAATACGCAGACTAGTGTATCCAGTTTTTGGTCTCGACTTGAAATCTATGTTCATATGCACGTTAGTCAATAAGCCTTCCCTACACTAAAATGTTGTATTACAACTGTATATGAGTACTAAATACTTTACACTAGCTGCGCTCCTTGGTTTCACCTGTGTCAATTTTAGGCGATAAACATCACGAAGGCACCAGCGTAGGCAATTATTTATATGTACTTTTTTTGAGTCTATCCAAAAAAAAAACAATAAACCAAATCTTTCCTCTTTTTAATATTGGTTAAAAATGAAATAAAACAATGCTATTAAATAAGTCATATTTTATTCATAATTATTATTATTATTAACTATTTTTCACAGTTATTTATAAAGTTATATTAATATCAAGTATTATACTAAATTTGTTTTACGTTTCCCGACGATTGCTCCATTTAGAAAATTTGATTTCCACTTATCTCAACCATTCGGTTACGACACCGCTTAAAACTACTATATGACAAAATTGTGAGGTCTATGTACAGTACGTTCCCAATTACCTATAAAAAAATACAAATTCACAATAACAAAAAAGATCAATATAAAAAAAAAAACGAAACCCTAAAAATAATTAATTTGATTCAACTAAGATTCTCTCACGCATAATAAAACTGTACAAAAAAATATTTCACAAGTGGTTTCTTTAAAACTCGTCCCGTCGGCAATATGGGCAAACAATTAACGGTATTTCGATATTCGCTATATCGACTATATACATAATGACGTTTATATAAAACAAAATATAAAACTATATACAACATCATTAAATATTCTCAAATGCCTTTGTAACACATTTAAAACATTTCATATTCAACTAGGCGTAATTCAGAAAGACGCGGGCGCGTCGCACCGCACCTACCACACACCCCCCCGTTCCAATATGCATGCGTGCATGCCAGAGCGCGGCACACGCGCCTCCCCTATACATACAAACAACACATGTACAAATTGCCTAAAGTCAGCCGATCTCACTGACGATAACGTAATAACCATTAATTAGACACTAAGTAACAAAAATCATCTCTTGAATTTATAGCATGCCATTGGCAACATGTACGTACTTACACGTACACACTGAGCACACGCGAGCAGTTCTCCAACTAAGCTCTAACTAGTACCAAACTGATATTCAGCTGGCATCAGTTAGGACCCTGGTCCTGTTTGAGGTTTAAAGTTGATCATATACAACAGCTAGGATCAGCGGCGACCACTTCACCATCAGGTGTACTGCGCCTGCTTCTTTACTAATTTTTGTTCATAAAATAAAAACAAATCTGTATACTGCCGAATCAGCTTGGAGATGTCTTTGCGTTTGTAGTAGTGTATGCTATAGTCTACATTTGTAGTCAGATTGCGAGGTACGTGGTAGCGACTAGCTAGCACAAACTGGTTTATTCCGGTTTAACTCACTCTTGTGGATTACACTACTACAAAAGCAAAAACGTCTCTTAAGTTGGTTTATCTATAACTCAAACACTCATTAATTTTATATAATGTTAGTTTTTACGAAATCAGTCCGTATAAAGAAAGAATGGAATACATAATATACGTAAATACAAAATCATAATAAAAATCAATATAACGAGTGAGACGCGATTCACGCACATCGAGTCTGCCATATTTATATTATATTCACATAACATTGTCACAGCACACTTTTCTACCCCTAACCCTTTAGCAATAATATATTAAAAATAGAAAATTTCATATAACTACATGGAGATTCAACGACACTTCATCGTCACGCGAAGCCACGTCACGTCTCGTTACGCCACGTCACGACACGAGACACCACAAGACCACACTCCACGTCATGTCACACGGCGCTACGTCACATCATAACACGAGACCCCACGCTACGCAAAGCCACTTAACGTCTCACTACGCCACGTCGCGATACGAGACACCGCGTCACACCACGAGACCACACGCCACGTCACGTCACGACACGAGACATCGCGACACATCACGAGTTCCCCGGCACGTCACGAGAAACCACGTGACGCGCGACGCTGTTCCATTCCGACCGGCTCCGTTATACAAAACGACTCGTGTCTAATTTAATACAAATGCTACATTGAAACATGATTTAGGGGACTCACTTTACATCTATGTTTTTTTAAAACTAACAATAAACTATTGGTGTCTCTAATTATCCGAGCGGAGGTTTCTTTCCTATCATAAGACATATTATTATGTTTTCTAATTAAATTACGGTTTAGAACATTTCTTTCGTATCACATCGCTTCAACAGGGCTGGCAGTCAATGTAGAATTTATAAATTTGTACAATGTCTCAGCGATGCGTACTGTAATCGTGTTGCGAACATTTCGAACTAGTTTTACTCGTGTATAAAAAACTATGAATGAGAAAACGTCTCAAACATTAGTCAATGGTCAATTTTTCTAAAATACAAATCGTATCTAAAATTGTAAAAATTACTTATGTTTCGCGAACCTAAATAATGCGTGCTGAAAATAAAATATTCTGTTTATACAGACGTAAAAACGTATAAATAGTACATAAATAATTTATAACTGACAAATGATAAAATACGTGTATTTGAGAATCTTGAGAAGCGTGATCGCGCTATCTATACGCGATCTAGACAAACTAATTGAAAATGTCAATACCGAACATTATCTAAACACTATACATAGCTCTAACTCCTTTGGTAATGCGTACCGGTTTAAATATAACAACGTAATATATTATATTACATATTATACATACAACAATTTCCTCAATACAATACATATCATCATTGTGACATAATATTATAGAAATATGAAGCTTCAAAATATGCGATACGAATTAAAAATTTTCTAAGAATGCAAATTGATTTTTAAATAAATAAAATCTCAATAGAATGGCTCGCACTAAGGCATGAAAATATAAAGGAAAACGAAATCATATGAGTTTTCAGTGATGTGGCAACAATAATTGCGATGTCGATAAATAAATAAGTTAATATATTATAAAAAATCAGTATTCATTTCACATTTCTACAACCATTTAATTATATTGCGATTTCATAAAAACACTATAAATATAATATATTAAAAATATAATTATTTAAGTAAACTCGGGAAAAAACTTCTGGAACAGTATTGGCATACTCTCTGAAAGTTTAGGTAAGTCCTTATATCAACTTCAAAATTCGTAAATTTGAAAAAGCCAGTTAGACGAAGGAGTGGAGTTCCTTTTAACAACAAAAACCACAAAACCCGTTACCGAATCTTAAATTAAAAAAGGTTGTCAAAAATTACATTAGTTGAACATTATTAACCTGATAAATAAAAAATAAAGATACAATTGTTTTTTTTTCGCAATCCGTAACTAAATCGAGTGACGTCACATAAAAAAAAAACAACCATTAACATTGACAAATTTTGTCAGTCGTCTACTTGACTTGGGGTCATATAATAATTATGGTTTTAAATGATGTTTATACGTTGAGGTCTTTACCGAGTCCTCATGGAAGAAAAAAGATTAATCCGCAAAGTGGATCTTAATTTATGTTAAAGAAAAAAATAGGAAAAAATATTTTCGTGCGGAAATATAAAGTTCACTAGGAAAAATGAGGTTTTCTGTGACTATGGAGAAAAGAGATAAGGAAGTATTGAATGATTCGAACAAGACTCTAAATGGAAGTTCAAGTTAACGACTAACGAGCATCGTAACCGCATTAACTCCCAATGTTTTAAATTACATTACACTTAAACACTAAATGACATGAACAGTTCATATGCCAAATTGGACCTTCAAAGGTTTCTCTAATATCCTATCAACTAAATTTCTCAGTTAATCTATAATCCATTTATAATTCCCCTTATAATAAATATAACGTTTCGATAATTTCGAAGTTTGCGGGGTAACATTCGTTTCGGAGGTGGCCGTCCGCATTTTGACAAATTGCATTTTGTATAATGTTTTTGGACGTTGACAACATTATTACATATTATACAATATGTATTAAAAACTCCGTCGAATCCGAAAAGAGTTTATAGATACAAATGACATTACCAACAAAAAATATCAAAATTTTATTTATCATGAAAATAAAAATGTTATTGCGGTATAAAATTAACATATTTAGTTTCCCTAAACAAGCCCCGACGCGGCGCTGCGGTACGTTTGACCGTATGGCGGTACCCAGCGCCGCGCCGCCTGTATTGCCGTGTAAGTTTCCTCATTTAAACTACTTTTTTTTACATTTTACTAGAGGTCATGTTTTTTACTTATAATGAGAGATAGATAACAAACAGAATATAATCTCGATACCTGATAATATCTCCACGAATCCCACGGGGTTTTTAAAACATTTCTTTCACTGATTTTAATTTGTTTGGTCCATTGTTAATTAAAAAAGTTTAGTAGTGTAAGTTAGTGATATGAATGTGTAAAAAGTATTATAAAATTAAGAAATGGACTTGTTGTGAAATATAAACATTAAATGCCATTACTTTGTTTACAGAGCAATACGTTATAGTTTATTTCACATGCCCGTCCAAACAAATGACTCTATCTTCAGTTTTTTTGCGGGATCTCAAACCGACATGTAGTGATTTTTTGTTTGTTCCTAATATTGTGTAATAAAGGTAGCATTTGCCTAATAAAGTTCGGTTATTGTGATTGAAAATAATAACATGGACCATGAATTCTGAGATGTCACAAAAACTCCCAAGAAATTCTAATAAGGGAGCCTCCATCTTCAATTCATCATAAGAAAAACACTCCATATTCACTCGATAATGGCAGTAACAGTCTTCAATAAAGAGAACTATTGCCATGTTAGGAAGAAGACGTTAATTTTATACATATGTATATAAAAGCTCATTATGGAATTATATTGGATATAATTTCATGGATTATAATGACGATAATGGAAGGGAAATAATAGATGAAACCGAGTTATAGTAGGCTTAATTTTTTTAAAGTGTAACATATGATATAAATGTATGTAAAGAAAATGTTCCATTTTCTAAACATAATTTCTCTATATTCGACTATAGTCTGTGACAACTTTGACAGTTATAACGGTTTTTACATGAAGGAAGTCGTTAGATTATGTGAAGTGTTTTTACAAGTTATTTCATTTTGATATTTTTAAAAACTTAATATTATAAGAACTATAAAATAAAGTTTAATGTCGTTTCTTTAACTGTAGGTGAGGTCAGAAAAAATTGATTTATGAATTATTCTATAGATGCATAGTTAATAAATGTTTACCTTCATTACAGGGAAACACATATTGTTTATTTTTACCTTCAAAGAAAAATAAGATTAATAATCTTATACGTATCAAAATAAGGGATAAAGATAAACATGAATAGTAGAATGAATATATGATAATTTCAACAACTTCTTAACCTGTATAGTTCTGTTTCTTAAAGTGCTAACGCATCACCAGTGTGACATTAAAGGCAAGATAGCACAGAAGCAGGAAGTATTCAATAGCTGATCCCTGTCAAATTAAAACACGAAGAAAAGTCGAAATGAAAACGAATACAGGATTCAGGAAGACAAATAAAGGAAGATTTTTTTTGACAAATATAAAGTTTATCGAAATATGTTCTATTGTTTACGAATTATTATAAATTTGTATATTTAGTTTATTGGAAAGAAAAAAGAGGGCAGTATGTCACAAATAAATAAAAATGTCTTTAAATAGCAAAAGGCAATTTGTCAAAACTGTAAAATAAAACCACCTGCATCTTTTACGACTTGTAGGTGACAAATAAAAAATTTCCCTTTTCTTTCATGATATTGTGAAAACCGAATGCTTGTTGAACATTACAAGTACCTATAATTTATTTATACTACACTCATAGACCGTCGACTTGCGCGCTCTTTCACTCTTATCGAAAACGCAAGATGTAAAAATCCATCGACTCTGTTACAACTTTAAAATACTCCAAAACTACAATTTTTACACATAGTATTTCATAACGTTTAGAAATGAAGTGGACAGGCATTGTTTCAAAAACATATTTGGATCGATATCAGAATACCTTGCGAATATTATAATTTTTAGTTATTTATTTTATAGATGTTAAAATTAAAAGAAATTGTGAATGCATTCGTTTTCTTCTTGAACAATTTGGGCATAATTATATTTGTTCACTCACGCATATGACCTATCGTCCCAATAAACATATTTCACTGAATATAAATATTTCAACAGATAATTTGAAACTCGTTTACTACTGAATCACGATTTACAATAAAAACACTAAAACTAATGTTCAGGCGCACTATTTGGAAAATTAATAACTTGTCAAATAGTAAACGAGCCGAGCGATTTCAAAACTTTCGCTCTAATAATTGGTAACCATAAACAACTTTACTACTGATATTTGTTTGATACTTGTTTTTTACATACTATTTAGTTCATTTTCATAGACGTCGGAGAGTGGTTACTGGAACTGTTTACCCGAGTGCTGCTGCGGTGTGGTAGAGCTGCATGAGGACCTGCACGTGCAGCGGCAGACAGGAGAGTCGGTCGTGCGTGTTGAGGTCGAGCGCGAGCCACGAGAGCGCGTTGTACCCCTCGAGCACGTAGCGGAGCACGTCCGTCGTGGTCTGAGAGTCGAGCGGGTGCGTGTTGTGGTCGCGCCGCTGCGTGAACGTCGTGAAGTCGTCCGCGGCATGCATACTGTGCAAGTGTAGTGCGTTCTTCAGGAAGGCAGGGCACGCGTCGCGCAGGTGGTCGCACCCGGCCCACCACCACGGCGGCATAGAGCCGAGTGGCGCCGTCGACACCATGTAGCCGAGTGCGAGCGGCTGCTGCAGCACGGTGCCGACCTGCTCGGCAAGCGTGTCGTCCTGGTGGTGGTGCGCGGCGGGATGGTGGTGGTGCGCCGCGGGGCTGCCGGCGGTGTCGTCCTCGAGCCGGCGCGGGCTGCCCTGCGCCCACATGTTGTTGAACATGTCGCCGATTAGCAGATCGTTGATGTTGTCCTCGCCCATGTCCTCGTCTCCCATGTCCACGTTCAGGAACATCATGTCCGTGTCCTCGCCGTTCGCCATTGGCGTTTGATTCGACTATAAATATAAATATATCATTTAACACATTTATAAAAGTTACCAATTACAACAACCAAATAGGCAATAGAACAACTTTTAAAAACATTTGAATTAATCTTGATTATAGGTACTATAACGTAAAATAACGTCTAAACGTATACATTTTTTTCAATTGCCGCACAAACGATAACGTAGAGTACGTGCCGTCATACGTTGGATAAGTACTAAATAAACACACAGAAAATTATAAGGAAATAACAGATGTCAGCTGAACGCACTAGCTTTATAATGTTCCCTTTACAAACGAATGACGTCATGCGCTGTTATTGATGTTCCGTTTAACATGAACAAAAGCACAAAATATTCAACCTTGTTTATTATTTAATTTAAAAAATGAATCAATATTATTTTACAGAAAAATTATTACATTAGGAAGATTATTTTCAACTACATTTAAATTTTTGTTGTAATTGTAGTCAAGTTGTCTATTTGTTATCAAAACTGTTTAACTTAATAAAGTGACAACTAACTGCCTGACTGACATATCAACGCACAGCCCAAGGTACTCGGGCTAGGAGTGTGAAAATTTGTATGCGGTTTCGTTTTACAATTCAGGTGAGGAAGGATTTTTAGAAATTGGACCACTATGGTGGAGATAAAAGGGGTTGTAACAGTTTGTATGAAAATCCGTAAATTGGTATTTAGCAATTCAGTTAGAATGGGACATAATTTAACTATAACGCGAGTGAAGCCTTAATGAATTAATATGACCGAGTGAGAGTGAGAGTTCATACCTGTGTGGTGGCGGAAGTGGGAAAGACGAGTATATGGGTGGCGGTAACGTCCCGCGGCGTGTGGAGGTGCGACTGTATGGAGGCCTGGGAGAAGCGCTCGTCAGGTGTGAACCGGTCCGCCATCAGCCGCAGACAGGAGTCCGGCTCCGTGGAGACGAGGCAGGCGGACAGTATGCACGGCACTCCAGTCGGGTACAGCACGGAGCAGCTGCCGCAAATCTCACGCAGCATGTTCGACGCGCGGTCCAGGTGTTTCCGCGATAGCAACCAACTCCAACCTGAGATACAACATATTTTTTGTGCTATTCGCGAGTTGACTGTATGTTTAAAAATTAAAGTAAATTATTGAGTAATGTTGGTCTATAGATAAAAAGCCTAAAACAATACAAACCTGGAAAAAGTAACTGCTTATTTATTTAATTTTCCATTTCAAAAGTTAATATTTTTTGTCCTTGAGTCACGTGATTTGAAACGGCAATTAGAAAACGTGACGTCACCATTCAGGAAATATGAATCTTAGACTCTTACTTATTTTCTCACATTTGTCACTGTTATCATACAAAATGGCATATAAAATGTATGATGACGTCACGGAGCCATAATGTTGCGTTTTTGTAGTGTATTTTTACTTAAATTAAAACATAAATTTAAATCATTTTTAGGGTGTATTCCTACATCTACTCCCATTCTTGTCCTGGATTATTCTATATAATATTTATTGATATTTTAGCGTGGTTTTTATTATTCACCTGCCGATAGCACGCATACAGACAACAGAAAGAAACGCAATTAGATAAATTATAACAATTATCGTGTGCCAGCAGGTGTCAAGAACGATGAATCATAGTGAGAATGCAACGTCATCCCGAGAACCATGGGTGGCCAAGTTCGTCGCTAATTGGTTGCTCGGGGTATCACGCATCTAGGATTCGTTCAGAAATTTTACCTAAAATGTCGATCTCTGAATAATGTCTGGTCTGAAGTATTACGGATTTACTTAAACAGATTTAAAAAATTAAAACTACAGAAATTACTTGAAAGTTTACACTATTCCAGTTTCACTAAAACAATTTTTTATTTATTTACGTTTTAAGGACCATAGAATGTAAAACTGCCTATAGTAAGAAAATAACATTAAAATCCTCAAAAAACATTATAATATAGATTGATAATTTATAATCAATGTATGTATGTATAATGCGACTGCTATGATCGAGGTCCTGGGTTCGATTCCCAAGTCGAGCAAAGTGTTAATGGATTTTTCCTATGAAATTCTCAATAGCAGCTCGGAGTTTGGTTTCGTGCCCGATTAATGGCAATAGGCTCGCCCTCTATTACATGGGACCTAAAAACATTCTGGACGAACTGTGGGTGTACATTAGTACACCTCTGCCTAAACCTTCGGGGAATACAGCCGTGATGGTATGTTATGTTATGTCATAATATGCATACGTAACAATTTACGTTCTATGGATATGCCATGTAACCATTCTTATATGAACAGGATGTTAAAAGTTGCCATGTTTGTGATTATTTATTTCGGATATATACCTATAATTGTTATTAAATAGACGTTTATCTGCTATGTTCATGAAATGTGTATTTTACAAATGTAATTTTTATTAACCAAAATCTATATTTTTGGAACACAGCCTATCTGTTGAATGGTCCAACTTGGAATTTGAGCATACTGTTGTTTAGTTATTAATACGAAGTTTTGTAAAATGATTGTTTTACTAACCTTTGAGTTCTCCGTGACCGATCCGTCCGACGCGACCGACGACCAGTCTCCAGGGTTGCGCCGCCTGGCTCATCACGGCCAGCGTGAAGTCCATCAGCTTGGTCAGCCCCATGCGTCTCGCGCCTCCGCCCCTTCTTCGCCGAGACCTGAATATACAGAAACGACTTCATTATATTCTACAGAGTTACTACATTCGCAAGTAGTTTATAGTTTATAATTTTACATTCTTGTATAAAATCTCGTATATAAATATGTTTTAAGTGTATGTTTTAATACCTTATGAATTTGTAATTAATACAATAACTTATTATACGGATAATACTAGTGGTTTTTTTTTACTTTTTCATATATAATTATTGTAAAAATAATGTATAATTGGAAATCAAGGGCTAGCACTAGATAAGCACTAATTTAGGAGAGAAAGCATTGCAAGAAAAATCCGCAAGTTAGCGCTTCTACCGTGTATTCGTCAAGTGACATCTCTATTCTCCTATATAAAAAAGTACTCTGTGGTCTCTGACCCGCCGCATTAGATGTATCACATGTAAAACAGAATAGTACAGATAAATGTCACGAATGGAAAAAAATGAGTCCTGACAGTATTGCCAGCATACCAATTGTTATTTCGTTCAAGATCCCACATTTAAAAAGGAGAATGGATATTTGAAACTTAAAGGTAATTGATGACATAATTGAAATTTGAGATTTTTTTTCTCTTTATTGTAGCTGGCTATGTGAACACTAGAAGCCCATTGTCATGTTCATCAGATTCATTGTTAAGTAAAGTATAATGTTATGTTTATGTGGTCCAAGAAAGATCTTGCAAAGCTCAGAATCAGGGACATGAGGGAATATGAGCTAGTTGATATGGCACCCTGGAACACATATTCTTCAATTGCTTCTAATTTGTTGTATTCCGTGTACGATTCTTTACTTGACAATATACCCTGTCACATCGTCATTTTAAATCTTAGCTCTCATAAGTTTTTTCCTCTTTGTCCATACTCTGGCAAATTTTATATGTATATTAGGCACATCAAACAACCTAACACTAATTATAACCTTGTATTGATGTCATAAATAATACTTTATTTATTTAACTAAAACATTCGTGTTTGTAGGTGTGGTATGTATGTGTTTTTCAGCAGTCGTAATTTGGAAGTACAAAATTATATAATATTCTATTATGACTTTATGACTCTCCTAAGACAGACTCGACACTGGCATAATACGCATTTACGAGACGCCATTTTTTTTTGTTTCTTGGTTTTATGGCCTTTGGGTTACGTCGGCCTAGTTTAATCAACGCAATTTAATTGAAGTAATGAACAATGAAGTCGTATACTAAAAAAATGTCAGTACTGCTAAGGTTTGGACAATATAGCATGTCTCATATATTGAGAACAAGGAAATCAGACTTTTGCCTCTATTTTGTTCTGGACACATTCCATCAAAACGTGATACATATCTCGGACTTTACCACATTGTTCACAATTAGGCGAAGTACGTTTTTTCATCAGATAATTAAAATTGATCCAAGGCCATGATGTGCCCGGAACGCTATCTGATTAGTGATAACAATTTGGTTTCTGTACATTATCACAGTTTGGTGAATATTTAGCTCGTAGGCCAATTAAACATGTTGAATTAATTTATGTGGGGTAGTTTATCATATTAATGGGTTTTATGAAGGAGAGATGTTGACTGTATTTTTTGTTGTTAATGACAACTGTGTTGACACAATGCAAATAAGATGAAAGTGCCCAACCACAAGGAAAGAAAGTGGCGGAATCTGTTGAGCTTCAGGATAGAAAACATGCAGACTTACTTGGCTGTTAGGTCACGCAGGCTGCAGATCGGTACGGCTTTCCTCTAGCACTTTCTACGGCATACACATGTGCAAGACAACAACTTAATGACACGGAAGCGCGGCGACCGGTAACCAGCGTGTCGTATAGACGACGGCGTTAATGACTGTTTTACAGGACTGCTTTCAAGTGACTGTTAGCGGTGGCGGCTTGACGGTGTCGGGTGTATGCATGTAGGTAAAGGAGGGGTGTAGGGAATAGTGCATAGTTGTCGACATAGATAACAAACAATGTCCACAGAATGTGAATATAATATCTACCACAGTTGATGATCGGTCTGTACCTGTGCGGCACGTGTATGTTAATGGTGGCGGTGTCGAGGAGCTCGCCGCGTGCGTCTGTCGCGGCGGCCAGCAACCAGCGCTGGTCATGCGACAGGCAGTACGATACGAACAGCACCGCGCCCTCGCCACCCACGCCCTGCCCCCACGTCTCCGCCACCTCCTTCAACGCGCGCGGCGCCGCCAGCACCCACGCCGGCGAGAACAGCTTGTATCCAGCACGGTTCTTCTCCTGCACAATCACAAATCATCGTGCTGGTTCATTCCCACAGAGAGAAATGACATTTCACGTTGGTAACGCCATCTGTATGTTTATAATGTTATCTATACTTCACATGCTATATATATTTAATCTATGTAGTATATACTACCCCTTCCCTTTTTCAAAAGAACGGAACGCACAACCGCCATGACCGCTCTCTCGAAAACTGACCGCTACTCATCGCACGGTAATCTTTTAATCTACTTATAAAAAGAGTGTATCAGTTATATTGATAAAACCTTACCAGGATTTAAATTGTGTTTTTAAAGAACTACTCAAAGTGAAATTGTGGTGGAATCAGCATCGCGAACCAGGAAGATAAACAGCGCAAGTTCCTGGTAAGTTCCGTTCTCTTTCCTATCAAAATATTTCCACCACACGTGTTGCTACTTTATTGTGATTTTAAAATATTGATATTACCAATCGGCACTTATCGTACAGCTGGATGGGTTAATATACCTACAGATATGTATTTCTGAAGAAAAAAAAAGCATTGAATCCTCAAAATGTCAAGGTTCAATAAGGGATACAAAATCGCGCCTACCGAAACGATTTTTATTTATTTATTAGTCATGTATGCATGTTACAGTTTCTTGAATTAATTATAATAATGATAATATTAAATTATCGGATATATTGAATAATCCAAAACATTTAGTAAATAAAAACCCTCAATTCTGTATTAAAATTTTTCAAATTCCGAGCACGACATTAGAAAAATAAATGTGACAACGTTATTTTCAAGTTTGACTTTAGTGATTGTCAGTTTACTCTTTGGAAATAAACACCTTAGTATAAGTTAATATAAGAGTTCAAGATAGAACGTACGTCTTTGGAGTGTAGGAAGAGGTTCGCGTGTGCGGCGGTGCCGAAGCCGGTGAGTGACTTCCCGTTGGCGTGATGCGCGAGGAGTCGTCGCGCGCTGCTGAACACGCTGAAAGCGAGCGTACGCACCTGCGCACCACCCCCCTCACCTCCCTCCTCGCACGCGCCGCCACCCGCGCCCGCACCGCCCCACACCTCGCACACGCTCTCCAACGATATTATCTACACATATTTATGTATGTTATATTTAACTATATATTGGTTTATACATATCGCTATCAGCAGTTACTAACCTTAACAAGCGGATTGTGGTGGTGCAGGTGGTTGTAAGTGTTGGCAGCTAGCCGCAGCAACGAGTGCAGCGCGTGTGAACGGTGCGCGTGCGACGCGGGCGGCTCCACCACGTAAATGACGAGTGCGGGTGTGCCGCCCTCCTCGTCAGGCGCGGGAGCAGGTGCCGCCTGGCCGCAGCCTCCTGCCGCCTCCGCGTCAGAGTCGGCGGCGGCGGGGGGAGCACCGGTATTGGGGTCAGGGGTGGGTGGCGCTGTCGGCCGGTCGGTGCGTTCACTATCGACTAACACGCGGTCCAAGTGCAGTGCAGCCAGTTGCGGCACGAGCGTAGTGCGCAGCGCCGCCGCGTACGCACGCACGTACTCGCCAAGGCGGCCGCGGGGCAGTTCGCCGGCCCATTCGTCACAGGCGGGTGCAGAGGCAGTCCCGGTGGCGGCAGGCGGGGGGGCGGTGCGCACGAGTCCATCTCTTGCGACCGCATGCAGCGGCTGGTGTCGGCCGAGCCGGCAGCCCTCGTACGCGGCGGAGAGCTCGCGGAAGAAGGCGCGCAGAGGGTCCGCGAGCGCGTCGCAGTCGGCGGCGAGCACGACGTACGCGACGTCACGCGAGTACGAATAAGGCTCGAGTGCTAACCGCTCCCAGTGGCGGAGCGCATAGGGTGATACGGAGACCCAGTCGCGGTCGTGCCCGACGAGCAGCGGCGGCACGGGCTGGGGCTCGCAGAGGTCCTCGTTGCCGCGGCCGGCGAGCCGATGAAACTGCCGCCAGGTGAGCGGTCCGGTGACGCCGTCCCACATGCGCGCGCCGCAGCATCGCTTTTGGATCGCGTCTTGCAGCAGAGGCCTCAACCGCCGCATTAATCTAAATCAAGCAAAGTTTATTTCATCTCCAGTAGTTATCTGACGAAACACTGTCAGAAATAATATTGGCCATGTATAAGATACTAAAAAATAAATAGATCAGTGTATAAATATACCTGACGACATCCCTGGAGGAGCGAGGTGCGCGTGCGCCGATGAAGGGCCACCGGTGCACGGCGCTGCCGGTGGTAGGGGAGGTAGTACTATTGTTCTGTTTGACGGTGATGCTGGCCGCCCGCAGCGCCCGCGCCGCTGCAGCGCCACCGTCTGAATACCTGATTGATACGTATTATGAATAGTCTGAACAATCGTCATTAATTTTTCCTCAGCAGTTTTTTCGAAGCCATATATATTAGTAAGTATTTCACAGATACCATAGAATGCATAATATAATACATCCATGCACATCATCATCGTCTTTTATGTGCACAAGAAATCAGAGTACACAGACTTAATTATAAGGTTATAATTTATACCAACATAATAATGAGACGGAGCATGATCAAAATTGAGTTTGAACTCTCTTAGGTACTACGGTAAGCAAACAGCTCATATACATACACACATGTATATACCATCCTCACATCATGTATGTTCTTTCATCGTACATAAAATTTAGTATAATACGTAAAATTTGTTTGATGAGCAATGGGCATAAGCATTTTTGTCTTTAAAATAACTGAGAGTGGGGAAGCAAGATTCGCACATGACAGCTAGTGTAACCTATACCTTTCCTCAATAAATAAGCTATAAAATACAAAAATATTTTTTTATATCTTACTGGTGGTTCTAAAGATTAGCATGTACAAACAAAAATCTCTTGAGCTTTATAATATATTAGGACCTCACATTTGAAATTGGCGTTTTGTTGAACTGGCCGTTTTGATCTCAAATATCTGGCGTTTGATTAGGAATTCCAAATTCAATTTTTTTCAAATTTAGGCTTGTGTATTTGTGTTTCGAATTTAATTATTCATTTGTTTTTCGCACCATTTAATTTTTCTTTGACATTGTTCTTTTCACAAAATGGAAAACTTAAAATATCGCGTTATTTACGAATATGAGTTCCACCGTGGCATCAGCGCTGCAGAAACAGCTCAAAGAATTAATTATGTGTATGGGGAAGCTGCTGTAAATGAAAGAACGGTACGTTTTTGGTTTCAACGGTTTCATTCTGCAAATTTTATATACGAAACAAACCCCGTGGACGGCCGGAGACCCTAGCTGATAATGAACAATTAGAGGTGTTTGTAGAAGCGGATCCATCGCCAACCACGTCAGATACAGCGGCAGGCTTCGGTGGGAGTGATAAAAATTAATTCAATTGAAACAAAATGAACAAGTAAAAAAACTCGAGAAATGGGTACCACATGAATTGACTGAAGCATACCAACAAACATGCATTGAGTGCTGCGTAACATTACTCAACCGCCACAATAACGAGGGAATTTTGAATCGTATTGTTACTTGTAACGAAAAATAGATACTTTACGACAATTGAAAACTCTTATCACAGTGGTTGAACCCAAGAGAACTGGCCAAACTGTGTCCCAACCGAAAACTGACTCAGAAAAGGCACTGGTGAATGTTTAGTGGACCAATGCTGGTGTCATACACTACAGCTTCCTAAGATCTGGCCAGACAATAACGGCAGATCTGTATTGTCAACAATTGCAAACCATGATGAAAAAGCTAGCTGTTAAATAACCGAGACTGGTCAATCTCTCTAGCCCACTGCTGCTTCAGGACAACGCTCGACCCCATACTCTACGACGGGCAGTCGCTAAATTAGAGGAACTGCGGTTGAAATGTCTTCAACTCCCCACTTTTTTCTGAATTTGGACATTTTCTTGCAAGGAAAAAATTAAATTCTGATTAAGGTGTACAAACCGCCTTCAAATTTTTTATTGATTCTCGCGCTTTTACAATTTCTTCAGCAAAATGGCGAAAGCGCATAGATAATAATAGTACATACTTCGATTGATTAAATGTATAATTTGATATTTTTTTCGTCTTACTATTTCCATGAACGCTAATTTCATATGTAAGAACCTAATAGTATAGATATGTAATACGAACTCGAGTAGGTTTAGTGGATGCTGGTCGGGCGCAGGACGCGAACGTCGCGCGGCCGCGGTGGCGGCGCGGGCGAGTGCCGAGGCGGGAGGCGGAGCGGGCGCTGCACACGCGCTGCTCACCACACCCGCCACCTCTCCCAGCCCACGCCAGCGTACGTCCCCCTCCACCCTCCGCTCTTCTGATAGACCAGTTATTTCTATCTCGTCCTGCCGGGAAACATACATTGTTGTAATTTATATTAATTGTAAACATTACACCTGCATAGGAACTTTGGGCAAGCAGAGTAGCGAATATGCGTTTTCAGGGAACTCCTATTCGCTTCTAATTTTATTGTACTCTAACGCAGTGTTTTTCATGTGTGCCATTTGTCTATTTCAATTAAATGAAGCTAGAGATGCAATTTTATTGGTCGAAATTTGTTCGAGATACATTCTATTTATTGGTCGACATTTGCACAGCTCCATTCCAGTGGACAGGTAGCCTTATTCAAGTTTAAAATCACTCTAACATTGGGTAATTCAAGTTATTTTTAAAGGTAAAATGACATTGAACTTTGCATAATCTAAACACTTTGGTACTGAAACCTTATCTAGACGGAACAAAATGAGTGGTCAAGATGTGTAACTATTCTCCATGAGAAGATTTAAGGTAGGACAGCGTGTTACCTCGTAGAAGAGCCCGGCTCGATGTGCCAGCCGCCTGTTCACAATAGCACTGAAGCCGCAGGTGCAGCGCGAAGGCTCGTCGTCGCCGAGAGCCAGCTCGCCTGCGTCACCGTCCCCGCTCTCCCCGCCGTCCCCGCACGCGCTGGCCAGGTACGTTGCTGCGTCCCCTCCGCGAATGTTCCCCACCACCTGCAAACAAACAAGGTTTTTATCAAAATTACAAGGCGCACGCGCAATGAACTCGCCATTGACCTTCAAGCATAATTAAGGACACAGTAGAGACAGCGCATCGAGTGCGAGCGTCACATAGAGGAGAAAATCTATAGACACTTCTGTGCTATCAGACCCCGCTTTCAAACACCTCTAACTCACCAGGATCCACTTGCACTCCGTTATATTTACTGAAAAACAACAGAGCCTTTGCTCATACGTTTGATTTACTAACTAAATTTATGTGAAACCAATGGGAATTCGAGCAACTTGAAATCTCATTTCTACTATTTCACATAATAATTACATACTGTGGTATGAAGACCTCCAAACTCGACAATAAATCAGCTAGCACGCACGTGTTCAATTTGACTCGAGGTAGCTTTGATTCCAGAAGTTGATTCGAACGGCGACTTGCACGGGAAAGCCAACTCCCTCATCTCTAAATATTAGATAATAAATGAAGTAAAGTGTCATCATGCTAAATCTGCCCAGTTATATTTTTTTGGTGGTGAGCCTTAATTTCAAATCCATATTAGATGGCGGGCCAGCTTGTGTAATAATACTTAAATAACACACACATAAAATAGATATGTAATAATAGTTGGTGGACAAATTTCAATATCTCGGTGAAGCACTACATTACGTGGGTTAGGGTTTGTGCAGCCTTGCGCTATATCCCTTTAAATATGAAGCATTACTAGCAAATACTATTCTCGTTTTGCCAATAATTGTTATTGTCAAAATGATCTCAAAAGGAAATTTTACAACATTAGATACCGCAATTCAACAACTCGGTAAATGCTATAGAGTGGGACAAAGGATTAGAGCCTATGTTATTAAAGGGTGCTGTAGTACCTTGGGTCCGGCGTTGCAGACGCAGAGCGTGCAGCTGTCGAAGTTGTGATCTCGGAACACATTGAGTGGCGTGTCGGCGAGCAGCACGTTCAGCAGCAGCGGGCAGGCGGCGTGCGCGCGTGCTTGTGGCGCGGCGGAGGGGGCGGAGGGAGCGGGCGTCGCGCACGACAGCACGGAGGCAGGGCGTGCGCTCGCGGGGGACTGCAAGCGACGCGGCGCACCCGCACTGCCGGCCGGGGAGGCGCGCGCGGACGGGCCCGCGATGCGTTCGCACGAGCTACGCGACCTGCCCTCGCGGGACTCCATCGGTACGGGAGACGCAGACCGCTTTATACCTGCTTTAAGACAAACATAAAACCGCTAATTGTTTAAATTGTAATAACTCGTAGAGTGCGCAATACTTTTATTAGTTTATTGTAATTCAACATTCCAAACTTCGGAATATTCAACAATGCAAAAAGCATATATAATAAAACAATCAATGTTTTATCCAATTCTGTTAATGAATTCCACATTCGAAAAAAGGATTAAAATGGAACTTAATTATTAGATGGTAAATGCAAAAATGCAAAAACTTACCGGTTCGAAGGGCATCAGCGTCTGCGTCACGATGGTGGTGGGCAGCCTGATGGGAGGGGTCGAGACGGTGCCTCCGCGGGCGGTACACGGCGTGCGACGGCAGCGACACCGGTGGCAGAAGCTGACTCGGCAGCGTCGTTAACGGTGCGTACTTAGACGAGCCCACGTACTTGTACACCGTAGGCGGTTTGAACACGAATGACCAGTCCTGCACGCAGAAACAAGGCAAATTCCAGTATCGGAGCCCATAGGAGGTGGTACAGTAAGGGCCAATACATTGACGAATCATTATTTTTTCCGGACTGGGATTTGATACAATCATATTTTATTTTTTCAGTAATGCAATCTCCTATGACCGTATTGTAATTCCGTTGTACGTTTATTACTATAAGGAATTATCAGTGACAGATGTAATATGTGATGGAGTCTTAATTAGACACAACATAAGTGACATTTTCCTAGTGAAAAGACAAATTCTTTTACTGCTCCTATTAATAAGTCTCAAATTGTTAAAATAAAAAAATCACCAACTTAAGCTAGTGCTTTATGATTGACTCAAATGGTTTCGAGTTTATCTTATAATAAATAAATGATAAATGCATATTTTTAATTTAAATACGTGTTAGTATTGGAGTAGAGGCGAGTGGTACCTCAATGGCAGGCTCAGGCGGCGGTGAGCCAACGGGTGGCGGTTGCAGATGTCGCTGCGGTAGAGGGTCGTCAGGTAACGAGAAGCCCGGGGAAGGTTGCGCATGCGCCTCCATGCTGGGTGGCGTGGGGAACATTTTGCTGAGTTCCTCGGCGCGCACGCATCGGCCCGTCCACCGCGAATCATCGCACCCAGACTTGTTCGAGTCCGGCGGCGTCGACACCTGCATCTGTGAAACGAAAGTAGGAGGTACAAATGCCAATTTAATTAAAATGGGCCCACAAAGAGTGCGTTAAAAACAGCTAAAAAGTAACTCAACTTGAAAACGAACACATAACATACCGCTACGCCTATATCCCGAAGGGTTAGGCAGAGATGTACTAATGCACACCCACAGTTCGCCGTGTTTATTTTTAGATCTCGTGTAATAGAGGGCGAGTCTATTGCCATTTATCGGGCACAAAGCCAAACTCGGAGCTGCTACTGAGAATTTCCTAGAAAAACCCAATAACACTTTGCCCGACCTGGGGATCGAAAACAGAACTTCGAGCATAGTAGTCGCGCTTAGGACCACTAGGCTAATGAGCCAGTTAAATATAAACATAATAATGTTGAAACATTTTAATGTGTGTATGTAATAAATAAAGGTTTGTACACTCACAAGTCTTACCGTCTCATCGCCGCTGGCCGCATCGTCAGAGTTGTCGAATATCTGATCGAGGTCCTTGTAAGTGGGACACAAGCCGTCCGACGTGAACAGGTTCTTGTACTCTTTCGAGTCCTCCTGAAATATTCATGTAATACTAGACTTGGAGTTTATCTTTTTTTATACTGGCTAGACAATATTTATTATTGATTAAACAACAAATGGTTTATAGAACTTGCTGGAGGGTGGGATGACAAGACAATAGGCCACATGACAACTTTTCAAAAAGCGATAATCATTATGAATTTATATCATATACTTCAACATAACTAACGCGTTACAAGTACTTAATACAACGTCTAGACATTGCCGCGCAAACGACATGGCAAGGCACGTGACGTCATACGTGGTATCAGTATTCAATTAATGCAATTGGGCAACATTCCCTTACACACGAATGACGTCATGCGCTGTTATTGGTGTTTCGTTTGACATGAAGAACATCACAAAATATTCGATCATTTTTATTTATTTTGTTTATAAATCAATATTATTCCACACATAAATTTACTGGATGATGATTATAATATTCGAAAGATTATTTTCAACTACATAAGCATAGTGGTCCGAAGCGCAACTGTTACGCTCGAGGCCCTGGATTCAATTCCCATGTTGAGCAAAGTGTTATTGAGTTTTCCTATAAAATGCTTAGTTGCAGCTCACAGTTTGGCTTTGTGCCCGAGAAGTAGCAATAGGCTGGCCCCCTATTAGATAGAGCAAAAACATTTCCAGCTAACTGTGGGTGATGGTATGTTTTTTTTTTTTTTGTGGGTTACCTATTGTGTAAAACTGTATTGTGACCACCATACACTAGGTGCAGTAGCACTTGTTGTTGTGGCACGGTTAGGGTTGTCACACTCTGCAATTAGCCAGTGTATATCCAATTATGAGGAGAGCTGTTACGGTGTCAGTACTCGACCTGATTGTGATTAATTCTTTACAGTGACTTTCTTAAGGTTTATAGCGTTACGGGATCACCTGGTGTACATCCCAGCTTCTGAGAAGCTTGCATGCTGGCATTATACTGAAGACCGGCAATTTATTGCCAATCACTCAGTGGTTGTTATGGTACGATTGTACTCGGCTTACCATCACACACAGTGCTGAGATACACTAATATTCGTAAGCACCAAACACTGACTACATAATATATGTAACTAGGTCCCAAGCGTAATCTATTCATTCCAAGGCACACTTAACTGCTTGAGATGATTTGTCCGCTCAACAATCTCACAGCCCAATAAATAACATCAGAGTTAATACGACAGAGACTGCGCACAGGCTTCAACATGCTAGTAGCCATTAATTTTGTATTTACCCAATTAATCTGATGCCACATACTCAGTACAATGATGTCCAATATATAATGGCTCTGTGTACTGCAATAATTATAGTCTGAATAACACAAGTACAACAGAAGATCACGGTGAGTAGGCTAATAGTAGACAAGTGATACCTATGGTTATTACAAGCGTACGTAAGCTTGTTTGTCACCTTTGTAGTATAAAGAACTTTTTTTCCTAAAAGGTAAAAAAAAAGTAGGTACATTATGGTCAGGTCTCTCCTGCTTGATGTCGAGCAGGTCGGGCGCTTGCGGTGTAGCGGGCGTGGCAGCGAGGCTGGTGTGCTCGTGTCCCGCGTACAGGTCTGCGGCCGCGGACGCGCCCAGCGCGACCTCCTCGCGGAACCAACTTTCTTCGCTCTTGAACCGTTTCACAGGGTGTTCCAGCCTGCGGAATCGAACATGAGAAAAGTTCTATCCTTACTTATCCCGTAGAATCGATCATTTAATAGCGATGCGACGTATGTCTTTACACGGTTTTGTCAATATCATGTGAACATAATGACCAAGGGGAAGTTTATATGGTAACTCAAAATTCATGTTTCTAGTTCAAGTAATGAAAATAAAATGCCAGCAATAATAATAAATAATATTGCGCCAAATATCGTAAGTTATTAAATCAATGATGGCTTAGTTGGTGTTGTGCACGGACATCGCTTCGATTTAAGCTGTTGGTGAAGGAAAACATCGTGATGAAACCCTAGCATGGTGGTGGGGTTTTTTCTAATGGCCGCCCGGCTACCACTTTCTAGTTGCAAATCTGTCACCAAGCACCAATAGATGTGTTCCGGCAGCTGCACTTGAGTGCCAGAATTCCACTAGCCTTCGTGTCTTGGGTCACATGATTACTTTACATCAGCTGATATTGTGGCAATAACGTTAAACCTTTAACCAAAAAACAATAATATAAAAACCCAAATGGCCAATTAAAATTACACCTAATACTCAATACATATTATGGGGTTCCCTCTAGTTTTATATACCTTGTCAACAATTATTGATATCCAAGGAATATAACATTTATATGAACTGAAAAGGTTTCAATGGACGTGCTTATTATATCTATAATCGATGTGGTATATAATTTGTAGACTGTCATCCGATATCAAACACAACATGTATTAGAATGCAATACTGTTGCAGCGCAAATTGGTTATTATTATGTAGCGAGTCTAAAGATTCACATCAACGTAGAACTTTGCAGTTGACGTAACCGAGTCCTCGCTTTGAACATTATTTACATAAAACTGTATCCATTACTGATTAGTATTTCTGTACTGATTGTATGTTTATTACTATCCATTATGTTAAATTATTAATTAATTTATACATAATATATTATAAAGCAGGGTGCTCATCCTGGTGTTGAATCCGAGGTACACCCAGAACATTTTAAATCAATGGATATGAAATATATGACCGTTTAGAATCCATTCTCCAAGGGATCACCTAGAATTAGGTGATACATTTTAATACCAGTAAAAACTTAAAAACATTGAGTGTAATTTTTTTTATATTTAATTAATTGTTATATTATAATAAGTTGTATATTGTGTTATAATGTGAGTAGACTACTCTTGTTAACTGAATACGTTTTTGATAGTGATTTAGAATAATTGCATAGTTTATAATTTGGTCCCGTAGTGATATACAATGATGTGTCGAGTTACCATGCGTAGACGGTGGTGTAGTCGTAGAGCATGCGCAGCGAGTGTTCGTCCTCGAGCGGGTCCAGCTTGGGAGGCGCCGCCGGCAACATGGGCCGCCGGCACAGCTCGCCTCCCGCCCCGCCTCCGCCACCCGTGCCACCCACACTAGCACATCCCGCCCCGCCGCCCGGTGAGTCACCCTGAGTATACACACACAACGGATACATCTAAACATTATTAATGACACAATACTTGAACGTTCAATCATACTTATGAGAAGTGTCATCAACATAAAATATAATATAATAAGTGAAGGTTGGCCCATGTACCTGGTTGTATAGTTTGGGGGGCGGCAGCGAGGGCGGGGCGGGCGTGGCGGGTGCGAGCGGGTCGGGCGTCGGCGCCGGCGTATGCAGCGTCGTCGGCACCAGCGTCGCCGACTAATAACACACAATTATCATAAATTATTGAACAAAAATAAATATCAAAACATTTATAACGTACAGAATTTGTTTCGTCTCTATAATAATCTATATTCAAAATAAATTTTCGATGGGATAGCATACATATTATAATCATTCGCATCTTTTCCTTCATAAGAGTTCGATAAAATAAGCAAATGCGACCGCCGGGTGTCAACAGTTGTGACCTGCCAACAGTAACAGTCATGACGGTGTAATAGTGTCACAGCGGTAAGGTTGCCTGTCCACTGGAGCGGAGCTGTGCAAATTTTCCGCTTCAGTGGACAGACAGCCTTGGGGGCCATTCAAGTATGTATTACGTAACGCAATTTGGGGGAGATATGGGTCTTGTAAAACTTTACGATGCGTTACAAGGGCGGTAGGAGGTTCGAATAAAGCGTTACGTTACATTTTTTTTTATTTATTTAAATAAAAAATTAAGCAATTAAAATTTTCCAAGATAGCAAACCTTTTCGTTTATGTTTTGCGTGGAATCCCTCGATTGTATTGTACGTCAATTTCATTTAGTTCTCCCAGGTTGGCAACCCTTTTCGTTTGTTTTACAGGAAATCCCGCGACTGTATCGACGTAGTCAGTGTTGTTAAAGTGAGTTCGTACCGTAATGTCCTCAAAACAGGGAGATTTGTATCATCAGCTGTTCTTGGCCTATAAAAGCTATCATGCTGACTCGGGTGTTACGTAAATTTTAAGGAGGGGAGGTACAGAAAAATGTTACGGCGCATTACATAGAGGGGAGGGAGGCTCAAAAATCTTCAAAAATTGCGTTATGTAATACTTGGAACGCCCCCTTGGTAGCTAGCCGACTGGATGTATACAGCCTGAACAGAGTCGATACAATAGGTTTTCACTAAATGTTTATTAACCTCTTTACTCCACAAGTCTTCGTAGGCATATTAACATCGACACGAATGACGAGCAGTCAATGTAAAATGAATTATTGATTGAATTTTAACACATTTGGTAATTGTAGATAAGATTCTACCTTATTATCCGTCAGTTTATGTTGGCCGAGTAGTGTGTAAGATCTTGTTCAAGTTACCTGGCTAGGGTGAGCGGCGTGGTGCGATGGTGAAGGCGGGGGTGCGCCAGCAGAGGGCGGGGCGGAGACGCCGGCGGGAGGGGAGCCCGCGCCGCAGCTGCCGGGCGAGCCGCCGCCCGCGACGCATCTACACACGCAGAGACCAGTTAACAAAGTAACCTTACGCGTTAGTTATGATGCTCGTCACAACTGAACATTATCGTGTCAACATCGAAAATACTCTCACGATAAAAAATATATCTTTTATTAAATGAAGATTTTGGAAGTCAGGTAAGTTTTAATTTTCGTGTTCGTTTGTTTAACAACGGAAATCATTGTCACGATTCAATTAACTTTACAATATCGATAAACTAAGAGCGAGTTGATACAATTCTAATTAAGTTGTGACATACGACATTGGACAAACACAAACCGTGGCTTGCGCGTTCGTGAATGATGGCACTAAATGTCCCATAAGAACACCAAATGATCATAGGCATAGTTGACAGGGTGGGGGAAAGGGGACAGAGTGGTCACTGCCCACCCTAGAAAAATGGACAGTATTGAAAGAATATACCGTCATTAATCTTTTCAATACGAGAAAAAAAAATTCATTTATATTGGCTGATCAACTGCCCCCCCCCCCCTTTCTCCCTAGGAAAATTCGCTAGCAACGCCAACGCACATGATATGCAACAAGGTCCCATTATCTCTGCACCTCGTTCGATTGCGATGCCCCCTCCCGCTTATACCTTCACCTACCCAAGCTCACAATCGCGTCAGTACGGTGTGCAATGTGCATCTTCATTACCGATAGGCGCGTCTCAATATTTTGGTTATTTACGTTTTATCATAGTTTTCTTTTTAGACATTTATTGTTAAGCTTCGACTATTTTGTTTATTATTTTTCGAAATTTCGAATTTCAGTTTAGATATAATGCCAGACTATAACCAATTATTTAGAGTGACAATGAGTTTTAGCTCATTTACTATGAAAACTTGGTATCGATTTAATAATTAATATGTTCTGTAATCAAGATTGCTTTTTTTTTTTTTCAATCAGTTATTTCTTCATTCAAGCATTATTAAAAATTAAACAAAGTTGTTATTGTAATTAATATTTCCAATGATGCTTGTTTTTCAGACGGTACCAGAACTATATGACGTCATCGACGCCAGGTGCAGAGATAATTTGACGGAGTAGTAAATGCCAATGTGAAAGACGATACTATAAGCTTTGAGAGATGAGAGGTAGATGTTATTTCGTGAATATCGGACAGTTATTGAGACCGCAACAGGGTACTTTGATTATTTTTGAATCGATTCTTAAAATGGTAAATAAATATAAATATTATATCATACGAAAATTTTATGTTATAAACCTTAACTCGTACTGTGGAATGATCCATATCAGTTAACAACGTTTTTGAAGTGAAAACTTCTTTACTACCATTGCGATTTGAAACTCGATGAAACGAAAAAGCGACACTAAAATAATACAAACACATACATCTATAGGAGTTAGCCTGCGAGAGAATGAGATAGAATACATTATACACGGTTAATGCAAGTCTTGATTTTCACGACTACGATCTCGTCGAATTGGTCTAGCTGTGCGATGACCAGACATGCACGCACTGTTGTATGTACAGTACAAGTGGTCGATAGCCCGAGTCCCGCTAATTTATGATTTTTAAAAAGAGATTTTATAGAAGATATTCTTACAATTTCTTCTACCGCGTGTGAACTACACCCTTTTATAACTTAAGAATCGTAGTACAACATGAGTTTTCTTTTTATTATTTTTCTCTTAACTAAGCACTTTATAACATGCCCATTTTAAGTAAGCCTGCAAGAGACGCTAATCTTCAGTGGTATACATAATCCACAAATAAATAAAATTAATATTCTCAGGTAACTTAGTCTCAGCTTTAAAACTTATAGCAAACTATTATACATGTAATTTATATATCATTTGTACAATAATTTCCACAGAATTAGTTATTAACTTATCTTAAAAGTTCTTATTTGAAAGTAGTAAAATCTTCAACTTCAATTTAAGGGGGGTCAAGTGATCGAACGCGCAGCACCCGTATGATAGTGAATGGGACACAAATATCCCAGCATGTCATGTATATGGTGGTCGAGAAAACGTCACAATGTATCATCAATTTGTCGATGAAATTTAAACGGTTTCATTTGACAGTTCTGAGTGTAAATCAAATATATTTTATAATCCGACATATCAATACCGTGGCTAAATTTAATTTGTACTTACTAAAAATAGTCCAATGAAATTACTTAATATAATCACATTGGATCAAATAAACATAGAAATAAGTATACTTATGACACAAAACATGCAATGTTTAATATAATATGATAAAAAACGATACATTAAATTAAATTATCATGCACTAATTATACAGTATAATATATCTTTTAAAATGCAATAAATATTAATATGCGAACATGCGCCCTGCTTCAAGCATTGCATTATTTGTGGCTCGTTTACATTGTTTCTGTGATGTTTGTAAGTGTCAAGTGTGTTTCGATAATTGTTTTTAAAGATTATCAAGGTTTAATGTGCAATTAGTAAAGTACAGTTCAGCCGCTGAGACAATAAGCTCTTGACGTGTCATAACGAACGACTGTTTTAGCGTCACAATATTGCGGCCCATCACGCCGCATCACGCATTTTTCACCAGAAATATACATAAACTAGCTATGCCCGTAGTGTCGCTCACGTGAGACTACAGAATGCCCGCGCTAATCTTGCTCCCCTCTCCCGGCTATTTTAAAGATAAAAATGCTTATTGTGGGTGTTCCTTAGAAGATAGATGTATACTCTCCCGAACTTTTTTGTAGTTCTTTTTAATGCCTATGATTATGTAGTACATTAATTTGCTATTTCTTTTATGGTTTACGCACCATAAGCCATTTAAGCGCCCGAGTTGATTCACCATGACCAGCTTTTTTTTATTTGTGCGGAACCCTAATTCTTTTTCTAAAATAAAAGTAGCGTAAGTTACTCCCTATATCATCAGCTATCTATCAGTGAAAGCCCCGTCAAAATCGGTCCAACCGTTTCGGAGATTATCCGGAACAAACAGACAGACAGACAGACAGACGAAAATTAAAAAAATGGGCTTTTTGTTATAGTTATCGTATATACTTTCATATACATTTAGTAAAAAACTGATATTTTGACATTACAAACAGACACTTAAATTTTATGAATTGTATAGATATAGGTTTTTAATTTTTTTTACTGTTTATTTTCCTTATCTGACATTAATATACTTTATTTCTTGTACAAAAAGTAAACAACCCTAAAAATGAGTACCTACAATACGGCTTTTTGGGCCGCCATTTTGTGACGTTAAAACAGTCGTCTGTTGCGACAGACGCCAAGAACGTATTGTCTCAGCGGCCGAACTGTAGTATCGTGATAGTGTTGCGTGTACTCACCGTCTGGGGGCGGGGGGCGAGAGCGGGTCTGTGTGCGCGGGGAGCGGCGGGGCTCGCGGTGCGCGGGACGGATGCGCGCGCCGGTGGAAGGGCGGTGCGCGGGGGGCACGGCGCCGCCGCAACCTGCGCACCAACACAACGCTAGCCCACACCGCGTCGTCTCGCCTCACCTACCCCTCCGCCGCGCCTATCTACCCTCTAGCCACCTAACCGCCTGACCGTATTGCTCGACACACTTTTATATCTCTCTACAACTACATGCCTTTAACCTAACCAACGTGCCACACGACCGCATTTCATAGTTACTCCTCCCCGTAAAACACATCTAGTGTTATACTGTTTGCCTGATCTAATATGTTGTAATGATAGAGGTTTGCCGATGAGCGCGCATCACACAAGAACTACTGGATAGATCTTGTTTTTTTTTTTTTCATTAGATACTTGGCCCTCATTTAAAGAAAATATGACAATATCTTCGAAAACAATAATTATGTGGAGCACGCGAGCACAGCTACTAATACAATGAATAAATAAAAATAGAAAAAAAAAATGTGAATTGTGTAGCTCGTCGGTAGCATTTATTACAGTAGTTTTGCTGAGAAAGTATTAAAAACCCCCCACTACAATCAGCAATATAAATTCGTTTTACAGATGACAGATGTAAAAGTGTGCCGGAACTCTGTATCTACGCATTGTGTAAGACAAAGAAATCGAATCCAACAGTGATACCCAATAATAACATATTCTAAAATATCGAGCAAATCACAGCACAGAGGTCCGATTCCTTTGTCACGGTGGAGTTTTTTCGATATCACTAATAGATAAAGCTTTTAAACCTCTACTGTTCAACTCTACATACAAATCTAAAATAATAAGTATATAATAATTTATAACATATAAATAAAATCACATTCACATACATAACATCTACCTGTCAAATCTACACAATATCTATATCATACTCCTATATAACAGAACAAAGTCAATATTCAATTTTGTAACCTTTCAAATAATAATGAAAATTGACAATGTTCTGTTTGCATATCAAAAATAATAAATAAAAAAGAATGTATTATATTGACATATACTTATAAATATAGAATCAAACAACAACTACTATAATATACTGTTGCCTATCTACTTGTATACACAATATGTTGATTTAGATACATCAGCTGTAGAGAGGTCCAATTATCGATAGTGTTTCATTATTGACTATTATCGATATACACAACTTATTTAAGACCACAGCTGTTATATCTTAATTCTGCATAATAATAATAATAAAATAAAACAGCATCGAATAGTTTTAACGGTGTAGGTGTTTCGGTGACGCGACTCACTTGGTACAGGTACAGGGTGTTTTTCCGGTGGGATCGACGAAATCGTCGTTCTTGTCCCCGTTCGGGTCGCTGTAACAGAGCTCTGCGGTCTGAAATATTATTAAATTTACGTTAAATAGCGTTCTATGAAAATAAAACTATCAGAAAGTACCAGCAATGAGTGACCATCAAATTATTCTATCAATAAAAAACATTTGCAGGCTTCACACCAAGCTTTTTTTTAACCTTGTTGTATTCATTCAACTATAAAAAAAGTATCACAAGGTGCGGACAGTGTTTGGTCAGGGTTAATCACCACTACATACCTTATAGACTTGAAATAAATAAGTAAATTAATCAATTTTATGTATGTATGTATGTATTGCTTAGAATGGCTATTATTAGCTAACATACTGTTGTATGTTCGAAAGCATACAGAACGCCGTATTTTTGCTTAAAAATAACACCGTTATCAGTATGTAAATTCAATTAATATCGGGAGCTATACTCGGAGACCATTCGTGAACAAAAATGGCTCTGTTTCCAGTTCTCCCTACGCTCATCGAAGTAAACTAATAATTTGAGTGACACATACGTCCTATATATCCTTTCGGAACAGCATGTGTATGAGTAATTCGTAAATTTTCCGTATCAGAGTGCGCATTGACTGAACTACTGAATCATATACAATTAATTTTCAGTTTAACACAGAACTAAACTTTAGGAAGGATCTACGTTACAATGTGGCAGCACCAACCGGGGGAAAAAATATTTTACGATTTTTCCTTTGACATGGATAAGCAATTAACACTAGTTAAAATAGTTAATTAGAATGGTTTATAATTTAGGTATATACCAACATAAATTGAATTAAATGAATGATTTTTTTGATTATTTCTTTGTACCTGTCCTCTATGCATTCCTAAACCATTTATTTAATTGCAATGGAACTTTGTTGAGTTGTTGTGCGCACACCTGCGAAGTTCTTTACGAGTACAACTGAATTATAATAGGTGGCGCACGAGTCATTTAATATCTAAGACAATGGGAATAAAGTGACAGACAAATGCTAGTAGTGTATGTGCATACCAGGTGAGGTCGCGGCGCCGTGAGTGCTCGCGCAACCCGTGGCGCCATGTGCGCGTGCGCAGGCGGCCGGTGCTCTGGCGGCTCCATCTCCGTCACCAGCACGTAAGGGACGGGATATGGCATGCGTGACCCGCCACAAACCACCTACAACACATGTACATTTCTCAATAACACAATTTATCACCAATTCAGATATATATTTCTATGTATATTATATATATTTCTAATTATATGTCTGTGTATATTTTCAATGAAGTACCACATAGTGATGCAACTTATAGCATGGTTATATGTAACTTCCAGTGCCTTATATCGCTTGACTGCCAACATTAAATTAAATGTGTTGTCATACAACTATCAGTATGTTCTAGTAGCTACACACTACAGACTAACTTAATTCACTTTCATATTTAGTATCTTATTTATAATCGAAAGCCTCGATAGTGACGTATATGGTGGAGGGTCGGACAGGTCGCGATCACCCTGGAATTGTCTGGCGCCCACCCCAGAATATTTGACTACCAATTCAAAATTGGATTTTGGTTTCATCAGCCGTAGCTTTTCAGAGTACAGGCAACCTTCGAAAATAAATCTAGATACCGCAATGAGCATCATTACTTGACATCAGATATGATTATAGTCAAAGCTACTAAACCAAAGCTTGTACAATACAAAGTATAAGGTGAACCAGCTTGGATACGTTTTTGCATTTGTAGTAGCGTAATACACTACAGTGAGTAAAACCGGAATAAGCCAGTTCAAGCTAGTTACTACTTGTCTCGCACTCTAACAATAAACTCAGTCTACACTACCTACACGTGCACTAAATACCGTACACTACTACAAACGCAGAAACGTCTCCAAGCTTATCTGGCTAGTAATGTATGGTGATTGTATAACCTCGACGGCGGCACAGCCCTGTTCGAGCGGGTAGAGATGCCTCCACGCGTCGAGCAGGCGCGCCGTGCCAGCGTCCGCCTCGCTCCACTCGCGCCGGTGAGCGTACCCTCCAGTCCGAACGGCGCCAGTATCACTGCAAACACAAACGCGCACGTATGACGTCACACTTCACTTACAACACTCACACACAGCTTTACACCATACAGGTCACTAAATCTCTTATTTGTGCTGTTTTATTGATAAATATCGTTTTATGTTAGCCTTCAGGGTACTGCACAAACATAGACACATTGTTTGCTGGCACAGGACTCCGTCGCCGAATGCTAATATTTGTCATTGGTAACAGTTTGATGCTTGTATTCCGTCGGTTTCACGATGAATGGCAATGAAAACATTTCGCCGTCAATAATTTACGAGTACTTAAATCGATTACGTCGATGTCGAATCCTTTAAGCGACACAGGTGTCCTCAACTGGCCACAATAACTTTTAGTTGCTTACTACACCAAAGACTGTTTAATGTGTAATCCCTTTAAGTAAAGCAAATGGACACAAACATTATCTACGTCTACGTCGGTTGATTTCATTTTAATTGTGTGAAAATAATATATTTACAAGTAGGTAGCTTGTACCCGACACAAAATACAAACTATCTAAGTTCTCGGAGCGCCTAAAGGTCTGTTTTGCAAGGAATCGTGATCAGATAAAAGCAAAACGCAATGACACGTTCAGAAGTGGAAGATCATGTAGTAGTGCGTGTTTACCGTTAGCGTCTCCGCGATGGTCGGCCTGGCTGAGTTTGGCGAGCCGCTTGGCGGTGAGGGTGCGCACGGGCGGATGCTGGCGCACGTCCACGGACGCGCAGACCGTGCTCTCGCCGTGCAGGAAGAACGCGAACGAGAACGACAGGTGCCACGGACTGCAAAACGATTGTTCCATTTAAACGAAAAAACATAACAGAAATCAAACAATACTAGTTGACTCGTGCGAATATTTCGCATATTAATATTATAGAATATGTAAACAATATAACTAACAACTGTCGTAATAAATGACGCCTTCTACATGTTAGATAACATGTTGATGGCATTGTTATTGAAAAAGCTTTTTAAGCCGTTTTTAACGAAAACAATAATTTTAAACCATTTGTTTATTTTTCGTACATAAGTTTTAAAATAATGTTTGAAACATTTAATTTACATGAAAAATTTTTTTTTTTATATATTTATTTTATTATCGCATTACTATTACAATATTAGTGAGAAATTAAGAACTAATCAGAGCATGAACAAAATTTAAGGGTGACTCATCTACACTTTATATATTAATCTATACCTTAGACAAGCATGAACTAGGTTAATTTTAAACTTTAATGACGTCATAGTTCATCAATTATGTCGCTATCATAGGACTTTACGTCATTCAGTGTAGAACCCATGAATAATTGATTGCCCTTCGCCGAAACACACTCACTCACAACACGTTCAATAATGCATATTTATCTATGGTTCCACTTAGAGTTAAACTACCATGTCTGATTGGTAAAAACCCACTCCCGCTTAGGATTAAATTGAAAATCTGTAGTTAAATCATTATTACTCCTAGTTGGAGTGTGAAAGAGATAGAACTTTTAAAAGAACGCCTAAAATGAAAACCAAACAAAAACAGTCGAAGTTGTCACTATTTCATAAAAATACGGTATAGAGAAATACTTAGGTAACCGAATCAAAGAAGTCAATTATAAAGCTTTTGTACGAAGGGGAACGAAGTCGTGATCTGGTGACTTAACGACCGCGACACAGAGATCTTCGTTTTACTATAGGAAGAGGAGAGACCAGTGTTTCACCACGGGCTCCGTTTGATAACCGTTCACAGGTAGAACGATTCCAAACTTATCTTCCGGATAATTTGACCGCTTTTAGTACCGTTAAGTCTTCAACGAATATTCACGAACCAAAAACCACAGAATAATAGTTATCGATGAAACCGATTTGTCAGTCTTTTACATATCGTTCATAAAAATAGAAAATTATTTCATGATTTTGAGGAGTTCCCTGGTGTATCTTCGAAGTCGAAGGTCTAATGATATATACACCTTGAGGTATTCCCTTTCTTCTAATGAAAAAAGAATCCTTTAAATTGGTTCATAAATAAAGAAGTTCATAAAAATATATGATAATTGAGAACCAAAAATTAAATGACATAACAAACCTTTTTCCGACGTCCTCTTCGTCGCCATCGTAAGGTTGCACAAACCACTTGCCGAGCCTCACGAAATCCCGCGATAGGAGGCATCTGAAATGTAAAAAAAAATATAACTTTAAATATTTAATATTTCTGACCAAATATTTCAGGCGTATCAATAAATATAAATAGAAAAATATTATTTCCCATACAAATGCTACCTCCTTTTATACCCTTGGCTGTTGAATTTTGGAAAATGCTAAAATACCTATTTTGTTAATTGTGTCGAAAAGTATTTATTAATATCAAGATTCAAATAAATCTTACAAGATTAATATTATTTCCATTAAAACTTTGCCACCGCCTTTCAATACTTTAGAGGCGGAAATTTGAAAAATCCTTTCTTAACGACGCGAGGCCTGCAACATAAAATCATCCTCACCAAAATATAAATCTCTGTACAGTACTTAGTACTTTGGGCTAGGCGATGATGAGTCAGTCTGGGAATTGCCTTTTATGTACTAATATAGATTACAAAAGATTTTTTTTGTTATTTGTTATATCATAGACACAGTACAAGTACATGCGTAAATTTAAAAAGGCTATCGAGGTGTTCCGGCGCTATATAACCTAGCCCATAATTCAAACCAGGTATAGCCGCAGAATTCAGTGTATTGAATACACAATTCCCCCCAGATGAGTGTCCGTTCAAACTGCGATACACGTCTCGGGTATTTCGAGACTATCTCGACATAGTTATGTCGTAAGTCCGCCTCGCATTTATCGATTATATTACCGTGTGGCGCATAGTGTTGTGCAGTCCGCGTCGATAAAGGATTTCGTTTAACGATACGTATTACTGCCTACCGAGTACCTAACACTTACGATAAATAATCACGTCTTTTTCAACAAACGTAAATGATTCTAGTATTTCTAGCCCGTTCACTTCAAGCAAACGGTTGTATTCTAGAACAACTAAGAATCACAAACTCATAAGTCCTGCTATTTCTTTTTAAGTTTTATCCGATCCACTCGGATTCATGTATCATCATTTGTAATTCTATATTGTTGTTACTGTTACGTAAGAGTGGCTTCCAAATTTGAGATAAGCTTGCAAGTTTCATCCGCTTGCAAGCAGCGAGTTCAGGTTAATACGTACGGTTACCGGTTACAATTGTGTGAGGTTTTTTATTGTTTCCGAAAAAAATAAACTCCGTACCTTGCATACTCAAGTATTAATGAGAATCCCCCGGTAATACAATATTTAATACAAAATGTTTTATCTATTTAAATAACATACTTCGTATTCTCTAAATTAAGAAATTGACGCGAGATTTTTATACCAAACAACAACAAAACTCATTTAAATTCGATTTGGTGACTTTTTACAGAAATCATCTCGCACCCGTTTGGGTTCATCACGTCATTAACGGACGCCCCATTATCATGCATGTGTTTTATGCTCTGCGTCGAGTGAACTAACTCCGAGCTTTTATGAGCGTCATAGTTACCTACATACTCCATCCATAGAGTGCTTGCGTAATGCGTCGTTTATAAACAATTGCGTTAGATTTGTAACTTGTTACCTTCAAGTTAATAACGTTATCGTTGTTCTAGTATTGTTTTACTTATTTACACGCAAGTTACAAAATATGGAAACTTGTACTTGATAGGTTTGGAATGTAAGCTAAGTTGGATATACTCTCGGTCATTCAAAGCAACCACATAATTTATGAACAACAAAGTGTAAATAACAGTAGAAGGATGATTGAGCATCAGGGTCCGCATGGACGTCGTTCCTCGAACAACTCGTTTTTTTTTTCAGGTTCAAGTAGGTATGCTGGTAAATAAATGAACAATTTAATTTAATTGAAATGAAAGTGAGCGTGCCGGTATGTAGTGCGATGAATGACGCTTTGGCAGTAGAGGACTTAATATTTGTCATAAAAAATCTGAAAATACTCGAAAGAAACCGAAAAAGACAGCATTATTGATACATCAGTTTATTAAATTATTAGAAAGCTTATTTGAAATTGGAGTTGTTCGATTAATTTGTTATAAGCAGTAGCTGTTTATAAATTTTATAATCCCTTTTGTGACAGTATTTGTTTTTTATTTGCCAAATTTGTAATTTTTATTTCTATAAATATTCCTCTAAAAATCTAGCGAAGTCCATCCTCTCAGTTCTCTCACTCGTGATATTGGTGCGAAAACGACCGCAGGACGAGCAGTACAAGCAGCCCAAGTAGGCGGCTCTGAAACTTCGAACGCGGTACGCCACACACGTTCGAATAAACTAAGGCACATTTGCGCAAGTTCGGAATCGTAAAATGAAACTTTTTTAAACTTTTACAAGTCTATAAATTAACGCAAAATCTTCTTCTAACACACGTTAATTGTACAATATTTTTTATTTGTTCGATCTGATCTTACCCTGAGGTGCCCTATCCAAGAACAGAGCCGCTTACGGCTTTTACAGCTTTACCGGGCTTGGGGGCGAGCGCTTAAGGCACTCAGTCGCGAAAACGTGGGCAACAAGCGCGCAAGGGTGCCAAAGTAGCCGGATTTCGGCTTGGGCTGTTGCCGCGATTGCAAAGAAATCGCGATCTGACTAATTTCCTATCCGTAAGATTCGAGCTAAACAAACATATACATATATGCATGTCCTGCCTCCTGGGAGGAACATGTATATATATGTATTTAGTGATCTGAAAGTCTACATTTGCGAAAGTATATCGTAACATGTATGGGCTACCTTAAGACATTGAAAGGAAAAAGCAAAACTAGCTCCTTATCGCGATAGTATAATTAAATACTAAAAATTATAATAAATATCAAGTACTTATGCCAATAATCACCAACAGTACTCCAGTTCTAATTTAACATCATTGTATTTCAATATTATTTTACTTGTTTTACTATGGCCTATATCGTTTAAATTGTAAAGTAATGCATTCCTCAAATCATTTTATTTGTTTGAAAGGTTAATATTGACGTACAGGATATTTTTAGACAAGTGGTTGAGAATGTAAGTAACAACGATTTCAAAATATACTTAGTTATTCCTTTTACTATATAAAATAATTCATCTACAATTAATTAATAATGAAGAAAGAAACATGTACTCAAAACACAACACAATAAATAAATCTGCTCAACTAAAATATACTACTAAGACAGTAATGTCTAACAAATAAGTACAGCTGAATATGGTATATCTGTAAACAAAATTCATTTCAGTTTGGTCTATATGTTTATTTTAGCAACACGATTTGCGCTATGCTATCTTTAAACTACGCACAGAGTACTCTGACTACTGACCCGTCGTACCACGCCGAGTCAAAACGATTGTTTAAATCGTTCAAACAACTCGATGTATCATAATCAACTATATCTGATCATCTGGGATTGCCTGCTAATGCCGGTTTTGACTCTATTGCCTCCTGGCAACACTGTGATGTCGGGGTGTGTAAATATAAATCGGTATGTACCAGCTAACCACGAAACGCGATGCGCATAAGCGAATTACTATGTCAAACTTTATATAAGCATGGTGATCGCGACCCAGTCAGGGCTGCAAAGCGTCACAACTCTGCTCTTGTCATTTCCTCGTTCGTTATTCAGCAGTGTGCATGCAACACGTGCAAGTGAGGATGGCTTGGGTGAGTCAAGTCTTAAGATATAATTTGACCTCCCTTACGTCCCAAAAACAATTTACTACAAACAGGCGACTCGAAATTATAATAAAATCTAGAGGGTCACATCAGAGTGAGTCAGTATTGAATACGAACGAAAATTTTGATGAATACGACTCTTTCGATTGATAAAATATTTAAGCTGTCAAAGCCTCTAATCGCTCCAGGGTCCTTAAGGCTAACAATATAGTCACTTCGAAAAAAAGGAATCGACCATCACTGTGCAACCCGCGGTATAACTCTATCTTATGAGGCAAACCCTCTTGGCACGGTAAACAAACTTTTGAATAAATCGCTCTTAATTTTCCCGAACTTTCGATATTAATAATTGCAATGTTTTTTCCAAACTTCCAAAGAGTAACGAATTCTAGCTACTAGCACAGCTGTCGGGCAAATAAAACCGTGTTATTTAAATTTACAGTTGTACAAAAGAAATCACTGACTGTATAAATTCCCAATTACGACACTTGAATTATGTGAATAATATACATGAATTAACGAATTATTCATTCATCATCTAGATACGGTGAATGTAATTTTTATTGTTAATATTGTGTTATACGAAACTAGCGTTTTTCCTGCTTCGCTAGCGTCATACTTGTCCCTTTACATGTTTTTTAAATGCAATTCTAACTAAATTGTTGAACAACAATTTTCATATATCCACATTTCATAAGAATGGATATTTTTCTTTAGTATACGTTTCGTCGGAAGACGAGCAGCGCGACAGCATGCAAAGTGGCTTCATAACTCAGAAGGAGATTTAGAATTAGCGGTGCCCGCGCAGGTATGGTGTACGCGGCATGTAATGACGCAGCGCGGCGTAGCTCGGCGGAGCAGAGGAATGCGCGTCAAATGCACTCTCTATAAGTATGTAGGTATGTATTTATAAAAACAGGTGTGAATGCCATTCGATCAGAACAATGATTAAATAAGCTGTACGATTTCATACTGTTCCCATATCCGCCTGCTTTATTAGAAACACGTGCGATATTTGAATCACTACTGAATACGGAGAATGTGTGTATGTACAGGCGCGTGTTTTGTTTTATGTAATGGTATTAATTAATAATTTGTGGCATGTTATGATATCTATCACAGTAGACTGGTTCGTTTCTCTAGAATATTCTTTGATTTCATAATTTTAAAAATTTAGTTTGGTAATTTACTTTTATATCTGTAACATTTTACATTTGTTACATCTGTAATTTAAATTTAAAATTTCATTACATTTATTAAAATTCTTGTTATATCTAGCCGCAGCCTTTTTTCTAAGACTATTCGTGAAACATTGTAACAAATAACCAAGCATTGTCGTCATCTCATTATTGTATATATTTTATTAAACTCAATCTCTTTAATAGTCAATATAATAATAAGCGGTAAAGAATCTACTTTCTCTGCCATTTAATAATATGAATATTAATTTGCCGTTAGTAATAATAATACAATAAATACCCTAATCCCTATAGATACATAGTTAACATTTTAAAAACAAATGTAGTCAGTTTGCTTTTTATATAATATTTATTTTAAATTATACTTTTAACTTTCATTTTTACTTAACACCAATTAAAACGATAAACCAATACTGATGGTACAAACCGCGCGAGCAAATAAATCCGAACACTATATAAAACGGGCTATAAAAATATTATTAACTCAATCAAAATTAGAGAGATTAACGATCCGTCCCGAAAGAGAGAGGGAGAGGTATTTGTTGTTTTTTAAATGCATCTTTATTTATCATGTGTGCATATAGTAACGTCGCCCGCGTCGTCAAGATCTCGTCCCCCCGGGCCGCAGTTGAACGCATTGTTTCTTTGAGTTATGCCGCCAGTCGACACGGGGCGCGGGGGTCAACGACTCGTCTGGATTTCGTTCATATTCCGTGTTTCTGTACCGCGCAGCAATACCGACCGGCCTACCGCGACCGGACTGGCCCGGGACTATGCATGATTCCGATGCTTGCACACGTTACATCACGCTCTTCAATAATTGATTAGACGCATCGTGTAACACAACTCGGTCACTCGCCGGTCCGATCATTTCAATATTTAATTTAGTAATCATTTTCATATAAGTATTGTCAGAAATAATTTTCAAGGTGGGATTTTTAAAACTTTTCAATGTATCGATTTTGCATTTCATTGCACACGAATTAAATTGTAAATAAATAAAGTAACCGTTACATGTCACATTGATACTATGATGGCAACACCATTTTTTGTTATGTAATTGAAGCAAAAGGTTGCGAATCATTGTCGTCAAAAATGAACTAACACATAATAAAATTTAGTATTACAACTCTAAACTATTTGGAGCAATGTCCTAGCGTATTACCACCGAACCAGCATCGTGATTATAAATATTTTATGAACGGTCGAGTGATTTAGACCGTCAGAATAGCGATCCGACTTCCGCAGGTTTGAATCTCCTCATGGAATTCGCGTATGTTTACTAATTTAAATTGGTAACCATATCGGCTGCCTGTGAAGGATGACATATCGTGAGGAAACCTGAATGCTTAAGAGATGTTCTTGTAGTGCCATCAGATATGGGGAAAAAGTAAAGAACTGTTGATTTCCCTCGCGACTTCTTTGCAGTCGCGGTCCAAGCCGAGGTCCGGCCACTTTGGCACCCTGCGCGTTTGTTGCGCAAGCTTTCGCGCCTGAGCCCCTTAAGCGCTTGCCCCAAGGCCCGTTAAAACAGTAAAAGCCTGTTTAACAGCGGGTCTGTTTTTGGATAGGCTAAATGTCGTTTTCTCGTCGTTTGAAATCGCCAATACGTCGCGTCGTGGCTGGCTTGATGATTAGGCCCGTACCTTACGTCGGGAAGACGGCTTTGCCGAGCAATGGGACATTTACAGGCAGTTATTATTATAATTTCTTACTTTGAACAGACAAAACCGTTTATTTAAATAATATCTCGTGATTGTAATACCAGTTGGTTATAATGATAATAAGAAAGGTTTCGGTTAAATAAGTAGCATGCCTCGCCCGGGGCACGAATCTCGATACTCGTACGAGATTGGCAACAAAAAACGACATTAGAACGTCCGCGTCCCGACACGATATGTCGACCTTCGCAAAACGATCATGTCAAGTCTCCGCGTCGCGTCACGTCAGTACGGCCGCGGGACGATACGCCTGCGCATCCCTACCAGGTGCAACATCGCGGTCATTGCAAATCAAGTTTGTAGTTTCTTGTTTAAATATCGACTATTTCCGCTACAAAGGGCGTAAGTCCAAACTACATACTCTGGGCATAATTATTTTTTCAAGATTTATATGAATCTGATAATATTAACAATAATAATTAATATGAAAGAAAAAAGACGATCGGAGTCGCAGAGAATCTATGCTAATATCATAAAGCTCAAAGGATTATTATTGGTTATTATTTTTAATCGTTTTAAGGCGATAATTTTGGAAGTATCAGTCAGGATTGATTTTTTTTTAATTTATAGCTTATTTATTTATGAAGGTTATATAGGCTATATCCCGCTACGATGCTAAGTTACAGAGCAGTACCCGTGGAACACCTAGTTTTATACATACTACAATTTAGTCGATAGAATACGATCCTTGAGGAACATTTCAGGTGCATGTCACGTCAAGATTAGGCACATGCAAACAGTTTCAGTTTGATTTACAAATTGGATATATTATACGATATTCAATACAGGTGGACGGTTTAAATATGAGATTTCTAAACAAATCATGCTCAATTGATTCTTAGGACCTAACAAAACAAATTATGCGTGAGACGCTCACTCGTAAAACGCAACATCGATTATAAATTAGTGTTGTATTGATTTGTATCGATAAACAACTCCCTGTTTATTTATTATGTATGCATTGACACATGAACAGTTATATCTTTATTCTTTATATCATTATAAAAATCGAATCAAAGTTTAAGGGAAAGCCGCAATATCTTTGATAATATAATTTGTATTTTTTTAAGCGGCAAGATAAACACTATAAACGTACTATAAAATAGATATTTACTAAATGTAAATAGCACGGACGTAAATTTTTATTTGTGAAAATGATACCAACCTTTCAATGAGATTATGAAGCGCCTTGAACAAAAGCGAACGGCATTCGTAAGACAGTCCACTCTCCCACGAACCCTGATCGCCTTCTGTAAACAAAGAAATGTATTTCGTAAAAAAAATTCATCATCAGTGTAATCTCAACATCACCTAAGAAGAGTGCAGTTTCAACTGGAAATCCCGTCTCGATTCACGGCATTGAACTTGTTGTTGTCCTACGTGCTTCATTACCTTGGCATTGACCGTCTATTCCTAGATGTTTGTAATTATTGTTTGTTCGTAATTACTAGAAAATATTGACATTTCTATTGTAATTTATCTATAACGTTGTATGACAATGAACATTTGTAACAGTATAATATAATGTCTGAGTGAGGGAAACGATAAAATCTTAGATGCGTTGTTGTTATAAGTAAAGTAACGCTACAAATAGCTGTTGCTGCATTCGCAATCGGAAGATTTACTCGGCCTATCACTAGCGTAAGATGCAAAAACAAAACGCCGCGAGCGACGTTGCCGCTCTGATTCTACTGTCGTCGTCTCAGTCAATCTAGGAGGCGAGGCGGGGGCGACCCGCGTGACGTCACTCGGTCGGGATCGCGGCGCACGTGCTTGTGTTTGTAGCGTGCGACGCGAACAACACACATGCAAACGGTGGTTAGCGTCCGCTAACAATTTAATAACTGACATTGAATTTTGTAACGCGAATATTATTTTGTACGAGGGTGAGATTTTTTAAGAAACATTATTGTATATGCTTACTGTTTTTTGTTAACGTAATTTAAATATACCTACTTAGAATGAAAAAAATGCCTGAGGATGTACTCTTTACTTTCCTTGAAAAAAAAAACGCAACTAATCCATACTAATATTACAAGAGAAATTTTAACAATAAACAAAACCAGCTCCAATTATTTTGAGGAGTTTCGTTGTGTATCTTTGAATTCGAAGGTCCAATATAGACTACCGTCTGTCGCGATAATAAACTTGAAGGGGTGAAAAATAGGGGATGAAAGTTCGTATGAAGAACGAACCCTTCAAACCAATTTTGGTATAGATGTATTGGACCTTGGAGAACGACATGGCTACCTTTTGTCGCGATAATAAAACTTGAAGGGGTGAAATAGTGAATGAAAGTTTGTATGAAGAACCCATCGTTTCTTAAATTAGAAGTATGGAAATTCATATTTTTGCGCTTGATAAGAAATATGGTGATCCGCGTTTTTGAAGAATCATCTCTCAAGCCGGTACCATGGGGATGATTTATATTTTTTTTTATATTTATACCTTTATATAGACTATATAATACTAAACCGTTAAATACCAATATATTTTGTCGGAGAGATACTTAATACCTTGCATCATATCATATACACTTAGGTAAAGTAGGTACCCGAGACATGTTTAGAAAAGGAATATCATAGGAATGATTATATAATTATATGTCTATATTCTACGGAGACGAAATCTCGGGTACCAGCTACTAATATATGTGAACAACGGCATGTAACTTAAATACAAATTGAATCAATTTTTCTAAACACAAATATGATAATAGCATACTATGAAACTTCTATACGCATTTAGCTTATCATAATAATAACAGTGCCGTACAAGTTCGCAATCATCAATTGGTCGATGGACACGCTGAAGATATTTTTAAAGTTTTTAATATGATAACGAGAACGGTAATTTGAGAATAAAATAAAATTAAAAAACAAGTCGTCTGTTCGGTAAGCAACTAGTCAAGGGCGTCAAGTATTTACTCGACCGGGTGACTTGAGCGTAACAAATAAGACAAGAAATACTTGGAAGTCGTTTAAGTTTTACGATCTGAAAAGGACAGTAACGGATGAAAGCTTTGATAGTTTTCATTTGAAATGTGTGAAGTGATAAGCTAATCCGCCAACAACAACCGTTCGCGACATCTACACTTTGAATGTAATAAAATATATTAGTTGCCTAGGGTGTCCGTTATTTACAAAGGTTTTTAGTTTTTTGCTGTCGCCCTCAAAATTTTTAGATTTTGACCTAAAAATATGAAACCTAAAGAAGCTTTTAATTTTCATTCTAAAACGGGCCGAAATTATGCTGAATTTCCCGTTTAAACAAAAAGGAGTTCGGCAATGATCAGTACATAGTTTTGTAGGCAAATGACAGCACTGCATTGGCACGGTGGCACCCGCGTCATCGCTAAAGACAATCTCATCGAATTTGTCGGTTCAGCACCATTAGATCTCCCAAGGACGTTAACGCAACAAAACGTTAAGCTTACTGTACTCTAGCGAGTACCGATATCAAATCATATACCAAAAAGCAAGTCACGATGCGAGCCGCGCGGCGCGGTGCCATCGTGATTTAGCTCCACCAAGGATTACGGCATCGATCGCTAGAGTTTCATAGTAGAGAAACGTTACCGCTAGTTTCGGCGAGGCATTGGATGCTGATTACAGGAATTCTGTTGCCGGGCATATGGGGTCAACAAGATGATTGTGCGGTATTGCAGCGTTGAAATGATTTCGACATAGCTCCGATTTGCATTACCAGTTTCATTTCGCAATTGCTTGTTCTCTTCGTTTGCCTTTTACCTACCTTTTCTCAATGAATATATGTAGTATATAGTAGCATGATCAACTTTTTGATATAATGGTATAAATAAATGATAACACTACATCAATTAAATCGACGAGTCTAAAGTGGAAAGGATGATTAATTAAATAAACGGATCCAGATTTGAATAAACTTTAAGAAGTAAAACAAAAGGGGAAATCGAACTCGTCATAAACATACCTAATAGTAGAGTATAAATGTTTAAAATCAGTCCAGTCAGTATTGGCAGAGGGTGTTTGTTTACCGCTTGATGGTTTAACGTAATAGGATGCGTGAGAGTGCATTATCCGGTATGCAATTAAGTGAATAGTTAAGGTTCAAGGTCGGGTGTGCCGGTGGCGGTTTGTCGCGGCGGTTGGCACCAGCTCGTCCGGGATCAATAGCGGGACAGAGGGCGCGCGCCGTCGCGTCGCACCGTTCGTTACCGCCTCTTGCCGACGCGCGACGCGATGCGGCGTTATGAACGCGGTAATCGGCACGCGATTATCACTATTGCCGTATTGTTTGTTTGAAACAAGTCGCGACTAATGTCACCGATAACACGCTGATATCGCCCGACGAGACTGGCGTTACTTTGAATGCCAACTGATAACCGAATCACCTTGTTGCTTAATGTTTGATGTAAAGGTGAAAAAATCGCACACGATATATCACCCATGAATATTAATTTAATGTTGTATTTTATTTATTAAACCGTACACAGAAATAATATTATCATGTCCAAGGAATTCGAGAAATCCATACCAACCTGACATTTTTTATTTAAATTTTGAGTGAACAATATAAATAGAATTTCCAGATTCGACACGACTTTGTAACAAATTTAGGTACTTGACGACTATCTAAATAGTCGTTAATCTTATAAGTATATGATAAATAATGTAATAAAATGAAAAAATACTAAAGTTAACACAGTGTAAACACAGATGAAGGCCTTGGAAACGAGTAGTAAAATGAGTGAACATTCAGAGACAACGTGCCCGATTTGATTGTGTGACTATAGAACCATAGAAAAACTACTACAAGCATTGAGACCTTAGCGCAGCACACTTCTCGTTTCGCATCTAAAATAAGAAAATACTGTTAAGCCTAAGTTTTTAAGCATTACTATTTTATTACGTCGCCATCCGATGGAATAATGTATTTTTAAATAAAATTTATACTCGTTCTAAATAACAATTAATATAGCTTTTCAAATAATCATTAAACCGGTTGAGATACCGAGAAATTTAAGTACACAAGACATGCTCAAATATTTGTTAGGTACTTTAATTTAGTAAGGGCAGAGTCAACAAAATTTGTTAAGTCGAACTTTCGTATGGTATTGGCATCACGCATCTCAAACGTGAATGAATAAATCTTACAATAAAATGAGCCGAATTAAAAATTACGAGTAGGCCAGACTACAAAAAAGTAGTTTATTGTTTAGTCTGTGACAGCCAAGCTATACATGAGTACGGCTACCGCGACCACGAGATCGGCATGGCAACGTCGCATCGAGTCACTTTTCAATCTGTGCACTGAGCGTTTGTTTACAACGCGGTAACGCAAACGTTCCATCGCGCCGCGCCTTCCGGCCCACCACTTTACCGAGTACTGACCAACCGAGGTTTACCGCAGTATGTATAATATATAATGTACTGTGTGGTTACCACTGAGCTGCGGTACCGTGGGTCTACCAACCGTGTCACACGGAGCAAAGCGCCCACTTGTACCGTGTAGCCTCGAACCTTGTCACCGACGAGACCAGTCCTAATACCGTCGCAGAATTTCTGCTTCTAATAAAAGAAATAACTAAATACAATATAAAAATTGTTGCCTAAAATCCACTTGTAAAGGGCGGGCGGTTCGAATCATCGTATAGGCGGTTACGGGTACTTAACCCGCATATTAAATAATGTTATTCAAGATCGTATCGAGCGCGTGGAAATCTGTCAATTCGCGCGCGCCCTCAGCGACGGTGGAGTGGCCTCGGTCCCTCCCGCGCTGTGCTTGTATTGCCTTCTCTGTCACACACGCACACCCACGTGCGCGTGACGTCACGTTCGCGTCGCCCCTTCGTGGTCGACGTCACAGACCGCCCGAGAGCCAGCCGGAGGCATTAGCGAAATGGAAGGCCCTGCCCAGTGTTGGGGTTGCCGACCATGTAACTTTTTTTTTTTAAAGTACTGACTATTCTGTTAGCCTTGAGGGCCCTGGATCCTCTGACGGCTTTTACAACTTCGCCGGACTTGGTGACCATTTAACACCATTACATTGCCTATATTCTGAACCATTACTAATAAATCAACGAAAAAATAAAATCATAAATAAACGTATGGAGGTAAACGATATTTTTAAGAATGGCTAACATAATTTTTTCAACTACGGTAAGGGTTAAAACGTGACGAATTAAACTTTCATAAATAAAATTAGAGAAAAATAAATAAATAGCACATGTAGTGAAAAAATTAACAATATGTAACTAAAATAATAAGAACACTTATTTATAATATATTTGAAGCAAAAACAAATCAATGTAACGAGAGCAAACCAAAATTGGTTCATCGTAAATGAAGGTAACATCAGAGTCGTTGCCCCTACACCAGTAGGTATACATTATCGACATGCTATCCTCAGAAACGGTTGAACCTCTGTTGGCATCATCAGTACGGAGCGGCGCGGCGCGGCAAGGTGTGCTTTGGTACACAAGTAGTAATGCGATATCGCGACACGGGCGGAACTCATAACCATCTGCGCGGCCCGAGACACGCAGCTGCCCTCCGGCGCGGCGCGTCAGACACCCCCGAGTGCACCTCCCCCCCGCCTCATCCCTCCGAACCAAGTACACAAAACAGCCCGCGAACGAATTACCTAGCTGCGTTGTAACTATATTACCTTCTTACCTATATAATAGTTAAAGTCATTGTTGACACTAAAACCATAGTAAATCTTTGGGACTATTTAACGAACAATGAAGAGCAAAAGCGATTATCAAACGCAAAACAGTTCAGGACAAGGATTACACAAATTTGTCAATACGGGCTTTCCTATTTTTTTTAAATAACTTTTACTTTTAGCCATAAGGGTCCTGGAGCGTCGGACGGCTTTTACAGCTTCACCGTGACTTAAAGGCGAGCTCTTAAGGCACTTAGCCGCGGAGCTGTTTATAAAACTATATACATTAACGTGTAATAGCATTTTTCTATTCTATTCCGAATCTGTATTGCCTTCCATCTTTCCAAGAGCTCATCTCATTTTGCCTACCAATTCGTTGGTCTCTTTGCTTACATTTTTCACGGTCCCAAGGATGCTGCCAAACATAGAAGACACTCCATGATTATGGGTGAATTTGTGAAAGAGTAAGCAGAATACATTATTTGGTCCCTTGCATATAAATTTATCAACATCTCTTTCACTCGTGTTTCTCGTTCAAAGAATAAACAATTGCTAATATGTATTATATTATGTGATTAGTGTCTCTACATTGCAATATCGTACAAGTCACCTTTAAGTAAACGACAATGATTTAAAATAATGCTTTAGTAAGAAAAGGCTAGCAGTAGAGAGACTAACGGTATAAAGTATAACTAGCCGTGTGCCCGCGGCCCTGCACGCTTTTGTTGCTACGCAGTAGTTATTTACATCCCATAATTTTATTTTTACTCATACTGTTGACAATTCATGTGCCGTATCAATTCATGCGATTCCTTATAACCTCTCAATAATGTTATGATGTAATGCTTCCCGTCTACAAAATTCTATCAGAATACGTTGAGGATTGATGAAAATTAAATTTTTGAAATTCTTTTTCTTCGCGTGTACAAAATTTAATAAAAAAAGGTTAATAATTAATGGAATTTTAAATTTTTGAATTTTTTTTTTTACTATTCCTAAAAATGTAATTGAAAATTCTCACAGTCCATCATTCATGGAATGATTTATACTTTCCGTATACAAATGTTCATAAAAATTGGTCGACAATTAAAGAAAAAATATTTTTTTGGAAATTATTATTTTTACGATTTCTAAATGTTAATATTGAAATTTCTTGTACTCTATCAATTGACCAACGACATAAGCATCCCGTGTAGGTACTAAATTTCATAACAATCGGGCCAGCCGTTTTTTAGTTAAACCCGGACATACAAACAGACAAATAAAAAAAATTAATGGCATATTTGTTATCAATTATCATTCATACAGTAGCCTATCGGCAAATTTTGGAACAATATTAAATGTACAGACGGAACTACATATTTGTATATTTCATATGCAAAAGCATAAACCCTATGAACATCACTGAATATTGGAAGGTTGCACAACAAAATAATATAATAAATGCCGTGTTTGAAGTGTTAGTTTGTAGCAGCGGGCAATGATACGGACTTCAAGACATTACTTAACCGAAACGAATGGTTAATAATAGTTTCGACGCAACGAGGCAAAACAGAATGTTGGCTTTATTTATGTACGAGATTGGAAAATCATAAGGCGACCAATAACGGCGGCTACCTATCGATACAGAGGCAGCCAGCGCGGGCGGTGCGCACGCGCATCATTAAATAGCCCGATCCGGTGCGCGCCCGTCGATACACGTCACGGCGATTTTATTAATAAAACGCCGAACAACGCGCACGGGGACGAACGGAACGTTCAACAACCCCGCGAGAACAGCTTCTTACGTGCTAACGTGCGCGCATATTATTACATCACATACACAACGATATTATGACCTGATCCACATTTACAATTGTTCCGTTATATGCCAAAATTATACCACTGTCGTCCGCGTTACACACTCACACAATTATTTAATCTAATTTGCGTATCGAAAAATCTGGAACATTTTCCATAAACAACCACAAGTATCACAAAAGTAACTAAAACCAACATCCATGACTAAACAGGGTACATCATGGAATCCATTCGGAATTCTAAACAAATAAATATGGTAGAGATGTCAGCACCGTTATTCAGTGTGACAACTCGCGAGCCGGAGACGAAAAGGAAGTCGAGCCTTTCCCACGGCCTCGCGGCGGCTAATCGCAGCGAATTGCAAAAATTGTTTACACTGACGACATCATGACGGCTAGATGCGTTATTTAAGATGCTAAAGCTCAAGAGATGATGGTTGAAGGCGCGCTTGAAAGAGACGGCTGTATTGTGTGAAAGCTTTTTTAGTTTGCCAAATTGGATAAATATATATATCTGGCTTGTGTATTAAACCAGGATAGCGGTATTTAAATACTTTTTATGTGATATCAACCAGTGTTATAATTTACATGAAATTATTAATTTTTATTATTTAAATTTTGATAATTATTTATAATGCATTTGTAATGGTTTCGAGACCAGTTGTTACTTATAATAATAACCAATCGAAAACGTTTTGGACATGTGTCGCATTCAGCCTTTTTGAATTGCAAACTTCTCTGTAGTTTTACCCTGCATGAGAACTGCCTATAAATAACGCAGTAAAAAAGGATACATAATAAGAATATAATCAAGTTGTAATAGCATCGTTAAATACAACAAGCGAAATATCATCATTTTGTGGTATAGAAGGATAAAGGACGATATCTAAGAGATCCAAACGGTTTAAAAAATGGACCGAAAACGCGACATTACATTGTAGTGGGCATCACAAAATATCGTGCAGTTCTTAGAAAGCGGTCGATGAACGTGGTACGTGCATTTCACTTGTGGAGCACTCGAGTTAATTCCCACAATAACAGCGGCGAGTCGCAGCCGTATGCGCATTCAACCCACACGAACCTAACCGACCAATAATTAATAAATATAACGGTTCGTTTACACACATACACACGCAAACACAATTAGTTAAATTATTCCAGTGGGACGATATGATTAAACATTAAAAAGTAATGTTAAGTGTGGAAACAGCTCTGGTGTTTTTGTTCCGATTTCGGATTTCCAGTTTCCTTACCACGAACCGTAGATACAGACAAATATTAAGCATAAAAGCGACGAGCGGAAGAAGCCAGCTTATCTAAATCGTATCACAAACAGATTATCCGCGATGATATAATGTTTGTATAAGATAACATTTTCGGAAATGAAACAATTTGCTGTCATGGAAGACTTTTGCATTTAGTGTAAAACCTGATAATCATAGTAGAAACGACTAGATATTAAATTCAGAATGAAACATTGATATTCATATATTGTATCCGTCATGCAAATTCGACAACGGCATAAACTATTTAAGTGTTTTAACTGTTTGCTTTTTGATAAAGATTTACACGGTCTGCGACCCTTATTTGTGTAGGGCGTTACATAGACATCAAGCCAGGTCAACGTCTGCACCCTGACCGCTTGAGCCGAGGCGCAAACAATAATTCATCTAGCGTATTCTATTCGATGCGAACAAGAATTTATTTCGTTGCACTCTTGTTTACCATCACAATTTTGTGTTTCAAATGTTAATATAACTTAAAGCAAGTTAAAATTTAAATCAGTAGAGTTCAATGACAACGGTTCCTTAAACGATCAACAGGCCCATTGTCAGGAAATCGGGTGACGAGACGGCGCACGCGCATTTTGCTATTTATCATTAACCTTTTTGTAACGAGTTTGAATTCTTCAAGTTACCGAATAAAAAAGCTACTATCACCTTTGTTGCAGAGCGAACACTATATATTAAATAAAGACAATCTAAACCAGTTCGAAGTCAGGTCGGGAACATCTGTCTGTATGAAGTCCTGGTATAGAGGTACGGGGAACATGTGCACCGGGTATCAGGTGTCGACACTAAGTGACCGCGGGCAAATCCTGCTGAACGGGTTACCGAGTCGCTCGCCTCGCTCGCACCGCTCGCAGTCGACACAGGAATGAAAAAACTAAATACTCTGACACAACAAATGCTACTGTTGACATCGCCGAAAAAAATATGTAAGCCAATTATGACAGATTCAAAGATCTCGATCCGAGAGTGAAAGACGTGAAAAAGTTTAAGACGACAAACAACGACGAGACAATCGGAATTAACGCGAACAATGTTGCTCGAATAAAAAGATATAGAATGAGGCTCGTTACGGACGAGTCGCTGAGCGTCCTCTGAGGCGAAGGCGAAAAAAACGATTTAATTGTGTCCACAATTAGCCTACAAAACGACCTGTAGCATTCGCATTACTCAAGCGTTTAAATGAGGGAAAATTAGTGCCTAATCATACGTAATATTAATATTATATAGTAATACTAATAAGGTTTTAATACGTACTTTAGACTATTAACAAATATAATTTTAAAATATCCACAGTTAATGCAATCTTTAAAAAATAAATGCTATAAAAAGCAAAGTATTTCTTCTAACAAATCCATCAACAACTTCGTTCAGGTAAAATTTATGCTGTTACTTAAACCCCTTAAACTTTCCTTTTAGATGTCGATGGTTTTAAAAACACGAAATGTGTAATTTTGTTAATAACCGAGAGGTTATTATTAATTATCCATAGGTATGCTAATTTTCACTTACTCCTCATAAAGTTATTCCTTCCTACGACTTCTTAAAATTGAGAAAAAATATATTTCTGTAATTGCGGTATTCAGCCTGTTCCCATATCTTATTCGTCATTGATTTATTCTTTTATATGTCTATATATCTTGTTTATAATATGGTTCACGTTCCCTAGCCCGTATAATAACTGTGAAATATCATGTTAACACAACACGAAAGGGGATTACACAAGACGGGTTGGGTTGCCTTGTCGTACTCGGCGAAGAATTCGAGCTTTATGACACAGATAAACCAATAAAGGAACATTTTTTTTTAATTCAGACTACTAGTCATTGTATGTTTTGATGGTCTTAGCAAAGGATATCTAAATATGTAACTGAAAACTAGTGCTTAAATATCATTGTGAGAATTTGTTAGTGTCGGATTTGAAGGGAAGAGTCCGGGACGTGCTCAATAGACTAATCTAGATAATTAGGCAACTCTCGGGTAGCTTGTATTACTATACAACGGCACTCGAGTCTGGAGTCTACAGTCTAGACACATTCCCGACATATTACATGCATTACGAAACGCTAGCTGTTTTTATGTTTTAAAATCCATACAAATATTTAGAAGTTTAAAATTATTTGTATGATATTATTATTATACAGTGTATACAATTTAAATTGGTCAGTGAAGGGAACTCTGAAACTATAAGACATAATACGTTCTAAAGAACCATGACATCGATTTTAGAAATAAGAAAAACTACTTTCATGGATTAAAAAAAATTGAAACTAAAAAACAGTATGTCATTTTATTACGTTGATTGATAGTGTAAGTTGTAAGGAATAAATGTTGCTAGGAAACCATGTGTCTAATAAAGTCTCTAATATTAAAAGAAAATGTTGAATTGAATTATTTTGTTTCGAAATGTTCACAATAACAACCATTTTCTTTTATCAATAGTAATCAACTCTTTTAGGTAACGGTTTTGTAGTTTCAAGGGGTGAGGTTTTAAATGGTCTTTATATTATAGCCGCTGCTTAGATCTTTTTAAAGATATCGTGGTTGGTTTTTTAAACTTTCAGTTTAAACGTAACCACACAAGAAATAATCTAGTGATGTGATTAGTGCTTCATCTTTTATAATAGACAACTTTTTAAATGCTTTTAAATAAACCATCAAGTTGGTATTACAAGGCTAGGATACTTGCTTTTGTGAATCGGTTGAACTTCGATTCAATAAAGTAACGGATATAAAGTTTCTTAAGCACTAAAAACTATTAATAAACTACCTAAATAACTAAATTAAATTACTAAACTAACAAGAAGCCACATCCAGTCCATATTTGTCCATGTATTTTGCTACTGTCGTGTTTGTGTATGGTTTTTTTAATAATTACCTATTCTTTATTATACAGTGTGTATTAAAAACCCCGTCGGATCCTTGAAGGTGTTATAGGTATCGAGTTTATATTTTGTTTATGTTATCTATCTCAGATTATAAGTAAAAAAAATTACCCCTAATAAAATATTTAAAAAAATTAGTTAAATGAGGAGACTACATGGCAATACAAGCGGCGCGGCGCAGGGTTCCGCCTTACGATCAAACTTACCACTGCGCCGCGCCGCGCCGGGGCTGGCGACGGTGTTATCACGTTTTAAAATTTTGATATTTTTTTTGGTAATGTCATTGGGGTACCTACCTATATACCCTTTTCGGATTCGACGGCATTTTTAATACATATTGTATATTTACCATCATAATAATTGAAATGGGATGTTTCGCAATAATGCGTTTGCTCGCCCGCTGTGTAAATTTATATTTTAGGAATATAAAATGTAATTTAATATGTTCTCAGTTAATTGAATTCTGTGAATTCTTGTGAAAATAAAGATTTCTTTAACTTACTACAAACAACAAGTGCCTAACTCCACCAGTTAGAACTGGAGTAAAGTAGTTCGGATAAAAAGTTAACCGAGTACTACACCAAAAGCAGACTTCATATTGACGTCCTCAATGAACTTGGGTTGTTTTACTAGGCTCTGCTGGCTTCGAGCCAGGGAGACATAATGCGAACCGAACCGGCCACGGCATATGGCACACGATCGCTGCGATCGGTTACCGCTCCTCTTACCTCAGGTAACATCGAGCATACAAAAGACGCTGCAATCTCATAGAATTAAGAATAACTATTACAAGTGGTTAGCTACTTCTTTATTACTATACTATTATAAAGTAACTTTGTTACTATGTTTTAGTAAGTAATCTCTGAAACTAGTGTACCGGTTCTAAATATTATTCCAATAATAGGAAACTACCATAGATTATATATTGGCTGTAGCTCGCGACTGAAGCAACGCGAAGACCAATAATTAAATTTAAGGAAGCTATATTAACCCTGTAAATTATATACTTTAAGTTTTATTCATATGAATTTTTATATTGTAACTAACGCGAACGTAATCACGTGCGGTTGTTAGTAATTATAATACGTGACTGAAACTAGAAAATTGTTTTATCAATAAATACAATATTCACAGATTACTAATTTCACTTTTACTGAATCAATTAAGAAATTGTTTCACCATTACTTAACGTAATTAATTATTGGAGAATATCAAAGAACAAAGCGATGTTTTTGAACTAGTTTACGGATATTTTGTTCCATTTTTTTATAATTCATTATGGCAGTTACGACCAAGGTTTCAGTCGATGGTATGATGAATACAGAATTCGGTATGCGGCTGCATGACAGTGTTGGTACACAAACGGGCGTGTGGCGGCGGCGCGGCGTATCGACCAGTGTGCGGCGGTTGCGGCTGCGGACACGGCGCGGCGCGGCGGTGCGGGAAGTGATGCCGCACCGCGCCGCCCGCCCCGGTCGCGGTGCTACGCGCCACTTATCGCCATCTTCACACCTAATTTATCGCGTGTCGCAATCGACGCCGATGTTTGTATACACTGGTTACGATGCGCTCTTATTATGCGTTCATTATATACATTAATACTTGCTTATCAAAATCTAATAATGCTATTTTCGTGACGACTTCAGACACAAACGAAGCAACTGAGCCAAACAATAACATTGAAGTTGTTAAAAAAATTGATAAAACTAATTATACATTTCCTTTGAATCTTTCAAGTTATTTTTTTATCTAGCTGTGAAATGCAGTATCGCGGCGTTGATAAAACGCAAATAAGCGGCTATCAATAATGTTATCAAACATCTTAAATTCTTAAAAACAAATAACTATAGTTGGTTCATCCTAAAGGTGGCCTCCCACGATCCCGTGATATTGCGGAAGGACGAGGACCAGCCCGCACCGACGCACCATAGGAAGAGTGTAGTTTGTAAAAACGCAGACAAGTCCGTAGCCTTGGTATGCGATGGGTGGCTGTCCGTGGTAACCCACATTTAAAAGGCTTGTATGACACAAATGTCAAATCTTTATTTTAGAGATGTAGCATAACTTAAATTGAAAGTTGATTTTACGATTATCGAATCTCTTCTACAGCTAAATATAATCGAGAATACGATTATGGCTTAAATCAATTGGGGGCGTTGTAAGCTGTGAAAATGAAATAAGAAAATAAAGTATCACAACAATTGAGATAGAGGACACTTTATTCACTTGAAAATTGCAGTAATGGTCTTCATTCAAGAAGACTAGTTGCCAAGTTAGGAAGAAGAAAAAGAAACAATTGAGTTCGCTATCTAGAACAATTGAATTATTGAATGCCTGACGCCAAACAACAAGACTTATTCTTTCAGTCAATATTCTTCGTCGCGTGTTGCTCCAGGAAAAAATATAATAATAATTTATACGAATTTTCTTTACTACTTCCGCCTAAAAACAGATTAAGGGTTGTTTCGATTTTTTTTTAACTTAATATGTGTTATTAATTGTCGAGATGATTCTGAAAATGTTAAATTTGAAACTAACTAATCGTGGAAAAGAGGAAAAATCAAAAAGATAAATGTTAGTAAACAATCCTTAATCGGCTTTTAGGCAGAAGTAGCAAATAATATTCGGATAAATTTATTAAGATGAATTTCCGCAAACTAACGCCTACTTCAATCAAATATAATAGTAAAAAATAAATGAAATATACAACGGCGTTCGATCAATTCGATTCATTTTCGGTTACTTGAGTGTTGTTATTTTGGTCTACTCTAGTTTTAAGTAACAGAAAGTAACGCTGCACGCAGTTACAAAAAAAAAAACGAAAACACAAAAATCATTGTACAGAGGGAGTTATTTAGTATTTTGTCGTGCAAAATGTTTTTATAATGATAGTTGATAATCGAAATGCATGTTTTTAAGTTATGTCATAATTTGCGCGACGTAAAAATTTACGTTCAGTGGATATGTCATACAAGCCTTCTTATGATGAACAGGGTAAATATGATTATTTTAGTTAATGTTTTATATTAATACGGCAACTAAACTGAACAGTCACAACAGTTTTAAATGTGGTTTAATAACCTATTCAGTTTGTTCGGATCGAGAGTTTTAACGGGTTGAGTTTGAATAGTGCGTACGAACCGCAACTATTTGCATTTTCCCGTTACCGTCAAGGTCGTCGGACACGAGGTCATCGTGTAAATCACGAGGGGCACGAAGAGACCCTGAAGGGGCGTGTGCCTCACGGGGAGTTCACTAGCCAATCTGCGGACAGTGGGTCTGGATCGATAACGATCCTACGCGACAGCGGCCGCCTCTGCGTAAGCGCTCGCTCGCACAGTTACCGCGCCTGAAACCACGCCCGGCTTCCAGCTGCGCGGTCTGTTGGGTAGTAATCTTTTCAGGTGGTTCACTGACAAGGGATGTAGCTTAATGTAATTATTTCAGGTGGTTATTATATTTCTTAAAGTTGATTTCATACGTGCAAACTGAGAGTGTTGATTAAAAAACATTATATTCTGTAATATTAGACCTGAATCAGACCTTTCAAAAGTTTTATTACTAAAGATTAGTGTTTCGAATAGACAGCACTATTCATGACCGCAAGACCAACCGGCAGTATGTGTTATAAATAATAAAGGCGCAGTGCAGCGCGGTGTAGGGCGCCGGTACACCTTGAACTTACTTCACGAGCCCACCCCGCAGCCGAGTCCTATTTACATACCCGATAGAGAAATGATCTGTTAATTTATACCGCTGATATAACCGATAACTTCTCAATCGCAACCTTTGTTCCCATACAAGCAACCGGTTTTTTTAATCATTACAGGCCTACGTTGGATGTCAAGTGACGATGTATCAACTCGACGCCAGTAACACATAAAGCTAAGAAATTGGACTGAATCTGAGGTACAAATGAGGGAACACACAGTTATCTGCTCAGTGACAGATTTTCAACTTGGCGAAAGTAGGGCAAGCTCAGGAATAGGTATCCCTACCATTATGTTTTTATGTGTTATACTATATGTAGCAAGAGTTTATTACTGTAGGAAATCCATGGTCTTTAGAACGGCTTAGGAACTCAAACAACTACAGTATTATCTATGGTTTTAAGCAATAAATTAAAGAAACATGAACAAAATTTAAAATTATGGTTTGTTTGATGAAATTTAAAAAAGGTGTAATTGATCAGAATGTATCAATTGAAATACCTACATTATATATCGAATCTTTAATGATAGATAATGATTTAAGCACTAAGCTAATAAAGATCCAAGAAGACAAACTGAATTATAAAGTACAGCTTTTGAAAAAGCTATCTCACTACTATTCACGATATATGTATTTATATACAACTGATCCAGATTTAATCATAATAAAAATCTATATAAATAAAATGATAGAGGTTCGCCGTTGAACATGCATCACGCCATAACTACGGGATAGATTTTAATTTTTTTTTACTACTTGGACACCAGGCGTAATGAAAAATATCATGATAACATAATTCAATAAAAAAATATTTAAAGTTTTATAAAACTAAGGTTTCAGCGATTTATTTTCTTGCCGTGAAGAAATATGGATTATAGTATGTATTGGTTGGTATAGATAAATGCGAAAAAAGTCGCGGGCGGTTCCTATTTAAAAATTAAAAAGCAGAATGGGATTAATTTCAAAACACTGTACTATATTAATTGTGCATTTCCCGAGGTGGGTTTAAGATCAATAGCCAATATAATTATACACGTGACCTTTATTAATTTCATTCGCGTAGCGTAGCTCGAGAGTACCCTGACCGCGAGAACGCCTACGCGGGTCGAGGGGGGTGGGGTACGTGACATTTACACCCCTATGTGCTTGAGTACAACCCTCCCAGCGCGGCGCGGCGCCTGGCCCGAACTGCCTTCACTAGTTTATATATTCATAGTATGCAATCAATTTACTTACGTTTAAATAATCATTTTGAATCATAAAAATATTACTATAAATGCTATACTATAATTACCTTCCTATTATAAAATTGTTATAAAATATACAAGTTGAAAAAAGTGAAAATTAAATGTTAGGCGCACAGTGCGAAAATTCAAGAGATTTTGTACCGTAATTAGTACACGAATTAGAGACACGGAATGAAACTGTTTGATGGATTGCAGACAGGCGAGGGAATCACTACCCTCTGCCAATCCCAAAATCTCTAAGGCCATTTTTTAAACATAACCAGATGTCCAAACACGAATTGTCAACGGAACCTTAACAGGATATATGGGCATCACAACAAACGTATTTTTAATTTAGTTGTCACAGATAGCCCCTTATGCCGAGCGCGCATGTAAAAGGGAGAAACAGCCAGTAAGGTGGTCTTACAATGCAAAGAGCTGGCACGATATCGGGTTAAACCCTGGTACTTCGAGGACCCTCACGGTAATTTTTAACAACATCAGGCAACTGGTGGACTTCGAGTTGCGGAGACTTAACCAGTGCTAACCTGTACAGCCATTACTAAATTAATATATAGATTATAAAGAGGAAATGTTTATAAATATGTCTTTATGACATAATTATACGATTCTACATTTTTTTTCACTAACTGGTGTAGGCTACATTATCCCCGAGTGACATAATGGCAATTTTTATTCTTATTAAATTTTTATATGTAATTAACGCAAAGTCCCGGACGGTTGCAACTCTATTTATAAATAATTTAAAAAAGCTTTAATCATTAGTGGCAGAATTATAGTCCCAGCAATGAATGATATTAGCGAGAGAGCATCGGGATCAATACGCAAGTTCCAATCCAAGCCGAAACGTGTACGCCGCGGGTCGCAGCGCGTAGTGGCAGCAGGTTTATAAATTATGTCACGCGAACTTTTTGATTCAGATTAAATAAAGTTAGGGAGTTTATTCAATAATTAAATATATTTATCACCAGCCACCAGATGAAGCGCAGTCGTTGTGACGAGATACAATTTTTTTTTTAATAAAGTCGTACGTAGTTTTCGTTTATGATTTTTAACAAACTATCGGCCCTCACTTATAAAAATATTTATTAAAAATATAAGCAATGTTTATCTAGCTCCGTCTTCTTCTATCAATATTGATTAGACAAAGAGAGAAATACTTTGATCTATGTTTCAATTTTGACAGATTTTTATAAGGAAAGTCGTATATATATAATGATATACGTTTACCGTTGAGACAAGTTCGGTGAAGCTGTAAAAGCCGCAGCGGCTTCAGGGTCCCTAAGGCTAACAACAGTACATGTAGTCCGATCTAAAAAAAAAAAGAACCGTTGAGCGCGCATAACGCAAAATTTGATTAATTTTGATTCTTTTTCTTTTTATTTTCTCCTTATATACTTGGTACTTATCTCAAAAATATACCACGATATATTCATAAACAATAATTCTGTGGCTAATGTGTGCGCCACAACGGGGACTGTTGGTTCTTAAATACAATCAAACGTTTCTTTCACATACGTACTAGCAGCGCCCTTATCGGAATTACGAAGGAACTAAAATCGGCAATACCGAAAACGAAGTCCGATCGTGTTTGATAACCTATTAACACGCTAATAGATATGGAAAATATTAAACAAATAAAATATGTATTCACAACGGAAATTAATACTTCAACCCTCCATTAAAATATATTAACAGGGAGAGCGAAATTTTAATACCGTATTTTGAGCGAAAACTGGCCTAACATCATCATAGTCCTTGCCTTAGGGACAGTCTAAACAGATTATCCTCGATCGCTTCCACCCCCCGAGGTCACGAGTAAGCGCTACGCGGAGCGATGCGACGCGTGAATCAACCCTAACGCAAATAGATTCACGTTCACCGCGGACGGTTCTGTATATCAGCAGCTAAACGAGGAGGGAGATTGTATGATAGGACAAAGTGATTCAGTTTTTATTTAATTATGACAATAACATAATATCATAGACTAACAATTTGTAATAAAAACGTAATCACAAGTTTGTACTGCTTGATTGAATAAGTACTCTGGTTGCAAGAGTCGCGGATATTGGTTTTTCATATTAGCACATGCAAAAAGATCGGCGTCTATGGACAGTTCGGCAATCTAACAACGGTAATGCCGGCCTGTAAGCCTATCGGCAACTGAATGTTTACGCGAACGCGATAACTCTAAACACGCCACTAAAGCGGGTGTTTACATCTGGTGTATGGTGGTTGCGATCCCGTCGGACACAATTGTCAGCCAGCTAAAACCATAAAATGTGAATAATTTGTAGCGCCACTTTCACTAATATAATTCTACTAACATATATGTATTATAATTATTTAAAATCTCTGTAATGTCATTTACATAAAAAAAAAATTTGTAACAAACTACGAAACAAATTAATTAGTTTCCAAACATAAAGTTCAAATTCGAGGTAGGTACCTACCTACCTGCATAGTAAATTCTCCTTATATAAATTCATCCTTTAATAAATAACTATATAACTACTGAATCCAGCGCTAAATTTCCAAGGCGATGTAAAAAGAAGATAGGTAAGATTAAAATTAGGAAAACGAACCCGAGTAAAGTTAAAAGACGTAGAATTTAAAAGAACAATACTTGGGGGCATTGTCTCTGATACTCTGCATATATTAACATCGCCCTTCAATAAAATTCATTAATCTTCGGAATTGCATGAAAATATATAAAAAAGGAAATGATAGCTAAGTTCGTATCGTGTACGGACCCCGCGTCGTTCGATGTGAGTTCGAATCCCTGCAATGGGCCTGAGCTTTCGGTGAAGGAAAACATCATGATGAAACCACCACATGGTGGTGGGGTTTTTTCTAATGACCGCCTGGCTAGCAGCTACCAACCTCAGGTTGAAAATCTGTCGCCAAACCCCTATAATTGTGTGTTCCGGCAGCTGCACTAGAGGAGCCAGTCTTTCACTACTGAGTTTAGCGTGCTCTACCTGACCATCGTCACTTAAGAAAGGTGATATTGTGGTCACAACGCTAAATACCTATAACGATTTAAAAAATAATAATTGTAAAACCACACGTCGACCGGTTGATACAGTAGTACGGGATATTGCCATACGCACGCGCGCGGTTATTTCTGTCTGTCCGTGTTCGAACCGACCTTCGTTTCAATACTACATGCACCGGTTGCATACTCGGCGACGCGCTACGAGTAAACAAACTACGATCTTGAACACAATTACATTAAAACCCTTTATGTTTTAAGGAACATAACATTGCCCATACGTAATTCCTTTATAAACACAAAAACTATTGAATTATGTAGATGAGAGAGTACCTGTTGGTTTCAATATTTTCTAAATGTTAAATAATATATTGTATATTTTTATATTCTCGTGTAATATGATAAGAAAGATAATTTCAATGTTATTAACACAAGTTTATCTATACAACTATTAAAACAAAGTTTGTGAATATTGGTAAGAGGTTATCTCTGGAACTATCTAACCGATTCTAATGATTCTATCACTAATAGGAAGCTGCATTATCTCTAAATGCCATTTTCTATTGTTATTAAATTTTATACTGTAATTAACGTGATAGAAGTTTAGAATAAAATATATTACGAATAATCGTATTAATTGTAGTATTATGAGAGCTTTAATAATGGCCGTGATATTGTGCGACTCGCTTTTCCTCGAGGTTACATTCTGAAGTGTATGTGTGGTACGGAGAAAATGATTTCACAGCAATCTTAAAGGTTTAATTGATTTGCTGGTCGAATTTCGATCATTGGGCGACCGCTAGTACGTCTTTATTAGCTGTGCCCTACGGTTTTACCCATGTTACATTTATTCGATTAATTTTCCATCGCGACGGCCGGGGCCGCAGCAGCCAACGCATATCCCGTGCTTGCAAATTTTTTTTAATTCGACTTGTATTTAAACAGAGATTAACGAGTTCAAACAAACAAAAAAACAATTTTTTTTAGCCAGCTGTACGCGCGTCTAGTTGGATGCGATGCACAGTTTGGGTTCCGTCATGATCTAGGCACCGAAAGTGCGATTCTTGGCCTCAAACATACGGTAAAATATTATTGAAAACGCCGAACACCAGTTTATGCTTGTTTTCTAAATTTCTTCCGAGCCTTTGACCTGTTATTGCTCGATTTTATATGGTTATTGGTATATAACGAGAAAAGTGCCGGCGGAACTGTTACGTATCTTTCTGTATTGGATAACCAGATAAGCAGTGTGAGATGGACCGAAAAGCTCCCTATCTCGTATGGTTTAGTGTGTGGGGTTAGATAGGGGGGATAGCATCACCAAAACTATTTAACCTTTATATCAATGATCTGATGTGATCGTTGTTTGATGACGTCAGTGTTAACAACATTAGTTACGCATGGTGCTGCTGAGCTCAATGGCTAGGGCGCTTAGAGAGCTGCTTACGTGTTGTGAGTAATATGCTCAAGGTCTTTAAGGTCGACGGTAGTAAATGCACAAAAACCGTGCCCACGATAAAACTGAACGGTAATGAACTAATACGGGTATATCAGAGTTCAAGTAACTGGGGCATTATGTAACCGACCACCTTAATGACCAAGTGGATATTGAAAGGGAACGTAGGGGGCTGGCAGTCCGATGCAACATGTCGGTACGCAGGTACGAGCAAGTAAGAGCATCGCTTTATAAAGCTTATTGCTAAGTAATTTATACGTGCAGCCTGTGGACCAATCATAATGATCATATTGTTTGAAATTGTCTCACAAGAACCGAACTTCTTACTAAATATTAGGGTTTACTAACATAGGTATAAGATCTTTTTTTCGTTTAATACTAACCAACTATGGATGTTACTTATCTGTATTGAAGATTATTTTATTCTATTTTATCATCATATCATTATAGATTAAACAGTGACAGAAAAATCATACAGTAACAACGGTTATAAATATATTTTTACCAATTAATGCTCCAATAATGAAATTGAGATAGTAATTTATTTTGTAAGTCGGCCCGCAAAAGTGTGGCGATAAAATAGGTTAACAAATATTTGTAATAAAATACGGAACAAATAATAATCCTTGAACTCTGCCCCCGTACGAGGAACCCGATTGGCCCGCCAAATATAGAACGGTCGCCATCGAACGAACACTCTGGGTTATATAACGAACATCTAAGAAATACATTTAAAGTAAATGAAGACAAATGTCAACGAAGACCTGATGGGTTTCGTCCGTGATACATGTAGGCTCGGTGTGGCGACAAAGAATGAGCATAATATTTCTAACATAGTTTGGTGTCAGTTTAAATTTTAATTCTTGCCTCTTTGGCTACCATATTCGACTTGAGAATTTCTAGCAACTTTCGGGGTTAATTCAAATAGTTGTACTCCAGGGTCAATTTTCTTTCAGCATGTCATCTGTTTGTAATGTCAAAATTTTACAGCTTTTTACTAAATCCATATGAAAGTATATACGGTTTTTACAATAAAAAATATATTTTACAATTTTTGTCAATATGTTTGTTTGTGCCGACTAATCTCGAAAACGGTTGGACCGATTTTCACGGGACTTTCACAGGCAGATAGCTGATTTTATAAGGAGTAACTAAGGCTACTTTTATTTTAGAAAAATGATTACAATAAAATAATTAAAATAATAAGCATTTTTATCGTTAAAATTACAGTTGGCGTTGGCGACCGCCGTGGTTTGAATCGGGGTCATTACAATATCGGCATTGTATTGTCGATTGTGACCGTCGGCGGCATCCTGAAGTCAACGCGAGCGGAGCCGCGGGCACAGCTAGTAAAAACATAAAAATAACTCATAGGCCATATGAGTTTTTCCTATCAAACCAAAATCGACGATAGATCATCCTTGCGGTCCATGTCACCATATCAGCGGAAACTCTTGTGACCGGGGAGATTTATCGCGGCAATTACACATTAATTTATAAATCGATATATATTTACACGAATATTTCCATACAGATAAAACATTGATACTAACTAACGTGTGAATTCTTCCTTATAATGTTTAGATATAAGTGAGTAACAGAAATTTAGTGACGGCGCGCGCGATCCGACCGATTACGTCATGATTAGAAAGTGTCTTTAAGCATCTTCCGTAACTATTCACTTTTCGTATATAATATATTTAAATTTATATTAACTTTTGATATTGGGCGACGATATTCTCGAAGACGAGATGCTTAAAATAAAATAGTTTTGTTCGGATCGGATCAGATTTTGCTGGGTTGAAGGACATGACCACCATACACCAGGTGGAAAGTAGGGTGATAGGGATGAGTGCATATCTATATCCAGCTGTCTATAGGCTTGCAGGCCGGCATGATATCCGGATTGCCGATCTCTCGGTGGTGGCCGTTGCTTCTGGATTGAATTGTACTTACATCATCAGGCGCAGTGCCTTCAATTTGCAGTACTACTATAAAGTAACCGTTAGGGAGTGTCGCCACTTTAACTCGGGAACAAAACACCGCGGCAACTCGGTATCGCGGTTGCTCGTATTGTCTCGAAGTCGAACACAAAAATTATTACGTTCCATTTCCCTTTTCACTCGATACGGTTGCGTTTGTTGTAAAGAATTCTCGAGAGTACTTACTTCAACTTTATCGGTGCTAAGACTTCGAGCTGAATGCCTGTCGTGCCACTCTTAAGTTATATTATAAATTAAATATTAAAATACTCCAACTTATCACGATAAATGTTATTTTTTGTTTCAACAAGAGCCAGGAAGTGGAGAAGACATGCATGCATACATTTTACAATTGCTCATGTAGAGAATCTAATAACTGTTATAATTTAATTAACTTCTTGAACGAACTTGTATAAATGATTGAAAAATATATATCTAGGCCAAGCCTCTCGTCTCCATATCTGTGATTAGACCAATTTAAAATCTACTCAAAGCAATATTAAAAAAATAGGTCCAAGTTTAAGTTATACACTGTGTTGCAATATATTTTCCAGTAAGTGCGCTTGAGACGCAGTCTATCCTGTAGCTGCAAAGTGTTACTATAATACTCCAATTACTTCATATCATGGAGTTTTTGGCGGGACCTTGAAGTGACATGTTTTTATTTTTAATTCATTTACTTAGGTGTTGACCCTATATTATGTAATATTGGTAGGGTTTTGCGTAAAATAGTTTGGTTTTTGTGCATAAGTGAAGTGGATTATAAATATAAACTAAAAAAAATGCATTCTGGAATCCCACAAAAATTTCCTAGAGAGTTCTAACAAGGGAGTCACTATCTTGTTAGGCTACTGAAATCGTCATAAGTCAGGACACTATAGTCACGTGATAATGGCAGCAATGGTCTTCAATAAGGAGGACTAGTTGCCAAGTTAGGAAGAAGAAGAAGACTTCATGTCAGATTGTGTTCGAAAGCCAGCTTTAACACATGAAAAACAAACTAGAACAATATTAAATCGTTCTTTGTTCAGAAATAATGCTTTATTCATAGCATATCAACACGGTCGGCGATCTGACGATCTGTAAGTAAGGCAGCGCGTAACATTTTACGACTTGTTATCACCTAGGTGTGATATTACACAACTTTTCCCATATCGGCTAACACGCTTCTGCGATATATCCGATTGAAACTGTATTGTTATTTTATTGCGTTCGATGTTTTTATTATTTTATTGTATTTACAAAGATTCTGGACTAAGTATCTCCGGTCATAAGAAGAAATTTGTTTAATAGAAATCTACGCAAAAAAAACTAATCTACGGAAATGATATTCAATATTTTTAATACTGGCACGGCAAAGTAAGTACGGTACAGACCGTCTGGTCCACCGTTGACAAATTCCATCGGCGGTCGTTGCTGTCACACCGGTCATTTGAAAATAAACATAATTACTTAACACTATTGACCACGGGAAAAATTATGTTAGTAAGACCTATTAGTACACATTTCTAAATTAAAAAAAAAAAAACAAAAAAAAAAAAACAAATAAATGATATAAATTATTAATGTTCATAAATTCTGTAATAATTTCTTACATTTTCGAATATCAATATAATTTTTTATACGTTTAAAAAGTGAAATTTTATTAAAACCTATATATTTCATTTAACAGAATTAAACATGCCAGTACTTAACAAAAAACTATAAAGCAAGTATTCGAATAAAGAATAAATTTCATAGATCACTGACCAATAGCTGAAGTTTCTACCCCGAGTGACAAGATACGAGGGGCCGCAGCATCATCGATTATCAAATTGATTCCGCGATAGTATAGTGCGAGGCACCATACCACCCAGCTAATAGATTCGCAAGGTTGAAACAATTCAGACGACCACGTCCGCCAACGTGTCGCATTATGTTCCTGCCGTAATAGGGACCTTAGCGTTCGGCTTCGCGGAATGTACGTTCAACGGCCTCACCGGACGATCTCTAACGACGTTGTAATATGTATTAAACTAACGTTTTGTGTAATACTTTATACAGATAGGGAATTCGCTAGTTCGCGACTTAATTGCAACTACGGCAACAGCACAAGCCGAGGTTCGACCACGTTGGCATCTCTGAGCATGTTACTCCGTTTTCGCGGCTAAGTGCCTTAAGCGCTCGCCCCCAAGCCACGGTGAAGCTGTAAAAGTCTTCTGAGGCTCCAAGGCCCTTATGGCTAACAGTACAGTCAGTTCAAAAAAGTGTAATACTTTTTGGCTCATAATAAATCTACTACAGTCTTCTTGTTGGTGAATCATTTACTTATATATCCGGCATGTAATCTCTAAACAGGGGGACTGTTATTGGTTTCGAAAGTTTCCCAATACGCTCGAACATTTCCGTTTTCCGTAGTAATGCATTACCGCTCGGAGTAAAAAGTTGACCAGAATAATTGCAAAAAATAAATCTATTTAAATAAAATGATATAGAGGTTTGCCGTTGTGTGCGCATCACGCAAAAAGTACTGAATAGATTTTGATCATTTTTTTTTGTATTAATCCTACTTTGATTCATGGTCCTTAAAAAAAATCACGATATCGTCGCTCAATAAAAAAAGTATTTAAATTTTAAGAAACTACGATTTATATAAGAATTACGCGTTCTTCTGTCGTCCAAGCAAGCGAAGCCGTGAGCATAGTAAGTAAGCTAAAAATATTTGTGATCAAAAGGAACAAAAGCCTTTACGTACGTAGTGTAAAAAATGTAATGTATTGAGAACTTATCATAAAATCACTTATTTAACTGAACACAAGTCTGAAAACCACTAAGTACAAACTTTGGTACATTCTTTTTTATCTATATACTGATAAACTTTAAATAATATATTATTAAAACAAGCTTTAGATAAAATGATTATGTTATTGGTATAAGACGACATCGTAGGGTCGCCGGATGCCGTACAACGAATGTCAATGTCAACAACAAATCATATTTATGCGACTATTATACGATGAGAACTTGATATTTCTATTCGCTCCATTTACCTATATTCAATGACTGCTTTGATTATTGCGGCGCAATACTATAAAGTTAATACCTAGTGTTTATAGTTAGCCGTGGTTCCCGTTACCTGGTACGAGGTCAATGTGCTCTTGTCAAATTTAGGTTCGATTTTGGTCAACGATTTGCACAGTTTTTGAAAACATGGTTTTTATGCCAGTACGGAAGTATAAACCCCGATGATAGAAGCTGCATTTTAGTTCGAAATGGAATATTAGTTGATGGAAAGCACTGAAGAAAACAATGAGTTGAAAGTCAAATCAAGACCGTTTATGTAGATTTATGTCACGATCTATTTTAGTATTTGCTCAGTCACGCGCGAACTTGCCCGCCAGAGGGCGCGCACGGCACGGCGCGGCGTCGCGTCGTTGAGCGCACGCGCCAATAGATTTAAATATGAGGAAAACTCTGCTATTCAAGGAACTTCTGTCAGCGATCACCATTGTACTTGCTACTTAGTCAACGATGCAATGATTCCGCTCGTCATCCGACGACATGATCAATTTCTTATTGTTATGTGCGACGCCATATTTAAACTAGATACGACAGTTTTTCCATAGCAATCGATTATGGTAAATGCACACGAAGTAATCAAGATATTGCTGGAACCAATAATTTAAGTTCACGAAATGTCAAGAACAAAAAAAAACAGTAATTTAGGTCAATGTTATTATACGAACAACTACACAATGGCATAGATATCTAGATATACCAAGTGATTAACAGACGGATAACTAGTTTTAATGGCAATAAATTTATTTATACTTGTACACGTTTTGCTTCCCCCGCTATATAGGGTTAAATGCATTCTATTCTAGTATAGCATCTGGTACAATACTCGTATATTCTAAAGAAACGATTAAGCCAACTATTATGCTTGGATATGCGTTCAAAATAATAACAAGATAAATTCATATCTCTTTTTCTCATACGAATTTAAGTTATTAGTCAATTAAATGTCAGCTGAAGCATGAAAGTGACAACATTATAGAAAAAGATAAAGTGTTAGTAAATAAATAAAAAATCTATACAAGGAGTTAATCGCGTCTTCCAACAAGTTCCGAGTAAATCATCTGTAGCCAGAAGCGAAGACAAAGTTTATCCCGAGAGAGCAAACAACCTGTTGATAAACAGATCGATTCATAAATCTAATGAAGCTGTCTTCTTCTTTATTCATCGTTCTTTTTATCGTCTTTATTGGTACATCGAGTTCGAAGCCCGTTCAACTGATACGGCAAAGTGACGAATCTTTAATTGTGCTTACTGATGGTTACTAGTAAGCGATTAGATCGTTACCATCAAACAATAATGTCGGAGAACTCATAATTTAGAGTCAATCCGATTATTCGCGATTGTTCAATGTACATCCAGTTAACAGTGGTTTTCCGCTTTTTCGTAGGTCCGCACTATCCGACTGTTATAGGTACTTGTCCCGCGACGGTCTCCGTTGCTTTTACACTCATTTTTCAAGTATAAAAATCAACATATTTCTTTCTGCTACTAGTTGATTTAAGAAGTTGTCAGAAAAAAAGACGCAAAATAAATGTTTCGTCCGCGAAGCAAAACGGATAACATATACATTAATCCTTTTTTATAGCATAAAAGCAGATGGCATACATTTCATGAGAAAACTAATTTATTTACAACTAGCTGTGCCCACGGACGACAGAAGAACGCGTAATGCTTATAAAAATCATAGTTTCTTAAATGTGTAATAACTTTTTATTGAATGCAGATATCGTGTTTTTTAATATAAGGACCTTCTTGGTATTTGAGAATTAGCTGTGCCCGCGGCTACTATTATGACTGATATATTTTTAAAATATCCAAATCCAAATATTTAATTTATATCCAGTACCAGTTTTCGCGTGATACGCGCACAACGGCAAACCTGAATAATTTTTATTTATGTAGATAAACAATTTAGTTTTACCATGCTCAGAGTCGGTCGATTGACGTCTCTCATTTCAATTTGAATAAGAAAAACTATTCAAGTAATGAAACCGAAAAGCAAAACGGTGACAGCATATTACATGTCTCCATCGCGTTGCGCTTACAAAGCTTCGGCTTTGACGTCGTGAAAAACAAAAAAGAAAAGCGAGGCTTCATCCGCGCCCGGCCCACTAAAGAGGCCGATGACATAGACGCCGCACCGCCCTTGCACGGGTTGGGCGGGCGACGCATTTTTCATTACTTCTTCTAACCGTTGCCTCTGTCTTTGATTAAAACAGCAATATTAAATGTCTAATAAATAATATCGACAATGGAAAGGCCAACTGACTAACTTGTAAACTAGTAGTATTTAATTATTGATCGAAAATGTTTTCAAATATCGAATCTCTGTAATTATTTTTCATGTAATTTTAATCGACATCCATATCAGACAGGAAAAACATTAAGTCCATAACCTAAACTTTTGACTGTAGCATTTTTAAGTTTCGATGTTCAACTCTATTGAAATTGAAGAACTTTATTGAAATGTCAAAATATACGTCAAAAACACACATTACCGCACTGATTTAATCTTTTGATAAGCGGTACTACAATAAGGGAAACGGCTAAACATGCATATTTACTTTATTTTACTGGAAGCTGTTTTTTGATATCTATACGATATACAATACTTAAACGTATTCATATTGAGTACAAACAGAAACACAATGAGAATAATATTCAACTGCAAAATTCACGAGATAATAACAAAATCTACTGCCTATTTAAGCAGCAAAACGATACGATTAGGATATGTAGAAGGCGGCAGAGCGCCCGCCCGCCCACACGTTTGTCGGCGGCGTGGCGCGCATTCACCTAGCGGCCGCTCGTACAATATGTCTGGAAAATTGTCAACTCTAAAACTCTTGCTTTTAGATCTGTTCAAACAATCTTTTTAATCTTTGTATATAAAAATCTTATGTGACTGTTCAAGCTTGAGTAATTTCTGAACTGGTTGACCGATTGAGCTCATATTCACGCAATATATTTTTTTCATCGACAGGATGGTTCATAACCATATTAGGACTCGATAGGTGACGCTGAGGTCGAGACATTAACTACCGGAAAGTGCAAAACATCTGCAGAGCCAATTACTTTATATATATTTACAAGGTTTTTATCCTAACTGGCTCATCATCGCCCAACCCAAGTGCCAATGCGAAAATTAGGGAAGGTGTTCATTTCTAACTGACGTCAGAAGAAGGAGGAGGTTTTCAGTTCCAACGTATATATTTTTTATGGATCTTCAGCCATAACTTTATTGTTTATGAACTTATTTAGATGATTATTTTTTCTTTGTAAGGGGACACTACTTTAAGGGCGATCTCATTATAATTTCATTGGCATTGAACCTTCAACTTCGAAGATATACCCGGGAACTTCTCAAAATCACTGAAGTTGGTTATCTTTTTTGTTCAAAAATGTTTTGTATCGCTTGTATATTGTGGGCATCTTTTAAGAGATTTTTCGATATTGAACCTAGTGAAAGGTTGAAAGTAGATGTCAAACTTTGTATACTGTTTTCCGTTTCCCATTTATTTTTAATTTGGTATTAACACTCATCGATAAAAGTAATAAAACACGTAAATATTTTTTTTTCCAATTTCATTCCCTTAGTGTGCGATAAGGGATGGTAATAAATTATATGGGAAAAATATTTTTGAGATCAAACTGCCATAGTGCTGAAACTTTTATTCTACTGCAATGACGTTACGTTGGGATTTGATCATAATAAATAATCATACATCCTAAACACTAAATGTTACTGAGATATATGACCTTCGTAATAATAATAATGCACGTTATTCTTCCCAATCAGATATTCTGATTACACTATAATAAACAAACATTCTTCAACGGACACACCTCATTAACATTCCTTAAATGAGAGAGACAAGGGTATTCAAGGCTCCAGAAAAAAAACGAAAGGACGACAAGAGCCGACGACACAAAACAAATAAAATGTAATGTCTGAATTTCGCAAACTACCTTCCGAGAAGGATTGGAGGACATATGGCGGGCCTTCCTTCATTGCTGTGATTACTAATATATATCCACTCTAAGTAACTAACACGAGTAAGTTGATTATCTCAAAAATTTACAAGAATTAAACCTTTCTCAAATAATTATTCAACCCTATTAAAAAAGGATGTAAAAATATTCGAATCAGTACACGAAGTTTGGACAAATGCGTGACGAAGATATACGGCTAAAGTGACCATTCATGTGCCGTGAAGTGCGATACTAAACAATCCAGCGCGTGCACTGCTAAATACCACACCCGCGTTTTCATTGTGAAGGAGCATTATGACTATGAATACGTAAGAAGAAAACTTCGGCCACCTTTTTAAGCGTATTGCGTGCACGAAAATCTGTGAGATTTGGCATGGTTAAAGTTTACATAGAGAAGGAGTGCAGAAAGTTAAAATTTATCTATAATATCAGTTAATAATATATTAAATAAAATAAATTAATACTGCGAATCCTAACCCAAACAATGCCATTGAACTTAGACCTCCCAAAATTTTGACATTGTCACTCAATGAAAAGTGACAGCAAGTGATATAATATTCATTGTTTAGATTCACATTGCAAATGTCAAACGGAAAATAGACTATGATTAAAAAGTCGCTGGTCGATTTTCAGTCATTGGGCGATCGCTAGTTACGATAAATAAACAGACACGTAGTAAGATTTCATAGTGTGGGTTTGGTGACGAACTCTTTTTTTAGTTTTGGTGTGAAAGCTAATCGCGTAACATGATCCCAATTATAGTAGTGCGTGTGAATCTCAACAGAATCATCGTCGGACATTGTGAAATTAGCAATACGGTACATAACAAGACTGCAATGCCGACGAAATAGTTGTCCATTGTAAGTTCTAGAGCTGCGTGGACTACACCGAGATGTTAATCTTTGCAACTAATTGTTTCGATAGAGCGGTGTAGCGCGGCGCGGAAGCTGGTTAACGACTTGTTAAGTTCAGCCTTTGTGCGATACTGTTGGCGAGTCGATTGTCTCCGTTCAGTGAGATAGACCTCTCTTGTTGCGTAATATATTTCTGCGTTTATTATACGTTCGTTGATTACATACCCAACAGAATATTGTAATAGATATGAACAAATAATTCAATGAATTTATTATTACTTCAACGTCTCCATTGAGGTATATATGTAATGTATAATGATTGACAATGGACATGTACAGAGCGTACATTATTAACAAATGTTAAAGGATGAGACAATACAGTATATCTTGTCTATGTTTGCAAAAATATACATTTAACGCTGATTCCTAGTGGCTTTTTAGTAATTAGATTTAAATGTGCTTAAGTATTTATTTATAGTGAAAATAGAAGTCATAGGTTACAAATAATAAAAACGTTGGAGTACTCACGGCTTGTAATCAGCTCGGGAGCGACGAGACCGTTTAAGTCTGGCTCCTCGCCGTACCAGAATATCCAGAGCTCCTTGGCGGCTCGCAGCGAGAGCGGCGGTGGAGCGCTCGTCTCGAACAGATCGGAGGAGTGAGGTGAGGGCACGCGCCGCCACACGCACAGTATGTCCCCGGCGAGGCAGCGCGCGTAGCTGCTGATCACAGGGTCGGCCAGGGGCGCGGTCCCCTCTTCGCCCTCGATACCACCGCTCGTCTCGCCCCATACTAGCTTACGCCATTTTATGCCATACAGCTCCGTCTGAAACAACAATTCAACGTTATTTTACTTTAAATACACTTGTTTATGATAACAACCTGTATTAATAAAGATTTACCCTGTTTCACGGTCGCATATTATTACAACAAAGAGATGGTGTTAACATTGATAAGCGCTAAATGCTAATTGCTTGTGTGCACAAATGAATAACATTCTATTAAATAGACTCTTTTTAACATTTTCTAACAAAAGGAATCTATCACATAAGCCACCTTTTTATTTTAACCGAAAAAGAGAATGTCAAAGTATTTTTGCAGCACGGGAGCAAACACGATACGGATGTAGGAGATAATCTCCTTAGTACAATAGTAGAACTGATAATAGGAACTGGAAGCTCTTCAAGCATCTTGCCAATGGAATATTTAATAAACAATAGCAAAATTTAGCACATGAAATAATTTCCAAAAACTTTTATTAAAGATTAGCCACAACACAAAAACACATGACCATATTAAGTAAAGGCAATCAGAAATACGTGCCCCGCAGTCTTCGCTATCCATTCTCGTCAGACAATAACATCGAATCCAATCTACCTAGTGAGTCACGTATATTTGCAACGAAACAATGATGTCACGACAGAAATCAGTACGCAGTTCAATCCATTTACTACCAATGCGAAAGATCATCGAGTGCTGCAGTGCTAATTGTTAACGGAACAAACCCAAATTGTGTGGAGACCTGAAATCGTTCTAAAAGTGGTATTGGCCGTCAGCCAGAGGCACCTTTGTGCAAGATCAGAGAATTCCAAATACACAGTGGACCAGTACATACCCACCCGGAAGGTGCATCAATGTATTGTCTACACAAAGGCTAGTAGTAGTAGTATTTCCATCACAGATCAGGAAAATAAATAAATATGAATTGGTTTTGTTCTATTTATTTTCGAATACCTATCTGTCTCGAGAAGACATAATGTGTCTAAACACGAAAGTTGAAATGTATTTCGAACTTCTACTCATTTGACACTCATAAGCAAATATCCACAGACGATAAACGCAAAATTGCGTGTGGCGTGTGAATAAAGATATTGCGATTTATTTTGAATATCCCATAATCAAGACACTTTTAGGTACTAAAAACTCAACTTTACCTTTTCATATCAGTTATTTTTTCCAAGCTCAAATTCTTGTATACACCAACAATTCACCATATCGTTTAATTTGGTAACTAATAATGATTATTAAAAACCCTAATTGTGTTTAACGTATGAATACAGAATAACTTAAAAATCAATCGAAATCTCTTACAATATTTCCCGAGATGTTATTTGCCATGTTCAAATATTAAAAACCACTTATGATATTATTGTCGCATATCACAATACTCCGCATACAATCATCGATTATTAAATGGAGTAATGTTTACACAGATGTTTATAAATTCCACCTTTATTACAATATCAGTAAGATATCAAGACTTTGAAAAATACCACCGATGTGACCTTAACCCAAAGAGTTTTAGGCGATGGAATGCGATACTTTCCGAATACTTTTTTATACGTCAACAGGATAGTTGAACAGTTTTTATTAATAGTAATAATTATCCCAACAAAACATGCTGTAAAAAATGTACCAAGTTTCGATTGTGATGATTGGTTTTTAAAAAGTGGTGAAATCTCATAAACAGGGAAGTCTAGGAGGTGGACATAAAATCGAGTAATTTTGGCTAAAATCTGGCCTGTCTTTTACTAGAGTCCACTGTGCCTAATTATAACCATTTGTCTTTGTAAGTAGAATATATTGATATTTTAATTTTTTGTGGTTTAATTTGTTAAATAATTATTTTAACTGCTGATCGTGTGTAATCATGTCATAAACTCCTATAATAAAAATTGCATTTGTTTAGTCTCTTTTTTTGTCGGTAATCTTTTAATTATTCAAAATGTAAATCTTGTCTGGTGTTTAATTATAAATAAATAAAATAAAAGAAATTAATACGAGTCTCAATATTTTAATTAATGGAAAGACAATTATCAGCTTGACATATTCTTCACAGGTCGTGGAATTTTATCTGACTCCAGATTCGGCAGATTATAGATACCGTATGCACTGTTAGTAAATAGATTATTTATAAATAAATCAGAATACTATAAAGACAACTCAATGATCCAGATAAAAGATTCCTTCTTCTTCTTGCCTTTATTTAACGCAAGTTGAATCAGCATAAAAAATCTCTACCAACTGTCATCTCAATATTTTATACACATATTTGATCACAGTTGCCTTTTGATTTGTCACGTTACTGAGCGATGACCTGCGATTGATGGCAGATCTTTCGGTGGTGGTTGTTGTTTTTGGATTCTAATGTGCTTATCTTTAGGCAAAGTGCCGACAGTTCGCCTTACCGTTTAAAAAAAAAAATCAGAAATTATTGGTTAAAATAATAATTACCCATTGTATACTATGTTTTTTAATCTAACGAAGTAAACTGACAATCACTAATCAAATCAAACTTGAAAATAATTTTGCGATATTTATTTTTGTAGTGTTGCTACCATAAATTTTACTGTACAATTAATTGTTTGGACTGTAAGATTTTAAATAATTTATTGAGGTTTTTATTTAGTAATTAGAATATTTTGTGTCATTCAACATACCCGATAATTTGTTTATTGTTATTAAGAACGCTTCGATTGACCCACGTGCGACGCGATTTTGTCTGCTCTATTCGGTCTTCACATTTGGACGATTCAATATTTTTCAGGAAATCTTATCAATAGGTAAAATTACTCGTACGGTTTTAATATTAGTAACAATTAGTGACATCAATATTTTAAAAACACAAAATACTAGCAACAAATGAAATGTCAGTTTACTAAATGGGAAAATTCCAAACACATATGGTAGGTATATATTGTTTTCGCCTAAACAAAAGTTCAAATATTTCTTATCACAAAAACTACGAGGGAACGAGGAAAAATCGTTCGTGATTGGTATTAGATGAATATTTTTAGATCGAGTCTGATCAGAATATAGCAAGCTATTAATACAGGCTAGAGTAGAGGTGAAACCGGTGGCAGGTGGTGCTCCGACCTTGAGTATGCAAATATTACATCGGGTCAAACACCCATCGTCCCTAGTCTGGACATTGCAACATGCTAACCGGGGTGAATGCTACCCATTCGCGTTTTAACAAACTTCGATCAGTGTTTTACTTTTACTAATAAACCATAAAATAACTAATGTTTCTTCTTTCAAAATATTTTTTTTTTTTATTCAATTTTGGCTCAAAGACACTTAGGAGCGTTAAAACACTACTACCGTTTAAGAAAACATCCGAATAATCAAGAAGCGCCGGCAAGAAACTTAATTGGGTTTATAATTTTTTTTTTTCTAATTATGTTTACGAACTTGACTTCCCTGCACCAAGGAGCTCTGAAAACCCTCTGTTGGAACACAGGGCCAGTTTATTTGGCTGTGATTTTCTGTGGGGTGGAGAGGTAGGTACTCCACCAATCGGAATGCTCCAAGTATAGAGAAATCTCCAGAGAAGTTTCCCATCATGTGCCTAACATGTACAGTTCCAAAGTGTTAATAAACACATGCTTTTAAATAATGGATATAGGTACCTACGTCAAAATTACGTCAACAATAAATTTGAGAAATGTATAGAATAATTATTTATAGTATTCATTAAAATTTGTGTTGTTTCTATGTAGATATATTATATTATTATTAGTAGCCCTTGGCATCGAATTTGTCAGCGCAAATAAAATGTGTTTTTACGAAGTTGTAAAGTACTCGTTCACTCTTCCGTATCAAAATCCTTAGGGATTCATTTTCATAAAACGCTAAAAACACTAATCTGAATCATTTGTAACTAGTAGTTCAACCCTCATGGAAATGGAATAGTGAAAATGAGACTTACATAAATAAATAAATGTTATTTAAAAAATATGCAAAACGATTTATTATCATATTGTTCTAATGAAGTTTTATAAAAATTAGCGGGCACGTAAACGGTCACCGTGAAGTCATCGTGCATATGCAGCGGAAGGGGCGCACTCGCACCTGGCAGAGAGGAAGCTCGTCGTGTCGCAGCCCGCAGCCGAGCCGAGCCCGACGAGTGTGAGTGGAGAGCGCGCGCGCGTGGGGTCGCGGTCGCTCGCGACTATAAGGGGAGGAGCGCAACCTCCAAACGAGTTTAGTGTTAACTTTCAAATGAGGGGTTATTGCTCGCGATCGTTACGACACTGTTAAAATGTTGTTTAGATATAAAATTATACAAGGAGACCGTTTATGGTGTATTACTGTCGCCCGCGCCTCATTTTACTATACGGTTTTTATTAGTAAAACCGTGGTTTTATAACTCATTCGATTTACGTTCCATGAATGTTCTCGTTAATTCTTAACGTTCTAAACGTTTATTTGTACGGAAGTCAAATTGACATCTCCACAGAAGCGAAAACCTGAACGAAAATTGTTTCTTTTTGCCGTTTAACATGCCGCGGCCGTGCGATTCAAAATTAACAAAAACTTAATTCATTTTTGGTTCTTAGAAAGCACTTATCAACGTCAAAACACTACTACCGATTCTAAAAACATACCAGTCATCGAGAAGAACCGTCAATAAACTTGAAGAGTTAATTTTTTATTGTTAAAATTTATCCAGTACACAATTAATATTTACAGTTAATAATCATATTAATAAATTAGTGGATGCACAGAGAGGGAGTCACTTCCAGAAATCACTATCATTCACATACTGATCCACTCTTTAATAACCTTTTAGAAGCAGATGCTTGAACTGATTGTCCGGCAAATCAGTAATTGCTTCGGGATATTAGTAATATAGCACCAAAAACTTTAGGTTTAAATTGAGAACTGTTCAAAGTAAAATCAAAAGCCAAGGATAAAAAATTTTCTCTACCATTTTTTGTTATAGAGTTTTCCTTCCACACAGAATTATCGTAGATATAAAAGAATGACCAGTGGGTTGCAGAACGCAGCAGCGATGGCGCGGGGGGGCGCGACCGCCTGCTTTCTATCGCCCGATGCGGCCACTTCACTTTCTACTATCTAACATGACGATTTACCTTCATTTTACAGAAAATACTCTTTACATGTGACGTAAGCAGAATCCACGAAACACATTCCTAAACTTGTTATGATTTATTTATCTGACAAGTTCCCATACATACTATACACTGTGGTCATGGGACCATTAACATCTCAACGTAAAAAAAAAAAACACTGCAAATTATCTGACCACCTGATCTGTAGTTTCATGGAAAAGACATTACATACATCAGCACAAGGTGAACACAAAAACACATCTATAAAACATCCGCTCGACTTGCTAATGTGTTTCCAATACTCTCCCACACACATAGAGGTCAATGGATTACAATAGAAATTCAAGAACTGTGCAGCGCGTTCGTTTACGACGTGATGATGATGTTAAGAAAAAATATTCTCTGACAAAAGACCCCGTGAGGTGAAGGCCAGCTTGTCGAGGAAAATCTACGGTTATTTGAATTTTAAATGTTAGACTAGAGTAGAAAGAATGTAGCGCGACTCCCGACCCTTGCGATAACACCCAACTCAAGTCTTGAAGCCAGGTTTAGGCTGATTTTATATTTATAGAGCACATCGGAAGTCGCGTGGATTAGTGTAAATCATCAAACACGAGATTTAAAATTCCTCTCTCGCTCTATGTATATCCATAAAAAATTATAATAACTGAAAACAATACATAGGTATTACCGACTCTTCTCGATGACTGTGGTGCTTCATTCTGTGGTTTTCCGAACCGGTGGTACTGTTTTGACATCATTAGGGCCTAAATTGAGTAAAATATTCTTTATTTATATTTTGAAAACAAAACTCGTGAGAACTTTGAAATGTGTGTATTATTTTGCTATACAAATTAACCGCAGGAATATAAACGGTAAGTTATAAATAATTCGGTATTGCGTATAAAATTAGAAATGCAGTATTGAACAGTTCCCGTTTGTTCCCTTTTACATATGGTCGTTTGCGCCCAGTCGTCCGCCGATGGATGCGCGGGTGCAACTCTTTTGCATCTCTTGTAACACGTAAGTATGAATAATCATTGACCCGTTAATCATTTGCAGAAAAAAAAAACCATATTATGCAATACAAAAATACATTTAAACAGTGAACAATTTTTGTAAATTAATTTCCTGTAGACAATATTTTGATCCCGTAAACCGATTATAACCTAGATCGGAAAAAAACTGCACGTCCAAAAAAGTCGAGCACCGCTAAACGAGGGAGCAGGACAGACGACGTTAGTGCGAGCGGCACACCAACAATCGCGAAAGTGAGAGGAGGCGAGGTGCAGAGCGGCAACCGCGCGCGGTTACGTTACTAGCGGTGTGCTAGCGGCTATAGCGGCTAGCGGGGTAAACAATCGAGGAAGATGTGACGGCGCGGTGCGCGTGCACCCGCCCCCAGCATGCACGTCGCGTCGCTACTGCATTTTTGTCTTGTGACGTCAGTACTTGCCTTTCATTCGATAGGGGAGGGGTTTAGAGGAAGGTAAAATATGTTAAGATTCTAATTGGAAAAGACTAGTTCATAAAGAAGACATATTTTGTTTATGAGTAATGTCCAACAAGGTTATTATCAAAATCAAAAACCTTAGTCTCAGTAAATACAATTAATCGCTATGCTGAGAAAACTGCTGTTAGATGTAATTTAATTAAATATATTTAAAAACCAATGATCTTGTTGAAGCCTCACAAGAAGATAAGTTAAGTGCGAATAAATAATATGTAACTTAGTCACGATTCAATTATTATTTTAAAAAAACACACGTACACAGCCAAACCTGTTTTTTTCGCCAGCTAAACCTCTCCAAAACAAAATTAAGTAGCATTTTTTAACAAAATCATGGGACTAAATTAACCGCCAGTAGTATTAAATACATTCCAACAAAGCTAACCAATGCAAAAGTATTTATTCAAATTAAAAATGAAATAAATAACAAATCAAAGGTAAACGCTTAGTATGTTGGGGTCGGACAGCGAGCTTTCCACTTCCGCTATCGTAATCAAAATCATTGTAATGGATAATGCGTCTTTCACCTTATATCACCATACGTGCGTGTGTTACTCTAACGTCTTTGTGTGTGGCAATTGTCACAGCGCTCACTTCGGAAAATGAAGATATGATAAAAAAAAAAAAAAAAAATATAACACTATTTGTCTTGCATCTTGTTCTGGTCGTTTTATACCGCCACGGATAACAATTTCATCATTTTATAAATCTTAGTTGATTTTAATGGAGAATCACTTAAACAGTACGCAAAAATTTTTTTTTTTTAATTCTAAGGAGTAACTACTAGGTAAATTTAAAAGGTTTGAAGTGTGGCCAATTTCAAAATTTTTACCGAAATAAATATTACCTATTCGTTGCCAAACTCCATGTTATTCCAAAGATGCACGCACGGGTTAATTGTTAAGATAGAGACTTGACACTTGGAGAATGTTTTTTCTTTTTATTTCGGAGATAATTACCATGTGAGCAGAAAGAGAAAAAAAAAGTATAATAAGGACCATACTTGCAATACTGCATGAGAAAACCGCAACGATAATAGCAGTACCTTTATTTACATTGGATAATTTATGTATTGCGGCAAACTTAACCAGTTTATTATTACGAATTAACTTATTACAAAAAAGTAGAGTAGCGCTACCATAATATCTCCTACACGGTCAACATTACAAAATCTTTTACACTCCTACTATAAAATACTTGGAACGTGTAGGCGACACGACGCGGCAAACTACTGAGCCTTATGGCTCCGTACTTACCAACTAACATCTCTCACTCGTATCATCTGTTTAGGTTTAGCTGTAGGATCGACAGAGACGACCAGTGAATACCTATGAAACACCAAAACGTTTATTGCTGCTCGTAGAGTAGTTTATCTCATTACTGACACCGAAATTTAAAAAAAAATTACCCGGTTTCGTATAAAGTAAAGTTTGGTTTATCAACGTAGCCACGTTTTAGATTAAAAATTAGATTTCAAAATTCAAACGTGATGTAGTCGCTAATAGTATTATTCTGTAGTGACTTAGGTGTACCGGCGACTTCTTACGCGTGGATATGGAAAAATAAAATAAATTAATAACAGAACGCACTACGCAAAAATCATAGTTTTTAAAAACTTTATAAACTTTTTATTGAGTTAAGATATCGTGTTATTTTAAGCCAAATATCTAAAAAAAAATTGATCAGATTCTAGCCCGTAGTTTTTGCGTGATACGCGCACAATGGCAAAACTCAATAATTTTATTTATATAGAGATATAGGGACTACATAGATTACACTGAACACAGAATATATCCGTGTATTGATTATATCCAGTGAAATAAAACTATGTATAAACAGTAATGATTAAACAAAATTTACAATCAATTGATGTTCTCATTCGTAGACAAGGGCAAGGAATATAATATGAATAACAAATAAAGTCACATAAATTTGTAATCATCATCCTAAATGAATACTGATTAGCAAATGATAATGTTTGAATGGATTTCATTTTAAACTAAATTGATTTAAAAAAGTTGTTATTTTAAATACTAATATTATTAAATATTCAGTTTATTGATTATTATTTTGTTTTAATTGCATTAAAAAACATGGAGCTCGTGCTTTTAGGAGTCTAGACTGGGATAAAAATATTTCAAAGTTACCAGAAATGTTTTTTTAACGCGCTTTTATTAACTTCACTTGTAACTAACAAACAATGTAATCAAATCTTAGAAGTTACAACATACTTCTGATTGTCGTGTCGAAATGAAACCTTCATGTGTATGTAGTTCGTATGACAAAACTATAATTTGGTATCTTCGAGCTAATCTGATGATGGAGCCAGAAGGTGGATTGTGGAACTCTTTAGTGGCTACTAGCAAACCCCCTCTAGGCTCATATTTGTTTTGACGAGTCCAATAGATTGGGCTTGGTAACGAGGGCCTTTTTTTAAGTATGTACGTACTTTTATTTATATTATTTTTAATAATATAAATTACGATAGAAAGTACAAATTAATATAATTAATAAAATTGAAGCAAGTGTCTTTTTGTAATATCAAAATAACAGCTTTTTACTTAATGCATATTGAAAGTATATGCGATAACTATAACATAAAACCAATTTTGAAAATTTTTGCCTGTTTGTTCCAGGTAATCTCCGAAACGGTTAGAGCGATTTTGCAGTGACTTTCACTGATAAATAGCTGATGTTATAAGGAGTAACTTAGGCTAATTTTATTTTAGAAAAATTATTAGGGTGCTGTGCAAATAAAAAATAACTGGTCACGGTGAATCATTCTGGCGCTTAAATGGCTTACGCTGCGTAAACCATAAGAGATGTTTAAAATTAATGCACTACATAATTGCAGATCTTAAAACGATTTACAAAAAAGTCTACGAGAGCACATATCCATCTTCTAATGATCACCCATAATAAGCATTTATATCTTTAAAATAACCGGGAGTGGGATAGCACGATTCACGTGTGTGCCCGATCGACGGCATTCTATAGCCCACGCGAGCGCAGCCGCGTGCGTAGCTAGTTCATAAAAAATATTTGAAAGAGCATAAAACAAAGTCGAAACAGAACTTTTTCTTATAATGAAGTACTGAAATAAATGCTAATACATACTACAAAGATATGTTGGAGAGATACGAAACCAATAATGCATAAAGGTTGTTGCATTAATTCATTCATCGAATATGACCTCTGTAGCTTGATCTTATCTAACATTAGAACAATATAGTGAAATTGCATCTACGTATTTCACTTCTATATTAATAAATCTGTAGTTCTAATTAATTATTTTTTTTGTAAAACTTAATATTAACTTCAACACACCCAATAAACTACCATAAATAGCATTTCTAACGCAAGGACTCATCAGTACCAATCTAGTGAAAATTATAAAAAAGATACAGGTGTAGATTTTTTCGAATTTTAAAAAGAATTAGTAAAAAAGACCATTTTCTCATAAAAACACAAAATAAATTATAACTCTGCAGGGGTTGACCTTAAGGACCTCCCGTAGAACCATTTTTTGCAGCTGATGGCCCCATCTAACCTCTAGTTGCGTTTGATCCACGACTTTTTGGCCACCCTGTATAAACGAAACTGATCACGAATATACAATTTAAAAAAAAGGTCGGATTTAACTCAAAAACGGCTTGACCGCTTCCTATGAAATTTTGTACACGGTATGCCTATGTCATTGGTCAATTCATTTCAATATCACTTTTAGAAACCGTAAAAAAATAATTATTTAATTCTTAACCAATTGTGATGAATTTTTGTACACGAGAAGTATAAGTAATAACATAATGAATGGGCTATAACAATTGTCAATATTACTTCTGGAAATCGTAAAAAAAATGTACAAAAAAATTAATTTGTCATGAATTCTCAACCGATTATGATCAAATGTTGTATACGGGAAGCATACCATCATTGAGAGGCTATAAGAATCGTCAATAATACATTAGAAATCGTAGAATACAATGATAATTTTTAACCGATTTTGATGAAAATTGTACACGAGAAATATATGTCGTTCCAGAATTGATACGGCATATGAATTGTCAACAATATGAATAGAAATAAAACTACGGGGTGTAAATAACTAGTGCGTAGTAACAAATGCGTGCGGAGCCGCGGGCACATCGCTAGTGCTTCAATACGTTAAGTTCAAAATGCATACTTTTCAGGGTAGCCATTTTAAAGTTTACAGTATGGGTAAGTGCTATTTATTAAAACATTTTCAAAAACAAGTTCGGTGTAACAAAATATAAACATATTTATTCAACATATCAATAAGGTAACCTCGATGCCAAGCTATTTCTATAAAAATAGACCGATTTACCTAATATTCTGTTTTAGAGAATAAGATTTTTAGGGAAAGAAAAATTTTATAGTCTACCTAGAAATTTTTAAAATTTTGTATAAAAATATAATTGCTTTTTTTATCAATTAAATTGTTTATGGTCTCATGATCGTTTTCAGGGAAAAAATACCTGGATAGGTGGCGCTGTGGTAGAGTTATTGCTTTTGTTATTGGAAAAAAAAGTCTGAGCAAAGCTAGTTTTAATATTTAAATTTAATGTAAGTCGACTTGTCAACACATTGAGGTATTTTGCAGAATTAGGTAAAGGTCGAAGAGTCACAAGAAGTCGGGCACTGTATAGCTAAGGCGCTTTTGACATTTTTCGCTAGTAAGTTCTTCACAAGCAAGTAAGTACCTCGAGCAGGAGAAGGATAATTTGGGGGCTGATTATGTCACCTCGCATAAAATAACAATAATTTCTAAACAAAGTTAAAGTTGTACCGTTTCTAGGAAGACTTTTGTGTGATTTACTCACAAAAATTAAATCTCATTACTTACGTCATAATATAATATGTAACTTTACAATTACAGGATGAGAAGAGTTATAGAACTTTATAGAAATAACTAATTTACAGAACATACATTGATAATAATATGTCAATTACTTACTACATTAAAAGATATGACTCATATTAAGCAAGAGCAGTAAATATCCACAATCACTGAATAAAGAGTTAGTTAACATGATTTTTATTCACAAAGCATGCAACAATTATTACTACCTATAATATGTTACAAATATAGATAAGCAAGAACGTTATTATCACATACTGTATAGCAGAATTCCTGAATAAAACAATGATACTCATAGAAATGACAGTAATTTAAATAATAAAAATCCATAAGGAAAAATATACCCTATTTTTGCTCCTTTTCCTTATTTATGACTCTTATTTTATTATGATTATAGTGTATGAAATAATAGGAATTGTGTTTAATTAATTATAATAACAAAAGAACACATAATTATGCTGCAAATGTTATTTGGGTCTCTACTTATGAACAAAACAAGCTAAATTATCAAAAAGGCAACAAAAAACCCAACTGCAACAAAATCACAACAATAATTTTTTTTGTTGTTTATTAGTGTCCCAGACCACTAAGTTCACTTAAATATTATGTAGCCTATTTCACTCCCACAATTAACACGAATCTAACGACACCTCGTATGCTAAAATCCATCAAGCCGTTTAGACTACAGAGCGTTCCAAAAAAATAGACATACATACATACACACATACGCTCGAAAAACATAACCCTCCTTTTCGCAGTCGGGTAAAAAATACTAAAATAAAAAGAATGTCTGTCTTTCTTTTTTAAGGGCTGTATGGTTCTGTATTATCTACAACTTGTTGCAAACGAATTAGTATAGAAATGTATCTCAGTTTCTTGGTATTACGTATGTATTTAAGTGTTATTTTATAAAGACTTGTTTATACAAAAAATATTACAAGTAATGATTAGGATACAAAATTGGCACAAATAGAAAGGTTTCCTTTTACATATTCAAGGAAACGTCGTTTGTTACCGTTAAACGTGTAAATCAATTAGTGATTTCGTCAAACAAGTATCATATTGCATGCACGGAGGTAGTTATGCGACTGAACGCGTCTAGAAGCACGCGCGCGCCACGGTACGGTTTAGAGGCCGACGCAACCCGCGACGGACGCGGACGGCTCAGGCGCATGTGTCGCAACTAGCAACCGACTACTATCGATTGAAAACAATCAATCTATACAATGTTTGCTTACAAATTTTACTAATTAATTATCGCCAATAGGTTTACTTTGCAATGTACTCTGAGAAAATTTTTGTTTGAAAAAGAGGGGTGTTATAAGTTAAACGTGTGAATATGTTTATCTGTATGTTTGTGTTACTGTGGCACCGTAGCGGACAAAAGGCTGAACCGACTTTGATCTAGTTTTATTTTTGTTTGAAAGGTGACTTGATGTGAGCATCTTCCACAGTTCCGATTGAGTCGAGATTTGGTATTCTGTTACTTCAATGATATTACAAAGACCATGACTTTATGCCGCAGTGTCTCACCAACTTACAGCAGAGATATCTATCTTGTTTGAGCTGATTGGAATATATCAATAAATAGGTTACTTGTGTCGGGGGTCAATTTAGCTGGTTTATAGTAGTAGCACGGCATGTGATGATACAATCCATACACAACGGCGACCACCAAGAGATCAACAATGCATCGCCAGTCTCGACTGTAATGCCGGCTTGTAAGCTTCTCGCTAATTGGATATACACACTGCTTAATCCGAAACGCGACAAATTAAAACAGAGTTATTGTGAAGGGCTGCGCTCACGTGAACTTCAAAATGCCGTGCTACTCCAGCTCCCGGTAAAAATGCTTATTGTGGGTGATCCTTACAAGATAGACATATATGCTCGTGCTAATTTTCTTGTAGGTCTGTTTAATATCTACATTTATGTAGTACATTAATTTGAAATATCTCTTATGGTTTACTCGGGATAATAAGCCATTTTTTAAGCGCCCGAATTTATTCACAAGGACCAGCATTTTTTTTTTATTTGCGTGATACCCTAATTCTTTCTTTTTAATAAAAGTATCCTTATCCTTTAAAATTAACACGGGTGAACCGTGGGGCAGAGCTAGTTGTATAGATAAAAGGATAACCGACTGACTGACACTGGCATATTATCAACGCACGGCCCGAACAACTGGGACTATGACCGTGAAAATTTACATGCCTTGTGGTCCTCGTACGATGTTCCTTTTACACTATAGATGAATAGGTACTTAAGAACGATTTATGGAAATTAAACCCCTAAGTCGGTGTAAAAGAAGATGAAAGTTTGTATGAAAATTGATTTTTAGCAATTCAGTTCGAAGGTAAAAATGGTACGTGACTCAACTATGACGCGAGGGAAGACGCGGGCAAAGCGCTAGCCTATTCATAAACGTTTAAATGTTCACTAGTTCTATTGTTAAGGAATATTGATATGCGATTAAAATGTGATGTAACTTTGACTTTTATTATCATTACAAAATACTAAGTAATAAATAAATAGTAGTAATAATAATAGTAGTAGTATAAGTAGTAAATAGTATGTAGTACTAATAATAATAAATTAAATAGTAAGTTATTCAAAAAATTCTAAATTATAAAAGATGTTTCATAGTTGGAATTTGAGTGATATTATTACCTGACACTTTTGTCATCCGGATAGGACACGATTTATCAAGCGCAAGTCTTGGATTGATAATAATGAAAAATATATATTTAAGAAATCTATAGAGTATTTGGTATTTTCACCCTGGTCGAGGGTGAAGGGTACGCAGGTAAGACAGTGCGACGGCCGATACGTTACCACGCCGTTAACGGTAAAGCGCGCGCCGCGCCGCCGGCGGCGGTCAACGAACCCACAGTCGACCTTACGTCTAGTCTAGATATTCGAGGGTTCGCCCTAGTTTTTAACACAAACATTCCTCTTACGTAACAAGCGTAGTTTTTTCTGAAGCAAAGGTAAATTATACGTTCGATAAATTCAGATTTTAGCCGTGTTATTTGCAGGCGGCTTAACGACAACAGTCGGTCCCTGGCCGGTCGCCGTCCTAACATCAGATGCGTAGTTTAAAGAATTTGAAAAAAAAAACCACAAAAAAAATCTGTCTGGTATTTCAGACTCGACGACAAGTCACGATTGTAAAATAATATAATCCGAGGATTACAAGAGCGTCGACGACAGGTCTGGTGTAAACGGATTCAGTATACAGATTCCGGTTCGCTTGCCATCTTTTTATGCATACAAAGAAAACCGATGAAGCATTACGCGCGGGCAAAGCGCACTGGCCAGATATAAGTATATGACAAAACATTTTCAGCGAAACCATGAAAATCACCAAATGTACTCATCAGTAACAAAAAATGAAACGAAAGCTTTAATTATATAAATAAGTATTATACATAAACTAGAAAAAATATTTTCCAACATTGTCAAGATCAAGAGTGTTTACATGCGTAGGAATTTCCCTCTTACTCGGGCGAGTTGTGTTGTCCCTGTCTGACACGGCGCGGCGGATGGAATATCGAGCATAGCTTCTGACGCGAGTCGCGACCGCAGGCGGTGCAGGCGCAGGCCCAGGCTCCGCGCGATGACACGTCCACGTAACCAGCGCGGTCGCACCGCTCCGTGCACCATTTGCTAAGTGGAACGCGACCAACATTGGTGCGAAAGCTTCGCGCGACTGGGAAATATTTCATTTGAAAGTAATAGTATTTAAGAACAACTATTGTTTAGATTACTACAACAAACAACGACGGTTGTACATTTTATAAATATTGAAATTGGTAAAAATACCTTTTTTCTTAACAATAAAATCGTATAAAGATCGAAGTTCTGTTAATCCAAACTAACGATCATACGAAACACTATTCTCTCATTTATTATTATTAGTGAACAGTGAAGCTTGTTTAAATACTTCGATTGACAATAGTCTATCATCAACTGGATATACTTTGTCCTTCGAGTCGTGCGTCATGCCGACTTAAAATTCAAACTGAGATAGATACAAACTTATGGTCCAACAACAACCATGGCCAACAATTCTATGGTCATAATCATAGATACCTACTTTGTCGAGTTGTAAATAGATTCTGTTAATCGGGGCGTTCTTTAGCCAAGTTCACCGCAGAGATCGCGAATGACCACACGAAAGATAATCGCCACATCGCGGTACATCGGAAAGCGGCATGAGGTCCGGGGGCAGACGGTCGCCGACAGAGTGAAAGCGTTTTTAACTGAGTGCCCTGAGAGATATTGCGTTTGGCCGGAATCACTGAGCGCGGCGTGGTACACTACAGTAATCAAGAGGCCCTTGTTCACCGACCGACTAATCCGTATTGCGACATTGCGTAACTCAAGAGGCTTTCCGACGACCAACTTCGCTTTTTCCAGCTATTGTTATTATCTTCTTCAAGGTATATTTCAAATCACAGTAATCTGAAGTGATATCTCTGTTTTCCAAAAAAAAAAGAGTGACGACTTGTAATTCCAGTTCATGGGATTATTTCGGATTAACTTGTATCGTGAACTATCAAATTATATCACGTAAAATATAACCAAAGATACATGAGATAAAAGCAAGTTTGTGAATTAAATATAAAAAATGACCAAGTGCACAAAAGTTGCAACTAAAATCGCCGACCACTGACGACGCCGAGCGTATCTCTCGACTGCATTATTATATTACATATTTACATTTTTTCAATTCTATCAGGTATTGTCAAACGAGGTCAAGCATGTGACACAACATTGAAACGTTATGTAATATTTTAATTGTCAAAATTTAGCAAGAGAAGCAAATACTTTCATAACGTAAGTTAAAAACAATCGTACCCTATTAGGCCAAACAACCAATAATTAAACGATACAATAAGGTAACGAAAAAAATTAATAAAGTCTGGCAACTTTGTACTATAATATAATGACCTAGTTTGGGGGGCGAGAGATCGGTTTTCGTCGTGTTATACTTATGCATTACAACGTCGCATTTAATCGTCAAGTCAAACTCGTTTTCCGTGAGTTGAGGCCGATCACGTATATATGAGAAGGGCCAAGCCAATTAGCTCTTTCGACTTTATAATATAGTACAAAATAATATTGGACGCATCCATAAACATATAAATATCATTAAACAGCTAATAATTCGCACTTTGGTTTAACAAATCAAGCTATAATATTCTGAGCCAAGTATGTTATATATATTTTATCTTGTTTGCATAACAAAATATAGGCCATTTGCAAAGTTATTTAGCATGTCTATATGCTGTTTGTGTAAATTTTAAACAATAGATGGAACATAGAAGACAAAATTGTAATCCATATTAACTTGCCAATTATCTGTGTATTCCATACTATTATGTTAAGACGGTTAGCTTTATTTTTTAGCTCTCGAGAATGTACAGCCCCGATGGTAAGCTCTAATACCAGTGTACAGAATAAAAGAGGTGGAAAAAATTAAAATTTTTAAAGTCTTTGATTCAAAAAAAGAAAATATCTGACGAACAACTTGCATAGGTCGATTATAGGAACAAATCAAAAGTACTGGTCTTGATGTATATACCTTTAGCCTATAAAAACGAAAGTAGAGCACAAGGCTAGTGAAGACTTGTTACTGCCGATCGATATGACAGAAATTTAAATGCGAAACATTCCCAATCGTATTATTAATGACTTTCATTTTCATACCGGAATAGGTGTGCAGTCGACAATAATTTATTTAGATAGTATAGCGAATCAATTGAACGGTTAAGTAATTACATACTTTTGTATTATAAATTAAAATTTATATGTAATTATGAGTAAGTATGTACTGTGGCGTATTACCAAATTGTGCAGACTTACAATGAAGCGTGAGTAAAATAAAGAATAAAATAAAAAATAAAAATCACCATTTTTAATCTCTGGAATTGTTATGTATTACAGTTAAATATATCATCATACAGCGAAATTTACAAATAATCAACCCTTATCAGCTGTCGTTCATTTAGACAACTTTGCGAATTATTGCTTAGGAGTTTTGACGATTTTAGTATGTCATTGATAGATGAGATCTCATCTTTGAGGACATATTTTTATATTCTTAAAAATCATTTTTAGATACGTGGTCATAGAAGTTCATATTTCATATTTTGAGGTTCAGATGTTTATATGAAAAGGAAAAACCGTAGTATATTATAAAATATACACGATAGTGACAGACAAACTCGTGCAATAGTGGCATCCACCGAGTCGCTGCAATAAATGTGGAACGGGTACTGAGCACTCTTCTGTTATCTTGACCCACATATCGTGACCGCGGTCGCGGCCGGACTGGATCCGAGTCGATTATATGTAGCGGAAGACCTTTTTTATTGCCAACCGATGGAGAATTGTGTAGAAACGATACAATTAGTAAATAGTAAACAATATTAACATCAAAACCAAACAGTAATTGAATCAAATTTAATTTGTTTGAGAATGACAAGAAATTTCTGTAAAAGGAATCCAATGATATGACATAATTAATGTTCACGAAAGCAAACAACATGACTAACCAAACAAGAAAGAGATAAATGTTTTCCTCGAGACAGTCTCATCAAAACAGAACCTTGACCCAGAATTCGTAACTCATAATAAAACAAGAGGAAAGGACGTTTTGCCTTGCATGATCATGGCGGTTCTTTGTTGCCTCACATGGACGGATCCATGTCAGATCGTGATTAATATCTTTTGAAGACGATTTTGTTTAGATACTAACCCTTTTTCGGCGACAATAAACTCTTGTTTACAATTATACGGGAAACTCACTTTTGTATTCATGCTAATCGTGATAAGAAACAAATACAGCTTTCACGATTGATAATAAATTAAAGACATAAATCTTAACAATATGGAAACTTTATTACCTGTACCTATCTGTTTTATGACATGTAAAACCAAACAGGTATGTGTCGTCCACCTAATAATAGCGATATATTATCATCTTTATACAGGGTTGGTGTTATAAATGAGGTCAGTTCCTCATCGGTTGCTACTAGAGAATCCAGTTCCACAAACGTGGGATTCTGTAAATGTGGGAATTGTCTTTTATTTCATATAAGGCTTCATAAATTCATATTTAGTAATTTGAACAAAAACAAACAAAAAACGCTTGCGAGATTGAGATTTTGATGCGGGATTGGATTCTCTAGTAGCTATTCCTGAGAACTAAATTGGAACGGCTCATGTGCGAGTGTGTGTTGCCAACCACACCCTACAAAGAGGAACACAGCAAAGTGAGCGCTGCTGCACGAGAAAAATAGGTGTGCCGCTAGTTCTTCCGCATGCTAACCTTGCAAAGGTTCCACTCTGTGTTTATAAAATGTACTTAAACACATTACATTTATTAACTGATTCCATTTACATCTGCAATTATATACCTTTATTTGTATTCTGCCATGTTTATTTTAAGGTTATCAGACGTGGGCACTAACTGAATAACTAAATAACAAAATAAATATTTTCCAGAATGGTAAACAATGAACCTTGACTGGAGTTAAAAGAAGAGACAAAGTAAGATTAGATAAAAGCAATAACAACATTTAAGAATTTCAAAACAGTGTACAAACATCTAAAATAGAAGAAATGAACTAAACTTATAAACAGAATGGTATCCAAGGGCGAACAAAAGAAGACAAGGTAGATGGGATGAAAGGTGGGTGGATGTGTAGAAGAACTATTGCAAAGGGAGGATTCTCCGACCAGACGGGTGTTATGTCTGGCGGGCAGCTGCCCAACGGTTGTAGTCGGGTTCTTGTATATATACTCAATTGAAGAGTTAATTTCTATAGCGCGATGTAGGATGCGTCGTATGTGGCTCGATAGATGTCGCTATGTGTCGCGCTATGTAGATGTTGCTACAGATGACATGAAAAAAGTAGCTGACCCAACATGAAACCAAATAGCAAGAGTTAGGAAAAGAAGTATTTAGGGAACACGTTTGCCGTAAGCCTTATTAGTAAAACTGGTTCCCGATAATAAATTACATCTCTAGTTTAATATTATAGCTTATTTTATTTATATGTAATATAACATTTTCCTGGTGCATTCCAATTATGCATTCTAAAGTTAGAGAATAGAATTTCTAGTAAACAACTCTAGAACTTATTCTGTTGGTTGGAAACGCGCACTTAGTCCGGAACAATTACGATTAAGGACAATGTAGAGCGAAGGACATAAGACGATGAGACATTTGCAACCAAGGACCCATTGCTTCGACCTCGGATACTAATTGACGAGCGTTTCAACGAATAAGGAACACAATTAAGTTACATCGTGATTTATATACCAATCCACTTAATCGTATTTAACGTAAATGTAATAAGTACCAAGGTTTACACGAATACCACAATATAATGCTGTTTTATTATATGAGTTTTAAATTCTATATTAATTTCAATCATTTTAATCAGATTATTTTTAAAGTAGTAAAAAATACTTTTATTTCTATATATAGCAGTAATTCGTGGAAAAAAGCCTCGTCACATATTCAGGGTCCTATTATAGTACGTAGACATAACAATGTAGAGTAATAAGTAGCAATACTCCACTATATTATAATACTAGTATTTACGAAAAATATTAATGTGTAAAATATACGAAAAAAATTAGTTATATTTATTATTTATAATATGAGATTGATAAACTCCAAAACAGTTTAACCGATCCCCTTCAAAGTTAGTAGATCGAATTGTTCTTAGTGGAATATGTTATTATGATATCCCTGAACTTATAGGTGGCGCTGTGGTCGAGTTATTGAATACTGAAAAAGACAGAACGTCTGACAGCCAGCTAAGTCGCCAATACCTATAGGTGTATTGCACATGCACTTGAGAGTCAGTATCTCGACTATGCCTAGTGTGATACCATCTTAGACCACATCAGATTGTGGACAAATGCTAATCACTGGATGCGAGACGTAATAATATTAGTTAGGGTACGACAACTATCTATCGGATACAATCGTACTGGAGCTGACTAACAAGCGAGATAATGGGAATGGAGCTAGCAAAAAAAAAAACAATTTGTGTGTGTGTACATACACAATTTAAAAAAAGGATATCTTGTATTATGATAATTAAATTGGTTAGGTACCATACAATATATAGATAATTAAAACAGAGACAAAGAACTGACAATAATACTCATCAGTTATGTTCAATAGTAGGGCTTACTACCGCTGGACCAGCAGACCTATGGAGGAAATACAAAATCTATAAGCATAATATTATTATTTTCTCCTGCAGTTACATATTGTTCATATAAACTAATGTTTAGAATTGTCTCGCTACGTCATAATTTCAATAATATCTACAATTCCAAGTAATAATGTTATACAGTCATTCAATTCGCAAACAATGACTTATTGTAACTTAACAATCACGTATTTGTGAACAAAGTATTTTATGAATAGTCCTAAAATATTTTTTTTAATACGCGGGTAAGACTGGAGTCCATTTTTAATCCTTGATATCGCGGATTCAATTCACGCAAAGCCATAAAAAATTATTTGGATAATCTTTTTATTTAACGAATCGATATTTATCATTCAATAATTAATGCGTTATTAAATAGAGAATGACACTATTTGTACAATTCGACTGTAAAGGTCGGAAGCATCTGGACACCAGTTTGGGCCATTTGTTGCGTTTCAAAGACGAGCTATGAGAATCCTTGACGATCATAAACTCACTAGCGGTACTGTACCTTCAAGTCTAAGGAGACCTTCAAGGTCTACCATTTGTATAAGGGGTTGTGATCAAGGGAATTTTTCAACATGATACCAACGGCTACCTTCGACCATCGCACCGCTCGCCATCGGCAAGAACTAGGAAGTTTATCGCCATACCTTGGAGCCCAATTGGTCGCGGACAGTTACAGTCGGATTTAAGAGTACTAACAGTTTGGGATTCTTCAATAGGAGAGTGAACAGGTTTTTTAAGCGTCCAGATGCTTCAGTGACCGCTTACCTTCAGGATTGTTTGTTACATCGTGGAAAGTATATAAAATAAACTATACAGTATAACAAACAGTTTATTAACTGAAGTAGAATGCGAGAATCGGTTGAAAAATAAAACTGACGTATTCCACGTACACAATGCGTTTACCGAGGTCACCAGAATGTGTCATTGAATATGTTACGCGTCATACAAGCTCCCCAGGATATAGTCGAGTTTTCCTCGTGTCAACATGTTGCAGTATGAACACCTCAATTATTATATCTCTTTCGTTATTTAATCAATATAAATTTCCGTTTTTTAATACTATATACAATTATACGACAAGCTCAATGTTGTCATCGTAGAACTTATTTACTATTCATAAATCAACTGTATAGTATCCCCAGACATAATAATTATATAAAGAAATGTAATGTAATGTACCTAGACAATATTTTTTAAAGAGTTCAAAAAAATATCTGTTTCTATTTGTGAAAACACAAGGTTATAAATTTGGAATAGTGAATAATCAATGACCAATAGGCGTTATGTAATTTTATTACATTTCTAATCTGGACCAAAACTCAAGATTTTTTTGGAATATACAGTCATCATATTAAATTTAAAGTATAGAGAAGAGGGTATTTTCTTGCTTGCGACATTGATATCGTACTAATAAAAAGAAACTTTATTCTCACGAACTGTGTTCCTTGGTTTTCACATTTCCAATACGGTACTTACGCGCCTAGTTAATACAGCCACTAACTATACTACTTACATGAATCTAAAATCGAAGTATTTTTAATAAAATCTCAAAAAACTTCTTGCACGAACGTACGTAACATTAGTACGACGAAAATCAACATTGACAAACGAAAACCGCCAGATAAAAAAGTACATATGTGGCTGTTATCATGTGTGATAAGACGTGACGTATACAGTTAGCGGCGACTGTTGTCCTGTGTCTATTATAAATGTGCACTATTCAAATTGTGTAGCAGTAAAATTCGCGCCAAATAAAAATCATGTCTTTAAAAAAAGACTAACCAAAAATACAGAATTAATTTCTATATTAATAAAGATGTATTTCTACAATAAAACAATAAACATTTCTCAGCACAATGCCTATGAGTGATTTTAGTTTCCGGAGAATAAAAAAACAGGAGCTGGTAAAAAGTGGAAACCAAAGAAATCTAGATGTACATAAGTGACCCTCATATTATGAGATTTATCTGAAAGTTGATATTCTTTCTATGCTTGATTAGTGTCATTCGTACACGTATATTAACTAGGAAGCCAAGAGGCACCAAGACTTAGTAGACCTGTAAGTGCGCTGTAAACTGAATGAGGAGATAGTTCTTCATCCATTGTTAAAAACAAGATATTCCAGTAACATCAAATATATTTCTTAAATATAAAAAGAATATCTCGGTTTTAAACGACCAATACAATATGAAAACAGATAAACGCTAAGCTATGTATTAATACGTGAAGCAAAAGCTTTCGGTACCTTTATAAGCGTATTGCGTGCACGGAAGACTGAGAGATTTCGCATGGTTAAAGTTTATATGGAGAAGGAGTGCAGAAAGCTAAAATTTATCTATAATATCTGTTACTAATATATTAAATAAAATAAATTAATACTGCGAATCCTAACCCAAACAGTGCCATTGAACTTAGACCCCCCCAAAATATTGACATTGTCACTCAACATAAAGTGACAGCAAGTGATACATCACTTCTCATCATCAGTTCTACAGATAATACTCATTGTTTATGAATACTGTATATGTCAAACAGAAAATAGTCTATGATCAAAAAGTCGCTGGTCGAATTTCGACCTTAAGGCGATCGCTAGTAAAGATAATATAATAAAGCAGAAAAGTTCTATTTGTTAGTATGTTTAATCTTTAGAAATACCAGTCTGGGATTCGAAAAATTCTTTGTGTGTATATATGATAGATAAATAAATTATAAATAAAGATTTTCACAAACGTTCTAAACGAATCTAGATATGATTTTCACCATAATTTCTCTACGTGATTCTTGTCACGTGTCCGAATGCGAAACAAGTTTACGTACGTGTTTTATCTTTCACGTTACGCAAGTGATGGTTGTGTAAATTAACTTTGATAGGGCTCAAAAAAAAAAAAAAAATTACCGATTCGAAATGGCAGCGACAATTTTTATAATATTATATTATTGCTTAGTTTCACTAATTATTACATCAGTATGGTATTTATTTATTTAACCACAACCTCGCTCGTGGAGATAATTAATTTTTTTTTTGCTTTAGCTGTTTTTTATGCGAAACATACGCTACTGAATGAATATCATAACGCTTCATAAAAATAATAATAGATCCTACATAAAGAATTTACTGAAATTTGAAATTTTATTTTGTCTATTTGAAATCCTTATAATACAATTGTGTCGACTAAATATCTACTAGACGCCTGTTGGTTATTTTTTTTGCACTGAAACAAGTAAGTATGTTAATTAACCAAAGTATGAGAAGAAGAGATATAATAAAATATAATGGTATAATTAAGCGCCTGAGAAAAAAGAAATGCAACTAGGAATGACAACAAAAAATCTGTGCAAGTAAAATAACAAGTAAAAAGACGCCAACTTATATACTTAAGACATTATTTATTAACCGATGATACCAATATAAAACAATAATTTAGTATAAACAAACTAATGTGTTTAAAAATTTTCAAATATTAAAAGGATAACTAATTGACTAATTGTCATAACAACCTCAGCCCAAACTGCTTTGCATTGCCGTGAAAATTTGCATGCATTTTACACTAAAGGTGAGCACTAAGGAAATATTTTTGGAAAATCAACCCCTAAGGAAGAGAAAAAGGGGAGGAACTTTGTATGAAAATTCATCATTTTCGAAGGTAGATCTATGGAAATTGGTATTTAGCAATTCTGTTAGAAACTAAAAAATATAGGGCATAACTAGAACGCAACTGATGCCGCGGGAAAAGGCTTTATCAAGAAGTCCACATAAAAATCTTAGTGAACACGTTTACTCGTATTTGTACCAACCACTATCGAATAGGGGTAGTCTAGAAATTATGTCATATAATGAAATAACAACATAATCGTAACGTAGTGTATGTAGATGGAGCAAGGGTTTGTAAATGACAAAACTTTGCGTTAATTTATGGACATCAAAAACACAGGCTTACCGTTACAGGTTGCCATGGCAACTCGCTCTACTCTCGAGGACATGAATATCTAAACGGTAATTTGCAGCATGATATTATTATTAATGTAATAAATATTAAATGTCTTCTGGTACACAGTGACAGATGTCGATTACCGATAGCCACCGTGCTCGGGTGAACCTTGATGCTCAGAGCATTACAGAATGATAAGTTATCAGCTGGATGATAAGGATCCCCGCAACATAATAAACCTGCCGCTTTAAGATATTATTGATGCTGATTATTTCTGCTAGTTTTTATATATATAGAACGTACATCGCACTAATACGGGAATCGGCAGGATTTTTTAAAATCGTGTTATTGATTTTGAACGTCATGCTGCATTAGTAGTTAATAAACTGAATCTAGAAAGGACTAGAAAAGGCTCTCAGGTAAATAGACTGATAGATACAATTTAAGAATGGGGTTTCACGATTTATTCCGTCGCGTCGGCAATATCTCAGACTCATTATAGGATTCGAACTTACGTTAACGCGGCGTCCAAGCACATTATTATCGTTAAGCTATTTTCACTACTTTTTATATACAAACCATCTCAATCAAGACTTGGTTCGTTTTTTACAGCATGTTTTTCTTGGGATACTTTTACAAGTTTCAATACAAGAACTCACAGTCATAAAGTAAACTCTTATAGAATAGCTTTTTACGATTTTACAAAAATTAAGTATATACATTACGGAATTAATAAAAATATTTAAATTTTAGTTCTGTTTTATATTTCTCATGTTTTCTGAAAATTACGGCAACTTCACGCCATTATTAAAAAAAAAAAAAAACGATATTTGGTTTTTACAAGCTTTTGTGTTCCTATTCCCCTTATGTATTCCGCCCTTACTTATGAAATTGACGTTTTTTTTGAACTGACCACTTTGATCTCAAATATCTGGCGTTTGGTTAGGAATTCCAAAAGAACCTTATGTCAAATTTACGCTTGTGTATCGAATTTAGTGATTCATTTGTTTTCGAACCATTTGATTTTTCTTTGACACAAAATGGAAAACTTTAAATATCGCGTTATTTACGAATATGAGTTCCACCGCGGCATCAGCTCTGCAGAAACTGCTCGAAAGATTAATCATGAGTAATGAGGAAGCTACCTACTGTAAAAGAAAACACGGTAGGTTTTTGTTTCCAACGTTTCGTTCTGGAAATTTTGACCTACGAAACAAACCCCATGGACGGCCAGAGACCCTAGTTGATAATGAAGAATTAAAGGTGATCGTGGAAGCGGATCCATCGCAAACCACATCGGAGTTAGCAGCAGACTTCGGTGAGAGTGATAAAACAATTTTAATTCACTAGAAACAAATTATAAAAGTGAAAAAGCTCGAGAAATGGGCACCTACCGTATGAATTGACTAAAGCATACCGACAAACACATTTTAAGTGCTGCGTTACATTACTCAACCGTCACTATTAATAACAAGAGAATTTTTAATCGTATTGTTACTTTTGACGAAAAATGGATTTTTACAACAATCGGAAACGTTCATCACAGTGGTTGAACCCAGGAGAACCGCACAAATCCTGTCCCAAGCGAAAGTTGATTCCGAAAATAGTACTAGTGTCATACACTAAAGCTTCCTAAGATCTGGCCAGATGATAACGGCAGATCTGCATTGTCAACAAATTGCAAACCATGATGGAAAAGCTAACCGTTAAACAACCGAGACCGGTCAATCTCTCTAGTCCACTGCTGCTTTCAGGACAACGCTACACATCATAGTTCACAACAGACGGTCGCTTAATTAGAGGAACTGCGGTTGGAATGTCTTCGACACCCACCATACTCCCTGAACCTTGCTCCAATAGATTACCACTTTTTTCGGAATTTGGAAAATTTCTTGCAAAAAAAATAATTTAATTCGATGAGGCTGTCCAAACCGCCTTCAAAGATTTTATTGATTCTCGATCCCACAATTTTTTCAGCAATGAAATCAATGAACTAACTATAAAATGGCAAGAGTGCATAGATAATAATGGTATAATATATACTTCGATTGATTAAATTTATAATTTCATAATATTTTTTTCGTTTAACTTTTTCCATATAAAACTCTTTCAATATACATTTAATATTATTACTTCATTACATTAAATAAATATTTACATAATAATTTTTTGTGCATTAAAAAAAAATTAAATACACCTTTTAGTTAAAATTATTCATTCGTACATAGAGTGCACGTTACGCACGGAACATAAATTAAGTAGTAGGTACATACTTAGTTAATATTTAAGTTTGTTTTATAAGTAGCTGATTAAAATGCAAAATACCGGACATCCATGGACTGTTGTACAAATTTAGATTATTATGTTTACTTCGTCGCGTTATTACAAACTGTGTAACTCATTCCGCTTTTGTGATCGGCAATAACAAATCAAGCGTTTTACTGCCGAGAGGTCATTACAGTCACCTCTGTTAATATTATCATGTACCGTAATGATATAACTCAAGTGCAACTGTAGTTGAATTTACATAAAGTTCAAATTCCTCTGGGACGCCCTGCGCCAAGTAAGGCACAGATTTCGTAAAGCCAGGTAGGTTTTCAACGACCTTGGACAAGCGTCGAAAGCGAGTTCTTAGTGTTCTTGGTTATAATTGCTTATTTATTAACAAGATGCCGCTTCTGTATTTCCACTCGCTTACTTGTTCTCACATTTAAAGTAAATTATTTTATTTTAAATCGAAGAAATTTATTAAATTTTTTGTCTTCAATTTTATTACATGGGTCCCAAAAAACATACCCGGCGAACTGTGGATGTACATTAGTACACTTCTGCCTAACCCTTCGGGATACAGGCGTAACGGTATGCCCAGTGCTTCTGCACAATACAAGACTCATTAAGATTGCATAGTAGACTAACATTCGTAAAATTTATAGCAATTTAGAATAGATTATGATAAAATAGTGCTTGATCAATATTTTTAGCAAAATGCTTGTTAACTAAGAAACTAAGTTATAAATTGTAACATTACACACACACTATGTTCGAGTAACGGACATAATATACATACAAGTATAAATTTAGGTAATTAATGCGGATATGATTCGGGATAATTTGCCATTACAATTAACTAGTGTTTGTGACAGTGTGTATGTAATTTATAAAGCAATTTCACTTCCATATTCAGTTAGAAACGAGGTAAACAAGATTTTCGTTGGTTCATAAATTATTTAGTATTATGACGTCGACGGACAAGGACTCATAACGCTGGGGAAATGAGACATTAGAGGACAGTATTGAAGTCGTGCTCTGTATGCATAGAGGGTGATAACGGGTTGGAGGGTGCGCGGCAGGTCACGTCGTAGCGGAGGCCACGCCGCTATGTCAGATGCCATGAATAAGTAAGCTGTAAATTTAGACACTCAATGGTTCACCTTATAAGAATTACTTTTTTCTTACTATGAAAATCGAGAGCTCCAACTTCATAGATACCGCTCACAACCCTTGTGCAATTTGTAATGAACATTTTGCATAATAACCATACAGATGGGTCAGCTGAGGTTGCCAAGGACGAAGCGGCTAAAAAATTGAACGAGTTGGATTGAAAACAACGTTAATACCCGCTTGAAGCAAATAGATGTTTAAAGTTAAATGCACACATGTGATTATTTATTAAATACGTAGATTGTTTTCCCAGTAACGCCAATGGAAAAACAAAAGGCATTTACAACTGGTTTTATGTATGTACAACATTAATTATAAGGCTATGTGTAAACAAACAGGTTGTTTAGTAAATGATTTAATGAACAAAGGCAAATATGAGTGGGTAATCGTAGTGTGCGAACGATGCCTGGGCAGAAGCCCGCTTATGGGAAAGTTACAAATCATTACGACCATTCATAAACGCTTGAATGAGCGAGCGCAAGACGCCAGCGCAGCCCGCGGGCGTCCAGCGATTGCGCGCGCGCATCGACCGGCGACCCCGCGACATCTGTGATGTCTCTCCGCAGATGTGTACAAACATCACAAAACAAAATCAGATAAACATTTAGCCTCACATGCAACACGGTAGGTAAGTGACAAAAAATAATAAAATTTTAAATTAATATCGAGTCATCTGTGTTTGTTTAGTGTGTCTAAGACACATGATTACGACAGTATAATGAACTCGTCAACCTAGTAGTCTCGGATGCGTCACCTCAACTCGTACGACGACGTAAACGAGTAAAATTCCATACGACAAAAGCTTTGCGATGTCCGCAAACGACGCATAAATAATTAGACAATAAGCAGGCAGGGCAAGAAATCGGTAATTTGTATCGCGTCGAGATAGGCGGAGTTGTGAGGGAGACGGGTGCAGGCAGGCGCGCGCCGTGCCGCGAAGATATGGCAACGCGTCAGGTGGAAGTGGCGCCCGTTCTGTTCTCGCTTCTCGCCGAGGACGAGCGACCGCCCCCGGCGCCGCGCCGCGCACACTCCCCTCGCTCCGATAATCCTCACCCGAACACAATCTGATAAAATTCGCGCCAGCTATGAAGTATGAACATTACGCTTACGCAAATCCACTCACTCGATGCTACAAGCCGATAATGAATGACCCCGACTGTTTCTTTTCTATGATTATACACACGTAAACACGTCGGTGTTGTGTCACATTGTCGAACGAACCAATAAAATTGTAATAAGAAAGTTATTTCCTCGAGCAGGCGAAACGAGTCTCGCGAACACATTATGGTCTGTGCTACGGCCAGGTGAATTCAAAATGACCTCTATAGCCCGGTGGCTTCTTGTGGCCTCGCCGACGGAATGCGTTGACATTTTGTGGGTTAGCAACTCGACGTGACTCTGCGGTGAGCCGAGAACGATGCCAGGATGACTAACGACTGGGCGTCTTTAACTGCTACAACGCAAATTATTCCATTTAAAAAACTTGTAACGCAATACATAAAATTGGCAGCCGAATAGCATTAAGGTGAATTTTGTATATCACCATCTAAAACCGATATTCAAATCGTTCACTTGGATATCGTGGTCTCATTATTCCTTGATTGTTAAACAGGTCAAAGACTAAACTCAACAACAACACACAACGAGAATTTCACACGAAGAACCATAATGATTTCGAAAGAAAAGTACCTACATACGAATACTTTCATCAATGTAAAAGTGACTTACCAAGGCGAAGAAGTTTGTGTGGCAATCCTCGAGACTTGCACCGTTTGTTTGGTGATTTTGATGCGTCATGGTAGTCCGGGGCACTTCATTTTCATATCACAACACTAAAAACAGATGTAATCTTAAAGAAACCACTCAAAATCTTAAAATCATCACCGACATTTAGTGTAGTTTTCACCTTTCAATGGCGACTGGAAAATGGCGGATAGGAAACAACAACCCAAGCCGACGGTGCTGCACTCAGTGGCACAATACAAAAACAAGTTACGTCCAGAAATTTTTAAACGTTCCGTTTTTCCCACTTTTTACTTATGATTTTTAAAATACTAAGTTGCGGTTGAAAGGCATAAATTATCATAATTTAATTTTACAAAGACTTTTAAAATTAATTATGTTATGTATTATTTGCTAAATAGATACGCGAGAGTATTAAATTTCGACAAGTTATTTAACACTAAACGATAATGAAAAGTTAGTTTTGCGTGAAATGAAGTTGCGTAATGTTATTATTATCGAACGTCAAATAGAATTGAGACTTTCAGACATGAGAAAAATTGCAAATCTATTTTAACTAATTCGGAAATAACCGAAAAGAAAACTTTAGTAAAATAAGAGCAATAAATATATACTATCATAAATTACAAAATGCTTAGAAATCTATTGCTTCCGCTGCAACGAATAAACTTACAGGTTATTTAGGTTATGTTATGTGAAGTAAAGCTTTGGATTGTGTTCTTTTCTGAATAAAATATTTTAATTATTTCAGTTAATATCTGTAAGAAATGTCCAAAAAAAATATCCTAAAGTGGACAAAAAACTTCAGGCAGCAGCCGAGTCATTGGCTGCAAGAGGGTAAGAACGTTAGCGCTCATAAATGCGACAAAGACTAATATCAAATTCAATATTTTTATTACAAATTTTACGCCACCACCTGAAATTGATTTGAATTATTTGGTTTCGTAATAATTTGAACATTTACTTTTGTTTATTGGTAAGAAGATTGCATTACTGAAACATGTTATTAAAAGACGTTCATCGTTCAGGTTTTGACAGTCTTAGTTTCCGCAACTTGTCGTCTGTGTGCGCCTATTTGTTTGAATTAGTGAAAGTTGTTACAGAAGAGTGAATAAAATAGAACAAATCTTTAATGTTTCTTCAACATAATTTACCTATAGGTATTCAATTAAACATCACCAATTTGTAGCAAATGGGTAGTGTAGAAAAGTATCTTTGGTTCATTTCAGTTTCCTACGACCAAACAAAGAATGGGACCCTCCTGCTGATATAGAAGACACTGTCCTTAGGATATGTACGGAGAGTGGTTTGGCACCTGCCTCAGAATTTGATGCTCTTGAAACCAAGTTTATAGTTTTAAAAGCATGTTATGAGGAAACTGGATATAGTGTTCCAAATTCCATGTTGCATGCTATTGAAACTGTGGGTATGTTTTTGTCACTAATAATAAAAAATTAAGCTTATACATCTTAGATTATTTGAGGCTATTCCTTATAGGGAAACTAATATAACAGGATACTGAGGTAGAAGCCTTTGACTATCTAGCAACTACCATACACATATATGACACCTTGAGTGGCATTGTTTGAAATCAGCTAGTGTATTAGCCAGTGCTTTTGCTGTGGTATTTACAGATCAATTGTTTGTACTTGTATTTTATTAACCATAGGTTTAATTTACTCAGGCATTGTATTAATTAATTAACTATACATTGTCGAATAAATGCAAAGTTTCATGGAAATTGTTGGAGCCGTTTCTGAGAAACCAATTACATATATATATATACAAGAATTGCTCACTTAATATAATAATAAGATACAATGTGTTCCAAAATGTATATTATAATAGGTTTTTAGTTTAAAATAAATTTACACCCGCATCTATTTAAAAAAAATTGGAATGCATTCTTGGCAGCTATTGGTTGAAAATCCTTGGTATAGAAAATACATAGGAAAACCATCAAGATCTTTAGACAATATTTTTTTAAATATAATATTTTTTAAATTATATTGTATTCGTTATTATTTTTTTTTCAAATTTTATAATTATCATTTATTTAATTTATTTATCAAATTAATTATTTAAAAAAAATCAATAATATTTAAAGTCACAAATGGGATATTTCAATGTATGTAGTAACAATTTAATCAATATCATATACATACATATTAATTTTAAAAGATAGTTTATCTGTTTTAATTATTTGTGTGCATTTCATAATTTTAGATCAGCTAAAAGAGTTTTACAAAACACCAGTGACAGCTGCGACACCTTTTGATGCTTTAAAGAAAATGGACTTACCAAAGAACTTATATGTTCAACAAGATTATGTCAGATTCCATCCAGGTCAGTATTCTATGGGAGAATTACATTAGAAACATACTTTCTTTATACAGGGTAGATTTTTGTAATGGGGCAGTAAGGGTACCTTAACCATTATAGATACCTGAAAACTTTCTAAGAAGACTATCCTTAGCTTTTTTCAAGAAAACAAAATTAAATTCTTCTTTGTAGCAGCCACACAATTCATAAAAAGTTTAATCAAGGATAAAAATAAGATTGAGTCGCTTTTCTTGCAAAAGGTTATCAAAGGCATGATGATTTCGTATGAAATGTATGAAAAATGTTTTTTGCGGTATGTAACATTTTTAATAGTCTAACCTCAGTTGGTGCGGTAGAGCTTATTGACGCATAAAAGAAACAGGATCGATTGTCATAACAATTTCTTTATTGTGTAAAGTGCCCATATTTTTGCTAACTGTACACTTTTTTTTAAAACTATAAATGTTGGTCAAATTATCCCTTACTGCTCCATCTCAAAAATCCAGCCTGTATTTGATGATGAGCTTTTAATAAAACTTACGTTCTTCTCTCTAGTTATTATGAATTTTCCTGAATACAAACATATATGGTATATAACAAAGTGGTGCTATACCATGTTGTTTTCATTTTACATTGATCTTGCTGTGTAGGAAAACATTTTTGTGGGTAGGTGGATCGCAATCTCATATGATGTAAGTAAAAACAGAAACATATTTTTAACACGTCATGCAAGGCGATGCAGGGAGAAAAGATCAGAACTATGATATAAACCGAGATAGACAATGAGCGCCCTAGTCACGGTGCGTGGTGTGTTTAAAGTATGTTTCTAGCTTAACAATGTGGTTGTAGTGGTGTGGTTGAAGATAGTAACACGGTCTTGCTCTCCAGTGCAACTGAATTCTAGTTTTAAAGATACCTATCTGCCGATATAGATCTTCAGGATTGTATAACTAACGGCAGGTGAGCACTAGATATACTATTTAGAAGCCTTACCATAGCGTAAATCATCGCCGATTGATATTGTGTGCATACTACTAATAAACAAGTAATGCAGCACGATTTATAGAATATGTCTGGAACAAATCAGAGAAGGAAAGTCTTATAAGACGCCTCAGTCTAATAAGACTCCTCTGTCTCAAATATGCGGGATCAGGAATCAGGATACCTGACAGTGATTACGCTCTTTCCTTATACAACCTGGTTACTAGCTATTTTAAATAAAATATCACTAGAGAGACACTTTTTTTCATATAGGTACTTCAAATGAAAATTTAAATAATTTAATTTTTCAGATAAGGATACACTATTCCAAGGCAAATCTGCGTTCCCTAAGAGTTCCACCATAGTGACCGGTTTGAAAACACGAAAGAAATACGAAGGTTATTCTGCCAAGCGCTCGTGGCCTTGAAATGGGCTTGCTTGTACAAATTGTATAGCTCAGTAAAGTTAATAAAAGTATTTAGGTGTTATTTATTGTATTTTCTTCTATCAGTGGGTTCATAGTTATCACAGTAGTCGCTGGTAAGTAAATAGTGCATTAATATAAGCTACTAAAGATGAGAATGAATATGCAGAATTTGATGGAATCCTTTACTGAACTAACTGAACTTTCGGAATTGGTAGCATATTGGGCTTCTTCAATGGCTGATACCCATACCCTACTGGGAGGAAACACTTTGCCCTCTTTGTGTAAAAAATATTTGACTTCTGTTCAGTTTCAATATAAGAATAAGTTGTTGAATGAAAATAAGTATATTAAAAACCTAAAAGGTGTAGAAAATATTACAAATAATTAACTTGCTTTGTTAGTATGGGTCAAATTTTCCAACTAAATTTTAAACCTCAACCGATTGAGCTGAAGTTTTGCATATATAATACGTTTAGTTTGGAATTGTGGTTTCTATGACAATGCATGGTTAGATAAGTGACGTCATTCAAAATCCAATATGGCGGACTCCTTAAAAAAGCGGGCCAGTTATTTTTTAAGTATTGTATTCCCATTAAATGGGTGTCAAATGAAAAGGGTTTGCTACGAAAAATAAGAAGAAAAATATTAGTAAATAAAACTTTTTAAAAACAAGATTTTGTTCAAATGTTTCAATAATTTTAAAAGCTTGTAGCGCTAATAAAGGAGAAAGAGGAATTGAAATTCTGAATAAAAGCTTAATTTTAGAAAGTTTTTTAATTTGTACGTTTAATGAAATATATTTTCTAAAACTTCAAATTTTGGACTTAAGGGGTATTAACCGTCCGTGTCCCATGGATTTCGGTCGCATGCGTTAATTCGATTGTGAGTAGATTAATCGTAAAACGAACTGTACGACAAAGTTCATGTTGTAGGTCCATTAAAATTTGAAATAGTCATCAAATTTGCAATACAAGTACACCGGTAGTAATGTGGCTTGTGAGTGTTGATGTTTGAGTTTATAAATTAACGTACTACCTATTAGGTAAAAGTCATCATGCAAGAAAAAGAAAACGAAGATTTTTGCCGACTTGAAATAAATGAAACAAACATAAGTACCCTTGACCTCTATGGTAAGTGAAGATGGATCTATAAATAGATGTTTATTTACCCTTCACCAAAAGACTCCCAAACTATCAGTAGTGAGTAGTATATTTTTTGCTACCAAATTATAATTCGTAGACGGGAAAACAGGCGTAGTTCCTGTCAGTATACGAACGGTATTCCTGTTTGTGTTGTACTCAAAGTTCAGCCTACCTTAAATTTTTTTCATCCATGTACTCGTAATAATTATACATCAAGAGCGATTTCAATTTTTTTTTGCACAAAATATTCCCAATGCTTTATAAAATAGAGAAGGAACACTCTTCTGCTCACTAGGCACCTGAAGACTGTGATGTATTTTTACAGTAAGTTGTATTATCAAGATTTCAGTTTGTAAGATCCTGTCGCAACATAAGTCTGATAATTAAACTGCCTTTGTGACCGTCTCAACTTGAATACCCCTCTTAGGGACTTCTGCAACTGGATCCTCCAATATGAATGTGACATATGTTATTTAATCTAGATGGGCACTAAAAAATTCCATACCAGTACGCTATTTTTAATACCTTTAATTTTCTTTATCGAAACCTTATGTTCAACTGATTAAGAAAAGCAGAGAACAAGTTTGGCCATTGTTCCTATGTTTTGTTGAACTTGGAAAAGCGTTTAATAGTGTCCCTTGTGAAGCGCTGTGGGTTGTTTTGTCTAAAATTGCGTTTGCGTAATTGCGTAAAATTGTGTTTTTCCTGATAAATTTGTGAGAGTATTACGACTTCTACATGATGACATGGCGTGCTGCATATTTAGTAATGGTGAGCAGTCAGACACCGATTCTTTTTGCATTATACTTCGCTGCTGTAATTCGAAAAACCTTAGAAAGATCATCAGAGGTAATACGAATTAGTTTCCGTATGGATGGCGGACTTTTCAATATTGCAAGGTTGAAATCCCTCACTAAGGTTTGTTATACTCACTATTACAGATATTATGTATGCGGATGATTTATGCTCTGTTGAAGATACCTTGGAAGGTTTGCAAAGCCTTATATCTCGGGTCTTGACGAAATATGTGTTAAGTTTGGCCTTAAGATAAACGTCAAGAAGACGAAAGTAATGGCAGTCAATGCTTATAGCAGCGTGGTCCCCGGTATAACAATTGGTGAAGAAATTCTGAAAGTAGTGGAGAAATTGAAGTACTTACCTAGGTAGCACAATAACATGTAAGTATGACTTAGACAACGAATTAAACATCAGGATAGGAGATGCCGCTGCACCTTTTAGTAAATTGCGGTCAAAAGTATTTCTGACCTCAAACTATCCACTAAGATCAGTGTATATATGGCCACTATTTTTCCAAATCTCCTCTACTCCTCTGAGACGTGGGTTTTGTATCGGAAGCACATTCGAACACTTGACAGATTTCATCTTAAATGCATACGGGATATCATGAACATCAGATGGTCGGACCGAGTTCGGAACTCCAATGTACTGAGGCATGCAAACGTCGGTGGCATTGAAATGTATCTGATGCGACGACCGCTACGTTGGTGCGGACACGTATCTCGTATGCCGGAAAATAGAGTGGCGAAGCGCATCCTCTTTTCGGAACTCCAGTACACTGAGCGTAAGTGCAGTGGACAGTACCTCAGATATAAGGACGTTCTAAAAAGACACATGATGCGATGCAAAATAGAACCCTCTCAGTGGGAGACAAAAGCAGCAAAGCGCAATGAAAGGAGACACCTTGTTCAGCCACAGGCAAATGCCTTTGAAACTCAGCGCTGTGATAACTTCGATAAGAGACGAAACGATTTGAAGACCAGACCATCTGTGGTCATAATACCTTACACTTATGTTAATGTAGTTTTAACATGCAGTGGCGGCCTTAGGGGGTGGCGAACAGGGTAATCGCCCGGGGCCTCACTATTGCAGGGGCCCTAGCGTCAAAAAATACAAATTTTTTAAACTATATTTTTCTTAATTTAAAACTTTTGATTTAAATTCTTCATTATTTATGAAGGTTATAACATAACGGTAAATTAAAATAAAGTTAGTTAACTAATTCATTCATTCAAATCATAATTGATAAATTTATTTTGTAGTACATATTTGAATATCGCGCCTCGTACCACTTAAATATCGGTTTTTTAAACGCATAGCATTCGAGACTAATACAGTATTATATAGTCTGTGACTTGGGAGTCGGGACATAATATTCTGTTCGTCTATCGCACGGGGAATCCCTGTCACTAGAGGAATTCCCTTATTTCATTTCGTTCGTCAAGGTTTGTCACCTTGGAATTATTTTCCTTGCAGTATGAGTTACAAAATCGTTGCTGTACCGTACATATCTTTCAATTATATTTAATATTACGCTCTTATAGTGTTTCAAGTATTGAGTGAGCTGCAAAAGTGTAAATTATAGTATTGTAGGTATTGAGTAAGCTGATAAAGTGTAAATAAACTATGTGACACCTATATAAAAATTATTTCTGACTATTTGTGCGAAACAAAACAAGATTTACGAAATGAGTTCGCGTGATCGTGATTCCGGTAGAAAATTTGAGTCAGGTAGTTCAAAAAGGAAACGAGCTATCAAAAGAAAGCAGGTACAAGAAAATCTACGTGGAACTTTATATAAATATATAAAAAGTGATGATCAAGAAACATATACGAAACATTTATTGATTGAAAGTGACTTTAATCCTGATTCAGCTGAAAACATTCCTTCCACATCATCATGGGTGCCACCGCCGTCTTCAAGTAAAAACAGCGAGGATGATGATGATGTAACTACATCATTGTCTCTTAGGTCACCGGTGCTGCCGTCAACGCTATTCAGTCAATAACACGAATCTGAGCCCAAGTCTATATCTACATCCATGACTGCTGGAATGGAAAATCTGAATCCTCAAAATGACTCCGGTTTGTGGCCTATAACAATTACTGATGTAGACCGAACTGAGATTGTATTAAGAGGTCCAATCCGGATTAAAGTTGAGTTATTTCCTGTAAATGATAATGGACGGCGATTCAGTGAATATAACTATAATAAGATATTAGTTAACGGTGAAAAGTTTGACAGGCGCTGGATGATATATTCACAGACAAAGGTTGCCGTTTAATGCTTTCCGTGTCGAATATTCGGGCTAGAAAATACAAAGATTGGATCAAGTGAAGGAGTGTGCGATTGGAAACACTTGGGTGATTTCCTAGTCACACGAATCTAGTCGACAGCACAAAGATTGTATGCTGAAATGGATTAATTTAGAGAATGGTTTAAAAAGCTGTTCCACTATTGACTCCTTGGCTCAGTCACAAATTGAACAAGAAAGGCAACGTTGGAGAGATATTTTAGAACGATTGCTCGTAATTGTAAATTTTTTAGCTTCTCACAATTTGGCCTTCAGGGATCATAGAGACAAGTTAACATCTGACTCAGGTTCGAGTGAGACAAGCGACAGCTTTATAGATTTAGTAAAGCTAATAGCCTGATTTGATCCCGTGCTGAGACTTCACTTACTACAAGTAAAAGATAAAACGATTAATGACCACTATATCGGAAAAAATATTTAAAATGAGCTCCTACAATTAATGAATTTCTTGAAAAAATTGTTAATAGTGTAAATTATAATTAATATAATTATAATTATTAATAAACTATAATTAATATAATTATAATTAATAATAAATTATAATTATTACAATTATAATTATAATTAATATTAACACTTGCAAGTCACGTGAAAACTGAAATTATTGAAAAAATAATAAATATTACTGTTTTATTCTTGATTATGTTCGCGACGTTTCTCGTGGTGAAACGTCAGGCGTGCTATCAAACATGATTCCGAAATATTTGGCCGATTTAATTTCGTTGACAAGCTGACATTTTACATGATTAGCTAAAACATTTATGAACTCATTTTGTATTTCTGGCGATAAATATGTTACTTTAGGTGATTTTTCCTGCTCAAAATATAGTATATGTTCTTTGAGTACTGCATCATACTTTGACAGCAGTTTAACTAGTTCTAAGAAATTACCTTTATTAGACGACCCTTGGGTTTCATCATGTCCACGAAATGGTATGTTTTGTTTAGCCAAAAACAATGTTATATCTAATAATCTAGATAAAAGATTTTTCCACTTCTGTTTTTCCGTATTCATTAATTGCAAGGTTGCATCATCTATTGTGGTGTGAGATTTTAATCTCATTTCCAAAGTTTTCCATTTTTCGAAATTTTCTAAATGTTCACATGAAGTTTAATGGTCCAATACTTTAGGATTTAGTTTCCACCACTTCTGAAATCCAATTGTAAATGTTGTTTGTATGTTACTGAAAGCAAATAAACGACAGCAAAAACAGTACAGGTTATTTTTTGATATAGGAGAAAATACCATCCATGATCGTAGAATTTTTTCACCACTAGGCATCTGTTTATAAACCATTCCTGTGAAAGATGACGAGAATCACCTTTAATCTTTGAACCATGCCGAGATACAGTAGGAAACGGTCCTTCTTTGTTCTGCAAATGTTCACTGCCCTTTTTTATTATGTCAATGCGAACATTATCAGGTACCGGTAAACTCCAATGTGAAACATCTCTCAAGTGTTGAACTGATTCTTCGAAGCTTATGCTATCTCCGAAAGTAGCATTAACGGCGTCATTTTCATTATTTATTTTGATTCCGTCAAGGTCCTGGGTCGCCTTCATTGATTCTGTATTGTCGATGTTGCTATCTGAATGTGAGTCTCCAAGATGTGAATCATAACTTTCGTCAGCAGGAGACTCGGGTACTTTACTTGAACTTTGGCCGCTATCTGCTTTTGTGACATATTTGAAAAGAGAACCGGACATGCTCTGTATTTCATCCATTTTAGTCTTTTTAGCTTTTCTCTGTTGAAACCCGCTTTCTCTTTTCGAAGTATGAATTCCTCGAGGAATATTTCGTTCTGAGTATTCTAAAAAATATTTTTAGTTAGTAAGTGAGCTACAATTAATGGCAAGTCACGTGAAAACTGAAATTGTTGAAAAAATAATTAATAATTAATATTACTCTATTAGTCTTGATTGTATTCGCGACGTTTCTCGTGTTGAGCAACTATCAATTATTATAAGATTTTTTAATACAAAAACAGCTGAAATTGAAGAACATTTTATTGGTTTAATAGCCGTCGAAAAAACTACAGCTGAGAGTATGACTAATTATATAATCACAGAATTAGAACACTTAGGTATATCATTGCAAAACTGCAGAGGCCAAGGATATGATTATGGTACTAATATGCGTGGTGAAAAAAGTGGTGTCCAAAATCGTATTATTGAAATTAATCCACTTGCTTATTTTTTATCTTGTGGGAGTCATAGATGGAATCTCATCCTAGGAGATGCAGTATCGTCTTGTGTCCAAGCAAAATATTTTTTTGGTTTGCTACAATGGTTGTACAATCTGTTTGTCGGCTCAAGTCAGATGTGGGCTATTTTAAATGCTCATGTAAAATCCTTATCGCTAAAACCACTTTCTGAAACTAGATGGGAGTGCAGGGTAGCATCGGTGAAGGCCGTTAAATACCAACTAAGCGATATATGTGATGCTTTATAGGATTTATCAGAAAATACAACAGATTGTCAGTTGGTCAGTGAATGCCATTCTATAGAAAAGGAAATAACTACCTACGAATTTGTAGTTTCACTTGTCATACGGTATGACATTTTTACAAAGATAAATGTTATCAGTAAAATGTGGCAAAGCGAAACATGCACTTAGATGTGGCTATACAACACCTAGACGCATTAATAAATTGGCTCGATAATTATCGAGAAAATGGTTTTCAGTCATCCCTTGTAACAGCTGAAGTTTACCCCACTATCGCAATAGTTCTGAGAAGTATTGCCACCACACCTGTTATGGTTGCGTCTGTTAAAAGGAGTTTTTCGAGGTTTAAAATTATTGAAACATATTTGAGGAATTCGATGACACAGGATCGGCTTTCAGCCCTTGCTATTTTTTCAATCGAATATGACGTAGCTCATTCGTTAGATTATTCGTGCTTTAGTCTTAGTAAAAGCCGCAAACATCAATTTTAATATTTATCATCTCTGTATTTGTTAATTTTGTAAATCTTTCAATGTACCTAAGTAAAATATTTTAAAACTCAAATTTTATTTATTTGTATAACTTTAGCATTTCTCGTCAAACATAACGAATACCTACCAAACAACCAGACCTACTTTCGCATCACATAGGTACTTTTACGTAGGACAAAATGCCTCGCAAAGACCTGCCGCCCGGAGTCTCGCAATGGGTAAGGCCACCCGAAATGCACTCGTACCTTCATCAACAAAATTGGTTACAGTAGTCACTACAAAGCACATCAAAGGGTAGAACAGCAATGTCCTGATTAAGTTATTTTTTGTACATATCGAGGAAATCAAAAGTCGCTGTAGCCGAAATCGGCCAGGATTACACACATGGCGATATACACGTACCTATACATAATAAAAGGGTGATTGTAGGATTGTAACTTATGTAAATAGATTAATGATTGGTTTCAGGGTTGGTTGAACGAAGATCAATCAATATTCTATGTGCCTAACTTTCGTTGCCCTTGAGATAGTTTCCAAACGACGCGACGTGATCATAATGTAATGACAACTGTCAGTTGTCACTTTGTCAGTTGTCAGATGACTAAAGAAAGCATATTTTTAGGTTATAAATCGCATGAAAATTATACCGAAGTATATTTTTATTATTTAGACATATTAAACACTAATACGATTCAAACCATATAAATGTACAAAAATGAATGTGTTGTGGATATTAACCTTGATTTTTATAGTTGTATATTCATGTGTTTCATGGTAAGATTATGATGATGTCACAGAGTTGTTTTCTATTTATTTATTGTTATCATGTTTATTATTTATTTTGGTCTGATGTATTTATAGGTTGTTGCCGACCGTTTTAGCATGGTTGTTTAAAAGAAAATATCATATAAAGCTCAAAATAGGGCGGATAGCCGTGCCGAAACTGATACTAAAGGATGTGAGTTTATCAAAAGACAGATATTCCATTGTAAGTAATAAATAATTATGTTCTATAATTATTTTACAAATATTTGATTAACACTTACTGATTGCTGATCTTAAAATTTTCAACTTGAGGGTGGTATCTAGCCAGGCGGGCATTAGAATAAGCCCTACCACCATGCTATATTATGATGATTAAGACAAATAAATTGCACTACAATCACAAATATTTATTTTTAATAGGGATTATTTTATGAATGTGAGTCTCCAAGATGTGAATCATAACTTTCGTCAGCAGGAGACTCGGGTACTTTACTTGAACTTTGGCCGCTATCTGCTTTTGTGACATATTTGAAAAGAGAACCGGACATGCTCTGTATTTCATCCATTTTAGTCTTTTTAGCTTTTCTCTGTTGAAACCCGCTTTCTCTTTTCGAAGTATGAATTCCTCGAGGAATATTTCGTTCTGAGTATTCTAAAAAATATTTTTAGTTAGTAAGTGATACGTTGATTTTATAAACAAATTATAACAGTAAATAAACACCTACACGTTACGTAACTAGCTTTGTGAAATATATTTTTATATAAATTAACAATCCTGCGTCTGGGTGTAAATACGTATTTAAGTATTATTAGAAAAATACTAGTTAAATACTCCACCGTTGATTGTTATATCCGTACCACGAGTGCTCGAGCTACTCATCTCGGAGCCAAATCAACGTACGCGAAGTTGTATGATATGATTATGAAAACTTTCAATCAAAAATCTAAACTTAATATATTCCGTTTTTGTAAACAAATCCCATTGCTATTAGATCGGAAAATAATAAGTAAGTAAATAATAAATAAGTATATTATTTACAATTAAACATTATTACCTAAAGTAATATCGTAAAACGTGTAGAAATATGAATAAAATCTTTTTACGCTAGCAAAACCTTTAAAACCTATTTTAATAAATAATAAGTAGTATTACTACTTGCCCAGGCTAAACAAAAAAATATTACTGCAATCCGTCTAAAATACCTTCTGTAGGTACCTATTTATCATTTAGGATGGCTGTGGCTCAATAATATAGTTTTAAAATACACAGTAATTAAAAGAGAATAAAATAATTGAAGGGGTTTTCAAAGTAATCTAAGATACTGCTATTAGATACTAAATGAATTAAAAATGTAAGTATTACCTGTAATAACAAAAATACTTCACTTACCTTGTTTATTTTCTTCAAGAATCGACTATATTAAATCGGTTTTTATACAAAAAATGTTGTTTATAATATCTAATAATTAACAAACACTTTGCACTAGACGTCCACACGTTCACGTAAGAGAATATTGAAATGAATGCGGTCGGAAACAAAAGAAATGTCCCAATCCACAATACAAGTGACGAGCGCTATATCGAGGGAATCCCCTGACTAGCGTTGGTTATGCGCGAACTGGGTATTAAATTTTGTGGGAATCCCAGATCGATTGACAGTGTGCAAATTGTTTTTTTTTCTAAATATTAATTTATTATGCTCATGGTATGATATCATAGTTACCTAGATAATTTTATTAGTGGCGGTTATGCTCTCTGCCATAGATTTACGATTTTTATAGGTAGAAAGAACTACAACTGATGGTCATAGTCAGGCTCGGGTGTCACCCCCCCCCCCCCCCCCCCCCCAGCTACGCCACTGGCTGAGAGTATGACTAGATATATAATCACAGAATTAGAACGGTAAGGTATATCATTGCAAAACTGCAGAGGCCAAGGATATGAGTATGGTGCTAATATGCGTGGTGAGAAAAGTGGTTTCCAAAAACGTATTATTTAAATTAATCCACTTGCTTATTTTTACCTTGTGGGAGTCATAGCTGGAATCTCATCCTAGGAGATGCAGCATCGTCTTTCTTTTTGGTTTGCTACAATGGTTGTACACTTTGCTCGCCGGCTCAAGTCAGAAGTGGGCTATTTTAAATGCTCATTTAAAATCCTTATCGCTAAAACCACTTTCTGAAACTATATGGGAGTGTAGGGTAGCATCGGTGAAGGCCGTTAAATACCAACTAAGCGATATATGTGATGCTTTATAGGATTTAGCAGAAAATACAACAGATTGTCAGTTGGTCAGTAAATGCCATTCTATAGAAAAGGAAATAACTACTTACGAATTTGTAGTTTCACTTGTCACATGGTATGACATTCTTACAAAGATAAATGTTATCAGTAAAATGTGGCAAAGCGAAAACATGCACTTAGATGTGGCTATACAACACCTAGAGGCATTAATAAACATCATGAGAGCATATTTGGTTTCATGTGTAATATAAAAAGTTTAAAGGAAATTTAGTGATAGTGAACTTTCGAAGCATGCAGCGACTTGCAAATATCTATGACAATAGGAGAAACATGTGATATTGATGGACATGAATTGTACGAAGAACTGAATATGTTCATCCGTGTGTATGAAGGAAACGATGACATTATCTCGGTGCTGAAATAAATAATAGAAAATAAATTAACTGAAGTTTACCCCACTATCGAAATAGTTCTGAGAATTATTGCCACTACACCTGTTATGGTTGCGTCTGCTGAAAGGAGTTTTTCGAGGCTTAAAATTATTGAAACATATTTAAGGAATTCGATGACACAGGATCGGCTTTCAGCCCTTGCTATTTTTTCAATCGAAAATGACGTAGCTCATTCGTTAGATTATTGTGCTTTAATTAAAGATTTTAGTCTTAGTAAAAGCCACAAACCTCAATTTTAAAATTTATCATCTCTGTATTTGTTAATTTTGTAAATCTTTCAATGTACAAGTAAAATATTTTAAAACTCAAATTTTATTAATTTGTATAACTTTAGCATTTCTCGTCAAACATAACGAATACCTACCAAACAACCAGACCTACTTTCGCATCACATAGGTACTTTTACGTAGGACAAAAGGCCTCGCAAAGACCTGCCGCCCGGAGCCTCGCAATGGGTAAGGCCGCCCGAAATGCACTCGTACCTTCATCAACAAAATTGGGTAAATTAGTCACTACAAAGCACATCAAAGGGTAGAACAGCAATGTCCTGATTAAGTTATTTTTTGTACATATCGAGGAAATAAAAAGTCGCTGTAGCCGAAATCGGCCAGGATTACACACATGGCGATATACACGTACCTATACATAATAAAAGGGTGATTGTAGGATTGTAACTTATGTAAATAGATTAATGATTGGTTTCCGGGTTGCTTGAACGAAGATCAATCAATATTCTATGTGCCTAACTTTCGTTGCCCTTGAGATAGTTTCCAAACGACGCGACGTGATCATAATGTAATGACAACTGTCAGTTGTCAGTTGTCAGATGACTAAAGAAAGCATATTTTTAGGTTATAAATCGCATGAAAATTATACCGAAGTATATTTTTATTATTTAGACATATTAAACACTAATACGATTCAAACCATATTAATGTACAAAAATGAATGTGTTGTGGATATTAACCTTGATTTTTATAGTTGTATATTCATGTGTTTCATGGTAAGATTATGATGATGTCACAGAGTTGTTTTCTATTTATTTATTGTTATCATGTTTATTATTTATTTTGGTCTGATGTATTTATAGGTTGTTGCCGACCGTTTTAGCATGGTTGTTTAAAAGAAAATATCATATAAAGCTCAAAATAGGGCGGATAGCCGTGCCGAAACTGATACTAAAGGATGTGAGTTTATCAAAAGACAGATATTCCATTGTAAGTAATAAATAATTATGTTGTATAATTATTTTACAAATATTTGATTAACACTTACTGATTGCTGATCTTAAAATTTTCAACTTGAGGGTGGTATCTAGCCAGGTGGGCATTAGAATAAGCCCTACCACCATGCTATATTATGATGATTAAGACAAATAAATTGCACTACAATCACAAATATTTATTTTTAATAGGGATTATTTTATGAATCTTGTATGGAATCCTCAGGGTGACACCCTACTGACGTTCTACTCTCACTTGACCAATTTATTTTTTAATTATTGAACTATGCTACAACAGACTATAGGTACAAAACAATTACGAAAGTTTTTATTTTGAATAAGTACGTATGAGACAGCAATTTTTAGTCTTTACCTCAAAAATTGTAAACCAAAATGGACCACCATCTTGTAGTGCTAAAATATTTATCTGTTGTGACAGTCATCAGGAATACATTCTCACAGCCACCTAACTGTAATGATATTACTGTATTAAATTAGTAACTCATTTGTTCTCAGCATATAGATGAAGTATCTTTCCAAAGTAGTTGCTTCAACTCTGAAATAAACAAGTTAGTGTCAGTTGTCATCAGAGGTGTTGAAGTTTCCAACAATGTGGAAGAAAAGAGGAGTGTGGTTGTTGAGACCATACTCAAACCTTTGCTTTCAAAACAGAACTCAATGTCAAAAGAGAGCATGGAGGAAGAGATTGGTCATCTACTGAACAGAGAATTAAGTAAAACTCAGAAAAAATTGCTAGATTTTAGGGATAAAAAATTGCCTCCGAGTCTTATTATGTTTGCTCAGGTAAGTTAACACATATCATTTTACAAATTAGTAAATTTGTCCAACTCAGTTAAGAGCTTGGTAACATTTTAGTGTAGATATGTAGGTTGTCAACTTACAATGTAAGTTTTGTGTAAATTTAAATTTATCGAGAAATCAGCACTTTTCTACAAAATCATTTTAGAAACAAAAAAAACTTTTTTTGATATGTTCTCGAAAGGCAAGATCTTTTAATAAATTAAAAACTTTTAAAAGGGTTAGATAGTAAGTGATAGGTAATAAATTATGTATATTAGAAAGTACCAATAGTATCTTTAGTTCAATAATATCCTTTTTATACTTTACATTAGCACATATTAATTTACTTAACTTATTATAGTTTAAGTTGAGTGCAATAGCCACAAAACCACAGCATTTTAAGTGACAATGTGGTTCCTAAATAGTGATAATGGGTGTAAGGGGTGTTGAGTTAAATCTTTAGGACTGAAATGCTCTAGCCAAATTCACCTGTATGTGGTGCACCCTACTAAGTAATGAACGAGGATATAGTAGTGATAGCGGCGTGATAGGGTTGTATTGCCTGTTTGGTTTGGGACCCATACCATGCACATAGTGAAAAGTCCATCATAGTGAACCGCTTTGCATATCCAGTAATTTGTGCAGGCCAGCATGACAGCGGCGACTGCCGATGGATTGCCGAACTCTCGGTGATTGTTCTTGTTTTTAGATTGTACTGTGCTTACCATTAGGGACAGTACCGCCAATTTTCCCAGCTTATAAAAAATGACCTATCACAAAACTATGGTTTCATCACAATGTTTTCCTTCATTAAAAGTTTAGGGGCAGTGCAGGGATTCGAACTCATGTCGATAGATGCAATGTCCGTACACACTAACACTAAGCCTTCATTGCTTTAAATTCCTGATTGCTGATTCCTATTTAATTGTATGAAAAGAAAAGATGGCGTGTGAGTAGAGCTACGCTATCTTTTCTTTTGATACATACAAATATGATCTTCCCAGGGTGGGGAGAGACACAAAGTAATTGACATGGAGTCAAAAATAAAGCTTCAAATGAGATTGAGATAATAAGTTAAAGTACAATTTTCTGTGCAAGCAGTATTCCCTGAGTTTTGATATAATGTCCAACTTAATGTAGAAATATTGTGAATAGATTTTCTATTGCAAAGAAAGCTAGCGTGCATAAAGTATTAATAACAAGTTAATATCAATTTCAAACAGTTTATGGGAGTGCACATATTCAATGCATCAGTTACAATACACAATATAGCCACAAAAGATTATACTATCCAAGCTACGGCCACAGAGGTGCATGCGGACGGTTCGGCTGGTGGACCGGCGCGTGCGCTTGTCTTCTCCACCAAGCTGGTTAATGTCAAAACTAAAATTTTGAAGTCAGGAATATGTTTGGGTGAAGCAGCCTGTAGCCTCTTGATTGAGGGAACGGTTAAAGCTGATGTGCCCTTGAATGTTGAGGTACAGTAGTCTCCTTATATTATTTCTCAAAGGTCTTTTTTTGTGATAACACCATAATTTCCTTAATTCTTCACCAATATTAGTGTTTCAAACATCATTTTTAAGCTTATGTTTCTCGCTATTGATATAAAATAGTTTAAAATCAGTGATTTCGTTAATTTTTATTAGTTAGTAAATTTTTATTATTTAAATAAGTAAATATTATTATGGTTATTAAAAGTTGAAACCAACAACAAGTGAAAGTTTACTTTGCAGTGTCTGGTATTTGGCTTTCCAGTACTATAGATTATTAAAATACTATAATAAAGATGATAAACTTGATTGTGTGCCTTTGCCAGCTCTGCTTGATAATGGAGACCTTACCTGAAGTGAAGGTAGTGTTTTGGTGCTCAACCTTAGTGTCAGAGTTGATTGCAGTACATTTGATTTTGATACTTGCAATCTATCGATTGAAAAATGTAGTACTAGTATGTAATATTAAGCATGAAAAATAATAATATAAAAAATAATATAATGTATAAATATGTGAAAGTGCAAAAATTGTTCATGCCCATAATATTATAAATATTAATTAGTGAATAATTATGGTATGAACTGCACTGAATATTTGTATTTCACTGCTGAAGCAACAATTTAAATAAAGATAACTATATTTATATTATAAATTCCATTATAAAATGTACTAGCGTTTTGCCCGCGGCTCCGCTCGCGTTATAATTGCGTTCAATATCAATTTTCATAAATCTATCTTCAATAATGATAATGATTTACATAAAAAAAATGATCTCCCTTTTTCACCACCAGAGGTTAGATTTCCAAAAATCCTGCATCCCCAATAGTTTAGGCTGTGCATCTATATCCCAGTCAGTTATCCTTGTATATTTATATATAGACGGGCATGCATGTTCAATTATACATTAGTAAAGATTCAATATAAAGTACAGACTTTTGCAATACAATTTTGATAATATAAATATTATTGAAATACCTAAATGACTATTACAGAAAATACACATAATGGTCAGTAACACAATAGTAACATTCCAAGATGAGTTATATCAGCTCATGAGAACAAATAAAACACAGAGCTCTAAACTACCAGTTACTATTGTTTCTAATGATACAGATTATATTGCAACAATTATACCAAGATTGTCACCTATGATACCAAAGGTAAGCCAATTAATTGTTTTTTTTTTTTTTTTTAAAGTTAGTAGTGATTATTTTTTTGTTACTACTTTATGCAGTATATAATCATCCCTAAACTAATCTATTTCATTGACGTAGGCGTTACTTTGAGGAAATCTAAACCGATTATCGTATACTCCGTCACGATTAGTTTTACATTATCATTTTCAGATCGATCTCAACAATGAATAGCAAACTTTTTTGTTGCAGAAAGACGATATAATTGTTAATCAGTTTTTAGGGGGAAGTAGCAAAGAGAATTTAGATAAATTAATTCCTAAAATAATCAATTATTCAACTGCATTTAAAAAGTGTCCAAGCCAAATAGACCAAAGAGTGAAATTCTTGCCCATGCAAAAAGTATCAATCACAATAATTGAATACGAGATCTTAAATTAGTGATAGTTGTTAAAAATTGGATCAGATGAACATATTAAATTGATAAATAATTTATAAAGATACATTCGTATTGTTTTGCAATCCTTAAGTGAAACGAGTGACGTCACATTTGTCATAGCTTGGTCAAGTAATAAGTGCAAATATTCTAAACAAACATGGCTGACAAGAGTTATTTCAAAAAGTATATAATTTTTTTTATACGAGTAAATCCTTAATATAATCTCCTTAGAACTTATACAGAAAAAAGAAACAGGATAGATTTTAAATTCTATATTATGAGTATGGAGGGTATATGGGGTAAAAGTTGAAAAAGTGTTCAGCTGTAAGCGGCAAATTATAATTAAAAAACCCACTAAAATGGCGCTAGCGTGGCAAGAGAAATCGATACTTTTTTGTGATTTTATAGTTTTTAATGTTGTAATATATAAAAAAAATTGAACAATAACGAAAAAAAATTCTGGAGGGAAAAGTTGTCCAAGTATGAGTCAATAAAAAAATTATAACTTTTGGCGTTATCTTTAAAATGTACGCACTTACTACCTTGGCGACGTACTAATTTAACAGTTTTCGACGGACACTTGGTGGAATGTGTTAGGTATGAAATTAGCGGAAGTCGATTCATTTTAAGTTTAGGGTTATCTACATGTAGGTACTTTCCACGGTACACTGGCGGAACCGAGTTCCGGTTCGGCTGGACATATGCTGTGGAACTTTATTGTTAATAGCTAAAGAATAAAGGATAGAAGTATGTAGTCTTTTTATTTAGTTAATAGTTTTATTTTCTGTAGAAATGATGTTTATTTTGTAGAATTTGAATAAGCTCCGATGGGGCTGGCATACATCAACTGTAAAAGCCCGTTAAATAAAGAGATAGAAAAAAAGACAGACTTTTTCATACATAGAGACCATCTCTCTTTCTCTCTCTCCTAGATAATTATTAGTGAAATCATGTTATGACTGTCAGTACTTTGTATTCAATTTAGGATATTTTTTATCTCCAGTTTCCACTCTGTGCTTAACTCATTATTGACATGGCGCCTTTCTGATGTTTACTTCCGATTTCAGATATTTAGTTTAAGGGTGGACGCAACGAAAGTCAGTTGCTTTGACAGAAGTTCCAGTACAAATTTTTTAATGTCACTACAGAGTTTACAAGTGAGTATGGGTCTTTCAAATTATACTCCTTTAGATTTTGAATATGCCGGCCGGTCTACGTTGAAGGAAAAGGATAAAGAGTTGTACCTTGTCGCTCCACGTCTCCCGTTCTATAGGTCGCAAGTCCTTTTGGTTTCTATATCTTCACTGGCACTAAGTTGTTATAGTTTAATGCAGACGCGGCGTAATTATAAATACTTTTATTAACGGAGAGTTTTCGAAAGAGTTACAAATATAATGCGTGTACTGGCGTTTTGACTTCTTACGAGTGAGTCTACGACACGGACGCGACGTTTCGTCGATGCGTTGAAAGAGCGACTGGAATTGGAACTAGGAAGGGAATGTATAAATGAGTATGTAATTGACTATATGTATGAATGCGCGAATGAACCTATGTATGAATGAATGATATAAATAAATAAAGAATGAATGATATAAATAAATAAAAATATACGGGGTGTATACAGATGTGTTATGAAAAAATGATGGGAGGAAATTTTTAATTTGCGCACCTGTGTGTAACAAAATGTCTACACTATGAACTCGCTTATTAAGCCCCCCTTGTTTTATTGTGGTGAAGAGACGTTACACTTGACGCCGTTGTGTGACTTGACGTAAGTATAACTTGTAACACGTCTTTCTTTGTGTTATAAAGTAAAAAGTAGGCCTGCTTCCACCTGCCCACTTACATTTTAGGTGATCACTGCTAGATATTTGTATAGTACAAATAACCCATAAAACACTTCAATCCAAAGGTTCTTACTCCTACAGAGGTTAACTTCAGAGGGCTGTGTTGAAAAATTCATTTGTTGTATTATGTTATATACACTAAAATGAATTTTAGTAATTCAAGTGTATATAATAAAACTATATTTACAAAGGTGATTTATAAATCGATAATTTTATTAGATAATTAACTGATTTTTATACACATCTCGCGGATTTTAGGTAAACTCGAGATTTAGCGCAGCATCATCTCATATTGACGATGGTTGTGAGATGTTCAGCTTGCCGCAGGTCTATGTAGCATTCCAGATGGACCAGTATCAGGTTTCAGCGAACGAACATAAGTTATTGTTCCTGAATAAACTCAAACTTGACGCTAAGGTATGTTGGTTCTTTGTTTTAATTGATTTCTATGTTCAATATTACAAAACATAATTGTACGTGTGACCTTTACACGCGTTTAAAGTAAAAATTCTCTGACTTTGTAGAGATTATACTAAAAACTATATGAATCAAATACTACTAAATTCTAAAATTAGTTATTTAGTTTACTTCAATTAAAAAATCAAAAATAGAGGCGGTCATAAAGACTGCCGACAAAGTGAAAACTCAAAAACTGTGTTCTTTTTTGAATTTTTAAGTCAATTAATAATTTCATATTTTTAAACTGCTGTTACAGCATGTCGGTGACACGATATCACAAGGTTTTAACCACCCAAATTGTCAAACATGCATATAATACAGTCCAGTATATACAATGTATTAGTGTATATATGCGTATACATGTACACAGGCCGCTATACTACGCGGCGCTAGTTGGCGCAAGCCTAATACGTAACGAGCATGTCGAGGTCATCGGTGACGCGAACCGATAAGTTTTTCTCCTACCAAAAATCGCTCAACGCGGCTAGAGAAGTTTTCACTTAAAAAATATGTCGTTTATTTAGAAGCTGTACTTCAATAAACTCTTTCTACATTTTTCTTTTTATTCGAGAAGTTATATTGCTCACAGTATAAAAAAAACCTTTGCAGTTGGAGAAGGGTGTACTGAATTTGTATTTGATAATAAGCACTTTGAATGTATTGTACGACCATAAAAATGTGTTGAAATGGTATTCGGTGATGAAGGATAAAATGGACAAATCAAATTCTATGCGACTAAAAGACAGAACGTCGACAGGTGAGTAAATAAGATGCATAAGATGTATATATAGCTAGCTGACCCGCGCAACTTCGTCTGCGTCGCATAAGAGAGAGAGAGAGAGGGTCGTAGGCACCTACAACACAATTCTAAAGGAGCTGAAACTTTGTTTGTTTTATCTAAGAACCATTTACGTAGCGCACGCAATGGAAGCTCTCAAAAGGGAAAAAAATCCCCGTTTTTGCAACATTTTTCATTGATGCTCCGGTCCTATTTGTCGTAGCGTGAAGTTATATAGCCTTCCTCGATAAATGGGCTATCCAACACTAAAATATTTTTTACATTCTAATTCAGTACTTCCTGAGATTATCGCGTTCAAACAAACAAACAAACTCTTCAACTTTATAATATTAGTATAGATAATAATAATACAGTTTTGTATGTTTTTTCCACATTGAGCAAAGGCCTTTTGCCGAAGAGATTTAAATTTAAAAAGCAGCTACTAATATAATTTTACGCGAGTGATCATGTGAAATGTGTTTACTAGCATGTAATTAAGTTGTAATGGTGGTCGAGTCGTTTAGACAGGAGGAATATCGCCGCGAGTCCCTCCTGCTATTGTCGGGCTATCTCCGCGAGGTAATTATTCTTCCGCCGGTGTATCGTCGCTTCTCGCAACGGATTGCTGCGTGTTCACAATAAGTTGCCATGTTGAAAAAAGCTCAATTTGGTGACTGGCAAGAGCGAAATCAGAAGTTTCAATAGTTCTGTTTTGCGGCGAGTATGCTACGTGTAGGTCGCGTTTCGCGGCGAGCACGCAGCGAGTCGTTTGCATTTTCCTCGTCGGATCGAAGCTATAGTAACGCCATGTGGAGGCACGTTCATGGAGTTGTTATTGAATGAAGTGGGTGGACGATAATATCGCTGCGATAAACTCGCGCGTGGAGGTGGCGCCTATACCATCATAGTAATAATTATGTAGGTTGCCAAAAATGAACTATCGCCGTGATTCAATTAATTTTCTGGGTGGTAGGATATGAAAATTGTGTCTGCCTGGATCGTGATCACCATAAACCCGGTGTAACATTCGTGCGTAGGCGTGTCGTGTTCCGGGATCAGTCATTTTATATCCAGCTGCAGAGAGGTTTGTAGATCGGCATGACTGCGATGACTAGGGCTGACAATTTTTTTTAAATATCAAATATAATGGTTGCAATGTAATAAATATTTTATTTTTTAAAGGAATATTTTTTACTGCTTGTTAATGAGAAATAATCAAATTAACAATTACATACTACAATGTCTCGTTCAGAAAGAGATAAAGGCTGCGGTCAGTTTTACAATTAAATATTTTGGAATAAATAATGTTGGCTAATTTTTTTATCCAATAAAAATATAGTAGTTTCGCCTACTATATATATTTTTTAGCAATATATTGGTCGGACACCTTATTTAGTAGGATGCTATATTATATAGTAGGGTTGGCAACCCTAGCGATGAATGTCGTTGGCAACAGGCACAGCACCATGACTTACCTACTGTAAATTTTTTTTTTAGATTATGAATAGTTGAGAAACGGCAAGTGTTGTTATTGATTAGGTGCGGGTACACCGCTGTGGGTGTGGCGCGTGTTTTCCTCGTGCGTTGTGCAGGGCTGTGCGGAGCTGCGCGCGGTCACTGTGCACGCTCGGCTCGGGGACAGGTGTACGCTCGCCGCCGGCTGCGCGGGGCTCAAGGTCAAGCTGGATCAGTTGCTCGATACTAGAGGTTCATTATTTTATTTAATAACCTCTTAATAAACTTAACTTACGCCGTAACACTTTTGAACCGTCTTCAACCAAAGACGAGAGGTTTCCAACTCCAATGTATATTTTATTTACTACAACATTCAGGCGCTTTTATTCTGAGGTTTATTTAAAGCATACCTCTTGTATTTACGTGGCAAACTACCCACAGTCAGGCGCCGTCGAACTCTTATCCTTGTGTTGTTGTAACAACATTTGAGCAAGTCCTGTTTCTGGGTTTAGTGATTCGTCATCTTTATCCAAGTAATAATTTATTATTGATTTTCAACAGAAGCCACTAAATATGAAATTAATTTTTATTTGTGTCTATTCTAATATTGATGTATATGATGTCAAAACGAACAGAAGAGTCGTACAGATCTCGAGTGGCGCGACTAGTGGTAGGATCACGGCATTGGAGTACTGAACTCCTGGTGGACGGTGGATGGCTGGCCACCGGGGAGGGATGCCTAGCGCTGAGGGACGCCCCCCCTCGCAGGCAACACGCGTGGGGGTCAGCGCTGTTGGCCGTTGCGCTTGTTAAGTGGGGTAGCTACGGACCCAGGGACTCCAAGGTAACTATACAATTAATAAAATGTCAAAATAACAGTTTTTTCTGAATGCATATGAAAATATAAAGTACTTATAACAAAACAACATTTTTTTTTAATTTTCGTCTGTCTGTCTCCGAATTTGTTGGACCGATTTTGACGAAACTTTCAGCAGCAGATAGCTGATGGTATAAGGAGTAGCTTTTATTTTAGAAAAAAAATTATGGGTCCGCGCAAAAAATAGCTGGTCATGCTGAATGAATTCGTAAGCATACGAAATAGCTTACATAGAGTTAACCGTAAGAGATATATCTAATGAATGTAGTACATAATTGTAGAGATTTAAAATATCTACAAAAAAGTCAGCATGTATAATTATTTCTATCTTCTAAGGATCACCCATAATAAGCATTTTTATCTTTACGATAACCGGGAGCGGGGGTGGCACGATTCGCGCGTGTGCCCGATCAACGGCTTTCTGTAGTCCAGGCGAGCGCAGCCGCGGGCACAGCTACTCTATACTAATATTATGAATCTTAAGAGATTGTTTTGTTTGTTTCTTTATTTGAACGCGCTTATCTCTAGGACTAACGGTTAGAATTTAAAAGTATTTAAAAAATTTAATAACCCATTTTTCTAGGCACCCTATAGGATATATAACATAACGCTACGGCTCTACGCAGCGGAGCTGTAACTGTGAACGTCAAGCGATCTGACGAGCTGTGGGTATAGTGGAGTGTTGGTCGAATAAATTTAACACGAGTGAAACCGAAACCGTGGGGCACTAAACTTTATTTCTGTTAATTAAATACCGTCAGTTAATCATAATTCAACAGAAAGTATTCAAAATCCGTTGCGCTAGCTTATAACTGACTTCAACAAAAGACGGGGGGTTACTCGATTCGAACGTTTTTTTTTAAGCCATAACTTCTTTGTTTATGAACCGATTTGGGTGATTCTTTTTTGTTGGATAGGGGATACCTCAAAGGTGGTCCCATTTAAATTTCACTGGCATTGAACATTTAACTTAGAAGATACACCAGAGAAATCTTCAAAATAATTGAAGTTGATTTCCCTGTTTGTTAAAAATTGTCTTGTCGTATAAATCTTAATACGAAAACGATTTTCAAATGTTTCGGATTCATTGCGATATTTTCTTTATCGTTTATAAATAATTTAGAAAAATCCTCGATATCTTCGTTTAAGGCTTTGTATCCACGGCATTATAATTTACTGGTATTAGCAAACTCATATTCGCAGGTCGAAGCAATGATGGACTGCCTTCGTTTTGAATGGAGCAAAACTATGGCCGAAACGATCACAACGTTGGTCAAATGTTTGGACCAATACAGGGGCAGTTCAGTGAAGCCTGACCAACAAGCTGAGAACATTGACTCGCCATTAAATATATCAGTGAACGTTGCGCTGTCACACATAAACATGTTCCTGATTGTGGACAAGGATATGTGCTTGATGATGAGGGTGGATGCTGTCACTATTGAGAAGACCGTCTCGAAGTCCGGCGCTGTCATATCAGGATTGAAGGTTGTAGATATGGTGCCTTATAAAGGTTAGTTGTATAACAATGAACCTTTAGATAATAGAAACATTTTAGTCATATATATATATATATGGTATATTAATATATATTATATTAATGTGCTGTTCCCCTAAGTAATAAATTTAATATTTCAAATGATTTTCTGTCAGTATATAAAAATTTCCAATTTTGTGCTCGATAATTGTTTTATCTATATTAATAAAATTGTAGTTCCGTCTGTACATTTAATATTTTTCCAAAATTTTCGTATAGACATACTATATGAGCGATTCTGATCACGAATATGCCATAAATTTATTATTACAATAAAATCACAAAAGGTGGCGCGCGAGACATTCCATTTCGTAGGCAACGGAAAACATAATTATAACTTTGGTGTACGGAAGACAAAAAAATTAATTTCCATATTTTTTGCACAGGTAACGTGCATTGCCAGAGATCAGAAGAGATTCCAGTGACATTCTTTCACGTTAAACTAGCAAAGGTCGAATATACTCCATCAAAAGAACGACACTCCGTCCTCCTCGATTTCCAATTCCTCGAAAACGTAGACTTCGAGTGGAGTGCCAATTTACATCTGAAGATATTAACATTCGTGAGAGCCATAAAGAGTTTTAGAGAAGAATTAAAGACGATAAGAGAAAGAGATAGCGATAGTGAAGAGAGTGTCAGTGCGAAAAGCAGGGCTCTAGATTGGCGAGTCTCGTTCAAAGGTGAAACGAACCTCGCGTTGATATTGTCAGAGTTAAACAACATGCTCTTTGGTACTGGTAAGTGTATAAAGTAAAAGCGTTAATGCTTTATTTAATACCAGTTTGTAAATGTTCCACTGCAGGGCAAACTTACCCGAAGGCACCATTTCTAGCTGGAAGTGACTTGTAATTTATTATTATTGTTATCGTCTTTTTTTGCTAAATGATATAGATAACGTGTTCCCTCCTTCCTATAATATTTGGTTACGATAAACAAGGTGTGAATAAAGTCCTTTCATTGTACAGAAATTTATATATAATATTGCCTGATTGTAAACTACGGTCGCATATTATATTTAATGACGCTTACTAGATGACACTAAACGAACGTTCCACGATAAAATCGGGGACGCTCTGAAGAAAGTACAGTTCATCAATATTCTAAACCGACGAGCATGCATAAAAAGGTTGATGTATGTTGAAGAGGCGATAGATTTATGTCAGGATCGTAGCAAGTGGAAGGACGTTGTCTCTGCCTACCCCGTTGGGAAAGAGATTATTTATGTATGTATGTATGTGATAGATGACATGACGATTTCGTACGATCACGAAACTGGTCTGTCGATAAACTGGAGCAAACTGCACATGGTGTTGAACGGAGACGAGTTGATCACTGTTGAAGGGTTCTCCATGGAACGGGCAACTGACGACCACGAGGTCAGGGTGGAAAGGAAGGCAAACGAAGGGTTCCTGCTCCCGTGGAATAAGGTTTGGTAAGTAATTTTTGTAGGAATGATGGCTCAGTCAGTCAGTCGGTCAACCTCGGTAAAGGAAAATATCATGGTGGTAAAGCAATTTCTAATCCCTCCTGGCAAGCTGCCACCCTCAAATTGAAAATAATCTGTCGCGAAACACCTATAGGCGTGATACGGCAGTCGCACTTGAGAGCCGGTTCAATATATTCTTGGCGTGTTACCATCTTGAGCCACATGGTCATTAAACATCAGGTAAAATTGTGGTTAAACGCTAAAAGATATAAAGACAAAAAAAAATGCAAATAAACTTGAAATAAGGATACTACTTCATAGATATATGAATGTATGAAAAGAGTTCCCTATTTGACGTTATTTTTGCAGAATGACAATTCGCAATAACTTTAATACCGAATTATGATAGAAACCTGGCCTAAAATATATCGGCAAGTCAAGTACCACCCAATTAATTTTTATTATGTAAATTATGATCTTGACTTGTCAATAACTTTAAATTATACCTACAGAAATATTAAACAAACTGTTTATTGCTTTAACACTACACATAATCACAACAAATATTAAGCCAATCGACGAATAGGCATCGTAACATCACAATACAACATTACAATTAGAATGTCCTGCACCACTCAGCTCCCAGAGCTTTATAGGGACGTTGCTGCCGCACCGCCATGTCATGTCATAGAATCAATTGAGGGTATCAAATATGTGATATTACGATTATTTAAATTTATCGTTGCGTTTTAAAATTATAGAATAACATTGTAAATATTAATCTTTATACAAAAGAGGTTTTAAGATGTTACGTATTTTGCCCAGGTCTGTGAGTGTGGGTTCTGTCCGCGTGATTTTTCCCTATAAACATTGTTTCGCTGAATCCGTCCAGGGTGACTTTGTGTCGTTGTTCAAATGGATCAAAATTGTGCACGGCATCGAGAAGAAACCATTCACGGCCGATAGTCCACTGCCTAGCGACTTGCATATACGGGTTTGTATTTATATTGATCGTCTTATTCTGGCTGTATTTCTTGCATTGAAATAAATTTGTTTATTGTTTTTTTTTGACTAAACTAAAAAAGATCGGCTTAGAAGACATATATAAAAGATAGTTAAGAAACATTAGATATAATTTTCTGATGTAAATACAAAGGCTATTTTTATGAAACTTGAAATAAAACCTAAAACTATTAAAGTATTGTTCTTCTTCCTATTCTGGTACCGCAGAAACACTTGAGTTTTTAAGGCTTAGTAGTATTTTTAAATTTTTATAGTTGTCTCTAACAAAATGGTGGCTTCCTTGTTAAAACTGGCCAGGGACTTTTTGTGGCAACTGAAAATGCATGTTTCTAGTTATTATTAGTAATTCACTTCACGTATGCACAATAACCAAACTATAATACAATACGCTAAATGTCACAAATATTTAAATAATTTAGACTTTTTCCACTCAATATTCTTCGTTGCGTGTTGCTGCGATAAAAATGTAGGAATTACGTAAATATATATATGTATATTTGAAATTAAAAAAAGAAAGTAATAAATTAAATATACAACGGCGTTCGATTAAGTTTGATTATTAGTATTAATTTTCGATTCCTTGGTTTTATTATTTAGGTTACTAGAGTACTAGTTGGTCTACTCTGGTAACGCTGCATGTAGTAAGGAAAAAAACAAACAAAATTCACAAAAATCATTAGGATTTTGTCGTACAAAATATTTTTAACCTTTACCAGTATAACGTTTTTGTTAATGATAATTGATAGTCAAAATGCGTTTTTTAGGTTATGTCAATTATGACAATATTTTGCACGATGTAACAATTTATTTTCTGTGTATATGTCATGCAACAGCAAGCTTTCGTATGATGAATATAGTATAGTAAATGATTAAATACGGTTAAAAGGTTCGAAATAAGAACAGGATCCTACTTATATCTAATAGTATTATAAAGACGAAAGTTTGTTTGTATGTTTGTCACTTCTTCACGCTCAAACGGTTGGACCATTTTTGATGAAATTTGGTATGGAAGTAGCTGACACCATTAGCTACTTTAAAGGTTTTTTGAAGGTGTCTTTGAATTATACGCAAATGAAACCGCTGGGCACAGCTAGTATTATATAAAACTAAAATTATTGACAGATCGAAGAACTGCTGATTGAAATGAGCGATGATCCGTTCGAAGTGAAGCTGCGGGACAACTACGAACTGTTGGAAGATGAATATAAAGAGAGTCAGAAACGACGCACCATGTTGGACGCCAAGGTTCATTAACATTTCTTTACAGACTTTTATAAATACCAAATATTAGGAATGGACTCTGAAAGTAGATTTTTCTTTGGTTTATAACGAGTACCCTCCAGATCTCCAAATACCCCAAAGCATGTGAGATGGATACTAAAGCTCGGAGAAGAAATTACCGTACGCACGTTATAACTTATGTCTCTGCATTTTTAGAATTTTTGAGGATTTTTAGGTAGCTAAAGTATACAGGATTTTTGAGATGGTGTAGTAATGAAGGTACCCTCACTGTTGTAGCTACACTAATACTTTCTAAGGAGACTTTCCTTAATTTTTTGAGACAAATGGTCTGTCTATTTACACAAAAGCTCTTTCCATGCCAATCGATCCTGTTTCTTATAGGGATCAATGAACTCTATGGGACCAACTGAGGTTCGAGTACCTACTAAAAATGTCACAAATCGCAAAAAGCTTTTCCTATACATTAGTAGGAAATCATCGTGGCGTCGATAACCTTTTCCAAGGAAAGAGACTCAGATATTTTTATCTTAACAATTTTTTTTATTATGGATAGTTTGGGTGCTACAAAGAAGAGGCGTTTAGGTACCTACCTAAAATTCATAAAAAAGCAGAATAGGCCATTCTGGTTCTCTGTGGTCTCAATTGAGAAGGAAGAGGTTAAGGGGTTGAAGTTGGTCCTTTCATTGTACAGTAATTTATATATAATATTGCCTGATTGTAAACCACGGTCGCATATTATATTTAATGACGCTTACTAGATGACACTAAACGAACGTTCCACGATAAAATCGGAGAAGTTCTGAAGAAAGTACAGTTCAACAATATTCTAAACCGACGAGCATGTATAAAAAGGTTAATGTATGTTGAAGAGGCGAAAGATTTAGGTCAGGATCGTAGCAGGTGGAAGGACGTTGTCTCTGCCTACCTCGTTGGGAAAGAGGTTATTTATGTATGTATGTATGTGATAGATGACATGACGATTTCGTACGATCACGAAACTGGTCTGTCGATAAACTGGAGCAAACTGCACATGGTGTTGAACGGAGACGAGCTGATCACTGTTGAAGGGTTCTCCATGGAACGGGCAACTGACGACCACGAGGTCAGGGTGGAAAGGAAGGCAAACGAAGGGTTCCTGCTCCCGTGGAATAAGGTTTGGTAAGTAATTTTTGTAGGAATGATGGCTTAGTCAGTCAGTCGGTCAACCTCGGTAAAGGAAAATATCATGGTGGTAAAGCAATTTCTAATCCCTCCTGGCAAGCTGCCACCCTCAAATTGAAAATAATCTGTCGCGAAACAACTATAGGCGTGATACGGCAGCCGCACTTGAGAGCCGGTTCAATATATTCTTGGCGTGTTACCATCTTGAGCCACATGGTCATTAAACATCAGGTAAAATTGTGGTTAAACGCTAAAAGATATAAAGACAAAAAAAAATGCAAATAAACTTGAAATAAGGATACTACTTCATAGATATATGAATGTATGAAAAGAGTTCCCTATTTGACGTTATTTTTGCAGAATGACAATTCGCAATAACTTTAATACCGAATTATGATAGAAACCTGGCCTAAAATATATCGGCAAGTCAAGTACCACCCAATTAATTTTTATTTATGTAAATTATGATCTTGACTTGTCAATAACTTTAAATTATACCTACAGAAATATTAAACAAACTGTTTATTGCTTTAACACTACACATAATCACAACAAATATTAACCAATCGACGAATAGGCATCGTAACATTACAATACAACATTACAATTAGAATGTCCTGCACCACTCAGCTCCCAGAGCTTTATAGGGACGTTGCTGCCGCACCGCCATGTCATGTCATAGAATCAATTGAGGGTATCAAATATGTGATATTACGATTATTTAAATTTATCGTTGCGTTTTAAAATTATAGAATAACATTGTAAATATTAATCTTTATACAAAAGAGGTTTTAAGATGTTACGTATTTTGCCCAGGTCTGTGAGTGTGGGTTCTGTCCGCGTGATTTTTCCCTATAAACATTGTTTCGCTGAATCCGTCCAGGGTGACTTTGTGTCGTTGTTCAAATGGATCAAAATTGTGCACGGCATCGAGAAGAAACCATTCACGGCCGATAGTCCACTGCCTAGCGACTTGCATATACGGGTTTGTATTTATATTGATCGTCTTATTCTGGCTGTATTTCTTGCATTGAAATAAATTTGTTTATTGTTTTTTTTTGACTAAACTAAAAAAGATCGGCTTAGAAGACATATATAAAAGATAGTTAAGAAACATTAGATATAATTTTCTGATGTAAATACAAAGGCTATTTTTATGAAACTTGAAATAAAACCTAAAACTATTAAAGTATTGTTCTTCTTCCTATTCTGGTACCGCAGAAACACTTGAGTTTTTAAGGCTTAGTAGTATTTTTAAATTTTTATAGTTGTCTCTAACAAAATGGTGGCTTCCTTGTTAAAACTGGCCAGGGACTTTTTGTGGCAACTGAAAATGCATGTTTCTAGTTATTATTAGTAATTCACTTCACGTATGCACAATAACCAAACTATAATACAATACGCTAAATGTCACAAATATTTAAATAATTTAGACTTTTTCCACTCAATATTCTTCGTTGCGTGTTGCTGCGATAAAAATGTAGGAATTACGTAAATATATATATGTATATTTGAAATTAAAAAAAGAAAGTAATAAATTAAATATACAACGGCGTTCGATTAAGTTTGATTATTAGTATTAATTTTCGATTCCTTGGTTTTATTATTTAGGTTACTAGAGTACTAGTTGGTCTACTCTGGTAACGCTGCATGTAGTAAGGAAAAAAACAAACAAAATTCACAAAAATCATTAGGATTTTGTCGTACAAAATATTTTTAACCTTTACCAGTATAACGTTTTTGTTAATGATAATTGATAGTCAAAATGCGTTTTTTAGGTTATGTCAATTATGACAATATTTTGCACGATGTAACAATTTATTTTCTGTGTATATGTCATGCAACAGCAAGCTTTCGTATGATGAATATAGTATAGTAAATGATTAAATACGGTTAAAAGGTTCGAAATAAGAACAGGATCCTACTTATATCTAATAGTATTATAAAGACGAAAGTTTGTTTGTATGTTTGTCACTTCTTCACGCTCAAACGGTTGGACCATTTTTGATGAAATTTGGTATGGAAGTAGCTGACACCATTAGCTACTTTAAAGGTTTTTTGAAGGTGTCTTTGAATTATACGCAAATGAAACCGCTGGGCACAGCTAGTATTATATAAAACTAAAATTATTGACAGATCGAAGAACTGCTGATTGAAATGAGCGATGATCCGTTCGAAGTGAAGCTGCGGGACAACTACGAACTGTTGGAAGATGAATATAAAGAGAGTCAGAAACGACGCACCATGTTGGACGCCAAGGTTCATTAACATTTCTTTACAGACTTTTATAAATACCAAATATTAGGAATGGACTCTGAAAGTAGATTTTTCTTTGGTTTATAACGAGTACCCTCCAGATCTCCAAATACCCCAAAGCATGTGAGATGGATACTAAAGCTCGGAGAAGAAATTACCGTACGCACGTTATAACTTATGTCTCTGCATTTTTAGAATTTTTGAGGATTTTTAGGTAGCTAAAGTATACAGGATTTTTGAGATGGTGTAGTAATGAAGGTACCCTCACTGTTGTAGCTACACTAATACTTTCTAAGGAGACTTTCCTTAATTTTTTGAGACAAATGGTCTGTCTATTTACACAAAAGCTCTTTCCATGCCAATCGATCCTGTTTCTTATAGGGATCAATGAACTCTATGGGACCAACTGAGGTTCGAGTACCTACTAAAAATGTCACAAATCGCAAAAAGCTTTTCCTATACATTAGTAGGAAATCATCGTGGCGTCGATAACCTTTTCCAAGGAAAGAGACTCAGATATTTTTATCTTAACAATTTTTTTTATTATGGATAGTTTGGGTGCTACAAAGAAGAGGCGTTTAGGTACCTACCTAAAATTCATAAAAAAGCAGAATAGGCCATTCTGGTTCTCTGTGGTCTCAATTGAGAAGGAAGAGGTTAAGGGGTTGAAGTTGGTGTACAGGTGCAGGAGCTGTGCAAGCCGCACTTGTTCCTGCCAGCGGGTAAGGTCGAGGAGCTGTACGCAGCGCTGCGGCAGAAGGACGCACAGATATACGTGCAGCGGTGCCGCGCTGCGCCGCCCCCGCGCTCTCGGCTTGTCGCGTGCGCGCTATCGCGTCTGCGCCTGCTCGCACTCGCCGACCCCACCCTGCATGGTACGCGCAACGCACAGGCACGTCTCAGGGACATCGACTTCGATAGGTATTACCCCTCTAATAGTTCTTAATAATTTGTTTAATCAACGATCACAAAAGAATATTAGTGAACAGAGCGTACTCGAAAAAAAAACCAACTACATATAATTTTCTTTATGGTAGATGGTAACACGCTAAGCCTAAGACTGGCTCTCAAATGTAGCTGCCGGACGCACCAATTGGTACTTGGCGATAGATTTTTAACTTGAGGGTAGTAACTTTAGAAAAAGTCTTACCACCATACTATGGTTTCATCACGATGTTTTCTTTCATCGAAAGCTCAGGCGCATTGTAGGTATTCGAACTCACGTGGGTCGATGCGGAGTCCGTATGTCCGCAAGTCCAACCTAACCTAACCGAGCATCGTTGGTATTTTGTAAAGTATAAATGTACGTTATGTTATGTAGGTATGTTATAAATTACGTGCATACCTTAATACAAAAGTTCGTATAAGTCTGGTTGTCACACCGCTAGGCCAATTCGACGACGAATATAGTCGTGAAGAATTGCCTTAACCGTGTATATTCTATTTCATTCCCTCGTAGGCTAAATCTTATAGATGTATGTGTTTGTTTCAATAATATGACATAGACCCCGCCAAAAATTCCAGAGTGATACTTGAAACGAATCGGAGATGTATTTTATACTTTGCTTAAATAGCGTTTGTCATTATTTAGAATGCTTATGCAAAGTATGTAATAGTTATCTTTATTTCATACATTGCCTATAACTTATAATACAAAATAAGGCTTAAAATAAAAAAAAACAAAATGATGAATATAGTACATGATATTCGTGGCAACGTTCACTTGTGTTTTTGTTGTTATATACTATGACGTCGCGATAGCGCGCCAAAATGACGGGTGTTTGAAGTGCCCAAATTTGAGTGAAAACATGCATATACCCTATTCCGCAGGTGTTGTCCAAAATCTTATAAATAATATTATACTAGAATAGGCAACAGGATAACTTTTCAAAAAGTGTTAATAATTAACCATTATGGATTTATAAAGCTAGGAAAAATATAATTTCACATAAATAGCGTTTTATAAGTATCTACTTAAATTAAAACACATGTCAATTTTTAAATTCCCACGCAAGCGGTACTGCGGAACGCGTGACGTCATACATGATATCAACATTATACCCATCACAAAATCATAGGTCACTTTTGATGTTTCTCGTTGATCATAACGAACTAGCTTTGATCGAACGTTTTAACATTAACAAAAAACAAATAGGTACGTAAACACTGAAGTTATTTGCAAAACCTTACGATGATAAACTATAATGTTTAAACTAAAATAATTATTTAAAAATATAAATCTAGTATATCACAAAAAAAAATTATTGAATGATGACTAAAACATTTGAAAGATTATTTTTATCTCCATTTTATAGTGTTTTGTGGTTACTGTCCGGTTGTCTATTTGAATCGTAACTTTAATAATTGAAGAGTCACTATATGGAGCAGAAAGTGATTTAATTGAGTTAAGTTTTCGTGACAAGATAATTTTTGCTGAAGGTGATGTACTGTGTGTTTTATGGTGTATATTAAAAGAGTTTTGTTGACATTGAAGCCCATGGCCGGAGGAGGGGATAGAGTTCACGACGCTGTGGTGCCGCAGTGTGAACATGAGCTGCGCGCAGTGGCAGCTGTTACTGCGAGACTTCCCGCAGCCGTTGCTGAACATGAGCGACGTGCGCACGTGGGGGACGCTGCTCGCCGCTGAGGAACAACCGCCACCTAGAGGTGATTATGTCGTTTCTACACTTTTATAGTAAAACTTCTTTGGGCAAGGTAAAGGGAACAAATGTAACGGAAACTACGTGATGCTGATGTTACGGTAATGGTCTATAATGTACTGATAAAAGTTAATTGTGTTGCATATTTCAAAATAATAATTCATAATGTTTTGTATAAGTAAATAAGTTAATTTAATAGTAATAATAGGTTTTTAATTTATTACTTTCGATGTTGTAATCGATATTATATTTTAAAATTTGTGAAATTTTTATCATGGCGGTGCCAGAGAAAGAGCGCGTGGAAATACCCGTGCCTATAAATGTTTGATCGGTTTCCATGACAACTGATTGTTGATTATTTATGTTGTAATGATTATTGTGGACACTTTCAAAACTACAGTCTTTAATGTATAAAGACACGGTTTTTAGTCAATTATACGTTATGTTAATATATATTATTAAATTGAAAATAGTTTCAATTCAACAGCGTGTAAAGGTTACAAGCCCATTTTTTTGGTATAAGAATATGTTATTGTTGAAGAATGATATGCGTATAAAAGGTGACATTTGATAGTGTAGAGTGGAAGAAGAAAACCTGTTGTGCCGACCCTACTTAAGTAGGATAAGGGGTAAGAAGATGATGAATATGTTATAGTTTCTTATTTTATATAATATTTGTTTGCAGCTGTCCGTACAGTGGTTATTCAGCAAGGCGCGCCGTGGGGCGAGATGGAGCTGGAGCGCAGTATGATGCCGCTCAAGTGGTATTACGATCTCTGCTGCGAGATGGCGGAGTACAGCTATGCCTTTGGCCCATGCTGGGAGCCGGTTATCGCTAACTGTAACCTCTGTAAGTGTAATAGCTTTCTCCTTACACTGAGGTTTTATTTCTGTGTATCCAATAGGTCACTATAATTCTATTATATAAATGATATTAATACAATTGTACAGTTGGAAAAAAAGATAAACGCGGTCGAGTTTTTTGCCGGGTTTTCTCGATGACTAGGATGTTTGCCGAACCGGTGGTAGTGTTTTGACATTCATAATTGCCTTCTTGGGGCCTAAATTGAATAAAAACTTGGTAGTAGAATCTATGTATCTATTTCAAGAGGCATTATGACCACATCTTTTGCTGCCAGTGAGCAATATTGTTCGTATCGTCAGTATGAATAGTGTTATTAGCAACATTTTGTTGTGCCGTTTTGGGGTGTTTTGGTTAGAAATGACTATGGGTTGCAGAATCACGTGGGCATCAAGCGAACTGCATATCCATATATTACTTGTTACAAGCTTTTATTTAATTTACTTTGGCCCGACCAATTGAGCTGAAATTTAGCATACACGTTTTGTTTTGATGACAATGCATTATTAGCTAAGTGACGTCATTCTTAATGCAATATGACGGACTCCCAAATATAGCGGATCAGTTAATTTTTATGTACTCCCATGATATGGGTACCAAATAAAAGGGTTCGCTGAGATTAATACGAAAATAAAATTAGTACAACTGAAATATTGAATAAAAGCGTGTTTTTAAACTAATGAAAAAAAAATGTATTACGTTTAGACATTTAACTATATCAAACAATGCAGTTGAGACGCGAGACATTTTCAGCTTTCGACCAAGTGTCCCGGCCGTCCTTGGACCCGTCCGCCCCGCTCGCGTGGTGGGACAAGGTCCGGTTGCTGATGCACGGCCGGTTGACCTTGAACTGCGCCAAGTTCACCTGTCTCCTGCACGTCTCGCTTGATCCTTACAACACCACCGAGGAGATGGAGGTCACTTGGACCGACTTGGTTTTGGATTGGACTAATGGTCAGCATTTTTTATTTTAGTAACTTGTATAAAAGCTTTTTATTTTTTATTCTTATGAATTAAAACCGCATATATCTATATGCGTATGATATATATATCTATATCATTGTCATCTGATAATTTGCTTGGATTGGCAAGTTGCATAATTCAAAAAGGAGTCGGCAGTGAGAGTGGAAAGGAGCCTATACCGAATGTGGCGCCGAAGATTAACCCTGCCTGCCCAAGTGCCCAGATCTTCTATCACTTGGTGCTAGTCGCTACCAATTGATTCAATTTGTATTGCTGATGGTATCCTATTATTATGACTGTCGGCTGATTTTGTGTTTGTCACAACAGAGAAGATTGCTAGAAGACGCTTAAAGGTTTTGGTTTAAAACAGGGCTGTGCAAAGCACGGCCCGTGGCTTATATTTATGCGGCCGGTCGCGACGTGTATTCTTATATCAAAAATTAGAAAATTCCTTTCAATAAAATATTTTTTTATGTTATTATTGCTATTGATAGAATTGTAAAAGATGAATTAATGAAGAAATAAAAACATGCATATGACAAACGTTAAGTATACTGACGGTGACGGTCTTTAAAAACAATTTGTATGCGACGTGTGGTAGGTAAACTCGGGTTCCTGGGTTCGCTGGACGTGTTCGTGCGCACGGCGAGCAAGTACGACGACTGCCGCGTGCTAAGCGTGCCGGCGCTGCGTCTCTCCGTGAAACTGGGCTGGCAGTGCGTGGGCGACGCTCGCGACCACCACGCCGTCGCACCCTGCGCGCCCACACGCCTTCCAGAGTATTCCAGCAACCAGGTACTCTCTATTCTTGAGGGTACGACGGTAATCGAGTCTAATATTATGTGAAGAGTAAACTTCCGAGTCCTTTTTAAGTATATTGCGCTCATAGAGTGAAGAGAATGCACGGGTTTAATCACCACGCTAGTCTACGACGTCTTAGCTATTTCAAACACCGAGAAATCTCATGATACATAGTTGTTTTTGTTTAAGGACATTAATCGAGCGTTCTGGTTTCCTTCTCCGGCAGCCAGTGGTGTTACCTATTTCAATTAGTAAATGTACGCGAATTTTGAATTTGTTCGTACATGCCGGGGTTCGAACCTGCGGAAATCGAATCGATATTCCGCCCGGTTTAAACCACTTGATCCCCACGATGCCATGCAATATTACAACTCAACCATTGAGACGAACAGTGACTAGAATTACTATGTTCCGTTTTATAATTGAACATTGACAATCGTTAATGTCAAACTTAAAAAAAAAATTATCACATAAAATTTTGCCCTATTATTCTACCGTTTATTTTACGGTTCAATTATTTGAAACGAAAAACTTTAAATATTTGATTGAATTTTTTTATTAATTATTTGAAATATGTTGTACCAGCTGTGCCCGCCGCTCTGCTCGCGTGGACAACAGTAGAACGTGTAGTGCTTATAAAAATAGCAGTTTCTTAAAACTTTAATAACTATTTTTTAATGAAGATATTGTGATAATTTTTGTTATAATGACCACCTCTATAGAATAATACAAAAAAATAAATGAAAATGTGGTAGTTTCTGCGTGATGCGCGCACAACGGTAAACTTCTAAAATTTTACTTATATAGATTATTAAAAAACATACCTATGGCGAACTATTTAAATAACGCTTCAAATGTGATAACAGGAGCACGACTCGTACCGCGCATTCAGATCGCAAGGTCTCGACCTGCATCTGAGTATGGAGACGAAGCCACTCGAAAGAGATACCTATGGACCCGTACTCTTGCTCTATGGAAGCACGCTAAGGTAAGATTACTAATACTGAATGAAAAACACATGTCTACATTTCATATGCGATACAAATGTGAAACCTTCAGAAAAATAAAGATTCTTATTTAAAGTCTCTTTTTAAAAATCTCATACATCTCTCTGAATATTTGATGACGCTGATAATCGAGTAGTCAAACCTCTCTGATAGAGATATACACAAGATAGGTCTTTGATCCTAGTGTAGAAGTCTACGACAATAGTTATGAGACCCTGGTTACTACTAGAATATTGAGAAGAGTGGTATATGTAGCCTTAAATCAACTTTTGTTATCCTAGAGTTAAGTATTTTGGAAACAGTGCGTACAAGTCTGGTTGTCACACCGCTAGGTCAATTTGACGATGGTCAAAATCGTGAAAATCAGGACTTGCATTAACCGTGTATAACGTATTCTGTCTCATTCTCTCACAGACTAAATCCTTGTATGTGTTTGTCTCTTTTTAGTGTCGGTTTTTCGTTTCATCGCGTTTCAAATCACAGCGTTACTATTCTTTTTACAATTTCAAATGTTTTTTGTAAATGCCATTTCTTTCACTTGTTTACCTTTAACAACGGTTTTGTAATTGTTAATCTCCTGTCATACTTACACACGCTACTCATAGATGAGTAAGAAATGGATCAAGTTCGTTATTTCCCCGCTAGATGGTTCGAGAGTCTAAAGTTAATTTTATCTGGTATCACTCGGCCGACTCGCCGCGGCCGCTTGTTCCGCAACGTGCGCCCGCGCAAGCCGCAACTGTCGCGCCACTATCGCAACGTAAGCGTCTCACTCACACTTCATAACGTGCAGGTTTGTGATATTTTATTACATATTAATTATGACATCCCCACCAAGATTGAGCTTGCTTAAATAAGCATTTTTTTAAATAAGTTTTCGTTAAATTTTTTACTGACATTCATGAGGATAGATTTGCAGTCACGCATTTTCCCTCTAGAAGTAAAATCAATGTTGGCAATTAATATACAACTGTCTAGGTAAATACCAATAATTTTGAAGAGTTTCCCAATGTATATTCGAAGTTGAAGGTACAATGACAAACAAAAAAAAATCCAAATAGGTACCATAAATAAACAAAGAAGTTATGGCTGAACATCTATAAAAAAATCGAATTAAGTAACTTGCGTTTTTTTTTTGAAGCCGTTTAAAAAACTAGCTAAATGGTTAATAGAAAGGAAACAAAAAACCCGACTGCAACAAAAAAAAACTTACAATAGAAAAATCTTTTTCAATTATTTTTTTATTCGATTCTCATCAGACGTCGGAATAAAATTTTATATACATATCTTATGTCACTCCCACAATTAACCCGAATCTAACGACACCTCGTACGCTAAATTCCATCAAGCCGTTTACGCTACAGAGCGTGCCAAAGAAATATACATGCATACAATGAAAAACAAAGCCCTCCATTTTCGCAGTCGGGTAAAGTACCTTAAACTTTTTAATTTTGAAGGTTTGCTACTGGTCGTCGTCATCGCTTCAACGCGGCATCGAGGTGTTAGGGGCTCGTGTGACTTGCGGGTCAGAGCACCGGCTGACATTGGTGCCTACCACCGACGGGCTGGTGCGGCGGCCGCGAGCCAATTGGACGACGGTCTACATGAACTGCGAACTCAACGATGCAGAGATATGGTTGAAAACCCTTGCCGCTACTCCGGACGACAAGGACAGTGATGAGGTTGTTTATCATTTTGAACTCATTTACATTTTTTTTCCTTTAATTGAATGCTGTAACTGTGTTCGTACACAATTCTGCCAGTCATGTATATAGAATATTTGTCCAATTATTATTATCATGCAATATTTAAAAATAGCTTCAACAAGATGGCGGCAACCATAAATTTATGAATTAATACAAAAATCCCACTAAAAACTCTCACTCATTTCCTTTAAAAAAAATATCATTGGACGTGTGCGTGAAGACGCATACAGGCAGAGGAACGAACGCGAACGAATGTTATGACTGGGCGTGGCCAATCAACACCGCACTCTGTGTGACACAAATACAAACGCCAGCGACTGAGTGCGATATAGTGTATCATACGTGTTTAAGCGCGTGCGTGACGTCATGTAGAAACAATTACATCTTCAACAGCGCTGTTAGATGTTTCAGATCAAAGACATTGTGATTTAGATCTGGTCTACATTGCAACGTACGATTACCGCGTACACACCGCGCCTTTACCTCGGCGTTCGACGCCGATCAATAAACGTATAAGTATCGAAATGATCGTTCGTAATTTCGGCTTCCATATTAAATATATTAATAAGCAATTAAGTTTTAGACATTTTCAAGACTTCACTTGAAAATCTATCGTAAGGCGATTGGATAAGTATACAGTTTTAATTAAAAAATCATTTGTGAATTGCGATTCTATTGAAATGCTGACAAATACGTTGTTGTTTTCTGTCAGTTCTCGGCGTTGAGCCCAGCGGCGATGGAGAAGTGTTACTGCTTGTCAGTGCGGCGTGTATCGTACGGACGCGTAGCGGGGGGTGGGGCGAGTAGTGGGGCCGGGACAGTGGGCGGGACCGTTCCCGCTCCGCCCACGCACCAACTTGCCGTGCATGACTTGCGCGGCGCTTGGACGAAGCTAAACAGGGATCTGGCCTTCGCTCTTATCGACACTTACATCAAGACCCAGGTAACTTGTGCTTTCACGCGATCTTATAAAGATAACACTATTGCATCAACAAAAAAAATGTATTTAGTTTTTTGACGTTTTTTTTATACTATAAGGTGGCCAACGGGCATAAGGCCCGCCTGACGGTAAGCGGCTACCGTAGTCTATAAACTCTTGTAAGACCATAGGTATCACTAGCACGTTGCCGACCTTGGACCCTCCAACCCTGAGGTGCTCTGGAAACCCTACTGACCGTAGGAACACAATACAAAGTTATTTGGCTGTGATCTTCTGTAGGGTGGAGGTATTCCACGAGTCGGACTGCCCCAAGCAGATGGGAATCCCCCAAAGACATGTAAATTTGCAAACAATAAAATTTAATTATTATACATTAGCAACTAAAGAAGAACTTGTCAACGAAAGCACTGAAGGAGGAGGAGCAACCGGCGACTTCACCTAAACATCAACGGGAAGCTGACGTCATATCCCTCCACCTTCCACATCAGTACAAGTAAGCAACTTGTCTCAATAATTTTGTTGATTCCAAAATTCTGTGCTTATTGTTGTTTTTATTAATGTCTATGATTATGTAGATATCTGACTTTTAATTACAGAAGTGATATAGGCTTTACATAAATCATTACGCTTCTCTTTTCAAAGATTAAGCAAATAAGATAAAGCATATTCAATGTATTTTGCAATTGTTGACCTTGTGTTTGTTCTGGGTAATATCCGAAACGGTTGGACCGATTTCGACGGGACTTTCACTGGTAGATAGCTGATTTTATAGGGAGTAACTTAAGTTACTTTTATTTTAGGAAAATAATTAGGGTTCCGCACCTATTTAAAAAAATGTGGTCATGGTGAATCAATTCGGGCGCTTAAATGCCTTACGCTGAGTAAACCATAAGAGATAATATATAGCGAATTAATGTACTATATAATTGTAGACATTAAAAAGACCTACAAAAAAGTCCGGGAGAGTATACGTCTATCTTCTAAGGAACACCTACAATAAGCATTTTTTATATCCCGGAGCACGGGAACAAGATTCACGCGTGCATTTGTAGTTCACGTGAGCGAAGCCGCGGGCACAGCTAGTTGAACATAATATCGATGTTTTCAAGCTCGACGTGTATATTTTGATAACATTTATGAATATTAATTGTCCCTACCAATGTGTGCACAAGTTTAGTAAAACGTTAAAAGTTAACATGCAAGTTAACGGTAAGGTGTTATCATGCTGGCTGGCTTTACTAAGGAACGCTGCAGTTAGTATCTTAGGCAGGTTTTCACTATAGTGTTGTCCTTGTCGTGTAAAGTCTAGTGGCAGCATGCTGGCGGCGCTGGTGGCGGAGGCCGGGGGCGAAGCGCCCGTGGTGTTCAGTGACGAGCTGAGCGGGGCGGAGGCTGACGCGCCTGCGCAGCATCACCCCTCTAAGCACATGCTCGACGACGATTCCGCACACACCGCCTGTCTCAGTCAGTATTTTTAGGATAACTACTTGTGATATTATGCTCATTGAATAAAAACTCTAATATAATATTAAATATAATATATTATATAGCAAATCTATCTGATGCTTTATGAGAAAGATTTGTACATTTGGAGAAGTCTTGGGAGTTATTTTTCTTTAGGAAATAAAAATTGTGAATATTTCTTCTGGCTGTCCGTTCAAGTTTTTTATCATTATATTAATACGTGAAGCAAAAACTTTATACTCCTTTTTAAGCGTATTGTGTACACGGAAGACTGTGAGATTTGGTATGGTTAAAGTTTATATGGAGAAGGAGTGCAGAAAACTAAAATGTATCTATAATATCTGTTACTAATATATTAAATAAAATAAATTAATACTGGGAATCTTAACCCGACAAGTGCCATTGAACTTAGACCTCCCAAAATATTGACATTGTCAACTCAATGAAAAGTGACAGCAAGTTATATAATATTCATTGTTTAGGTTCATACTGCAAATGTCAAACTGAAAATAGTCTATGATTAAAAAGCCGCTGCGCCAAATTTATTTATGGTTTTGTGAAAATTTCAACGGAATCGCTTCCTCGTTTAGATTCATTAAATTAAATTTAAATCTATGGTACTAATAATAAAATATAAAGTTAGGAAACATGTTTGTAGGAAGTAATATTCGGTACTACGGATTCGATCGTAAAAAAATTGATAGTTATGGGCTGTTCTATTTTATATTGTGTAAACAGTTTATTGCTTTACAATTTATATGATATTTGATTAGTCACATTACACGGGCAGATTAATGTTCCTATACAATACTGAAACTAGAATGCCCACATCGCAGAGTTCCCTGCGCTTTATAGGAGTATTGCCGCCGCGCCGGTGCTGCATCGCTTTTGTACCAGGTCATAGGATAGTGACGACATCGTCGAGTTTTCTAATATGTGATGTTACAATTGTAGTTAATGCGTAGGAAGTTATAAATATAGAGTACTGAGTTTGTATGTGTGCGTGTGTGTGTATGGTACAGTCGAGCTGGTGAACTCGCAAGTGGTGCTGAAGGGTTGCGAGACGCGCGGGTACGTGGTGGTGTGCGCGGCGCGAGCGGAGGTCCGGCAGCTGGTGCGTCGGCAGCCGCCGGCGAGTGCGTGGCGCGCTGCCCTCTCCGCCATGCAGTACTACGCGACAGTGAGCGCCTCCTCAGCGCTCGGGAACGCGGACCCAAGACGACTGCACGGTAGGTACCTACTCTACTGTTGCACGATACTCATTAATTTTATTGGCAGGTAAAACAAAAACAATCAATATCAAAAATGATTTAATTATAATTACGAAAGCCACAGCCAAAGGATAAAAAAAAAAACAAGATTACTTAGAACTTAGTTTAATTATGAAAATGAATATTAAAATATAAAACGTCTGAAAGTAACCGATGCTAGGTATATAATGACGAGATTGCGTTTTAAATTACGATACTTAAAGTAAAGTGGGTAACATTGGAATGTGTTGCGAAATTGCTGACAACAGGCAATTCTGCATTTTATCGCAGCCCCAATGACGTAACAATCTTAGGCCCTTAGGAGGTATTTAGGAACAATAATTATGAACATAACAAGGACGATAAATCAAAGGAACGCAGAGAAGAAGAAGAACAGAAAGGATTACAATGAGGAAGTATTAAGAATTGTTGACGAGGAAAGACAGTTGTTTAGACACATAGATGACAGAAGAGGGAACTCGGCTCGACAAGTTCTTTAAAACAATTTTGGAAGGAAAAATTTAAGGAAAGCGAGGAAGAGCAACACCACCTAGACAAAGCTTTTTCCAACAAGTGAATGGTAAAGTAGGAGTTGTATTATATCAAGAGAAGAGGATAGGGAAATGCTCCACCGACAAGAGCTGAGCTTTTAAATTAAAGAAGAATTGTGATGACTATTAATGATATTCAGAAATTTTGTATTATAATATTGATTTCCTAAACCATCCTTTTAGCCCACATTTTAAAGGTATCCTCTCGCTCATGCTAATTCTCGTTACTTTACGTGACTCTCATTAAGAGATAACGCGCCGCCTTTGTTATGTTGTCGGAGCATCGGGCCGGCGGTCTACCTCGCAGTCTTTCTCCTCTGGGCCACCACTTCGAAAGTCCATCGTCTTGCCAAGCGACCCGCCCACCTCCATTTTAGTCTCGTGACTTGCTTGCTAATATCTTCAAATTTTGTTGTTTCTACATTTGCTATACGAACCTCAAGGGAGCTACCCAATATAATCCGCTCCTTTATTCTTTGTGCATCTTTGAGTTTTATGGATATTGAGTGAGGATGGGCAGGGCACGTTGGTTAAAAGCCCTAGTTTCAGGTGCTGTTGCAGTTCGATTTGAAGAAGTATTTTGGTTAATGTAACATATTATGTACGCTGAAACTTAGATAAACTAAACCTTATTAAACACGACCGACTTAGCTTTTCTAGTAGAAATAAACACAAATTAGTCATCGCATCTTTTAGATTCTGTAAGGACTCTAAAACTTTTTTGGGTTCTACAATAAGGTTCCAAAGCAAATTACCGATCTGCTGGACAACAAATCCAAGTAACATGTCAAACAGGTTTTAGTCTCAAAAGGATTATATAAATGATATTGATTTCTGGAAAGTACTCCATATAAAAATAATATATTTACTAAGTATAATGTTTTGCTTACTTCGATAATAAGTGAGTTGCTAATTAACATAAAATGGTATGGAATAAAGATAAAACAACATATTGCCTAGTTACATAATAAGACGTAATATGAGAGTTTGAACTCGGAGTTTTTGGCGGGATCCTGAAATAACATGTTGTGTTTTTTTTTTTTAATTTTTAATTAATATACTTAGGTTTTTGACCCATAATATGTAATATTGGTGGGGTTTTGTGTGATATAGTAAGTAAAGTGGATTATAAATATAAACTAAGAGCATGTATTTTGGGATTCCACGAAAACTCCCTAGGTCGTTCTAACAAGGCAGCTACCATCTTGTTGGACGCCTCTTTGTATAAAATACATATTACTACGAAGGCTTGAAAACATTGACCCTGGAAAATTTTACGAAGACATAAAAACATTGACACTGGCGAGTGCTTTTGCGGCGCCAAAACAAGAAGAAGAGTTTGAACTGGTGATATTTAGCGTTGAAAGTTGATAATTCTGTGTAGAGAATATCCAGTGGGTGTCGGTGGAGGAGATCGAGGAGCGGTGGCAGGGCGCAGAGATCAGCACGCTGCCGGACGTGCCGCGGCTGGTGGGGAGCGGCCACTCCGCCGGTGGGGTCATCGGACGTACCGTGGGGCCCAGCGCCGATACCGGTCTCGCGCAGGTAACCATCCACTCTTAGTGCCACAATACTTATTAAAATATTATGTTTTATTCAAATTATAAATATAAGATTTTTTATAGTAGCTCGGAACATTGACTGTACTGTACCTGATAGTAAGTACAGCACAATCCTAACACAACGGTGACCACCGACAGATCTAAATCCAGCGCTCGCCGCTGTCATGCCGGCCTGCATAAATGTCTCTTCACGTTACGCTTGAAGTACTCGATGTCATAAGGAGGGAACACATTGGCCGGGAGTAGGTTTCACAGATTCACGGTACGATGAACATAATTAAGTAAGACATATTAGTTCGTGCCGGGATGGAGGATGGATACGGTAAAACTGCGACTCCGAAGCCCGGCGCGTGTAGTTCTGTTGGGGAAGGGAGAGGAGGATATTAGGTTGGACAGTTCTTCAATACACTCGCCATGATACAGACGATAGAACAAGCTCAGCGAAGTGAGGTTTAATACGAGTTTAGAACGCGTCAATACTTACTTTTTAAATGAGGGACCATTGTTACAAACCGTGTAAAAGCCAGTTATGTACCAAAAAATGTGGGTTCTACTTTTATTTTAGAAAAATAATTTGGGTTTCGCACAAATAAAAAAAAAAGTGGTCATGGTGAATCAATTCGGGCGCTTAAATGGCTTACGCTGGGTAAACCATAAGAGATATAGCAAATTAATGTACTAAATATTTGTAAGCATTAAAAAGACTTACAAAAAAAAAGTCAGCGAGAGTATACGTCTATCTTCTAAGGAACACCCACAACAAGCATTATTGTCATTAAAATAGCCGGGAGAGGGGGAGCAAAAATCGCGGGGCATTATTTATTCCACGTGAGCGAAGCCACGGGCACAGCTAGTTTTAGAATAAAATAGTTGATTGACTCATAATTATATTCCCGGTACAGTTACAACGGATAGTGTCTCGGTGCGCTTGCGAGTTCTACTACGTGTCGCACGAGGAGGCGGAGCCCGTGGGTGCACCCGGGGACGCGTGCTCGCAGACGCAACAACCCTACGACTCGTTTACCCTCATGCACCACGACCTCGACGTCTGCACCAACTCGCTGCAGGTACATCACTAACCCAATGTTCAGTTTTTTTTTTTCGAATTGACTATACTATTAGTTATAGGGGCCCTGAAGCCTCAGACGGCTTTTACAGCTTCACCGTGGCCTGGGGGCGAGCGCTTAAGGCACTCAGCTTCGAAAGCGTGGCAACATGTTTAAGAGTGCCGAAGAGGCCGGACCTCAGCTTGGGCTGTTGCCATATTTGCAGCCTCAGACGGCTTTTACAGCTTCACCTTGGCTTCAGGGCGAGCGCTTTTTGCGCCGAATTTAGTTCAAAAACGCCTTGACCGAATCTTATGAACTTTTCTACATGGGGAGATGTATGTCATTCCTTAATTATATAGGCAATATTATTGACAATTATATTAGATATTATGAATTACGAAAAGAAAATAACTTACTCCTAGTTAAAAATTGATTGATTAAACAACTGGCAACACCACAGTGCGGATTATATCGAATAATAAAGTATTCATAAATATTAATTAGGGTGATTTTTCAATAATGCTTTGGTTGGAACTGTAGGATATCGTTGGCATGTAATATTTTAGTATGCGATGCTTTTGGACGTGGTGAATAACGTAGTCCTGCACGTGGAACCTGAGCGGAGACGGACCCTCGAGCGACGAGCTCGCATGCGCTTCCAACTGCAACTGCATCAAGACCAAGACCCCAGGCAGCTCATACACAAGCTGCAAACACAGGTATACGGTACACACATATTTATTTAGTTTTAATCATCACAAAACTAGGTTTAATCATATTTCGTAAGAACATTGTTGTGCAAGCGGCTCTGGTTTAGTGGACAAAAAATAAATTACCTTGATAAAAAGTTGCCTACCTCTTAATCCGGGTTATAAGCTATCTGTGTGCCAAATTTTATTGAAATTCATTGAGCCATTTTTGAGTTATTGAGTAATAAACAAACTCACTTTCGCATTTATAATATTTGTTGGGACTAGCTATGCGAGCCGCATCGCTGGTGTGGTCTACAGAATTATTGTTTGTTGAGATATCGTTGTAATGTTTTAAAATACATATCTAAGGAGTAAAACATAAAAATAATATCATAATTATTTATCCAGCAGTTTTTACTTGATGCGCAAACTTTCTTTATATCTGATCACACCATGCATAAAATAGAAGGAAACAAATTATTTTTAGTAAAATTATTTTAGATATACAAGTATGAACAAATTTATGTGAATTGTCCTGTTAGGTGAAAAGTAAAAATTTCTCACAAAAAAAAAACTATTAAAAAAGGACTCTCCGGCGGGGAATCGAACCCCGGTCTCCCGCGTGACAGGCGGGGATACTTACCACTATACTACCGAAGACGTGAACGGATAGTAGAAAATAACTTTGTGCTACGGAGCGCAGTGTAGAATGACGTAATCGCGTTGACTCTGCTTACAAATTTTAAATGTTAGTATGGTATGAACCAAGGTCGTGACTCAATGTGTTACGATATAAGACCAGTTTTATATGCAGTAATATAATCATCGATATTTTTGTATAAAAAACCTATATTTACAAATATATCATATATATATTTGCAAATGCTGTTATGTGGAATTTTTAAGGTTTTTTTTAGTTTATTTTTACATACATACATACCATCACACCTGTATTCCCCGAAGGGTTTGGCAGAAGTGTACTAATGTACACCCACAATTCGCCGAGTATGTTTTTTAGGTCCCATATACTAGGGGGCGAGCCTATTGCCATTAATCGGGCACGAAACCAAACTCCGAGCTGCTACTGAGAATTTCATAGGAAAAACCCAATAACACTTTGCTCGACCTGGGATTCGAACCCAGGACCTCACTCATAGCAGTTTATTTTTCTACTAGTAATAAAATTGAAAAATTAATAAAATTACTTATACAGAAAAATGTTAGTTTGTTGGGGCTTTTGAAAGTGTTACAGTGAAAGATTCACTGGCATAATATATGATTACACTTTGATAATATTGCGATCTTCTTTGAAGTTAGTTACGGTCAATTATCGCTTGCAGTGAAAATAGTATTGTGTTGTATTTTATACTGATTTATCTAGAAGAATGTTTAATATGAAGTTTGCCTTAATAATCCGGGAGTAGACAACTTTTCGCAAATTGTTTTAAACACTTTATATGTTGAAAATAATACCTAAAAATATTTTTTTTCATTAATACATTATAAAACGTGATTATTTTTTTTTTTTCAATTAAAATAAAAACACGACACAAAATCGCACCATTATATGATCCCGTGACGTCATTATTCAGTTTATATGTCATTTTGTATCATAACAGTAACAAGTTTGACAACTAACGCTCTTGCTTTGCTGGCGTTCATATTTCCTGAATGGTGACGTCATATTTTCTAATCGGCGATTCAAATCACGTGACTCACAAACAAAAAGTATTTATTTTTCAAAGAGAATTTGTATTGTTTTAGGCTTTTTATCTCAATATTACCAAATATGTAATTTATTTTAATTTTTAAACAGACTGTCAACTCGCGGTTTGTGTATGTATAGAGTTAGATGAAGATTCAACAAGGTATGAGTTGTAGATTGTGTTTGGAATTCTATGTGTATAATAAGGGTGAATAGTGAGATTACTTACGGCTGACAGAGGAGAGTGAAAGAGACAGCATGTTGTTTTGATTCTACTAAGTGTAGAGTAAAGGCAAAAAGGAGAAAGACTTCGCTACTTCTATTATACAATGTAATATATTTTTTATTTTATTAGGTGAGAGAGTCACTGGCAAGACTGCGACGGCTCGAGAAGGAGTATTATTTGAAGAACAGATCTATCACCGACGAGGACCCGGCCGCCATCGCGGAGCTGAAGAGCCTTGACGATCAGGTCGGTTTCAACGGGGAGTGACTTAATTCATGCTGATAAAGCAATCTATTAGATGCTATAGTTTACTTTTGTTTTTCATATTGATCCATGGACCATAAGCGTATTATAAATAAAAAGTCACAATTTTTTGCATTATTTGTGGATAGTTTGGTAGTTAGTGGCTCATAGTAGATTGTAGATGTAGGATGTAGTTTCTGCGGTAAATTAAGAATAAACAATTGAGGTTTTAAATATTCGAAGAGAGTTTTGTTCGGATTTCTTTACATTTCGTGTTACGTTCCTTACTAAGCACGCCATGTTCTGTGCTGCTCATAGTTTTGTATACTTTTTGATATATTTTTTGACGTCTCACGCTCACAAGTTTAGCTGTATACATAACAATATAAAATGTGTATGTGTGTGCGTGCGCAGGTGAACGAGTGCAAGGAGTGCGTGTGGTCGCTGGGCGAGGAGCTGGACGCGATGGTGCGCGCGTGGCACGAGGTGCGTCGTGCGGCGCCGGCGGCGGTGCGCAGTGCGCATGCTCCCCCGCACCGCTACAACGAGATCTGCTTCAAGAGCGCGCGCTGGCGGCTCACCGACGCAGACGGGCAACTCGGCATCGCCGACCTACTCCTCACCAACTTTCTGTCAGTACATCTATCGTTTAATTACTTTTCATCAAACTTTCAACTTTTTTCTGGGCTCGGCAAAATAACTGTCCAGCATCTGATGGCAAGTACGGTGAATAGCAAACATAATGGCGAGGTCGCCTTCGATGTTAAGTCGGCCTATTGAAATGCTTCTAAACGCCTCGTTTGAAGGAAGGAAAGAACATCTAATGATAAGCGACGTTGCCTTTGAAACTGGTACTAGAAGTTATCTAGTATGTTTAAACAAAACGAGTTATACTGTTTCGTATATTTATTGACATATACCAACATGTATAAATTAACTACACCACAGTTCGCGGGCATGTTTTTAGGTCCCATGTAATAAGGGGCGAGCCTATTGCCATTAATCGGGCACGAAACCAAACTCTGAGCTGCTACTGAGAATTTCATAGAAAAATCCAATAACACTTTGCTCGACTTGGGAATCGAACCCAGGACCTCGAGCATAGCAGTCGCGCTTAGGACCATTGGCTAACGAAGCAGTATATTTATTACTGGAAAAATTTCATAAAATTTGTCATTCCGTTGCGTATGAAATTCCATATGGTTATTATTGAAAGTTGTTCAATTTTATTATGTATACTCATGATGCAGGTACACGAAAACGTCTCGTTCCGACGACTCGGTGGAACATCAGCTCGAAGTGGGGTACGTGAGCGTGAAGAACCTGCTGCCCAACGAGCCGTTTCCAGAGGTAATTAATGTTTGCAACTTTCTTTAAGGAGGCTGGCTACTCAAGGTTTAATCTCAATGAAGTTCGGTGACTAAAAATATATTAAAGGTCGTGGGAACTGTACTAGAGCTGTTCGTGCATCCGTGCGTGATGCTAAAATACTTCTTGGAATGAAATACACCAGCGTGAGTACTAATGTTTTGTGGAAGGAACATGCATGGTGGAGAAGTTACCGACATCAAACATAGAACAGATCCATGTGGATAGAATTGAATCCATACAGCGTAGATTCCGTAGGGCATTGTGTGGCAAACTTGGGCTGCGATGTAATCTACCAGACTATGAAGATAGGCTTAAAAGTCTTCAGAAAAGAAGAAATGTTGCAGACCTATGTACGCTTCACAAAATATCAAATGGTACTCTTGCTAGTGAATTGTTGGGTAAACTCAATATAAAGGTGCTCACTCGTTCCGTAAGACATCAACAATTGTTTAGCGTTCTGCCCTGTAGCAATAATGTATCGGAGAATAGTCCCATTAATAGAATGTGTAGGCGATATAATGAAGTTAACTTACAACACGACATATTTTTCACCTGTACTCCTAAATTTAAATATTCACTCAATATATTTCTTTCTATTTAATTGTTAGATTTTCATCGTCCATTTACTTGAAACAGTACTTGTTAACAATGAAAGTTGTGAACATATGTCATAGGGTATTAGATTTTAAAAGGTATTTAGAATTAAGTTATTATTGTTTTTGATCCCTTACCTGTATTTGTTGTGTGCCTTACGAAATAAAATAAAATAGAAATCATCTAAATAAAAAATGTGTAATCTTTACTCGTGGTTAAAGTGAGTCTTCTTTTAATTTGAATAGTAGGTATACATTTTACACCCTTACGTATCATCCGTAACGTAACGCGTAATGTAAGGTTACGTTACACAAAATTTTCGCTACCGTGACTAAAGAAGTTTCACTTGAATAATATACGACGAGCAAATTAATTTGGAATATGCCAAAATGTTACCTATCTTAAATTTATTTAGAGCGATTTTGTGTTAGGTGCTGGTACCTCAAGAGGTATGGGGCCGGGCGCCGCTAGCTCGCCGCGCGGCGCTGCGCGTATTCTGCAGGGATCGGCCACCGGTCGGCGGGATTGCCGTCAAGGAACACTTCGAGGTCAACGTCGTGCCCATACGCATCGGTAAATCACTAAAAGTTCTCTTTTGCTTTTTGTGCTATTTTAAGTTTTGAAAGATAAATTCTATAAGGATATTTGTCGTTTTATCTTAATTTCATATCACATAGACATCATAATTATATCATGTGTTATATTTTGATAAATTGTACACAAACGATGTGTGGGTGATGTCAGATATAAGTCATGTGTTTACTGGGTATGAGGAGATTCCACAGTTCGAAAAATAATTTTTTTATTTCTCAAAATGGTGTATTTAGTGCAAAAAAACTAAAATAAATAATCTTTAATATATCACACATCACGAATATATTCCACCGGCAAGCACAAAAAAACACAATCGAAGCATCATATTACTTATTAAGATATAAAATCGCATATCTTTTTTTTCCATATCCAGTAATATTGATTTAACACTAACGAGACGAGTCGTGACGCTTTTTGTTAAACCGCCATATTTATTCAAGTGTAACTCAGTTTCGGTTTCATTGCGACATGTATAACTAACATATTACTAAAACTTGTAGTAATTGAGGAGTTCCATATTTCCTTTTGCCTTGTGTAATGGATAATGTGTAAGTAATTACTTAGCCATATTTTCTCTAATTATTGTTTGTCGTGCGCGCACGCGTGCGTTATTACGTGCGTAAGTTTTTTGTTTGTGTACGTATGAGTTAGAAGGATATTTTACGTTTTTTATATATAAATTAATCTATTTCTTGAATTACGGGTTTTATATTACACATCTTATTCTTGTATTTTGTATGTATTTACTTTTGAATGTTAAACACATAACTGCCAGCAGTTTTGAATGGGGCTCAGCTAGCTAGCTGATAACTATTACGGTGACAATTCGCCGTAGAGCATAGCAAATGCTGAACAGTTGTCCATTTCTCTATTGAATTCAGTATAAATATTTAGATCTTTTTGTCTTTTGTATGTTTTCTGTTTTTATATTGTTATGACCTGCGAAAAAACATTCAAACATTCAATATTTTCGAAATATTTGAAATCGTCTAGAATGTACTCGATATATCGAGTATGTATTCGTAGGTATGAAAAAACATCGCAGTTTACACACACATTCAAAGCTTAGGGACCGATTACGTAATGTCTAAAAATAGCACACTTCTTAAATGATGTAAAGTTCAAGGCCATTCTTGTGATTTCAACTCACGTTTTATTTGAGTATATAAGCGAACCGTGATCAGAGTCAGAAGATCAAGTCCCATGTGAAGCTGTCAAAACCTTCTGGGCTCCAGGAACGAGTTTAATAGTGTAGTCAATTCGAAAAAAAGAGCCAGGACAGTTCTGTTTTGTCAACCAAGTAGAAACAACAAGCGATAAATGGAAAAAATCTGCAAGAGGTTTATAGAGTAGTGTAAACAAAAGATACTGTAAATACGTGAACATCTGAATAGTGAGTTTGTTTGAATTTTGTTTTACTGAGCATGAATAAATAATTTTCAAAAAATTTAACGGCTTTTTCACTATCCATTGATATAACACGATTTTAAATCTTGGTTTTACTTCAACATAAAATTTAAAAGAATAATTTTTTAAGATTTGCTTCTATTGTTTTTTGGTTTATTTGTATATCACGTATTTTCCAATATTATCTGAACCTCCGTTTAATATATAACTTTTGTCTTAAGTCAACCAACATAATATGCGTTGAATCTGTACAAATGTTTTGCTGTAGGCCTCACGAAAAAATTCTTCAACACAATGCTGAAGTTCTGCTTTCCCGAGCGCGACCCCGACTCGATAGAGGACGGTGAAGAGGAAACAGATGGCACTCTACGGCCGGCATCCTCGGCTAGTCTCGTCTCTACCGGCTCTAAGAAAACAAAGAAGAAGGGCAAAGATTCTAATTCGAACTTCTACGTCAAAAGAGACAAAAGGGACAAAGATGACGTCGAGAAAATGAAGGTTAGTTTTGAGACACGGATTATGTTACTATCGATTTATAATATCGATGTATATAAATTATCGATATAATACACTCTATAGACTATGTCGATATTTTGATGTGAAACATCTAATGCGGCGGGTCAGACCGGTTATTGGACCCAATTTTGGCGTGGCGACGCTTTGGTCCAACGTTGATTATGTGGGTAGCTGGGTTTGTTTTTTTTTAATAGACAGACTGAATAATTTCAAGTTTCATGTTAAAACATGGATAGATTAAAACCGGTTGTTAGGTATTGCGACCACTATACACATAGTAATTATTAAATAAACATCTTCAAAGTGGCTTTCTTTTGGATTGTCGTATTTCGGGATCACTCGGTGTATTTATTTATCAGGTTCAGGTACTGGTGTTGATACTGGTACCGGTGCCTGTAGTACAGGTATATGTACAGTCAGTCAGTCAGTCAGTCAACCAACCAATCACCTCTTTACCTATTGTATATTCAAAGACAATCGTACTTTAGGATTAAAGTTGTGCGTCGGAGCTGACACACACAAACACTCACACTTTTTTTTTGTATATACACTTAGACGATTCACATCTGCCGGGCGTCCCGTGGTGACCAACTTCTTTTTCTGTCATTTTGTGTAAACTTATTCATGTATAAAAATAACCATATTAAAATTATTTTACAGTGAACCTCTCATATCTGTTTTACAGCTCAATCCGCCATTTTAATTTAATATAATTCGTTCAATCTTCCTCGTTCACTCAGTTTGCAGTCATCTGAATGAATTCTTCTTTATTTGTTCTTTTTGTATTTCTATACCATTCATCTAATTGCGATGAAACTTTGCTGAGTTGTGCGCACAGCCACAAAGGTTTTTTTCTCGCTCTCTTCAGTAATTTCGAAGGTTTAATCTTGCAGTTTCCAGCTTTACTCAAGACGGCAGTATATTATGTGGTTTCTAATTTTACAATTTAGTTGAGCTTTTAGTGAAGAAAATATCGTAATGCAATAAAAAACCCTTTAAATGGAAGCCTTTCGCCGAGCCACCTAGGTGTATTCCGAGAGCTGAATTTAAGAATCTGCTCTGTTTCTATGATAACAGCTAAATAAATAGCATTATCATTTAAAATCAGGTGAAATTGTCGACGAACGCTAGTAGGCATTCAAATCGATAAAAAAAATTATATTTATAGTTGCTATTTGACGTGTTGCTTCTGCTAGGAGAGAGCTGAGAAGAATAAGCTGTTCATCTATATCAAAATCCCCGAGGTTCCAGTCAGGGTCTCTTATAAAGGCAGCAAGGAGAAGAACTTGGAGGATGTGCGCGATCTCCCACTAGTGTTGCCTACTCTCGAGTATCACAACGTGACTTGGACCTGGCTCGATCTTCTCCTGGCCACCAAGAGTGATACAAGACGGTATGTAGTTAATTATATATAGGTGGTGGAAAATAAACTAGAATGTTTAAATGAAGCTAAAAGTGTGACCGACCTAGAGCTACCAACTTTTTAAAATATACCATTGTATCTTTTTAGAAATAAACTAGCTGTTCCCGCGGCTTCGCTCGCGTGGACTACAGAATGCCCGCACGAATCTTGCTCCCCTGCTCCCGGCTTTTTTAAATACAAAAATGCTTATTGTGGGTGTTTCTTAGAAGATAGACGTATACTCTCGCTGACTTTTTGTAGGCCTTTTTAATGTCTACAATTATATAGAATATTAATTTGCTACATCTCTTATGGTATACTCAGTGTAAGCCATTTAAGCGCTCGAATTGATTCACCATAACCAGTTTTTTTTATTTGTGCGGAACCCTAATTCTTTTCTAAAATAAAAGTAGCCTAAGTCACTTCCTATACCAACAGCTATCTACCAGTGAAAGTCCCGTCAAAATCGGTCCAACCATTTCGGAGATTACCCGGAACAAACAAACAGACAGACAGACAAACATTTTAAAAATGGGGTTTTTCTTATAGGTTTCTTATATACTTACATATGCATTTAGTTAAAATCTGTTATTTTGACATTACAAACAGACACTTCAATTTTATTAATTGTATAGATGAATATCTTTTGACCAATATTATACTTCATAGGGTATGTCTTAGTCTATTAAAAAAAGGCTCATGATTAATAAATGAAATTGGATTATTGGTTTTTACGGTCGGTTGCCACCTGACAACAAGGTTCTAATCTTCTTAGAAAGCCTGAGAGTCGCCGTTGACTAAAAACCGGTTCCTCCGCCAACTTCTCTCGTGAACTCTCAGAACTAAGATCCCATAATATATGGAATAAACTCCCAGATTGGGTTTTTAATGGAGTTATCTCTACGGCTCTTTTGGTCCGCGGGAGGCATTTTATTTTCTATCCTTCAGCTAAAAGCTGATGAGCATTCCTATTCCTCGATACGCCACCTGAGGACGCGCTGGGGGTTAAGTCTCCCCCGAGTGCTCTGGGGTATGGCTTAGTGTACTAGTAAATTATATTGTTGAATAGAAACCCTAAAGGTTAATATAAACGACCCAAAGAAGTTAATGCCAAGTGGTAAGTTGTGAGTGCTTGCCTGTGCAGAGTACTGCTGTCGCAAGCAATCCGTCAGAAGCTTCAGCTGCACCGTCGTGCTGCCGCACCCTCCGACCCTCACGAGGAAGATAAGGCCCGTCTCCTGTTGGGAGAGAGGACTGTGAGTATAATAACATTTCCTCGTGTTTATACGATTCCAGGTGAAGCAACATGTATTCCAATTAACTCGATGCTTTCGATGATTATCGAAAATGTTTCAACTAAGGTGGCAAACAAGCAAACGGTCCGCCTGATGGTAAGCGGCTGCTGTAGTCTATATACGCTTGTAATACCATAGGTACAACTAGCGCGTTGACGACCTTGAACCCCCCCCCCCCTTCCCAAGGAGTTCTGGAAACCCGTAGGAGCACAACACAGCTGCGATCTTCTGTAGGGAGGAGGTATTCCGCCAATAGGACTGCCCCAACTAGAGAGTAAACACCAAAGAATTTTTCTGTGTCTAAAAAGTCAGTGTTGTTTTTAGACTGCTCTGTACTTGCCATCATATCTCTGGTAGTAATTATTACATCAATCATTAATCGAACCTAGAAAAAAAAAAATCATATTATTTATTTATTTATTTACTTAGGTCGCCAACAGAATCGGCATCAACACATCGTCTTTAAGAAATTTATGCGGTACAATATTTTAATTAAATGTGACCCTAATTATAGGCAACGACGGCCGCGGCATGCACATTATTAAATCGTATTACATTGTATATATTTAATAATTTAAATATACAAACAGCTATATAAAATAAAAACAATCACAAGCAAATATAAATAATGTTTAAAGTAGGTACACGATAATTTTGTTCTCGTCTCACGAACAACAAAATGCTCTTTTGAAAATTATATAAATATCAACGGTAATCTTTTCCCATTTCTGATATAAATGAACATTATTATAATGTCAAATTATGTAAACTTTATTTATCAAAGACTTTACATTTTATTTAGTCGAAAGTTGAAAATATTCTCGAAGTCAAAATACTTCTTTAAGGCCCATTTAGATGGAGAGAGTTTATCGCACGTTACGGAGCGAGAAATCGTATGCTATTATCGCAAGCAGTAATCGTCATAAGATTACCGTATCATTCAGTGCAAAATATGCGTTTCGAGTTGAGTGATTACTAGTCGCTATTTAAAAAAAAATAATACTTAAAAATCTTTTAACATTGGAACCACTGATAATATTAAGTTATTTAAACAGTATATTTTTAGAAGTTATGAGTGTTTGGGAAATACGGAGAATGAGACTTTAAAAATACATATTAGAATTTAGATTGAGAAATAGAACAAAAAGTATTAGATGCTCCAAAAGTGTTTCATCTCGTTTTTTCCTTTTTTCATTTAATTGTATGAATTATTATCTTAGCTGAAATAATTAAAACGTCCTTGCGCACTGAACTCATGGTGGCGACTGGAACGAAATCTCGAAGTACAATTTTTGCTTTTCAATTCTGTTTAGACAGAGGCGATGATAATTCAATGGCGAAGCAATTCTCGTTCACGTGGAAGGGCGATAATCGCGAATGTTTACATGAAAAAGCTTTTATGTCCTTTCGATAATAGTATCTTCGAGTCGAGAAACTTTATTGCGGTGAAAATAAGTAATCGAGGAACATCGAGTGTGAGTACTAAGTCCGGTGAAGCTGTAAAAGCCGTCGAGAGGCTCCAGGGACCCTAAGGCTAACAGTATGGTCAGTCAGAAAAAAAAGAGTGTGACTACTCAAAGAGGTATATTCTACATACTATGGCAGCGGCACGACCGCACCGCGACGGTCTTTTTATCGCGCGGGTATGTTGCAAAAATCGGCAGTAAGCCGCATAGCACCATTTCAGTTGAATGTACTGCATAACACTACTTACAGGAGTGCTGAGAGTAAATTGGTACTTGCACACCGTATACCTCGTTTCTTTGCGGCAAGTATGTAGGAGCCTTAATATCACTTCCATTACGCATTCATAAGTACATCATCAATTTTTTTGAAAAATATTTTTTTATATTTGCAATAGATTCCTCAAAATCTGCGAGAGTTAAATCCGCGATATATTATATCATCGTGTAGTAAGCAGTTTTTGTATCGATGTCTGAAGGTGATGGTTGACAACACGCGCTTTCTTTAAAACTAGCGTCTCCAACTAAGCAACCTGTTGACAAAGATACAATTACAGTCCTAATCTCTACTTATGGTATCCCGACTGGGGAAAAACATTCACCCTATAGAAGATCGCAACCTAATAAACTTTTGAGTAGGGTGGGGCGAGTAGAGTCCCCAGAGCTTCTTGGGTAAGGGGCTTCAAGATCGGCAACGCGTTAGTGATACCTATGGTGTTATAAGCGTCAATAGGCCACGTCAGCAGTTTAGCATCAGGGCCGTAGATGGGTTTTCCACCTAAGTTGTATTTAAAAAAAAGTTGTATCTATTTTTGTACTAAGTGCTCTATCGTATTTGTACAAAGTAATAGTATTGACGTATATTATTTTAATATTTCTTCAAGGTCGCCGAAAATAAACCCCAAAAGAAGAGCACGCCGAGCGTATTCAAGTTTTCCAAATCTTAATAAATAAGTAGCGTTTATATATATATAAGGATCAGAACAAAACGCGGATTCCTGGATTCGATTCTGAATCATAATATTAATATACGGAGATAGATCTATAGAGGCTAGATAACCTATTTTAATCTTATTATTTATTTCATTTAAATTAATTTTTATTAAAAACGCTTTTCAACGCCATTTTGCTTGGAGTCGAAGGACTGATTTTCTTTTTTGCTACAGTTCTATATGATTATTCATTTTACGATACTTAAAATGAATACAATAAATGAAATTCTTAACTAATGTCTTTAGTTAAATAATTAAGATCTCAAAAAGGCGATTTATAAAAGATAAATTCTATAAGTTCAAAACATTGTACTAATGACAAATGGCTGGAAACTTATTGCGGAAAATATCTTTTTTTAATACCTAAATTACATGAATATTTATTACTATCAATTGGTATAAGATAAAGAGGCAAAAAGTGTAATATAAGATTTATTTATTTAGATAAAAGACACTATTTTTAATGATGTAAGACGGCTTAGTATTTTAACAGTGTGCAAAATGTAATTAAGTAATTTTAGTAAAGTGCAATAGAAATAATAACAAAATCATTTAAGTAGTTTGTTTAATAGATTTATTTCTGAAAGAATGTAAGTAACCGTTATAATTATGAAGTTCTTTTTATCGGTAGGACCGCACATTGAAATCCGAAGTGTCATTCTACAAAATGACACTAATTTTAGATAACGCCACATCTAACATTGCTTTATTAGCTTCCAAATCATTAATTATTATTTAATATATTGAAATACCCTAAAGTGGAGGTTAATTTGTATAACCCATGCCACTTGTAACCGATTATTATTATGATTTTTTTGCCAAACATATTTTGCCCTATGATAACGTGTTTCAGCTCCAGCATGTTTGTTATAAGACAGAATACCAAACATGTTTTTATGTAAATGTTTCGTCAGTGGAAACTCACAGCCAAACTCAATCGATACACGAAAAAAAGAGGTACTTTCTGTCAACATTTTTGTAATACACATGACAAGTATTATTAAATTTTTATATAATTAGTGGGACTCCAGAAGACGCTTTTATTAATCAATTAATAATATAAAGACTTTTTGAAAGACAACTAAAATTAGGAATATAATTTTAATATGATTTTAAAAAATTTAGTAGATTATATTTTGGTATTTTATTAGATTAAAACGCTTCATATTTGTATAGTATTCTTTAAGGTAAAATGTTTGGATGGATACACATAAAATGAATGTATTTATAATGAAATCAGTATTTTTGCTTGAATATAAACTAGTAAGCTTTCTATTTTTTTAATAGTAATATGATGTTCCTTTAATGAAATTCGCATTACTTCTGTTTACAAATGGTATTTCTTTCTCATAGATTTTCATTAATCTTTGTAACTAACAACAGCAAGCTTTGATTGTTTACGAATATTTACGAAAGTTGCCGATACATCGCGTCGTAGATACTAAGGTAGTTAAAATCTCACGCCTGTACTCTCCTTTAATGCATGCAATTTACTCATTTTTATCGCATGTGAGCAGTTTTATATGTAGTTATTTTTAAAGTTGAGCACAAGGATAAAATTGTCATTAGGCACCAAAATGATTCAGCTCTATAACAATTAATTAAAAGTTTATGTTCAAGTTAGGTTGATAGTATATTATAATATAGTGTATATTATTATATTATGTCTAAGTGTAAACCTATACGATTTCTGCTATTTTTATACTTCTGAGTGTCTCTTTATACATTTTGTGTTTGAATTTGATTATTAAATGTTACAATTATATATTTGTTTATTTTTAATCACTGACATTGATCTATTTTGTAATAAAGAGGTTGTTATTAGTTTTTTTTTAATTATTTAATTTTAATGATTATCTCGTTTTGTAAACTATGTATATGTATCCTATCGTTCTGTATCCGGTGCTGAAGACTTAGGCTGGAAAAAACATTGAAGTAAAAATGCAATTTTTTGTATAACTAGTGAAAAATACAGCGAAAATCAAGAGTATGAATAATATATTAAATGCATTAATTATTTTTTATCATTATCTATTTTGTATATACATGATTAATTTTTAAAAAAAATTAGCCAGTTTCACCAGTAATGGTAGCGATGTTGCGTCGATGTACGTGGGTTCGATTTATACAATGAACTTGAAATTTTCCTATAATGGAACATATCTTTAAGCAATGTGGAAGAGAATTTTCATCTAAACAGCATTACGGTTTAATTATTATTCTTGAATCATGTTTCCATTGCCAACTTTTACGAAAATATAATGGCGGCATTATAAACACAAAACAGTCATAGTACTAAGAAAAACGCGCGAAAACTCATCACGTTTAAAGACGAAGCATTTTCCTATTTCCACGGCATTACCTCATCGCGGCCTTGTTCAAACTATGAAATTTAGTCTCTGCCAGCTCAGTATCGCGTCGACAGCTGTACGGGGAGAACGTTACGTCGGCCGTCACGATTTACGACTACGAACACGTAAAATTCGAACGAATCATGAGGACGAGTTATATAATAAAAATAGTGTATTGAAAATAAATTTGTGTTGTGTTTAAAATAAACGATGGCGCTATCTCTGTGTGTATTTATGTGCGTGTGCGCGTATGTAGCGGGGTTCAATGTTGATATCCCGTCGAGGGTTGTTTACAAGGGAAATGAAAATTCTATGTTTGGATTTACCGTCCAGGCTCATGTTGACGGTGATCAGAAAATGTAAGTATACTTATTTTTAAATTTGTAATTTGTAAGACGTTTCAAAAGTAATAGGAGACTGCCTTTCTGTGACTCATTTGTTTTTATTACAAACACGTTCGAAATAATTGTTTTTGTGACAATGGATGAAGACTGAACCGCCTTCGAGGATTTTTATCTGCACCTGTCCATAACTAATAAGTAAAACAATTAAAAAATTCAAATGCAATCTGATAGTATTTTAAGAGCTTGTTACAGGGAAAGCAATAAAATAATTTATGGCTCTACATTGTCAAATAAGCGACACTTAAAGATTAAAAGTAAAATAATTTATTGATTAGGCTTTAAGAATCAACCTGTATATTGTCAACGTTTGTCAACTTATTTGACATTTCGTCGGTTTCATCACATGTAGGAACTCCTATCACGAAAATTACGAGTTTTTCCAATATAGCGGCTGCGTCGGAGAGTCTCCAATAAATTTAGAAAACTAAGGTTCTAACGTATTCAACCGCCATCCATTTCGAATTTACGAAAGATGTAAAAAAGGTCCGGTAAAAGTTTCAAAATTAAAATAACAAGGATTCGTGTTTTTTTATTTTTTAGTAAAGCAGCAAAATTTTTCATTATAAAAAAATCTTTGTTTCGGAAATTCATTTAGATATATTTTACTTATTATATTTAAAAAATATTTAAGAATTCTAGTAGAATGCCGAACGTTACATAAAAAGTATTTTATTCTGGTAAGAGGAGACCGGAAACCGGAACCGTACTTTAATTCAACTGTTTCGATATAGGTTCTAATGACTCATTTGGCGAGCAGGTAAACGTCACTGATGACCAACAAAGGTTGGTCACATTGAAATTCCACATTACCTAATATGCTGCTTGACCTAGAAACGGTTTTTATACGTATATAAGGAAACTGCCGATAAAAAATAAAATAAAAAATAAATATTTTTGTAAATGCTAGCTAATAAATAATAATACATTAGAACCCAACATGGACTGATAGTTTTAACGCAGTCAACTACATGCTACTCCATAAACAAATCAACGTTGTTAATACATTTCTACACACCTAGCAACTGGCCGCACCTTTGTTCGCGTTAATAGCAATATAAATATTTTATTAAAATAAAAGTATCCTTTATCAATCAGCGATATTGTAGCTTCATATTATAGAAATGCATTTTAGAATCGGACAAGTAGTTACAGAGATTTACTTGCTCTACAAAACACACAAAATTTATTATATACAAATATATAGCTATATATTTAATTTTGTAAGTAACAGTAATTAAGCAGTCAAAAATAATGGTGACTGTTGAAAAAGAGGATCCACGAAGAGTCGTACTTCGTCGTCTTGTATTGTATTTGCAATACCTACTGCTCTGTAAGCTTTATGAAAGTACCTTGTGGCATTAAGCTCTCCAGTGTACGTTATAAAATGTAATAAAGTATTCATTCATCATTCAAACACTACGGAAAAGCGTCACCTTAACTCAATATGAGACAATGTCTGATCTCGTAACGCGATGCGAAACGATTAACAAAGATGGATTTTTCATTATGTTTATAGTGGACACGACGCACGACCCACTGCGTTACTAGTTACTTAGGACCTCAATAAATATGTACCACTATCAGTGAGCACAAATGTAATATTCTAAGTAACACCTAAATAGCACGGTTTCTGCTTCATCTATATAACCTTGTGCGAACATTTGTAAACAAACCAAATTCGTTTCTCATGTATATTTTATGCGAGGTTTGAAGGTTTTATTATTTAACTGGTTTTATTGTCGATGACTTCACCCACTGTATCTATACTATACAGTATACATATCGTTTCGCAAATTATACAAAAGTAATATAATTTTCTATACATCATTCGGACACAACCCTAATTACTTTGTAAACGTAAAAAAAACCTTTAGATAAATAATTGGAATAATTTGCAGGCGTTTAATATAAAAAAAAAAATTGAGTTGTAGTAAGAGCAGACAAGCAGAACAATGAGTAGGTAGTATAATATAAATATACCTAATGCAACAAGTAACACAATAAATAATAATACTGAAGAGACGAGAACTGTTTGCACTTTGTTTAGACAGAACTCTGGAATATAGTTATAGAAGAATTATACCAGAACAAACAATGTTGTAACTTATAAGATTGAGATTCATTCCACGTTGATACTGAATGCTATACACGTGTAAGCCGGTGGCTATCACTACAAACAAGCTACAGGCTACAACTCTACGTTTAAAACGTTTTGCATACAACAAAATTAACCTTGAATCTTTAATACATGTAGGAGTATGTTAATATTTTATAAATTAGTCAGTTCTTGGACAAAAATATCAAAGCTGTTTTATGAATTTATATATTAGTTACGGTATTGACGCTCTTTACATGCCATCGTGAATGGTGGGCAATTTGCCCTCAGTTCTTTTTAGAAGTTTAGACTTGATACCGGCACGACGCGGCGCGGCGTCGTGAGCGAGAAGAAACTATCCTTTTTTAACAACAGAGATTCCGCCTTACGCTGTGATTTCCTATCTCTTTTGTTTCATCATGCTGATAATAAAATATGTAACGTTTTCAAATTTCTATTGGTGAGAGTATAACGGGTCTATTTAAAAAATGTCCCATTGTTTTGTAAGCTATTCATTAATATTTTCTGATATATGTAATCAAACATTATTTATTATCCGCTCTTAACTTAGTACAATATTTCAATTTAAGGAAATACTCACTTTAATGTTAAAATAAAATGTGTATTGCATAATTTTAATGAAAACGTTTTAGAAATGTTCTCGAGTAAAAATGTACACGTAAGATCGAAAGATCTTTAGAGCGTTCAGTTAAAAAATCCACACAGCTAGTAGGTATATAACTCCTAAGAATTATTTAAAGTCGGCAATTTGTGGTTACGAAATACAACTTCATCTAAACATTTCTTTTATATTTACATAATCTTTCTGTCTTTTCACTAGTTAGAATAATTAATTAATTGTGAGGTAGAGTCACGGTAGAGCAACTTTTTCCGAAAAAAAAAAAAATTCTCTTTAATGTTTGTAGATTTCTAAGTAAACTTTTATAAGTAATAAAGTTAAATATACAAAAATATTATGTATGTACATAAAATGTGCTTATGTTTCTTTTTCATGCCTTTTACCACTGAGGAACGTTAGGTACATACTTCAATGCTTTTTACTTATGGCAAAACTCGACATAAATAATTAGGAAGTCAGTCATAATCCACACATAGACTGTATCAGGTTGGTTTTTCATCTCTTTTCATATAATATACCGAAAAGCCTTTGGAAAACCTATTTTTATTCCTGTGCTAAACTACTGGATTCAACCTGAAACCTTCGTGATATTTATAGTTCAAAAACTTTTAGTAGCTGCAGAAAACTACCGATAGGACATGAAGGTGGCTGGATAATTTTTTCTTCATATTTAAAAAGCAGGTTAGAGTTTAACTTCACACGACTAGATAATTAGATTTAATTTAATTTAATTATAAAATAGGTACTTAAAGCAATCGTCACATAAAAAAGATAAGATCCAAACAGGGAATTGAATTTAAAAAAAAAAACAAAATTATAGTAATTACTGTAGTTCTAAAACAATTATGATTTTAATTTTTTAATTATAAGTTAAAATTTTACACTTTAAAGAACAACAACAGTTTCGTAGACGAGCGTTTGTTAGCTATCTGTTTAAACAATATTTTCAATGTTTATAGGTTGGAGTAAAATTAACTTAAAACAATTTTAATAATAAGTATTTTCATCCGATCCAATATAAAACTGCGAGCAAGGTTGCATTCATACGAGAACGATTTATAATGTCGATTACATCATCACTAAGAAGTGAGCAAGTGTGATATTTATCGATCCTGCTGCTATAAAATTTATTTGCCCGTGTGTTGATATTGTCTTAAAACTATATGACGTCATGCGAGGTAACTAACTCGACGCGTTTTATCGGTTAACTACGCTTGTGTATACTTTTAACGTCAAACAGCATTCTTTAAAGATTTCATATAAGTTCATTACACATTGACTTTTTAATAGAAAACTTCATGCATCTAATATTGGAACAGTGTAAGCTGTTAAGCAAGTTTCGTATATCGCATGAAAGTTCGTAAGTTATTGTTTATCCCATGACTATTGAAGCTCTGTGCATGGTGTCTTGTTTTATGTTTATGTCATCAATCTCAACATTATTTTTGTTGACGTAGGGTATAATAATAACATTGCATTTTTAATATGAAAAACATGAACGGAAATAATTTGTTGTTCTTGAACCTTAAATTATTTACAAGTAATTACACCCACCCACAAAGACTATAAATACTCAAGATAAAAAATGCAACTATCCTTTGTTGTCGGCACTGATCTTTACCTCTAACTACCTAAACCAAAGAACTTTACGTTGACTCATGGATACAAAAATACAGAGTATATTTTGCTTGTGTATGTAAGTACATATCGGCTTACTATCGTTTATTATTTATCTAAACAGTACTGCTCGGCGGTGATGTCACTCGTGTTACTTCAATATTATCTACTACCCCCGACAAGAACTACGGACCGTGGGGCGCAAATTTTGTCGACTAACCGGAAACAGGCGGACACGTCACATGCGCAACACATGCGCCAACGCAGGCCCTTCGCCCTTTTTAACTTGTTTTACTTTTTAGAATTCCGCAGCATGAATAACAAAGCCTTTCAATGTTGTTACGTAGTCATATCGTTATTTACGGTTGTCCAGTCTTTTTATTATTCAAAAGCAAACCAATTGAATCGCTCCTTTTAAAAGGAGTTCGTATAACATGTACTAAAATGTAATAATAAAAAAATAAAAATTAGTGACAAATGAATATGTATATACAGTTGTGGTCATATAAATAAGAACGATTTGGAGATCCCGATTGTTTAATCTAAATCATATCATGCCATGTTATGAAATAGCCACATGAATAGAGCAAATGGAATTAGGAATATAGAATAAAATCGCTAACGTTTTTTTTTACAAATATTATTTTTTCTCTATAAGTAGTAGTAACAAATTCAAATAGTAATGAAGGTGGACAAATAATTAAGAACGATTTATTAAACTGCTCGAGACTAAATTTTAAACTGAAATTAATAGTTAGTATGATGTCCAAGGCTTTTAATTACACCAGCGAAGCATTAAATCTATCAACTATTGGCATTTCGCAAGAGAGACAGAATTCCATTATTCTAAGAAAACTTCGTAAAGCTCTCTTAAATTGCCACACTGTCGATTTGAAACCTTTTCCTTAACTTCGGACCAAAGATGCTCTATTGGGTTTAGACCTGGGCTGTTAGCTGGCCAATCCAAGACAAAAACTGATTTCGATGTGAGAAATTCCTTTACGTTACGTGCAGTATGCTTTAGATAATTATAGTGCTGGAATGTCCAAATCACCGGAAGCACGTCTTCAGCATAAGGTGACATTGTTTCTCCCAGTACATTTTTGTATTGGAATTGATCCATGCTTCCTTCTATCAGCTTAACAGGTCCAACACCATGTCCAGAAAAGGACGCCCAAATTTTCACATTTCCCCCACCATGCTTTAATGTCACTTTTGTGTACTAAGGGTCGAATGCTTTATTCGGAGGGCGTCGTACATATCGTTTTCCATCAGACCATACCCAGTTTATTTTTGTATCGTCAGAAAAAGAAGAACATTTTTACACTGTCTAACTGTCCAGTTTTCATACCTTCTTGCAAATGTACTTAAGCCGGGCTTGCTTATGGCACAGTTTTAACATGGGCACCTTTTTTGCTATCCTTCCGTGCAACTTTTCATCTACCAAACGCCTTCGAATAGTACGTGCCGAGATTGCTGAAGGGTTGTTGTTTTCACCAAAATATTATTTTCTCAGCTTATTAGACCCTTAGAAGGATTTTGTTTTGCCAAACGAACGATATTTCGATCATCTCTACGAAATGACTTTCTCTGTTTAGGTAGACGCGGAATATTTGAAGTAGTTTCATACGTCGCAAAATGCTTCACAGCGCTGGAAAACCATCGTTTTTAAGCATCGCTGATGGTCGCAAAGTTTTATTACTGCTTGACTTATAGATTTATTACAATTTTTATTTTCCCCATTGTTTTCATATAAAGCAATCACCTTTAAGATTAAATGGCGTCAAAATTATACGAATAGTGACCTACAACTAAAGAGTGTTCTCTATTTAAATTTAAATAAAAAAGTAAACTATTCAGCGTTCTTAATTATGTGACCAGCCACTAAGTAGTAATACTAGGTTTAGATCTAAGTATAACATTTATTTAAGTATTTATTTTTTAGCTAGTCATGTATGTCAAAGAATGTACCACTAATATGGAAAAGTTTTGCGATACCGAGAGAAATACAAAAAAAATTACATGCAATTAGTTATACTTGTTGCTTGAAAAAATCTTCCCATTAAATGAGCTTTCTTAATTATATGACCAACACCGTAAGTAAAAAACAAAATATTTGTTAATTAAAACTCGGTAATGTGGATTCTTTTAGGCTTTTTGCAATTCGAAATTAGTTAGTCGTTGATTCCACTTGCTTAGCTATAACGCATATAAAAAAATCATACGGAATTTATTTAACACAAAACTCAAACTATCTACCTACCTGTTTTTTGAACTCGCTTCACTCATGAACGTTATTTCAGTTGCCGGGGGGTGTGACGCGACGCTTTCCTCCTAATTTATTACCGACATTCGTCTACAAACGAACTTCTTTTACTCGATGTCATTAGCGTGGACTAACAGGCAACAAGTGGTTCTCTATCCCACTAATGGGAAGAGATAAGTAAAGGCCGCGACCGTACGCAGCTGCTGTCTGCATATGAGTTCGATTATTGATTGATACGCATTGAAATGTTACCGACGCGGTTTGATTGCCTTAATTGTTTATTCGTGATTTGGCTGTTGGATTGTTTTTGTTTTTTATCCCGTTAAACGACGCTTCGGCAGATAAGTAGTCGCTTTGGCGCCCGTCTATTGCTTGGTTAGCATTTTGACACACTTTAATAGACAAGTTTTATACTTAGGGAGATATTTAAGTTGTTTGTACATAAGTAATTGGTGAATCAGAAAACAGAAATATCTCCAATAAAATGATGAAGCCTTGTGAAATATATATAGGTACCTAATATTAGCTGTGCCCCGCGGTTTCACCTGCCGTTCACCTCTTCTATCTTAATAGAATTACACGTGCTGAACTCCGGAGCCACAACTTCACGGTAACCGCAATCTCGACACGAACTAAGATATTTGCTACGTCTTGCCTTTGTCGTACTGTGAAGATGTGGAACTGTCTCCCTGTCAGGGGTTTCCCTTCTTCCAACAACATGGAGCTCTTTAAACATAACGTGAAGAGATATTTGAGCAGGCCGGCATGACAGCGCTGACTGAGGACGTATTGTAGTTGATCCCAAGGTAGTCGCCGGTGTTATTGGATTACATTGAGCTCATCATTAGATACAGTGTAGTCACTATGTCGTACTACGATAAAAAACCCATTTATTCAAAGAACATTTCACCGACCGCCGCACTATGGGACAGAACCGTGCGTAACATACCATCACGCCTGTATTCCCCGAAGGCTTAGGCAGAGGTGTACATTTGTACACCCACAGTTCGTCAGCTAACGAGGCAGTACCGTCTCAAAAATCTGTAACTTTGTTGTTCATTGTAGTAAATAGCTGAAATTTGATACGTAGTATCTCGTAATGTATATACTGTCAAATAATGGTACATTCTTTGCCAATTGTTTTTAATCTATAGTATATAGCCAAAATCAATAAATGAATAAAGAATTTTTCAAATCTAACAATTAATTCCAGATTAGCGCGTTCAACAAACAAACAAACAATAAAATAGTAGTTTAAATTTTATGTCATAATGCATCAAAATATATTGTAGCCATTACAAGAAACCTAACACACTCGTCTATCCTTTCGGCTGCTCTTTTGTACCTAGTAGGTACCTGTTTGCTGTTGAATGACTAAACGCTTTAAGTAAATTGCGTATTTACTTTGATTATTATTCGTATTTTACTGAAGGAGATTGGGTAAATCTAAGTAAATTCGGTGTTTTTGGTTAATGTTGTGGTACTGTGACAGTTTATGTTTATTAACATAAGCACGGTTTCACTGTGGAAGTACAAATACACCAGTAAACGTATTTTTGCCGTGAAACAACAGTGCTCGCTCTGCTGTGTTCTGGTTCAAAGAAGTTATTCCAGCTCAGCTCACAAAATAAGCAAGTAATTATTCATTAACCTCTACTGAAACTGCTGTTTTATTTGAGGTTTTTGAGGTACTTATAAACTGTGCCACTATAGACTTTGGTGACCACTTAATATTAAGTGGAGTATATTATATACCTACCTGTTTAATATATCGTACCATAAAAATGTACAGTAGGTACATAAACAACTATCCAGCAGCTAAAAGTACTTTATTTTAATCAAATTAACATATTTAATAAATGCTCTAAATAACAAGTGTATTCTTTTTTCTTTTTTCAGTTGTTGCTCTGTATGAATCTATATTGTCCTCCACACATAAGTATATACATATATGTAAACCTACAATGTAACCGACCATTGGCATCGACCAGTAAACGTTCTAAGAATTACAGAAATTAATTTGATATTATGATGCTGCTCAAGTATAGAGAGATGGTTTTATGAATTCCAAGTAATGTTACTGAAGATTATTTATTTTGGCAATAAATGTCTAGTACTTCCCGTACTTTAGTGTGTCACGATACTGTGGCAACGTGTGTGAGATGCGTTGTTATCGCTCCGGCAATGTTGAGGAGTCAATCGGTGATATATAGCGCCGTTGGGTTGATAACCCTCGACCCTGGCGTCTCTGTTTTATCACCGGCAGACTCTTCAGTACATTACTCAAAAAAAAAAAAAAAAACGGCGATCTGTTTATGGGATGGACATTCACTGACTTTTCTATATCTGTGTATTTCATCACAATCCTGAGTGATTTTAAGGGAAAATAGATACACTTTAGGAATAGAACTGGCCGTCAAGTGTCACTGGTTGGATTTAAGCTTTAGTATAATAACTGGCATAAGAGGACTAAGAAAGAAAGACTATTATCATGCTCCGGATTTATCACGATATTTTCCTTCACAGAAATTTCAAACTCACCAACTCTTGTGTCGGAGTGATCTCTGCTCATATTATCACTTTAAAAAAGATTATTTTTACATGTTAATAACTTTGACTTTATTTTAAATCTTATGACTAATATAATAATGTATAATATTAACTACCTCAATTATAGCAATTTGCAATTGCATCATAAAGGCTTGGCATGACATGATTTCATTTTGATAGCCGGCCATTGAATAATTTTTGTAGTCGATTATGGATAAATTATTGAAATATCAAGATTGCTTAAATTAAATTTACAGTTACGTGTTATCGATTGTCGCGTGTTCTTGCGATAAATTTTTCCATGTTTTAATTTTGACCATTTCGAAAGCCAGTTTGATCTGTGTCAATAAAAGTATTTCGTAAATTGATAACAAATATTTTTAAAATAGTGATGCACATACACTTTCAAAATAATATTATAATAATATTGTTCAATAAACTATTGATATAAAGTACGCATGTCAGCATAATTATTTATAAGTCGAATAACAGATGCGCCTGAGTAGGGGACACGCGCCTTCGCGCCGCTTCGCGCTGTATTCGTGACCTCTTTCTCAACATGGCGCCCGCGCAGAGCGACCGCATCATTCGCAGTTTGCATTGTAAATAACTTTATTGTTAGTATCTCGCTCACTCTGTTATATTGTTACAGTGATAAAATTAACTTGTAAAACTGGGGTTCGTTCGCAGATTATTATGTGTTAAGAAATATGTATAACTATTTTTAAAATGAAATTTTTCTGATTTTTCGACAAAGATACGATCGATCGAATATCTACTGAAAGCCTATTGATGTGTCTTTGGCATGTTCGATATCCCGAACTAATGCATATTTTGTACATCTATGATCTATGTCTTGAGATGTGATATTAAGTTATCAGACTGTACGGAGTATCAGTTTAACTTTCCTTCAAGGATACGTGAAATTATTTTTACAAGAAAACTTTTATAGATTTATCGACGAGTGCACATATCAATTTGCAATAAGTATGTGGATGTGGAGATAACGAAGACCAAGCATTCTTTTTTTCTTTTGCTTATCATAGTGAACAAACGGTGGAAATTATTGTTATTTTCTGTGACTATTTTCAATTGACTCAATATGTTATAATTTTTAAATTATTTATTATAAATACGAAATCAGGACAGTGTAGCCAAAACTGGCCGCAACATAGTTAAAGTTAGCCACGGTTTGAGGTAATGTGAATTTTTTGAGCAGAATTGTAAGTAATCTGCAGTGTGATTCCGTTTAGTGTTTCTACATTGCATAATGAGTAAATGGCTAAATTAGCTATATGGCTAAAATAGCTGCTAGATTGTGAGAATTCGACATATTATTACAAAAGTGGCTAGAAATAGGTAAAAAGTAAAACAAAAATGTTTCAACATATCTATATTAAAGTTTATGTACTTATATAACATAGATGTTTACAGAAGCTGTTCCTTGAATCAATATTCGGTGATGATACTTTTGAAAATATTGTATTTCAATTAAACATACTAAGGAGATCTACTTTAAACATAGGGTTTTATCATAATATGTTTATTTTCACTTTAATTTTGTAACTTTCTTTCTCTACTTCTTGACAAACTTTACTATTTAGCTAATAATTTAAATGACAAGTTTCAAAGTTTGTCTAGATCTACCAAAGTCCAAAAATAAATGGTTAAAGTTAAAACAGTTGTCCAATGCGGTCTCAATATATCGGGAAAATATGCATGAATATTATTACATATTTGATTCGGAATGTATATAGATATATTACAGGCATCTTATATTAACTTTTATTTATGTGTAATATTCTCATAGTTCAGGGGCGCGTCAGTTTAATTTAGTCGTTAAAAACTAATTGGACGTATATTTACACATTTATTTGACTTAATTGTTAACAATTGTATGAACCTAGTGTTGACCTCGCTTCATTATAATTATTTTAATAATATTTCAAAATATTATTAGATTATCATTATCTTTTGCCGCACATATGCATTTATTGTAAATATATGGGCGAAAGAGCTTTGCTCGGCGTCTTTAAAAAAAAAAAAAAACACCTATCTAGGTATACTTGGAATGTATAACATTATCTAAATACAAAGTTTCATCCAAATTGTTGGAGCCGTTTCCGAGAAACCAATTACATATATATATATACAAGAATTTCTCACTTAATATAATAAAATATATCTAATAGGCTATGATTAAATTATTTTACTCTTGGTAGAAATATCTGTTGGGCCATTTGTCAATTCAAGCAAACTGAATCTAAAATCCAAAAGTTGTCACTGAAGTAATTACGAAGAAAATGAACACCTCAACTATATTTATTTTGTTTTATATTTTGACAATAATTATTACCTACAAGCGATTACGAAGGAATTTAAAAAACAGTTTTTAAGAAAATTGTATTAGGTTCTACAATAAAATTCTTTGACAAATTACCGATTTGCCGGATAATAAGTTCAAGAGATAAGCAAAGCAAGATTCTTTGTCAAACTTTATTATAGGGTGGATAATTATGTATGTGATGAACTGTAAACAATACTTAGTTAAAAAATCCCAATAAACAAAATACATATTGATAAAAATGATCGAGTTAACAGCCGGGTGTTTTTGACAACGTAATGTTTTCCTAACCAGTGGTAGTGTTTAGGAAAGTCCCTTCTTATAAAGTGTTTTTGTATTTGCCTTTAGAATTATTGTACTTATATCATTATTGAAACTAAAAATATTACCTTATCCGAGTAGCATAGAAGTTCATAACTACAACATGTTCCGGGGCATTGGTTTTTTTCGTATTCGATGGTTCGTACAGATTCTGCTAGGCCGGCCGCGGTGCCGCGCCACGATAGTCGTAAGCTATTTTAGTTTGAGGTTACTTTACGAGCTTATTCTGTGGTCCGTAATATAATATATTTATGTTATAATATTACTTTATGATTAAATTTGTACAGAAATAACTAACTGGCCAGTTATAAAACATTTTGTTCGTTTAAAATATAATAAATTAGGTTAATAAGAAAATAAATAAGCTTATGAAAGTATGTTTTTACTGAAATGCTTTTGCGTAGGAACAACGGTGAATGTTTCTATGTAGCAGGATACGATAGTTGATCGGGTATTGTAAAAGCCACAGCGGCTTCAGGGCCCCTAAGGCTAACAGTGTAGTCAGGTAAAAAAAAAAGATAGTCAGGCACTAGTGTCGTATCACAAATCTATCGCATTTCCATAAGAGGTACCTATATTATAATGTAACAAATTTTGGTTGGCTTGTGAGTATTCTTATTCAACATTCACATTATATTGGGTTGGTATATAATATTGTTATTTAAATCTATACTATTGTTATAAAAAGGTATAGGTTTGTGAGTATATTTGTAGCGGGTATTGGTTTTTTTTTTTTGTTTATAAGACACCGAGCACAGCTCGGTCGCCCAGATATTTCAAATTAAAGCGAAAAAAGTCGCGAGCATTTGCCAGTTTATTAAAAATGTGAAATCGGGGATTGGCTTAACGCGATTGAAGTTTCGTGGAATAAGATTGAAACAACAAAATTCTTGTGTAAAACAACCCAACTGGGTCAATGTAAAAGCGAAACAATAACGTTTTACCTTATAATAAGTAGTCATGAGTCCGATGAGTTCAATTCCACGTATGAACGATCAGCATAGTTCCCCTTGACCTGAAATGCGCACGCGCACGGTAAAGCTCGATGAAATGCTGCACTATGAAAGGTTACATACGTAGCATTATTTAATATATCTAGGTAAATAAATTTTTTAATAAATTTCCGACACAAGTAACGTATTCATTGAGACCATTCTTATAAGCCCAAATATGATATCACTGCTGTTAGTTGGTGAGGAGTTAGGTATCCTACGGATTTCAGTAGACGCTGTAGCATCAGGCTAAGGTTTTACTAATATCGTTGAAGTAACAAAATGCCAAATCTCGACTCAATCAGACCTGTGGAAGATGCTCACATCTATTTATCAACTATAAAAGAGGTGACAATCTTCAAACGGCTGAATAGATTTTCTTGAATCATAGCTAAGCAAACTCTCAAACAAGTCACCTTTAAAAAAAATTACATCAAAATAGGTTCAGCTGTTTGTGAGTTACGGTGCCATAGATACATAATTATGAAGTTTATATAAAAAAATCACAATTAGTGTAGTTTTTAATGTAACTTGTGAAAAAAAAAAGGAAGTACATGTCTGTTTCACCATAAATAATATTCTTGGATCATTTTTTTTTACTTTCACTTGGATATTTAATATATATTCGCATTATTAACATAAATAATAATCATGCAATAATTGGTCAATACGAGAGTTGAAATAATTGCCACTGAAACTCGAATGTCCCGAATAAACGATGTCATTCGATACATGATTTATATTCTGTTTACCGAGAAACAAAAGTACTTATAACTTAATCACTGATTTATATCATTTTTTACACAACAATTTTCGAACTTAAATAAGTAATATAAATAAGTAATTGCTTTTTACTTTTTTTACAATATGGGTTTAGTGTTTAATAACGATTTTCATGTTTCTGCTTTGTAGATATTTATTTTTTATGATCAAGAACTCAAGATTCATTCTTATTATTTAAACTGTGTAAACAATGATTTAGATTATTATTTAGATTAACGTGCAACAATTATAATAGAAAAAGACATGTTTAACAGAAAAAAATACAATAAACCAAAACATTTAAAAAAAGGCAATAAACAATACGCTAAATATTCAATTGAAACTGATTTTATAATTTTGATTATTATTTCTGCGGTATGACTTATTAAAATCAATCTTAAACATTTATATACAAGTCCTAAAAGTGAAAGTCAGTCCTAGGTTGCTATTCATAAAGATTAAATTAGATCGGGGCAGGTCGTGTACCAATCCGTTTTAGAAATGGCTGTGAAAATGTCGTTTTCACTGTCGAAACTTGTCTGTATTCTACCATCTCTATTTCTAAAATATTATAAAAGATACATATTTTTTTACACTTATTGGAATATCAAGTTATAAGATACATTTTAAATATGAATAGGAGGAAGCATTATGTCATTAAAGGTTGTCCAATGACACACGTAGATGAGTCAAGGTGAGAGGTGCGCCGGCGCAGCTGAGCTCGCCATTTGTATAATAAAACCTCACGTTATAAAATAAAATCTCTCTGACTTTGTCATTATAATCTAACGATAGAGATGTAATAATATTACAAAATGGGCTTGTCCACATATCCACTTTTTAGTCGACTACGAAAAAGTAGGGTTATATTTTTCGAGCGTATGTATGTCTATTTCTTTAGCACGCTCTGTAGCATATACGGCTTTATGGATTTTAGCATACGAGGTGTCTCGTCTTAATTAGGGAGTGATTTAAGCTATATAATATTTAAGTACGACGTTTCGGAATCAAATTAAAAGCCTAAAAAAAGAATATTCTTTTTTTGTGGAAGTTATTTGTTTCCTTTTTAATTTAATGTCAAATGTAACAAACAGATTAGTAGCTCACTGGAAGTCACATTTACTACTATAGTAAAAATAAATAAATATACAAGGGCATTGTACATAGGTCTCCAATGCACTGACGATTTCTTATAAACTTTCTAACTCCTTTTTTTACTAGTTTATCTTCAATAATACTTTCGTCCTTATAAATTCATTATTGAAAGACTTTTTAATCTTCCTTTAATTATTTAAACTTCTTAATATGTCAGTTTATGTGTCTCGGTATATTATACTGTACCTGAACTCAAAAGTCATAACTTATAGATAGTTTTTAGGAATTCCACATGTGAGCTATACCAATTACGGCCGTTTTCAATAACATATCTGAGTTTACTATCCCCGATTAGTACATATTTGTATATAACTACTATCTTTAACTTACGACAGATATCGGCTTCCCTCTTATCTATTCAAGCTTTAGGATATGGATAAATATTATATAGATACGAAAAACTATCCATCGATAGGTTATTGAAAACTGCCGTTAGTCGCTAGGAGTGGCAACCTATCAGATATATTCCGGGCATTGGCATAATGCATAGATATGGAAGATTCTATATGAGAAGTTAATGTCCTAACCTTGAAAGTTCATGTTTAAAAAAATCAAAAAGATTGAAAAACAAATGAACAAGAATCTGTCATAAAACGACCATGAGGCAGGTCATGTCAATGGTATGAAACATGAGCCGGCCAAAATGACCTGTCCATATTCATCCACAAAAATTTACTACGTCCCTTCAATGTGAAACAAAGGGACGGATGTGGGCAGCGGCCAGCGCACCAGATGTGGCGCCTGCCAGTGCAACCTTAGTATGCGCTTACGCACGTCGCCGGGCCGGATGCGACGCCATTAACCGGAAAGGGCACGATATTATACATTAATTGATATTTAAATGCAATTTATGCATGGGAATGTATTTATTTATTCTTTATTCGGAGGTAATGTTATATTAATTAGTTTATGTATTGGAATTGGCTCAGCGGTTATTTATAAAAGTGTGACGGTATGAATCATCATATTGCACGTTACACGTTCGCATGACGAAATGTTTTTGAAGAATTTGAAGTGCTTGAATACTTCTTAGCAATAACTAATTATTAACCGTTTTATTTTCACTTTGTGGGCGTAGACGAATTACACAGATTAAGCTCTGCATTATTAAATGAAGCTCTATCTTTAATCAAATAAAATGAAAAACTCGAACCACTGCACAATATTACGGTACCACTATTAGTGCGTAACAGAAACTAATTTAAAAAGGTAAATACAGAAAGAGACATACGTTTTTTATCTCTCTTCATATCTCTTGATCTCTGATCAATAATACACAGTGTATTATTGATCGAAGCTCTTGATGTATCTATTGGGGGAATTTTTTTCAAAGGTTTAATTATATCCCGCTACACATACACTGACAGAACTCGTAGCGGAGTGGTAGCAAGCCCTATTATTGAGCCGAGAGGTCACTGATTCAATTCCTGCACGAGTAGTGAAATTGTGCCCCATATAAAGAACAGACTCCGATGTGATACCAGAGTCGACGTTGAATTATTGTCGATAGTCACCGTTGTTTTTATAATAATTTTGCGTGTAGTAACTATATTTTTCATTCTTTAATTATTACCAGTGACCAACAGCCGCGGAGATCTATCAAATAATTACAAAAGGTGTTGGTGGTGTACATCAACTATTACATGTAATAATGTTTATTTACAAGGCAGCCCACGTAGTATACAACTAATCTGACCTTACTGACTGCATTGAAAGACAGTAACTATCTGACGTAATTCTGCTTTGAGATTTTTTAAAATTTGTAATTTGTCATTCATCTTGACTTGGTCTTCATAATAAACGTATGATGTACTTGTCTAAATACTGCTTAATGGTTTGAACTATATTTGCGAAAAAAAACGAGATACGAAGATGGTGGGTTGGTAGAGCATTCATGGCCGATTAAATTATGATCACTTTTATCAAAGCTTGCGTTTTGGAATTTGCCTGTGTGTATATCTTCCACCTTGAGGATTACTTTGTGGATTTATTCACCTGTTACTCGGGTATGGCATTAAAACACATGTCATTTATTATTTAAAGAAAAACATATTAATACTTTTATAAACCTTTCCTTATTACTTCACTATTTGAAATACTGGTATTAGTTTAACGCATTGTGATATACAAGTTCCACGTAATAGATTAGTATAGATTATTTGACCTCGATCCCTCTATAAGTTCAATGTTTGCTTGATAACGTCTCTATCATTGGTTAATTATTATATTACTCACAACTTATAGAAATACAATTCAATTAAACGTAATAATTTAATAGAACGATATTAATTATATACTTTGCGGTAAACTCATTTGTTTGTGCCAAGTTAATATACAATTGGTTTTATTTAACAGATAACTTATAATAAGTGAATTTGTTTGTTTTAAAATTGTAAAGATGGTAAATAATTCTGTAAAAAAATTGTACGTGAATAATTTATAGATTTGTTACAAAAACAGCACTAATCAGAGGTCACGTGAATGTACGTAGTGTCATTTGTTTATTCATAAATGCTTATTTACAGACTTACATGTAATAGGAATGGGGTTTACTAACGGAATAGTTTTAAAGAACAGGTATTTACAAGTACTTATTAGTTTGGAATATGCTCTTCTCTTTTCGTTCTTCTCTTTCTTCTCGTTTGGCTGATCCTATATTGTATGAAAATGCAGCTCGACACTCGAATGATTGCTGTATTAATATTTGGAACTCTTGCTTGATTTTAATAAATATGAATTGCATAGTTAGTGACAGACGTATTGATAATAGTTTACATAGACCAAATTATGAGCCAGTCTGTTATATAAAAATAAATCGTGGCTGAATTAAAAACTATTTGTTGCGTTAAGTCGTTACAGATCTTTACTTTGTTAGAGAGAGATATAAACATATATGACTTTGAAGCTGGAACAAGTTCTTTTGTGTTACATATAGTACCTAATAGAAATTAGGAAGAGATAGCATAATGCAACAGGATGTTATTTTGGAACAGGTTTTTGGAAGTGCTGTTTTCCTAGAGCACGAACAGGTGGAACAAGTTTCTTATTTTACCTGTTAAAGTTCGTCCCTAACTTATAATTCTTTGTCTTAATCCCTCTTTTGCGCTGTTCTCCTCTCTCTCTGCACTCCAAGACTGCCAACGTTACCGCATCGCACTGTTATTAGATTAATCAACACAACTACTGTATTTCAAATAAAATAGTACGCTATGGAAAGATGATTTGTTGACTTGTTTGTACTGGATTCATGTCACGCAAACCGATAAAGCTTCCCCATCGGGTTTTTTCTGTGACGAATCAACCTCATTCGATGTGTTCTGTTATATTTATTCACCCTCACTGAGGAATTTCTTTATGTAAAACGTTAATTTTAACAGGTTATAAATATACACTGTTATTACAATGTGGGAAGATAGAGAGCGTAGAATAAAAACTCTTATTACAACATCCATTATTATTATTATTACATGCAAATTATATATCAATGATTCAATGAAAAGTGTAACTAATTTGGGGAATCCTGATAAATTTTCCTCAGAACACCCATTAGGAATCGTTCTTTTAGAGGTTTTCATTATGTTGTCATTTGACCCACAGTAGCATGAAAACTGACTTTCAAGTGTAGGTAGCTTCTTAAATATCTAATAACTCAGCTCGCGGGGGTGGCTTATGCCAATTTTACGTACATTTTTGTGACGTCGGGAGCCAATGTTTAAGCGTTTATTGATAATTCCGAACTAAAACAACAACTATTTTATAACTACTAGGATAATGAAAATATATATACAAAACAATGTTAATAATTGCGAACTAGTTCTTGTTGATATCGGAGTTTCTTCGCGGTTCTTTTCTCCATGACAGGGATATTTTCCGAACCGGTGCAAGCTTTGTCATACGTAAGTATGCTTCAGAAATTTAATTGTTTTGATTATTTGACATTGATTCTATTAATATAAAACGAAAATTCAAGGAAAGATTTATAAACGAGAAGATTTTTTTTTCCTTTATACAAGTTCGGCGAAATTAATTTGTTTCAACTAATATTAAATAGGGGCTAAAAGGTTGCCGCCGTTGAGTCGATCTTCTACATCGAAAGCTTAAAATATATAATAGAATAGCTGAAGATGCTTTGGTTTGAAAGTGACACGCGGAACTCTGCCACTGTGACTAGGCTTTTACAATTTGTGTGGTGGATACGATGTTCCCTCTCCTTCACTCCAATGTAATACTGCCGCTTATTCACAACACACCGTATTTGTGAATGAACTAACACGTTAAATAAACACGTAAACAGTGGTCAATCGATTTGCATTAAAATGATGAATTATTTTCTGGAAGAAGTGACTCAGTTCAATGACGTCACGTCTTAGAATGAACAACACTGACCGGATAATGGGTAATCATGACGTTCCACTGGCGTGGCATGGAGTACCGATTGACTTTTGTGAGGATTGGTTTAAAAGGCAGTATTTATGCGGTCCTTGCTGCTTGCTCCTCATTTCGCATTCTCAGAATGTTTGTGTGATATATCAATCGGTTATATAAGGATAATATTAATCATATGTCGCGAAATATAGCATCATGACGTCATGCCAGGAGGATAACGGATTATCGTAACGTGTTTATGAGTTTTATTACTAGTAGCAAGACAAAGTGACAGAACAGTGTCTGATGAGTAAACACAGTTATAATCTAAAACCAGTGGTGAAATCTCTTTACGTTATTACTCTTGAAAGACCCGGTCTCATAAGGAGGAAGATAAGACAAAGAATTTATTTTAGTTCGTGGTCAACTGTGTCACATGCGAATCACTATGCTGATTTATTCCTAAAAAAAATTCCAGGACCATAACGAACATAAAAAAGTAAGGTGTACCTATCGCTCTAATCGTGAGTAAAAATGGTCTTGAGTTTATATAAATATCCAATAGAAAAAAACACAATTTCCTTTTTTTTTGTAGAAATTTCTGGGAAACTTTTTAAAATATTCTCCTGCTAAAAAACCTTATTAGGACTATATTACTAACATTTAAATTAACCAAATCGGTCCAACCGTTCTCAAGTGATGCACTTACTAATGTACAGCATTTTTTATTTATATATGTAGTATATAGTTTAACCGTATGAAGAAAATACCGAAACCTTCCAATATACCTAAATAAAAGTTATTTTCTGTTTCTTAGAGATTTTACCAAATTGTTTCTAGGGCCGATATCAATCTCATGTAACAATGTCAAGTGACATTTAAAATGGCACAATATGTATTTAAATTTTTAATTCTATATAAGTTTAGTGTTTGGTCATTCATAACCTAACCATATAGTAAGTGACGCAACATGCAAGTTTGAGGTGGACTAGCTCTCTAGTGTAGCTGCCGGACTTACCTACTGTTGCTTGGCGATAGATTTTCGACATGACTGTGGTAGCTAACCAGGCAGGCATTAGAAAACCATTATGTTATGGTTTCACCACGATGTTTTCCTTCACTGAAAGTCCAGGATCATTGCAAGGATTCGAACTTGCTATCGCTAAGCCATCATTGCTTCAAAAATTTGTACACGTAATCTAATTTGAAAGTGATCCAAATGTGCCGCAACTAGTGTCGCGATGTCGCGGCCATATGGCGATGGTGCGTCGGCGCAATGCGCGTAGGCTGGCCATTCAGCGCAGGCGCAGTGTGATGTCACGGTCCATTCACTGCCAACTACGGCGAGCCTACTCCATGCCATTGTCGGTTCTATTTGGAGCATTCCAACTACTTTGTGAATTCGTTAAAAGGTTGTTCGATTACAATAAACGATTTTGTTATCTGTTTCATAGCCCATTTACCCGGGTAGAGAAGTTTCTAGTCCTTGTTTACCAATGTCTGCTTGTTTTTTCTTCTGATACGTAATTCTAGTATTGAAATAGTTTTTTAAACATTCTTATTTTTTATCCTGATTTGAACTATGACAAGTGTAATATTTTTTTTTTTAAATTAAAATCTTTATCATAGTTATTTTTTTAATAGTCCATAGCATTACCCCTAACACATAATTATCAGGAAACTTACTTGCTAAATTATTTTTTTAATAGCTCCTTTATGCACATAGTCTACAATACTTCCCATTCTCTTTACAATTTTGTTACTCTACTAAATCATCTATTTCTATTTGTTATTATAAACTTTAATTTAGCTTGCTTTGTTACCTTGGATAAAATCTTGCAATTAAATTTCATAACAGTTATCCCCAAATGATTGAGCTGATATTTTACATTCAATTTAGATGACAAAGCACGGTTAGCTAAGTTGATGTCATGCTAAATGCAATATGGCGAGCTCTCAAAGGTGTTGGACTAGTTATTTTTTATGCACTCCCATGATATGGGTATTATATGAAAGGGTTTGTTGAGAAGAATACGAAAATATAATTAGAACAACTGAAATATTGAATAAAAACGTATTTTGAAAAAGATTTTTCAATTAATAATTATTCCTTCTCTTCTCTTTATACTTCCACTAAGGTATGACTTAAATTCTATTATTATTACTATTTACATATATTATAGTAGGTACAGAAAATGTCTGTAGTGTAGTCTAATTACAAAGTTTGTTTAATATTCAGAAGGTTTTTTTTACTGAGTTTACTTTACTTATGTTGTCATAAACACAGTCACTTTTGTTTGTTTTACGAGAATTATATATTATATGCATTACTAATCAACAACAATGAATCTTCGTAAGGCGTATTGAAAACGTGACCAGTCGTACGCTATTCGTCATCGCGGTCTTAAAGAGTCAGGGGCGTACTTAGGTTGTACGACCTCCAATAGTAGTTCACAGTAGTTCAATTTATAATATTACGTTAACTTTAGAAGATTAGATAAATTCTAAATAAAAATGCAATGCACTTAAAAGCTAAGTGATAGACACTCAAGAGGTTAGTGATAGTTTCATGATTCACATTTTTTAAATTCCGTTGGAAATATTACTCGATTGTCAAAGTCTCCTTGAACTCGTACACTATCTATTTCTACAAAATGTAAACTTATAGCTACTTATAACTTAAGCATTTCTTAAGCACGCTTGAGAATTTTTACACGACTGCGAAAAAGGAGGGTTATGTATTTCGAGCGTATGTATGTATGTATTTATGTTTATTTATTTTGCACGCTCTGTAGTCTAAACGGCTTGATGGATTTTAGCATACGAGGTGTCGTTAGATTCGTGTTAATTGTGAGAGTGACGTGGTTAAATAATAATTAAGTACGACGTTTGGGAATCAAATAAAAAGTAAAAACAATAACATGCTTTTTTTAGTCACGTGTTTTTGTTACCGTCGGGTTTTTTTTCCTTTTTAATAATTTAGCTTGTTAGAATGTGGTTTCACTAATTGCATATTGTAACTTGCGAAATATTTTCATATATTTTTTTAGTATTTAATGTGTACGTAAAAAATATGCATCAACACAAAAGAGCAAATTATTTCCAAATTTTTAAGATTGTACATTCTGTATTTGGTTTCCTGTGCGGAAACTAAATCCTCCTTGTGTGGTTAACTTTACCTTGTTACGACTTTTATGATCACTTATATATTTTTCTCATCTTAAAAAAAGTCGATAACATTCCAGTTTAGTTGTTTTAAGATGTGCACGTTCATTTAATTGTTAATAATTTGTCTCCTAGAATTTATTGCATGCATGCCTGTTGCCAGGTCGCTTTCTGGGAAGTATTGCAACTTGTAAATTATCATTTAACAGTCGTTACTTGGCCCCAACGCGCATGACATAACGTCCACTCACTGCTGCAGGTGGACCGTAAGCGATTGTTATACTTTGTCCCTTGTTTAACTTGGCTTGGTTATTGTATTGAATAGGGTTAATAGATTACTACTTCCTTGGTAAAGTGTAAAATATATTCACGAAAGTGTTACTTTTCAATCCGACTTATGTAAACAATATTGTATATTATCTCTCTTTAATTAGGGCTTAACTAATATGGTATATAATTATAATACGTGCCTAATAAAATTATTCTGACAGATTTTCTGTGTTTCTAGCAGAGTTACTATGAATATCATGCCGTTTCCTTACAAAGCGCCATTCGAAAATATGCTAAATTAATTGTACAGTAACAAGATATAATGATTGGTTTGCTATTATATATTTAATAATATTCATAATAACTATATAATTTACAGTGCTTATATTTTGTAAATTAAGTACGTAACTATGTTAAGTAATTTGTGGTTTTCTTATATTATGAATTGGATTTAGGCTTTAAGTACAAGTTGATACATAATAATGTCATATTGATCTGAAAGGTTGTACATACATACCGAAGGGTAACGCAGAGGTGAACTAATATGTACACACCCACAGTTCGCCGAGTATGTTTTTTCGGTCCCTTGTAATAGGGGGTGAGTCTATTGCATTAATTGGGCACAAAGCCAAACTCCAGACAACTACTGAGAAATTCATAGAAAGACCCAATAACACTTTGCTCGACCTGGGACCTCGAGCATAGTAGTCGCACTTAGGATTATATATAGATCGAGCTTTAGCATGAGGAACATGTATCGTTTGTATATGTTCTTTTGCCATGTTAAAAGCTATGCTCGGATTGGTATGACTTAGCTGTATTCGAGGAAAGAAAGTTTTAAGTGTGTACTTATTAATTAATTTACAAGTGTATATTTAATACCTTATAACATGAAACTATATCACATGGCATTGCGGAGTCGCGTCGCGTCACCGCGTCGGTGGTCTCTCTGTCAGGCAACTCGGTCCGAACGGGCAGCTGTAATACGACACCGCTCTGTCAGTTTATGGACAATTAACCTCTATGTTATGAGGTTAAAGATTATAATCGTGTTTTGGTAGCGGATAGGTTGGCTAAACTTTTTATATTACTTTTTAGTATTCTATGTTATTATTTCATACTTTTTTGCACTCGTATATTATTTTCTAAAAACGGTAAAATACGTATTTATTCATTTGTAAATATATTTTTTCTTTAAAAAATTGACGATTTCCTCCCTTTCACACCCCTGAAAAGTCCCTTATCAATAAGCTTTCCCGAAGACAGCCATGCGTCACAATAGCGATTTGTTGACCAAATTTCATACTTTCAACTTTTTTTTTAATAATGCCACGACACTGTGTCATAGTAAATATAGTACACTCCAAATAAAACAGCCACCACCGGCAGATGTACAATAATTAATCTTCAGTCGCCGCTGAAGGATCCCAATGATCCAATGACATATGAAAGAGGAATCACACTGGTAGCTTCGATTTTGCTTTGACTAATATCAGTCAAGTTATGTTCTTTTTAACGGAGTTCCAAAAAGAACGGAGGCTGTTCAATTCGAATGTTTTTTTAATGGATGTTCAGCCGTAACTTTCTTGTTTAAAAACCAATTTGGATGCTTCTTCTTTTGTTGGATAGAGGCTACATCAAGGGTGGTCCCATTTTAATTTCATTGGAGTTGGACCTTCAACTTCTAAGATAGACCAGGGAACTACAAAATCATTACAGTTGGTTTTTTATTTATTAAAAATTGTCTTGTATATAGCTAGACAGTTCTATATTAATTGGCAACATTGATTTTAATTCTAGAGGGAAAATGCGTGACAACAAATCTATCCCATGAATATCAGAAAAAAAATTACGAAAACTTATTTAAAAAATTTTGTCTTGTTTAATATCTTTATAGATTGAATGATAATAATTCGAATTCAGCACTGTGTGAAATGCGAAGTGCGGGTGTAGAGTTGTTTTATTTTGATATTTTTGAATTAAATAATGTTTCCAGTGTTGCCAGGAAACCCGGCACTGATTAAGATTCAGCGGCATGTCAACGTACCTTTATCTGTGGTGTTTGTGAGAGTGTTAAAACGATTAAAATATTAGGTTACATGATAATTAGTTTAGTTTACACAGGACACGGATACTTTTAAATTGATAAATTATATTTAAATAACACAAACATTTGTGTACATACATCTGCCTTTTGAATTGATAATTGGAAATTATTGAAATTTTACCGATTTACTAGTTAATGGCGGGATCTTAGATTTTTATGTAGTGGTTTTTTGGTTTTTATTCATAAATTATTATTTGACCTTATATTGAGTAATACAGGTGGTATTTTGCATAATAAAGCTTGGTTATGGTGCACGAAGGATGTGGATTGGAAATAATAGCAAGACCATGAATTCTAAAATTCCACAAACACTCCCTGGTGAACTGTAACAAGGGAGCAGCCATTTTATTCGAATACTGAAATCATCACAGGACACTATAATTAATCACTCGAGAATATCAGTAATGATCTTCAATAAAGAGGACTAGTTGCCAAGTTAGTAAAAGAAAGAAGAAGAAGAACACCTGTGTTCTGTTGTTTTAACTTCACAAAATAACTTTATTTAGGTATGTCAGACAATTACTTCTCTTTGTACATACAATAAAATTTAAAAAAAAAAATTGTATTGTGCAGTTATAAGAAAATTTTAAGTATAATCATAAAATGATTATATTGATAAACCTCATCAAGTTTAATGCTGTCTATCCTCGAAGAATTTTTTTTTTGGTTTGATAGATAAAATGTGTCTATTAAATAAAGGTCAGTTGACATAATGTAATGACGATTTTAAAAGCCAAGAAAATATTTATTTCTTCATTATTTAAACTAGCTGTGCTCGTGGCTCGGCACGCGTTAACTACAGAATTATTGTTTATGAAGATATCGTTATATTTTTTTAGATGAGGACCAAGTATCTAAGCATTAAAACAAAAAAAAAAACCCATCCAGTATTTTTTGCGTGATGCGCGCACAACTGCAAATCTCTATCATTTTATTTTATTGGTACTTCAGAAATATTCTTCAAAAGTCCGGAATCCTCGCTATATTTTCTTTCATCCTCATCATATTCCTCATTTCACTTTCAAAGAATCCTTTGCTATTATTACACCATCAATAGCTGTGGCAAATATATATTTACAACATATAGCTGCGTATCACACATCATGGCAGGAAGGCAGACAGTTACAAGTAAAAAATGACCTATGGCTTACTTTCTCACGTTAATAGAGCGGTTGGTAAAGACAAAGGCTCCAGTGAACAGTACTGAACGTTCACACTCGATAACACGTGCTAAATGTTAGTGAGAGGTGCAAAATAGCAGTCTCATAAAGATCTACTTTAGTTGGATGCTCAAAGTGGAATATCACACGGAGATACTGCGATTTGAGTTTCTAGCTAGTTCTTTTCTTTGACAGGGATATTCTTTGAACTACTGATAGTGTTTGCAATTTCACATTTATTATTACCTTCTTAAAGAACTCTTTAATAAAAATCAATTGACATGTTGAATTTTTTTTTTCATCTGACATGAAATTATATAAGTTAATTTAATTTATTTTGCTTTAACTCACCAAAAAGCTCATAGATTAAAAATTTTGAAAAGTGCGCTTAAGATTAATATAACATTTCAAACATGTAAAAAAAAAAAACTCCTGATAAGCTACATGAGTACATGACATATGATGTGTTTACGTGGACTTATGACCTGTAAAAACTTATCGTTATAAATACCTATGTAAATAATTTATTATGGTCAATATGGTCATTAAAGTAAATATATACCATTTATAATATCCAATTTTGTCTTATATTTTAAGATATAGCTTTAGTTTACTTTCTTTAACTTTAATCCCCCAGTATTTAAATATTGTTTTAAAAATAAACACTTATGTAACGAGTTAGGGTTAATTGTTTAAGTTAATTGATATCATCAGCTTGTTACCTTTTTGAAGCAGCATCTGTTTTGTCTTCGATACGATCATGTGATCGCTTGTTAGTTGGTTTCGTTGCGTTCAGGTGTAAAATGCAACTGTTCAGCTCTTTTTTAATAATTTAATCACATTTTTAAATACCTACAAGTCGTGGTGATCGAGTGTTTTAAACCGGCGAAATTTCGATTTTGTGTCCGTAGGTTTGATTCTTGGCATGTTTTAAAACTTGCATGTGTTTAGAAATACTTTTGTACTATATGGGAAAATTTTAAAACTGTGTTTTTATCGGTGTTTCATAGTGCTAATACGTCTTCAATTGGTACGGTGATTAAGCCCTCACTTAGGATTGCCAACTTTTTTTGTATCAAATATAGTATATTTTAGGCTATTATCTGAACTAGCGATCGCCCTAAGGTCGAAATTCGTTCAGCGACTTTTTGATCATAGACTATTTTCTGTTTGACATTTGGCGTATTCATGAACCTAAACAATGTAAACAATGAATGAGTATTATCTTCCGTGCACACAATACGATTAAAGGAGGGTGCTTCACTTATTAATATATAGATAAATATAGTAGACGGTAAAAAATAACAAAAATATATAAAATAGGTTTAAAATAAATATGTAAGTTTATAAAGGAATATTTTTTACTGCTTGATAGACACATAATGGCTGATAATCAAATAGAAAATGACACACCAAGGGTAAAAAAGAGATAAAAGCCGCGACCTAAAAATATAGTAGGTACTTTCGCCTACTATATATTTTATTAGAAACATTGTAGTTAGATGTCTAATATAGTAACCAGGGTTGGTAACCGTAGCCCCTTTACCTTCGCTTTGAGAAAATGTATTTATGGGCTGGTAGTATTGAATAAAATTCAAATACAGTCACTGATTCTACCGAGTGTAGTATGACTGGGTGTATCATAGCCTTTTTCAGTTCCGTTCGTTCTCTCATTCTCCCCTCATTCGTATGTTAGTAAGTGAGTAACAGATGTATATTTACTGGTGCGTATATTATAAACACAACGCTCACCTCGGCACCGTTTGCTAAGTTATTTCAGAGCATTACGCTATCGGTTCGTTGTTGGCTCGTTTGTTACCCACACGAGACCCTGAACGTTAATTGGAGTATCATTGATAAATTAGTATATCATAGTTTAAAATGTAGACTTTGTACTATCGTGATTTCGAGCCTTGTTATAGAGATGAGATTTGAAGCCGCTTCTCTACCAGCTTTATTATTTTTAGGTAATTATTGTGGCAATAATGGTTCATATAGCTGACGCTCAAAGGTTCTTCGTGCTTCTTCTTCTTTGTACTCGCCACTTCCCGTTAAACGGGATCGGATTACTTAAACAATCGGCGCTATTTGCATTTTTGTACAAGATCTCAATCGTATATTTGCCATCCAAGTGGTCTGCGGACTAGCTTTCTTTCCTGTGTTTATCTTAAGTACCCTGAAATTGAAATGCTTTTCAGTAATGGGCGTAACCTTAAAACTACCTTTTGTAGGTTCGTTACGCACTTTATTTTCAAGTGTGATTCCAACAACGAAATATGCATTACATCTTGATGATACAATCATAGTAAAATGCTAGGGAATTTTACAAATTCCGCTAAATAGTTAATAATTATATCATTTTTATGTTGTAAATCTGAGAATCATGGCCCGAGATTCTGTTTTGTTTTTCTATGTTATTGTTGACATCTTCGCTTGATTTCAAATATCATTATGTTGAAATGCTAGCCTAAAACTAGAAAAAACGACGAATTACTTACGTGCGATATATTGCTATATTAATTGAGCCCGAAATAAAGCCGTCGAAGGAAGTCCAGAGTTGTTTGATGCGTATTTATATACTTTTCTTATGTCTATGTAGTAATCATTGTAATGAGCATTTTGTGAACGCTGTTGCTTCATGCTTGCTAATTATTTTAATAATCTTTCGTATATTGAATTAGTTTACGTCGGTGCAAAATCTGTACAGTGAAAACTTGTTTAGCATCTTTGAATGTACACGGTTAATGAAAGTCCTTATTTTCACTATGATTGTCGTTGAATTGGCTTAGCGGTGTTACGACCAGACTTGTTCGCACTGTTGTATGTACAGTACGAGTCCCGCTGCTTTACGATTTTTAAAAAGAGATTTTAAAGAATATATTTTTATGTTTTCTGATGGTTTCACGTTTTCCGCCTGTGAAATGTACACATGTTCCTTGCTGAGTATTTCATTTTACTATAAAACTTTCAAATAATTTAATACTTTCTCGTATTTTATACACGCTGTGTAAACATATAGTAGGGTTCGAATATTACCCATTATATAACTCGTGTATGTATATTCTTTGGATGTACTTAGACATTGACCCTTAGACATTGTTCTGTCCTTTCCAATGTCAATAACTCGATCATAACGCACCCTATCGCATTCAAGAATAGCATAATAACCTTCTATATGAAATGAAATATGAAAACAAAATTGTATTTGAATTCAAACTGAAAAGACTTTCTATAGAGGTCTTACTGATGAAGAGATAAATGTTGATAAAAAAACGATACCCAAATGTTATAGAGTAGTCTTAGCAGCGTTGATAAAGTCTTAATCGATCAGTTCGATCGTCGATAAATAAATAAACCTTAAAAAGGTAAGCGAGGCACGTGCTCAGGCGCATCCCGTACGCGCATGCGTGGCAGCTGACTGTTGAGGCTAGTTGGACAGGTGTCGAGTGATTTAATTAAAAAGTTAACAGAAACGCGCCGACGCGACGCGACGCAACGTCTACGATCCAGTCGTCCGGTTAACTGTGGAGTCCCCTTCCTGCTCGACTATATTTGGACGGGTTATGTTTTATGCTTCGAAATGGTGAAGTAATTTTTGTAGTAAACTCTCCGTGTATATCCGAGCTTATACTGAATTATGAGAATTCATTTATTTATAGAGGTGAGTTCGTTGACTTGTTTCATACTATATTTCGAGGTAGTTTATGTTGGTTTATGTCATCGTGGTTGACATGACTTCAGTCACGGTGCGTTGGTTTTATTTCGAATTCCAAATGCTATTATTTATATATTATTTATCTAAAGTGTATTTTCCTTGCAACGTCATAAACTACTCTGTCAAAAAAGTACAGGGAAAAGATCAATAATACACAAAATGTTACTATAGTTATTCATCCAAATTTATTTTATCGTCTTTAAAGTATGCTCTCTCAGAAACAATACACTTACGCCAACGAATAATCCAATCATCAAAACGTTGTTTGAACGCTTTTTCCGGAATTGAGTTTTGTTCGCGTCGCGAATTCTTTATGTTTTTTACCGAATAAAAAGGGGTGCCACGAAGTCGTAATTTGAGTTTAGGAAAAATAAATAAGTCGCCTGGAGTAATATCTGGTGAATAAGGTGGTCGCTCGATGGTATTTGTTCAGTTTTTGGTCAAAAATTCGTTCACAATGATGGCCTTGTGCGAAGGCGCTTTATTGTGGTGCAAAATCCAAGAAAATTCTTTCCAGAAATCGGGCCTTTTTCGTCGAATTTGTTCTCTTAAACGCCGCATAACTCTCAAATAATATATTTTATTTACTGTTTGATCTTCCGGTAAGAATTCGGATGTCTTTGTCCATTATGAAATTCACAATACACACTAGATATGATGTAACTAAAACAGCACTGTATTTAATCTAAACGAGATGCAAATCAAAACTCCGCGCCAAAATGAAAAACAGTTGTACTAATCTAACAAAAAAATAACAGCTGTCATGTTATTTAAATAGATTGATAATAGATGACATCTTAAAAATATTTTCATTAGCATCAACAGATGGCATTCACAATGGAAATGTTTTTAACGAAAATATTATTTTAAACTCTTTGTCTGATTCTTCATATAACGGAGAATATACTTAAGCTTTAAAATGATGTTTGAATTATTAATTTTGATGTTGAATTAACGGAGATATGTCTTGGCCAGGAAAAATGCTATTGAAAAATAATATATAGGTAGTATAGATGTATAAGTTACTTAATTTACTTATGGATGTGATTGGCAATACGCAATGGCACACGAGACGTTCCAACTCAGTTTTCAGGAGTAGCAACCTATTAATTACTGTATTTTTAACTCCAGTAATTTTGAGGTTGGCTATAAACAGTGAATTGGTAGTAGTGTTTTGGCATTCATTAGTGCCTTCTTAGGGTCTAAACTGAATAAATAATTTTTTCATTTTGATTTTGAGTGACCTCTTAAGGCAAGGTGGACAAAAAGTCTGTTTGCGGTCTTCGTTTAAAAAAAAAAAATTATTGTGTACCAACATAATCAAAGTGTTAATATTGTGTTTATTATTATTAACGTTACTTATAGTTAAACAACAACGAAAACAGCGTTATAGATCAAAACAATCGGCATCATAAAGCCGGGCACACATGGTGGTCCCGCGACTCGGAAACCCGTACATTAAACGGTGCGGTCTCGTATGTCTGTGCACGCCATAAATTTACATACTTTCCTGTCCTATGAATGTAAACTTTGCGTGGTGTAAGTAAGGAGCGGTTAGAGATCGTATTTCGATTCTTTATCGACTGTCCGAGGAAAACTTGTTGACAAGTCATGAGTTTGACAGACTTTTGTTTAAAGTTCATTTATTTATTTCATTCGTAGACCAAATATATTTTAATAATTATTATTATAAGATAATGGTTTACGGATGGCGATTTCATAATTTTGTGCTCAAATAATTACATTGAAAGAATTTCTGCTAAGTACAATAATTCATACATACATAAATCACGCCTATTTCCCAACGGGGTAGGCAGAGACCACGTCCTTCCACCTGCTACGATCCTGGCATACCTCTTTCGCTTCTTCGACATTCATTAATCTTTTCATGCATGCTCGTCGGCTTAGAGTACTCTTGACCTTACCTTTCTTCAGAACGTCTCAAATTTGATCGATAAATGTTCGTCTAGGCCTTCCTCTTCCAACGATTCCTTTCACACTCGCATCCTAAATTTGTTTAGTCATTCTTCTTTCATTCATCATCTCAACATACATCCCTTTCTCAATTCGTGTGACTATATCTTCTTTCACACCACAAAGCTCTCTTATCACACTACATATTTCTTATCCTGTAACTCAATTTCACTCCTAACATACCTCTTAGCGCTCTCATTTGTACTGCATTTATTTTACTTTCATGATTTTTCTGCCACACCCAACTTTCACTTCCGTACATGAGTGTTGGAATCAACACTCCTCTATGCACAGTCAAACGGGCTTTCATAGAAATACTCTGGCTGTTCATAAAGGAGTGTAACGCCCCATTCACCATATTACCGGCATTTACTCTCCTTCCTATATCTATCTCACACTTTCCATCCCTGGTAAACATCGATCCCAAGTATACAAACTCACTTACTTGCTCCAGTTCATCCTCATCAATCCGGACACATACTTCTGTCAAGTTTTCTTCCTTTTCAAACACCAAAACTTTCGTCTTCTTTGCATTTACTTTCATTCCCTTTCTTTTCAAAGCTTCATTCATAATAGTCATCATCGCTTGCAAATTCTTAGCCGACGATGCAAGTAAAACTTGATCATCAGCGTAAAAAAGACTTACTACGTACTTAGAGAAGAAGTACAATAATAATGATTATATATTTGTGTGACAATAAAATTCATAGAAAAAATTATTAATAAAAAATAGGACAGGCTTGTTATTTCTCACTTTGGATATTTGTTATCTTATATGTATATCGACTATATTCTGTTTGTTACATATAAGATATGTGGTAAAGAAATGTGGCGTATCTTAGTTATCTTGTGTAGGAAAGTAAATTTATTAAAATTACTAGTACAAAGATCACCTACTTTGTAGATTTTATTCTGAAAGGAAGTCAACTTTTTATGGTTCCTCGTCATGGGCATAGAATTAAAGGATCATATGTGAAATTATACCGACATTATTGTTGTACCTACTGTAAATACTGGCAGTTTGTATACAGATTCATGAACATACCTTAGACATCTTTTCAGCTAAAGTTTGCCGTAGTTTGATACATATAATTTGTTTCTTGTCAAAGTTTGTTTTTATTATTGAAAAACAATTTTCGAAGTACACCATTTAAAACTTGGTTTTGAAAGGAAATATAATTAATCGATTTGATATTTGCCTCAAAAATTATTAATTATATTTATTATTAAGGCTAGGGTTTTATGAATATTTAAAATGCGAAATCGCTTCAGCTTATATAATGATCCACATGTTTGGATAAGGGCACTAATTATTTTATAAGATCGTCGCCTAATATCTGTGTTGATCTTTATTGTTGATAAGATATTAATTAACGGTTAAAGAAGCGTCCACATCGCGTTGTATTTAATATTTGGGATTAGTAATTTATGATTTGTATGCACAGATAAAGAACGTGAGATGGTCTAAGCTTATCGGCGGTAATAATATTCCAGGTAGTTTTAAAAGTGCAGCTTAATTATATCTATGACTAGAATGCCGTCGGTCGGGCACACGTGCGAATCATACTACTCCCACTCCCGGTCATTTAAAGATAAAAATGGTTATTGTGGGTGATCCTTGGAAGTTAGACATATAAGCTCTTGCTGACTTTTTTGTAGGTTTTTTATTAATTTGATATATTTTTAATGGTTTACTCAGCGTGAGCCATTTAAGCACCCGAATTGATTTTCGAGTTTTTTTTATTTGAGCGGAACTCTAATCCTTAAAAAAAGTAGCCTAAGCTAATCCTTATAACATCAGCTATCTGTCAGTGAAATTCCCTTATAAATTGGTGTTATATTACAAACAGACACTTAAATTTTATCAATTGTGTATAGATTAATTCATGTTTTGTATATGTAATTATTTTTATTGTATTTTGCGCTAATAATTACGTTGAGGATATTTTATTCGTGTTTCTGTTTGTTCATTTACCGAGTGTAACACACGACAATAATTATTGTGTCCGAGTGGATTACGACTACCATATACCAGTAAAAGCCGCCATAATGGCAAGGATAGGCATGTCGTGTTCTAGGAACAGCCGGTGTATATCCAGTAATGAAACGAGGAGTTAGGGTATCTGTAACCCGACTGGATCGCGACTGACATGCACATTACCGGTAATATACCCGTCCACAGTGACTCTCTTTTGGTTTGTCGCGTTTTGGGATCAGCCAATATATATCCAGCTGTCGAGAGGCTCGCAGGATGGCATGACTGCAGTGACCACCGATGGATCATTTTTTCGGTGATTGCCGTTGCTTCTGGAGATTGTACTATGTTTACTGCAAGTATAAAAAATATTGTCACGTGAAGTGTTTTTATAAGCACTTCGGTTCGTTATATGTTGTTACTTATTCTTTATTATAATTAATGTTTACTGCATAATTAATTACTTTTTAGTTATTGAAAGTGTAGTTTTCTTTCATTAATTATTTACTGCTATTAATTTATTGCTATTTTTTCATTTTTCTACATAAATTGTATCGGATACAAAGAAAGAAAAAAAAAATTAAGAGAACACATTTAAATGAAAAGGAATGTGGAAGTCTCGCGGTGAGATCGGATTTCAGTAGACGAGAACAGGTAGAAGGCAATTAAAACCAAAGAATGAACACAGTGACCCTGGGAATTAGCCTATGTATAATGGAAAAATTATAAAAGCTGATGAAGAAGATTTATTATAATTTGTAAAGTTGCTTCATACACACATTATTTCTTACTGCGTTATAATTTGCAAAATCTATTTAATATCATCAAAAAGTTATACTGTGCTCTGCTAATCCTATATGACTGATGTGTTACTAAGTTTACTGTCTTAATCATTTAGATGCTATTTGTTACTTTTGAATTAATTAAAATTAGTTTACAGCTACTATCTACTCATTTAAGGCACAATGTGTTAACAGTTTAGAAAAAATCAACAGTTAATAAGTATTATGAATTTGTGATAACTCAAAAAATATGTTTTCAGTATAGTTATACTTTAGACGTGTTTGGTAGAGGGTAAAATTAAAAGTTGTCCGAGGCATCATGTGACGGAAATGAAAAAATAATTTAAACTTGTAAAAAAAACATTATTTTAATTTGACTAAATTAATATTCATTTATACACGAAAATTGTTTTTCTCAACATTTAAATAAAACACGTACACGTACATAAAGGACACATAATTTTATTAAATATAATCTGTCCAATCTATTTTGGTATTTTTTTAATTTCTGATATAGGAGGAGTGTAATTTGTTCAAGTTTATTTCAAAACAACACATAACCAGCTTAATAACATCTTCAGCAAAATTTTCTGTTTATATCATAAACGTAATAAAATTTGTAGTAATTTTCAAATAAAAAAAATTCTGTGTACATTTGTACGTTCATATGAAAATAAATTATCACTTTCATAATTACCGTGTAAGTACTAAAACAGGTCGTCAGTATTGTGTCATTTTAAAACACATAAGTGTGTGGGTTTAATCAAGGTGTTTTCCTTTATATTACAATCTGCTTGGTTTCAACTGTTTCAACAGCGATCGCGCGTTCGGTCCCGGACCGTCTGTGAAGGCCCTAACGCGACCCACGCGCACTTTCACCGTCATTTGCATTTTGGTTCAACCCAAACTGTCTTGCGCAAGATAATCTCGTTCCCCATACGATACTCGTATTGTTCTACATTAAGTTTATGGGTTACGTTCGATGGTATCGGATAACGTTAACGAAGGAAACAAGTGTCCATTTTGTATTGGTACATTTCTATTTTTTTAAACTATCTACACAGCGATCACAATTGAGCTATTAATATATCTTTTGTTATTTAGATTTTAAGTATACTCTATTGTAATTTAAAAAGACAACATTTCTGTTGATAATTATTCAGTTCTTTGTAATGACGTAACTTAAAAAAAAGAGTAGATGCGAACGTTTAAAGAACAAAAAAAATATAATTTTCTTTTCAAAAGTATTGTGAAAATATGACTTTGGTTAAGTGCTTTGTAATTGTTTTACATATAATCAATACAGAAGTTTGGATTTAAAGGTGGTAAAATACTAACATATTTGTAAAATAAATTCTTTAAATCAAGTATTTATACAAAAAAAGAAGTTTATATATTATAACTTAGTGTTTTAAATATTGAAGATAAAGTTACGATGAGTGGAACAATAACCGAAGATTGCGTCAATTGAATTTAACATTAAATTAAAATAATTATAGGCAAAACACATTAGGCCGACTTGTGCATAACATACTGTTTATCTATATATTAATACTTGAAGCAAAAGCTTTTTCGGTATCTTTTTAAGCGTATTGCGTGCACGGAAGACTGTGAGTTTTGGCACGGTTAAAGTTTATACGGAGAAGGAGTGCAGAAAGCTGAAATTTATGTATAATATCTGCTACTAATATATTAAATTAAATAAATTAATACTGTGAATGCTAAATTGACCAATGCCATTGAACTTAGACCCCCCAAAATATTGATGTGTACAATGCGTAGGTTCATGAATATTGCAAAAATGTCAGAGAGAAAATAGTCTATGATCAAAAAGTCGCTGGTCGAATTTCGACCTTAGTATAAATAATAAATAGTATAAATAAAAATCTAAAGTCTTCGTAAGTTCTTTACTGATTTCTTTGAAATTTTGACACAACACGGCGCGACGCAACGTTGCATTTGAATGCGCGCGAATTTTAGTTGTTGTTTTTTTATGTGTTTTTATGCTTCACTTTTCAGAAAAGTAAACTGAGTTATAGCAACGCGTGGACGGGTACAGTTATCGTACAAATAAATTTGATGCTGCAATTAATCTATAAGAATCTCATGTGAGTCATTGAGGTGTACCCACAGATCAGTCGGTGTACCATTGCTTTCAAATCACAAATCATCAAATTGTTTAATCAGTTCGACTAGTATAAGGTATACATAGTTCTATGGATGAACGCGGTAGAATTGGAAAATATCCCGCATGGCGCGTCGCGGCGCACCCTCGCGGTAGTCGCAGTATCTTAAGTTGATTGGTTCAATGAGAAGATTGGTACAGTTGATGTTGAACGGCGGGACCGGGATCCGTGAGAATTGCTGCCGGCACGCGAACTGCATAAAATACCTGATACTAGCTCGTACTGTTAACACTGCTGTTGTGTAAGGAATGCTTCTATTTAGATAGGACGATTTCACGTGGTAATTTTATGTAGGAACATTGTCGTAAGTTCCGTCAGCGGTCAGCGTTAAAATTTGCTCTAAATTGGCTCTAAATGAGTTTGTTATTTTATTTATTAAGAAATCTACAGCATATAAATTCCTACATACGTAACATATTGAATTAACTAAAACAATTTCAGAATTATTAAAAAAAAAATCTGTAAGCCTATCGAAAAATAAATAAATAATTTGATAGTAATAAACATAATAACAATATTAATAAAAAAAACCAAATCAAAATCAAACATTATATTCCATTACAATTACACAATAAACAAATACCTTTATCAATAGTGGTATGTATGCTGTGTGTGCTTGTGTGTGTTTTTTATAACATATTTTGTACCTTATCTGTTATGATTTTAATATTATTTATTTAAAAGGTTTTGGATTTTAATTAGACGGACATGAAGACTTACTAATGGAAGCCGGACTAAAACGGTAGGGTGTGGGTGATTCGGTGGCTTTAGGTATTATACGATGTTTCTATTTATTTCAAATTTAAATCAAATTCAATTAAATTTTTTTTCCATTAATTATCACTCACCAATTTTAAAATATAATTAGTCTAAAAGAACGGCAAATATTGGCGAAATTGCTTACATAGGTAGATATTCGAAAAAAAATAATTCTTTCTACGGTTATAATATATATTTTCGAACCTTCTAAGTCAACCGCCATAATAACATTCATGTACAAATTTAAAATGGCCGTGTAGAGTTCATACATAAAAAAAATGACTTACGTCAATAAAATATTGCAATTAAGAGGCCTATATTATATTTATATTTACGAAATATGAGACGTAAATACCATTATTACAGCTGAATTTAGATTAATTTATTTGAATGAAGTTCAGTAGTATGTAAGTAGTCTATTAAAAAAAAAGGTATTATATTAACATTTAAAGGTCGCTCGAAAACAAGTAAATTACGCTACGTTACAAAAAAAAATCGTGATAGAACTTTGTAAAATAAAATATCATCTTAAAAATTTCAGAATACTTATAATGTTATCAGTAAATCATAATTAAGTACATGAAGAAGAAAAAAAACAATTTTGGCCTTTTTTCGAGTGTATTTTTGGCAAGCTTTCTTATAGCGTGTTAATATTTTTTGTGAACTCTTTCACGTGAGATCTTTTTTTTTCATCCACCCTAATGTACGTGTGTATAAAGATTATCGCTGTTTTAACGAAACAAACAAAAATGCAACCCCTTTATTTACAGTTATTTGAATATCACCATAAAAATTAATAACTTATTTGTATGTCCCACATTCACGCATTAATATTCTAGCTATTTTACGTAATTAAAAATCAATTCAAACTCATCTGTATACGAAACTAAGTGATATTCGATATGATTACTTATTTCATTATCATATATTTTATTACAGTGACGTTGTATTCAAGTTTTGTTAATAGTTATAGAGTTGTACAATAAATAATATATTTTATATAATTAAATAAAGACAATTATAAACTTAACGATATTATGATATAGCTTGCTGACATTTACGAGACTAATAATTTTTTAAGCATCTCAAGAGAATGTTTACCTATCTTGGACGTGATTTAAATTTGTTGGGATCTAACATATTTGGTATATCACATAGATAATTAATGATGTTATATATTGAACAGTATATTTGCTACGGCATAATTCTTGAAATGTAAATTTCAGATTTTTTTTATCCTACAAAGGTGATAAACAAGCATACGACCCGCCTGATTGTTAGCGGCTACCGTAGTCTATATACGCTTGTAATACCATAGGTACAACTAGCGCGCTGCCGACCTTGAAGCCCCCTTCTTCAAGGAATTCTGGAAACTTACTCACCACAGGATTACAGCACAAGGTTATTTGGCTGCGATCTTCTCCAGGGTGGAGGTATACCACCAGTCAAGCTGCCCCAAGTAGAGAGAAATCTAAAAAAAATTTCTCAGTGCACTAACACTCTTAAATTTTAATTTAGAAAGGAGACGGGTAATCTTTCATACAGACATGGGCCTGGGTAAAAAAAGAGATGTAAAAATATGAAAAAGGTGTAAATTAATAGCTAATACATTATCAAACAGTCACTGAAAATTATGCGGATTTTTTACAATCTAAAAGCAGTGATTTAAGATATTTCGTAAAAGCGAAGTCATGTAATAAATTTCAGTTAAACTATTTTTGAAGTAGAAATAATATTAAAAAGGGTTATGTTTATTATATTTTAAAGTTATTAGTTTACTTATTTGGTTGATTGTGAATTTTAATGATATTGTACGATTTTAAAATCAAAAATATATTCTTTATTATAAACCATATTTCAAGTAATAACATTCTGGGCCCAGAAATACCCGTCTCCTTTGACATATCGAGACAAAAAAATCGCAATGGACCCTTTGAGTTTGAAGTTATTTTACAGAAATAAAAAAATGTTGAACAAAGTAAAGAATTTTTATTAACATGTTAAATAATAAATTAGTGTTTTGTCGTTGGTGGATTATATGAAGATACGCGAGTTCGAATCCCTGCAATTACCCAAAGCTTTTGGTGAAGGCAAACATCGTGGTAAAACCTATAGGTATTCCGGTGCATACATTTTAGATATGTAGTTATGTAGTAAAGTTATCATTATAGGTTTTAGCGTTGTAGCCACAATGTCACCTGATCTTAAGTGACATGTGCTCCAAGATGGTAAGTACGCTAAACCTAAGAAGACTGGCTCTCAAGTGCATCTGCCGGAACACACCTAATTGGTGTTGGGTAACAGATTGTCAACTTGAGGGTGGTAGTTAGCCAGGTGGGCATTAGAAAAAGCCCTAACACCATGCTATTGTATAATTCAAAAAAAATTAACATGGTAACTGGTACATGATTCGTTTAATTTCGGAGACAACGGGAAGAAAGTTTTTTCTTTGTTTTATGACCTAAACCCTTTGGGTTACGTCTGTCTAGTTAAATCAACACCTTTTATTTAAAGTCACAATCTATGAAGTTTTATACCGAAAGGGCGTCAAAGGCACCCTGATCCCACATATTGAGACCAAGGATCCCTACCAGACTTTTTCTCTTTATTTTTGTTCCGGACACACTCCATCAAAACGTGATGCATATCTTTGACTTTGTTACATTATTGACAATTATACTAGCTAAAAGATAGTAGTAAGTATATAAAATTAATTATTCACGGTGGCGACACAGCTCGTTCAGTAGCATATACGAATTACCAGACACCGAGCTGCAAATATTCCCGGAGCGGTCGATTAGTTTCGCTAATTGTCGTCAACTAGCGCCGCCGCCAGACGAAACGTATGCGAATTACGTTATTAATTTTATTGTTGCAATTGGTATGATTCATACTAAAATATCTAATCATCTATACTAGTCTATATAAAATAACCATTGAACAGTCGAATTTTAGAACTTTTACTTCTTTTGGCGAGTTTAGTAGAAAGTAAGTAACATTGAGAATCCACGAATTGACTGTATGTTTAAAAATGAAGGTAAAATTATTGAGTAATATTGGTCTATAGATAAAAAGCCTAAAACAATTCAAATATAAAAAAAGTAATTGTTTATTTATTAGAAAATTAATATTTTTTGTCTGTGAGTCACGTGATTTGAAAACGTGACGTCACCATTCAGGAATCGTGAACGTTAGACTTTGCGTTGTCAAACTTGTCACTGTTATCATACAAAATAACATAGAAAATTAATGATGACATCACGAGACTATAACGCATCGTTTTTGTGGTGTACTTTTTATTTAGATTAAAAAAAAATTTTAAATCACTTTTTATACTGTATTAACGAAAAAAAATATTATTCATATGTATTATCTATATACAATTAATAAAATTAAAGTGTCTGTTTGTAATGTTAAAATATCAGTTTTTTACTAAATGCATATGAAAGTATATACGATACCTATAACAAAAGCCCATTTTTAAAATTTTTGTCTGTCTGTCTGTTTGTTCCGGGTAATCTCCGAAACGGTTGGACCGATTTTGACGGTAACTTAGGTTACTTTTATTTTAGAAAAAGAATTAGGGTTTCGCACAAATAAAAAGAACAAGTCATGGTGAATCAATTCGGGTGCTTAAATGGCTTATGCTGAGTAAACCACAAGAAATATAGCAAATTAATGTATGATATAACTATAGGCATTAAAAAGACCTACAAAAAAGTCCGAGAGAGTATATATCTATCTTCTAACGAACACCCACAATAAGCATTTTTGTCTTCAAAATAGCCTGAAGCGGGGGAGCAAGATTCGCGCTGGCATTCTGTAGTCCACGTGAGCGAAGCCACGGGCACAGCTAGTTTTCAACATATAAAGTGTTTAAAACAATTATCCAAAAGTTGTCAACTCCCGGATTGCGCGCGCTTAATGTCGCGGAAGTGCGACATGATGAAGTTGGCTGACAATGAAAAAAAATAATTTTACTGACTTTTATTATTTGAAATAGTATAAAAATAATTTAACGATGTATAAATAATACTATGTAATTAAATTTATAAAAGGGCAGTATTAATAGGTTAATTTTATTGATCGTTGATAGTTGATTTGATCATGTTGTTGGTACGCAAGAGAACATTTTAGTAGTTGTTTCTGTTTTGTTATTCCAAAAAAGTATAATAACTTTTTACGTAAGAATATACAAAGTGCACATTAAAAAAATCTTTTTATTCTGACTAGCGTTCACCCTAAGGTCGAAATTCGACCAGCGACGTTTTGATCATAGGTTATTTTCCGTATGACATTTGCAGTATTCATGAACCTAAACAATGAGTATTATCTACATCAATTGCTGTCACTTTTCATTGAATGACATTGTCAATATTTTTGGGGTCTAAGTTCAATGGCACTTGTAGGGTTCGGATTCGCAGTATTAATTTATTTATTTTAATATATTAGTAACAGATATTGTAGATAAATTATAGCTTTCTGCACTCCTTCTCCATATAAACTTTAACCATGCCAAATCTCACAGTCTTTCGTGCACGCAATACGCTTAAAAAGGGGTACAAAGTTTTTGCTTCACGTATTAATATAATAAACAGAATAAATCACTTGTTGTTATAATATCGCTCGAATCGAAAGACGTTTGTAGTAATATTTACGAGCTGGCAATAAAATAATCGAAGGAATTTCACGAAACACATAAAAAAGAAACATTCACTATAAACAGGAACATATTTATCTTTATATACATTTTAAAGTCGCACAATGTAATCAAATGATACTATACGAAAACCTGTTGTTAATAAAAATAATAAAGTGTTCAGGTGCCTGCCAGATGTCACCAGATGTTACTTGTCTTGTACACCTGCAGCTTCGTATTCTGTTAGATAGGTACAGATTATTCATCTATTATAACCAATTCGGTAACTTATTTAATGTTAAGCTAGCTGTTTTCCGTCGACTTTACTGGGCGTAAATAAAACTTTCACTCGTAGATAGCTGATTTTATAGGGAGTAACTTAGGCTACTTTTATTTTAAAAAAATAATTAGAGTTCTGAACAAATAAAAAAAACTGGTCATGGTGAATCAGTTAGGGCGCTTAAATGGCTTACGCTGAGTAAACCATTAGAGATGTAGTAAATTAATGTACTAAATAATTCTAGAGGTTAAAAAGACCTACAAAAAAGTTAGCGAGAGTTAATTTATCTTCTAAGGAACACTCACAATAAACATTTTTGTCTTTAAAATAGCCGGGAGTGGGGGAGCAAGATTCACGCGGTCATTCTGTAGTCCACGTGAGCGATGCCGCGGGCACAGCTAGTCTAGTAATAAATCAACTAAATTTTTTTCAGCAATTTAAAAGCTTGTAGAAATATAAGACATAATCAAATTCTATACCATATTTCAGTCTGTTTAATAATTTTCCCCTTTTTTATATAGTAGCACTTGTACCTGATGGTATGCGACTACTGAGATATTTACAACCCATCGCCGTTGTGTTGCTGGCCACATTTGTTGCCAAAATCGAATCGGTAATCCCAGAGTTTACATCTTACACCCAAACTCACAAACTTTGCCTCTTTGTATTAATGGACAATCTACACTAATATACTAACTACTAATATAATAAAGCGGAAAAGTTTTTTGTTTATGTGTTTATTTAAAAACGTTAATCTCTGGAACTACCAGTCGAAATCGAAAAAATATTTTTATATATAATAGCCGACACACGAGGAATAGTATAGGCTATAAAACATTAGACTATAATTCTTAGCTAGCCTTAAATATTGATTTTTGTTACGTAAGTCGAAGCCCTCGCGAACTGCTTTATCTGCGTGCGCTGGCGTAATAGTTAATGATACGTAAATACAATGTTCTAAAAAAATATTGGTCATTAGTATATCCAAAAAACAAAGTCCGCGATAGCATATATCTATCTCAATATGGTTTTTTACAAAAAAAAATTCTTGAAGATTATGAATTAATTTATGAGTATTATTTTTAAGCATGGTATATTAATCCTTACCAAAAAAAGTTACTTCATCATAAAGACAATTTTATGTAGATAAACTTTGCCTTTTACAGTATGTTATTTGGATGCATAGTTTGAGAGACAATGCAATGCAAAATTAAAATAATTCAACACTCGGCTCGGGTCTATGTCTGTAGTAGTAGTGGCGCGAACGATTCGTGTGATGTCGCGATGTAACCATCTGGCCGCCCGATAAAAATATTGCCTAAAAATACTAAAGTATTATAAATCATCATCAGTGATATCTTTTAAATTATATGCGGGTGAAACCACGCGGCACCGCTAGTAATATATGTATAGATGAAATATGCACTGTACATTATTAAACCTTAACAATTCTAATTAACATTGCACTATATAAATTTTTTTTCATTGAACTATTTTATTTTTTAATAATTATTTTATTAGTTCGAGTATCTGAAGTGTGTTATTTATATTTTACGATGTCGTAACTAGGTGGTACTGTGGTGTTCCATAGGGGCTGGGTGTAATTAAACAAATAAAAACATCATAGTTCAAAGTCTCCATGCGTGAACAAATCGCAAGATCTAAAGGTGATCGGAAATAGCCCCCCTTCCGGAGCGTGAGCCAGAAATACACGCGTCAACTCCTGCGCACATCCGATACTGGCGTTTATTTTGTCGATGTTAAAATCACAACGTCCACAAATATCAGAATAATATCCAATAATAATATTAGACATAATCTCTAAAATTATACCATACTAGCTGATCCGCGCAACTTCGTCTGCGCCACACAATGGAGGTTCTTAAAAGAAATAAATTTTCCCCGTTTTGCAACATTTTTCATTGGTGCTCCGCTCCTATTGGTCGTAGCGTAAAATTATATATAGCCTAAAACCTTTCTCTTCATTTTTCCATTCTTCATCCAATAGTTCTTGAGATGAGCCCGTTCAAACAAACAAACAAACTCTTCAGCTTTATAATCTATACAATTAATAAAATTGAAATGTCAAAATAACAGCTTTTTACTAAATACGTGTGAAAGTATATACGATAGCGCGAAGCATAAGCGAATCACTGTGACGAACTTTTCACCACATGCATGGTGGTCGCGACGCATTCGGGCAAACAACCCTACCACCCCGCTATCGCAATTTCCTCTTTCGTTTCTCAGCAGGGTGCACCACGTGCAGGTGAGGTTGGCTTGGTCGTACCCCTTGCACCCCAAATCGCTATCTAGTCGAGCTATACAGTTCTAACATCCCAAATTGTAGGATTTATATCTATACCGATCAGCGCGTTGTCTGTGACGGTAAACTTGATTCAGGACTTTTGAAACTGCTTCAGGACAGGGATCTCTTTCGGTGAAAACCTTCGCCGCCTGCAACTGCGGCCGTGTCCCTTGTATTATGACTTATGACGCTGGGGCTTGTTGTCCGGCATTGAGGCTTCATAATTTTTCTCTTAAATGGAGGATATTGGATCTCTGGCTCTTGTGGAGGTCTGGTGTTCAGCGCTGCTATTTTCTGGAGGTGAACATGCGCTGACATGTCCGCTCTTCGGAACATGAGAGTTGAAAGGCTGCATAAACTCATCCAGGCTATCTCTATCCGCAGATCGCGATATATGGTCGAGTTGCGTTGTCCGTGTAGATTCGAATAACACTTACTCTGAGTCATAATCGTTTGAAAAAATACAAATATTTCATTTTGTAACAGTCCACCTTGTACTGGAAATGCACCTGTGACCAGTCGACTTAATTCTGCGTCACAATACTCATCGATATACTGTAGTTATCTTTGCAATATGAATTCAGAGGCCCTGTTGTGGGCTGCGAAAATATCAATACAATAACGATAAGTCATAAAGCTTTAGTCACACGTATGTAAACAGATACGTTTTGGCGAGTTACCGACCGGTTATGAACCCGATTCTATTTACGTAGCTGGCGCTTCGCCAGCGGCGCGGCGTCTCGTCGGCCATCGCTCACTCTGACCCGTTTCCTTTGGGAACTCTTAGTGGACCTTAACAAGAACTTGTCTCTAAAAGGTAATTTGTATAGAAATGGGGTTGAATTATTAAGATTTTTTTCAGAAAAAGAAAACCAATTTCAATGTTTTTGAGGAGTTCCTTGGCGTATCTTGGAAGTCGAAGGTCCAATGCCAATGACATTAAAATGGGACTGTTCTTGAAAAACAATCATCCAAATTAGCTCACAAATAAAGAAGTTATGGTTGAACATTCATAAGAAATATACCTTCGAATTAAGAGCCTCCTATTTTTTTTTAAGTCGGTTAATAATTGTGTTCATTCGTCGTAATAAGTTTAGTGTAGTTCTTAATCGCCTGACATAACATAACAAGAAATTAATGTAAGAAACAGTTGAAGCAGTGATGGCTCAGTGGTAGTTAGTACGGACTTCGCGACAATCGATGTGAGTTCGAATTCCTACAATACTGATCTTTCGCTGAAGTAAAACATCGTGATGAAACCATGACATGGTAGTAGGGCATTTTCTAATGCCAGCCAGGGTAACTACGACCTTCAAGTTAAAAGTCTATCGCCAAGCACCTATAGGTGTGTCCCGGCAGCTGCACTTGAGAACCAGACACCATCTTGGACCAAGTCGTTACGCAAAACGCAAAATCTAATGAAGAAAAAATAAAGTAAAAATAGATATAAAAAGTCATTGTTGCTATGTTCTTACAAATGCAAATTATCGAATGTGTATGGTGACCACTGTCTCCTCATAATTGATATCAATTCAAACTTAAAGCTTTTCGAATAATTGTCACTGTAACTTAGGTCTATCTAATACCCACTTCATATATGACTACGGTTCTAACTGAGACTTTTCTATAGCTGAGAATTGGGGTGGCACGTTCCATGTTCCAGTGTGTCGCTAACTTTAATAACAGATTCACACTCGCTGTCCTCGGGGACTACAGTTTTACGGTAACCTACATTGCGGCACGAACAAAAAAGTTCTCTAAGTCACTTCTTTGTTATACTGTGAAGCTGAGGAAGTGTCTGGCCTTTTTATAATACGGAGCTCTTCAAACATAACGTAAGGCATTTGAGCAGGCCGGCATGACAGTAACAACTGACAGTAGATTGTAGATCCTTCGGTGGACGCCATATTGTTGGATTATGCTTTGCCGTGCTTACGATAATAAATTTAATCATTTGCACCATGTATATTTCTCTGTCTCCCCCAGGATTTTGGTTGGCGCGCCTGAAGATGAGCGGTACCCTCTACGATACAACAACATCTCCCGACCTGGTGCTGTATACCGCTGCGAGCCAGGACAAAGGGTATACGCGGCTGAGGGACAAGAACAAACCCCGTTAGCCAGATGCCGAGAAATGGTCTTCGGAAAGAAATACAGTGAGTTCTACTATAATTTAAGGATCTTATACCTACTGCATGTTTGTACCATGTCCTTCTTGTCCTTACTTAATGGCAATGTATGTTTATACAGAATAATGGCTAAGTCACGTGGGTAGAATATTATCATAATCTTCTAAATTTAAGGAACTCTTTAACAAGATGGTGGCTCTCATATGATAGATTTCCAGGAAGTATTTGTAGCAACTTATTTGTTTATTTATTTATCTAACATTTAATACTTTCCGTGTAGATAATTCTTTTCAAATTTGTTCACAATAAATAAAAATGTAATGTCTTTAAACATTTTTTGCGTCTTCAAAAAGTAATATTGAAAATTCATAATGCCAATCATTTAAGCGATATAGACGTCCCGTGTACAAAATTTCAAAGAAATCGGTCAAGCCTCTATAGTAAGTAGATTTCTATTTATGTAAAAAACTAGTTGTGCCGACGACTCTGCTCGCGTGGATTACAGAATTATTGTTTATAAAGATATCTTCTTTTTTTGATAAGAACAATTATCTAATGAATAAAACAAAAAAAATCTATGCAGTACTTTTTGTGTGATACATGCACAACGGCAAACCTCAATCATTTTATTTATATATAGTTAGATAACAATAGGGAATGAAAGGAAAACAATTGAAGCAGCATTGGCCTACTATGTTACATGTAAATAACGGATGATGACAAGCGCCGACCCGTGGTGCGCATGCTCTTGCACACCCTGACAGGTACGGCGCGGCCTCGCGGCGCACGCGCAGTTGATTTACGATCCATTCGCGCACCGCCCGCACCAGCGCCATGCCACTGCGCATTGTTCGTTGCGGACCTAAACAAATCGATGTTATATTTCAAGTCAAGTAGACATAAAAGGTTTTCACTTAACTATTCAAGATTTGGCAATGCAAATTTATTTTGCTCTTAGATTAAAAAGTATTAAGCAAAAAAAAAAAATTATTGTATGTACCTATGAACGTATTCAAGAAGTTAAACGTCTTTGTTTTAACAAAACAAAAATACCTCTACAAGTTCAAAATAAATAGAAAAATGAAATTAACCATAAAAAATAATAACGGAAATTAGTGTTCATTCATTTTAATTAAATTAGAATAATGTTTGTTTATAGGACAATGGATTAATTATTTTTACATAATTAAAAAAAAAAACAGTAAAATGAATTCACATTGATGGTTAATATCGCACTTTCGTCACGTCTTGATGCGTACGCATCTCTCAATTTTACTCTCTACTAAACACACCAAAAGATATAAAACCAAGCATTTGTAGCATCTTTTTGAGTTAATTTTAAATAAGCCAGCATTTATTTAATTTACTTTTTTTTCGATCTGACTCCTTAAGGATCCCGAAGCCTCAGAAGGTTTTGACAGTTTCTCTAGGCTTAGTTTTAGTTTACTTTAAAAAAGAGGAAATTTTATGCGCGTATGACAAGTTCTGTTGTGCAGTTTCGCAGCATGATAGTCAGACCGCATAGCGTATGCGTAAGTGATATTCGTACTGTTTCACTGTTGCAACCATTGCACATTGTAACCCTGTGGTTTTTGATTTAGATTAATAGGGAAATTATTCATGTAAAAAACATGTTTATATATGATAAACTTGTTTTGTAAATTGTAAAATATATTATTAATCTATACTAATATTATAAAGCTGAGGAGTTTGTTTGTTTGGTTTGAACGCGCTAATCTCAGGAACTACTAGTTCAAATGGGAAAAATGTTTTAGTGCTGGATAGCCCATTTATCGAGGAAGGCTATAGGCAATGTAACATTACGCTATGACCAACAGGAGCGGAGCATCAATGAAAAATGTTGCAAAAACGGAGGAAATAAATAACTCCACAGCAAAATAATGATCAAGTTTCGCGCGCGCATTTTGATTGTGCGGAATGATGTGGGAGGCGGGCGGCACCTATAATACAATGCTTACGACACCAACTCTCTCTACTTAAACCTTTCTCTCTCTCTGTTATGTGGCGCAGACGAAGTTGTGCGGGTCAGCTAGTATTAAATATTATAAGCCGTAACTAATCACCATATCTATTTTATGCAAGTTGCCAAAATGTAGATGCTTCGGTGGATATGCGGAGTGTCCAGGCTCGATAAAATACGCAACGAGGACGTTCGTGGCAGACTGGAAGGAAGTCACATCGCTGACAAGCTCCAAGAAAGTAGGCCACGCTGGTTTGGGCACATCAAGAGGACGTCCCCAGATCCAGAGGAAGAACTAAACCTAAATGGGCAGATGTAGTCAAAAAGATTTTAGTTCCTGCAATGTTACCGAATACGATACGTCCGATAGAGCGAAGTGGAAACGAAACACGAGGAAGGCAGACGTCACTATCAGATTGTATTTGCACAGGGGAGAGAGAGAGAGAGAGATTATGCTCCAAGATTGTACTGTATTTGTGATTTGCATTGATTGCAAGTAAAGTTAGGCGGCCTACTAAGAGGGGGCCGGTGTCCCCGTGCCCGTAACTGGCTACGCCTCTGTTATACTCTATTCATCAACTGTAAAGTTACTTCGTTTGATTTTTGTATGTTTGAACGCGCTAATCTCTAAAACTACAAGTGATAATTGAAAAAATATTTTTGCATTTTATAATCAATTTATTAAGGATGGTTATAAGCTATCTAACGTTACGCTACGACTTTTAGGAGCGGAGTAGTAGGCATAAATGTCAACCAATCTGTCAATCTGTAGGCGAGTAGTTATCACATTATGTACATATGAAATAGGCACGTAGAATCCAAATTTAACGCAGGTGAATCCGCGAGGTACAATTAGTTTGTTTATAAAGCAAATAATTAATGTATAAATTAAATCCTAATGTATGCATGTTAAATATAAGAAATGGCGTACTTATGGCGAGGTTACATATTTTATAACCACCAATGACCAAATATGCACCGATGTCCCGTCTCATGTGTAGGTTTAGTTTATTTTGTAATGTACGACTCGGCCTTTTTAAAAATACCACCTACGAAAAAGTTATGGTCTGATTCATACAAAAGGATTTAAGAGAGGTATTCAAATTATCCTAAGAGGTAATTCTTTGCCCTTCGTAAATAACCAAAATAAACTTCGATACAACAATGCATCTGCATGAATCACGGGAAGCCGTTAAGATTCCGCAAACAGTTCTAAATAAAAATATTTTTTTTATAATTACCGACGCGATATTCGTGAGTTACTTTTGATTTGATTTTACTCGTTGGATTTATAATATGTCTTAAAGGTACATATAAAATACCTATTATATTTTACAAATAAAATAAAATATAGTAAAATTTTCATTATTATCTTTGACATTTTTAATTTATAAAACTGACGTCACATTATAAAACTCATGTCCAAGCTAGTCGCGTTCATTAATATTTTTGAATATGAAATACTACTACTACTATTATTATATACTAAAATGCATTTATATAGTTAAAACTATTGAAAAAACACATGAAGTGACTGTATTACCTTTATTAGACTTTGAGTGAACGCAATGGACGTAATATTAGGGTCGTTAGCAATTTAAGTTACAATTAAATTATATATTATATTAGTCTATAATAACAAGAGACACTATAACAATTATTGGAAAAAGATATTACCCCTCTTTTGTCATATCCTAAATTGAAATCAATGCATTTACCTTAAACGTAAGATTGAACCCTGTATGTATATCTTAAACGTACATAGTTGTACAAATATAAACATTACATATGTTGCGGCATTTTGCTTAGTCAGGTGAATCGGTGAAAGGATCACCGACATGACTTGTAGATTTAGTGTTTTTCTGGTTGGTCGGGGATCTACTCACCCCGTAATTGATCAATAAACTGCTTATTCATTTAATTTCACATTTGTGACTTTAAACATATTATGTTTAAACCCAGTGAAGCAGTAAAAGCCGCCTGAGACTCGAGTTCTCTAGACCCTTATAGCTAATAGTGTAGTCAGTACTACATTTGTACAACATATCTATGCTAATATTATAAAGCTGATGAGTTTGTTTGTTTGGTTGAACGAGCTAATTTCAAGAACTATTGGATGAAGAATGGAAAAATTATTTTAGTGTTGGATAGCCCATTTATCGAGGAAGGCTATAGAGTCTATAGTAAAGGCTATATAATATCACGCTACCACCAATAGGAGCGGAGCATTAATTAAAAATGTTGCAAAAAAAACGGGAAAATTTATTCCTTTTGAGAGCTTCCAGTATGTGACGCAGACAAAGTTGCGGGGGCCAGCTAGTATGTTACAAAGTAGTAGTGTAGCTTGCGTAATTGCTATTATCGTATCGTATTGTGTAAAACGGATCACGCGGTCGGAAAGAGTTTCGAGTGTCCGACATATTTGGAGGTAATCGTTGCACAATGGATTTAATTTTAAGATACGATCGAGGATGTGTTGTTGCGGAGAGCGCGGATAAAAATATTGCATCGTGAATTATTATGTAATTTTCACACTTATCATGTACAAGAATTTTAATATTTGTTTATTGTTTCATACACTTGCTTTTGTTCACGGTTAAATTCCTGTAAATATTTACCTACGATCCTTAATTTTGGTCGTGTCGCACCATGTCAGAGCCGGGTTACGGTATCGGCAATCGTCAATCTTTTTAATAGTTCATAAAAGGATCGATCAGAAGACAATGTAAGAGTAGATACAACGACAATGTAATATGTGATTAGCTAAATCACATAAAATGAAAGTGTTTTTTTATTTAATTTAAGCTCTTAGAAGGTACTTATGATGACAAAATGTTACCATCGGTTCGGAAAACGTCCCAATCATAGGGAAGAGCCGGCATTTTTTTAAAAATTAATGATTGAATGAATACTTTTTTGGACTTTTAGTTTCTACACTGGCGAGTGTAATGCTATACAGCATATTCTTCCAGCCAACCAGCGGTAATGTGGATAAAATGTTATCGTCGGTAATACAACAGGATATTAAATTTAAAACAAAAAAGAGCAAACATATAAAATACGTTTAAATAATTAAAAAAAATAGTATACTAAATAAATAAAAAATAAAGTTGAATTAAATATCCATACATACAAGAACACATATACACATTTATACGTATGCATGTACAAATAAAAGTATGTACACAAGTTACAAATGCAAATCGTAAAAATTTTCATCACTCTGCCTCTTGTTTATTAAACAAATATCGGTGAAGTTGGTGATCACATATTTTGTACATAATGTTTACATTTATCATAATTTTTAGTGAATATACAGTGTAGTAGTAGTTTGCAGATTTCACTATCATTCACGTAATGATCCACCCTAAAATAACATTTTAAAAGTAAAATCTGCATGTTTTGATCCTTGATCTTACAGTCCAGAAAATTGATAATCTACTGAGGAACATTAATATAGAACCTAAAACTATTACCTAAAAAGGTTTTATTAATCTTAATAAGTCTTAAACGTGGGCGTAATTAGTTTTGCTAGGCCAATCAAGTGCAATGGCTGGACGGATAAACATATCTCGGGCTATTTATTAATAACATAGTTATTTATATGTTTATTATAAACGTAAATAAATGCAACAATGATCAAATTTTACACTTTCACTTGACACAGTCACTTGAGATCCGAACCGTGACCCTCGGGTGCATTAACTGGTAATTAACAAGATAACAGCCGCGCCGGTAGAATCAGTCAGTGGGTCACGTGGCACTTGCGTGGGCGCATCTCGTGGGCTGAAGACTGCGCCCTATTGGGTTATTGCGCCAGATTGATCGTGTATATTAACACAAAATTTACTTTATTGTTGTAAACAGAGTTACTGTATACAGGGTGTGTTATGTGTGCCGCTTTTCTAGTTAAAATGGTAAGAAAATTAATAATTTAGTGAATAATTAAATATAACATAACATACCATCATGCCAAAGCTGCTACTAAGAATTTCATAAAAAACTTAATAACATTTTGCTCGACCTGGGAATCGAATCCAGTACTTCGAGCATAGCAGTCGCGCTTAGGACTACTAGGCTAATGAGGCAGTTATAACTAAATATGTATACTGTAATATGAATACAAAAAAAAAACCGGGTAATACTCTACCTTAGGTACGTAACTATACATAATATTTTATAGATAATGCTTTATTTTAATAAAAAAATTATTTAAATTGGTTTTTAAGTATGTTGGCCGGAGCTAATTCACTTTCAAGGTAACGCGCAATGAATGACGCCTTTTTCTTTACTAAATTAAGTAAACTTTGTAAGTGTTGGTCAGTACACATCGTTAGATTATTCAGAGCGATATTAATTATTAGTATCAATATAAATAATAGGTATACACTTTACTAGTGTAGGATAGTGTGGAGAAAATTTCGTGAAATAAGTTATGCTTTTCGCATGAAAGAAGATTTTAATGCTTGGTTGGTCAGAGAGGTATCTGACCGTTATTCGAGACGTTGTCGCATAATATTAGCTGAAGTTTTGGACAAACTTTGTCCTAAAATATAACAAAGAATTATTACTGAAGGAATAATAGTAGTACAATAGTTGATAGAATTTTTAAGAATAATTGCATTACATCATAAACTGGCGCTGGGACAATATCCCATTAGAGTATGGGAGTCGTGCTCTGCGCTGGTATAGGTCGATGGTTCACCCACGGTTCCGTAGGAAGCGCAATGTTCAATTTCATAGTTTAAAAGATAACCGAGTTCAAAAGAGATAACGCTCAGTTGAGCATGCAAATAACTAGTGATGGTATTATAGTTTGGAATTTGTCGATACTTGTTTACGCTACTGTAGAAAAGTATTATCGATAATTTGGCACGGCAGAAAGTAATAAAAGAACTTGTTCACGCTACTACATAGCCATTAAATAGTATAATTATTAACTGTAAATATTATTTACACGATAAAAAAAAGATAAACTTGATCGAGTTTCCTGTCGGTTCTTATCGATGACTGGGATGTTTTCCGAACCGGTAGTAGTATTTTAATGTTCTTCAGTGTTTTCTTAGGGCCAAAACTGGATCATGAATTTTTAATTTTGGTAGAGAACTTTGCTGCTTTCTGTGATTTGCGAAATACATATGTTTTTAATAGATATAATTAAAATACTACTATAGTTAACACCAGTAAATAAGATTTGTGTAGTTACTACTCGTTCTTTTCGGTATTGTTTTATTTTAAGCGATAACTTCGACATGTATTTATTCCTTTTTCTAACGTGTAACTTTTTTATTAAGCCAGTTGCTATTATTAGTTTATCTGTTACTCGTTTGTGTATCTATTATAACGCATGTCATATTCCTGTCAGAATGAATAAAGTTCATTACTGACTATAGCAATTAGGGCAGGAGTTTTGGAGAATCGTTTGGTTGCCACAAAATTTAGTGTTCTTACTTGATTCTTTTTAACTTTGGCCTCTATGGTTCCGATTATGTTGGTCGAATTGTGTTAATTTTGTTTTTATCGACATCGTCACTTCCCTTAATGTTATCTGGTTTGTTTAGTATTACCCAAGTGTCATTGTTGTAATCGACGGTGACTTGGGTAAACAGCACCGACTTTTGCGCTTATCACTTGCTTTTATGTTATCACGAACATTACACTCTTTGTTTTATATTAAATATCAGGAGCCTTGTATAGGATGGCTTCAATTTTTTTACCTATAGTAATATTTTAACTTTATGCTACCACGCAACCAATTGGCATTCAAGCATAATGTTTTGACGTACTAGTATAGCTTTATCATCTAAAACGTACAGTAAAGATGCTACATTTTTTCTGTATAAATTGAGGTAAGAACAGAGGTACAAATATGGAAGTTTTCCATACGTCCATGATCGCGGCATGTCCGTATAAACCAGCACGAGGTTCTGCTATAAAAGGTAGAGGTCAAATAACTTTAATTAAAATATCAACTGGAGTGCAGCTAAATAACCAAAAACATTTACGAGTTAATCGTCACGTAATTGACTTTCAGAAAGCTTTCATCCATAAAGACATAAAATCTATGACTTTATAGACACCAATATCTAAAACAAGTTGATAGTAAATTGTCTCTAGTTATTGTGATACACGTGGGCTTAAATATTTGGTGACGTGGGAGCTCCGGCGTGGGTGGTAGGTTCAGCTCCTTGGTATAAAATTCCTTTCAATAATCACTACTTTAATATGACAGATTTAGTGGACATGAACAACATTGGATAATTTAGTCTCAAATGGATCAATTATTAAAAAACATGGATTTATAATATACTAGCTGTGCCCGTGGCCTACAGAATGCCCACGCGAATCTTGCTCCCCCGCTCCCGTCTATTTTAAAGACAAAAATGCTTATTGTGGGTGTTCCTTAGAAGATAGGCGTATAATCTCCCGGCCCTTTTTGTAGGTCTTATTAATACCTATAATTATGTAGTACATTAATTTGTTATATCTCTTATAGTTTACTCAACAGAAGCCATTTAAGCGCCCGAATTGATTCACCATGACCCAATTTTTATTTATTTATGCGGAATCCTTATTCTTTTTCTAAAACAAAAGTAGCCTAAGTTACTCCCGATATCATCAGCTATCTATCAGTGAAAATCCCGTAAAAATCGGTCTAACCGTTTCGGAGATTACACGGAAGAAGCAGACAGACGGACAGACAGACTAAAATTTTAAATATAGGCTTTTTGTTATTGGTGTCGTATATACTTTCATATGTATTTAGTAAAAAACTGTTATGTATTTTGACATTACATACAGACAATTTACAGATTATTTTAAACGTACAGATCTAAACTACCATAAAGTCTTATAAAGGTTGGGTACCATTCGACCAAATACATTTGTATTTAGAAGGTCTTAAGAGATAACGAATATAGTTTGAAATCTGCACTTAAGTTATTTTTACTCGTACCCGGTGCCTCAACCTTAAAGCAAAATAAATGTAAAAATGTTGGAAACGAAATAAAACGCTCCCAAACTTTGTATTTTCCGTATGTGTTAGTCTTTATTACAATCATAGCTGATGTTATGATTGTTGAGGATGGGAGTATGCTGAGAATGGATGCAGAATTATAGCAATATACTGGTAGATGCTAGGCGAAAGGTTTTCAACTAGAGGGTCATGGTTGGTCAGGCGAGTATTAAAAACAATCGTGTTCACAATCCTATGCCACGAGTCTCAAAACGGCATCCATGTGCTATACCATAAAGTACACAAAGACTTATACTGTCTTTGTAGGGGTAAGGAGCGAGTCCTGTGTCATAAAAATGTATAGTAGTAGCTCGTTGATGAAATATAAAGTTTTCAGTTAGGTATATCTCTGTTAAATAATAAAAAGTTTTAGAAATATTGTGTTAGCTAACTGAATGCATTATAGCAACTAATTTAAATATATGATAGAATCTTATACGATTCTAATAACAATTATCTTCTTCTTCTTTCTGCTTCATTTTTCTTCTGCTTATTTATTTATATATAAAAATTGATGTTGCACATTACCTATGGACTCCAAAACGGCTGGAGCGATTTTTATGAAGTTTTCATATTAGCACAGCGGGTGATCCTGTAAAATTTGATACCGATCTAATCAATGTTCCCTGTTTTGGAGTCCAACATAATAAGCAATATAATAATAATGTACGTAACCGTACAGGCTTCCTTCCCTGCCCACCTCAGTCGGAGCACGGCGTGTTGAAAGGTATAATTGGCAGCACAAGCCACATTAATAATTAAGTGATTTACCGTTTTCGCTTCCTTATCTAATTACAAATGAATACGTGTAATCATTTTTTTTAACAATTTGCTAACAAATTCTCAGTCGCCCACGCGTTGGACAAGAAGTAAACATGTATATGTTTGTGTACCAAACTAGCGGATTAACCAACGTCGGGCAAAACCTCGTGAATGAGCGACTTCCGTCTTAGGAGTGTTGTGGTGTTGCTAACAAGTTTGTTTACTGGATTCGCTGCTGCGTAGGTTTAATTTCCGAAATTAGTTCCCTTAACGGTTTCGCGCCTTTACCGAAGGTGATGTTATTCAAATTGAAACTTGTCTGTACAAATAAAATAAAATTGAAACGTCTTTTTGTTATGACAAAATAACAACTTTAAACTTTAATGTACCTACATGAAAGTGTACACGACACTTACAACAAAAACAATTTTTAAATTTTTCGTATGTCTGTCTGTCTGTTTGTTCCGGGCAAATAACCGATTTTGACGGGACTTACACTTGCATATATCTGATGTTATATGGAGTAACTTAGGCTATTGTTTATTTATTTTTTTAAATTATTGTTCCGCGCAAATAAATATCAATTCGAAAAAACGACGATTTTGGGGCGCTTACGCTGAGTAGTAAAATAGTAAATAAATGTATACAGAATAAAGGGAAATATTTTTTATTTATTTACATTGAGACAAAAGTAGAAAAGAAGTAACGGTACTGAAAGGTCTATCGCATAGTAACAAATAGTTCCCAGTTTCTCTTGCTGTACCTAACCTTTAAGTATCAGATATGTTACAACTGTATTAAATATCCATATATACTCATTATAATATACTAGTTTATAGAAATAATGCAACTGGGGATCGATGTTAGCTAAAGATAACTAAACTTATATTTGTTAAGAATTGGCTAGAGCTTGGATTGGATATATCATCTACCAATATTTATTTTAATCTTTATTGTTCACCGTTAATTACGGATCCACCGGACATTAAAATTATGTGATCAGGACAAATGGTGGCCTTATCTGTCTTATTGCTAACATTTTCTTCCAGGGACGCTTTGGATAAAGTTGTACCAATATATTGTTGCTTCTAATTTAATTAGGTTATTTTATTATGACCTTTATATCTTTAATTGCACTGGGTCATTATTACAATTCGTTGCATTGATAGGTTATTGTCTCAAGAAAAAGCTCCATATTTTGTTACACGATATCAAGAGAGGTGGCGAAGGAAAACTAAGATATAAAAACAACAAGAAAACAGTTTTTGCTTTGATGAATCATCCAAACCGAACAAAGATACAGTAAGCGCATTCAGTCGTGGCTGCAATTCGACTCCATGTCCAATAGATTCAATAATGTGTCCTATTTAAGGAACTTTTCTGTGCCTTGTAGGACAAATACCTTTATCATTAAGATGTACTCATGAAATATGGGCTTGCCGTAAAAAAACAATAACAATTACGGCTTACGATTGGGCAAATACCCGTCCCCGAAGGAAGCCAGGTCAAAAAACACCAACACTTCACGACCTATTGACCTTTTCTAACGCAAGGACATGTTTAATTTTGTGTTAAGAGGATATTTCACGGTCATCGGCTTCTTCACTATGGTTTGACTTGTCATGCATTTTTACATGAATGTTTTATTTATTTGTCTTGTTTGTACGTATCGCGGAGCGTAGATTAGCTTTAACAGCTATATCAGATTCGAGTCTTGGTTAGATATAAAAAATTTCGACGAATAAGTCTAGGGATGCTTATTAAATTATGGTTGCCCCAAAAAAGTGATCAGCGACCAAGGAACGTCTATTTAAATGTATTTGATTTACGTTATTCTTGAAACTTGGAAAATGCTTTTAGGTATGTAGATATACGTTATTTTTAAACTCAAACACAATTCGTCGAATAATTACAATAAGAGATTTGAGTTATTTAACCTCCGTCCAGGGATATGCGTAACTAACAGAAAATATCTTATGATATTTCATTCCAGCACCTATGTTAGACAAGGCTCTATGTCGAATGTTCTCTGGTTATAATGGTATTAGACACCATATTAATATTTTCTCTTGTACCTTCAGTAAAGTTTAGAAAGTTAAAGTCGTGTTTTGAAGCATAGATGGCTCCATATTTTAATGTAAATTTTTGTCTTTGTGCAAGCTGTGTTCACTTTTTTAAGGTTTAGATTACACCACATTGTGAGTGACAAACCAAATTTTCTTTTATCTTAAATATGTTTTGCGTTAACTAATGTGGTGTCTGGTTTGTGAACCAAATAAAAAAAGAGGTCTTTACAATGTGCTTTGTAGTCGCAATTCTCTTGTTAACAATTACCTTACCATTAGTTATTTAGGTAAATGTAAAAATAACGCCAAAACATGTATTATTCCTAATAAGCGTGACATCAACTCTAGAAACCGGTCTTCAAGCGAATGTCCGTTCCTAGACCACTTTTGGCTTAACTTGTTTTAAGATTAATCTAAATTATTTTGTTTGTACATTGACTTCATTCTTGTTCCATAATTTTAGAGATAGCATCAATTATTTTAAGAAGTCCTACTGAGATATGTCTAAGTTTATTTGTGTATGATTTATTTGGAGCAGGCTTAACGCAATATATCAAAACGATGTTTATTGTTTTGTTCATATCTTATGCATAACTATGCATCTATGCAAAGTTGAGATTTTGAATTTATAAGTGATATACCATGGAACATATCATATATTTTAAATGATTCTAACTAGTTACAAAGAAGTTCTATTGAATGAATAGATTCGTAATAAATTATTCCAATAGTAAGACCATCATATAACACATAAACATATGTATACTAACGGATATTTGATATTTATTTTATATCTTTATTTACTATGTTATATGTTAATACAAGAAAGTTATAAGAATAATGCAATTTCGATAAACCGCAGTCCGCAGCTCAACTTCGAAAGCGAGACCGAGCGAGTACTGTATCAACCGCATTTTACTTAGATGTAAAATCAAATATGCCTATCTGGATATAGTAATGAAATTTTCCAAGAAAGTCGTGAGTTTGATGAATCTTGGCATAATACAATTTCTAGCACATTATTTTTTTATTTTCTTATAAATTTTGTTTGAATAGTTAATACATAGAAAAGTATATAATATTTGATTTCTTTATTTATGTACAGAGCGCTATTCTCACGCTTAAAAGAAGTGTATAGTTGTATTTCAGACGTCGAAATATAGTTTTTATGTTGTGAACTTTTAAAGACTAAGACTTTATGGTGCCTTAAGGAATAAAAAAATTCACAGCCGTCTCTCATGACTTATAGTTTAATATTGTATCTCCAGAATATACTAATAAAGAATAAACACTGACTTTGAGGTTTTGAAAGAAAAAAGCACTTTAATTAAGGGAAATCAATCGATTAATTTAGCTTACAGTTATTCCCAGTTCTCGTACTTGGCTGAAGATTGCCAGATCGCTTAACGTTTATGATTACTGCTTCTTAGAGCCGTAGCGTGAAGTTACATAGCCTACAGCCTCCCGCGGACGGCATATATGCCAATTTCACATATATTTTTTGTTATGTAATTGTCATTATTTTCGAAAAAAGAACACCCGAAGTAAAGAATTTACGGACAAAGAAAATCAAATCCATTGCAGGAGCGTTTTTTGAATTTGGAACATTATAACGCTGCGGCAATGTTGTATAAAACGGCGTGCTGGGGTTAATAAATACTCTTTGATCGGATCTCTTTTATCATTCTTGGCATACCAAAGTAAGTCTCTTTGCTTAGTACAAATTGCGTAAACGTGGCTGTATAGCCATAAATGAGCTTGCCTTTCGGCACAGATGAAAAATAGAAAATTGGCGGCAAAGCTGAAAATTCTTCTTGATTTGTTATTTACATACTTAATAAATATAAATTTAGTAATTGCCCCAATATGACTAATATAACTTTTAATATTAATTAAATTAAATGTATAATAATAAAGTATGTTTTATTTCCATGCATGTTTGAGAAAAGCACTATATATGCCATGGCGGAAATGGCAATTACCTGTCTCGTATTAGTGAAGTTATTAGTTATTAGTGAACTGTCTGGTAGTTCCAAAAATTAGTGCCTTGAAACAAACAAAGAAAAAACTATATCTTGAGCCTTATGATATTAATAACCAGTATAGGCTTATATGATAGTCACGCGAATATAAATGAAAACAAAGTAGATAAATACAAATAGTTTTTTTTTTAAATCAATATATACAATTCTCTTGAGTAATATCACAAACGGAATACATTAGTTACATCGCGACCGATAGTAGTCTGTCGTAAACGCATTAAGATCGAGTTGGAATCGTAACAGAACATTAACGCATCTCGAATTGATACGGCATATATAAATCAATGAAGTGTACTTTATTGTGGTGACCATATTATGTTTCAGTTAATGCAAATATATCGCTTTCGTGAGCAGAATCAAATTTAACCAGTACAAAATTTTGTTATACCGTGAAGTTATATACGCGAAGTGAATAACACATTATGCTTAACAATATTAAAAGTAAATATTTTTTCGATAAAAAAAGATACAGCAGTTTACTGCTTATAAATATTTGGCGAGTTCCGCGTAAGTGGTCACAGCGGACGCGCGTGTCTCACTCTCCGTTCGACCCCGCGATCGTTGTTTTGAATTTACGCGACAAGTTATTATTTACTTATAATCACGTTAAAATAATGTAAACTGGGCAACTCCTGGTAACAGGAGACCCTTTACATAATAATGTATCAAACCTCAACGTCTCAAAAACCACAAATGTCACAACTACCCTCAATGTCTCAAGAAGTACCCAACGCATCAAGTTATGCAAATGTGACTTCATCCACTTGTTTTCCGAAGAAAGATCAAGCTATTATACTAGATTCCATTGACGGAATAACACTCAGAGAGTATGTCATTGCATTGTCATCTATAACACCCGCGGCATCTATACGATTCATATCTCGCATATCGAATGCACGTATATGTATTTATATGGACTCCAAAAAAACAGCTGATAACTTAATAGAAGAAAATAAAAAGATTATTATTAAAAACAATAGTTTGGAAATTAAACCGCTGATTACAAGAAATAAAAGAATTGTTTTATCAAACGTTTGTCCCGTCATACCCAATTACGTCATAGAACAAAAATTCGAAGAATTAAATATAAGAGTAATGTCCCCACTAACATTTATGAAAATAGGAGTAAAGGACCCAGGATTTTCCCATATATTAAGTTTTAGAAGACAATTATATATTAGCCCAGAAGATGACACACGTCTCCCAGAATCATTCCAAATAACGTTTGAAGGGACCAACTACTGGATTTATACATCTACTGATGCTCTGAAATGTTTTACCTGTATTACGTTAGGTCATTTAGCGAAAAATTGTCCACAAAATATAACAAATATTCAAGACTACCCTCAAGAAACGGATAATCAATTATCTAAAGAAATAAATGAAATATTTAACAGAAACGACGATCTAATACCTACTCAACCCCATTCTGAACCTGTATGTCCCATTCCAATAACACAGAAATTTCCACAACCGTCCCAGATTAATCTAAAAGGGCAAAAACGAAATCGTTCAACTACTACAACCGACTCCTCCAAAGTAGAAATTATTACACATAATACACAAGAAAATGACTCTGATAGAATGGAGCTTGAAACCGATGACACAAGCAGCAATATTTCACTAGAAGATGTAGAAATCAAAACAAAAGCAAAGAAAAAACTAAAGAAGAGCGAAACGACTGACGAAGAAATTTGGAAAAATATAGAAAATATTATGACTGAATTAAACAACGAAAATATGTTCCCTATTAACTTAGATCAGTTTATAAGTCTATTAGACAACTGTCGAGGAAAACAAAGTATTAATGAATTGGTATATTCGTATACAGATAATGTAAAAGATCTTATTAAAATGTGTAACAAACTACACTGCAAAATGAACAAAAGCTTGAAAAATAGATGTTCACGCTTAACGAGAAAATTAAATGAAATGCTGATTGCTACCCAATTTATGAATTCTGATAAGAACCAATAACTCATATTAATACTTTATATTACAAATTAATTATAGTTAAACTATACCTAATTAGTATGGATATACTACAATGGAATGTAAATGGTTATTTCAAAAGACTCGAAAATATGAAAGTATTAATAAATCGCTTGTGTCCAACTTGTATTTGTTTACAAGAAACAAATTTCACTTCTAACAACTGTGCCTCTATAACAGGATACGAACATTTCTACAAAAATCGAATGCAAAGTAATAGGGCTAGTGGTGGAGTGGCTGTTTTTATCAAATCTCACACAATCCCAGAAAGAATAACATTAAATACCAATTTAGAAGCAGTTGCGATAAAAATTAAATTTCCTTTAACTCTTACACTATGTAACGTCTATTTGCCAAATAGTAATCCTCTCATCAAAAATGATTTAAATGATCTCATCTGCCAGCTTTCAACTCCATTTATAATATTAGGCGATTTTAACGGCCACCATTTTTATTGGGGTTCCGACAAATGTGATACCAGAGGTAAGATAATAGCGGAATGGCTTGATGAACATAATAATTTATTTTTATTAAATAACGGCCAACCTACTCACTTTGACAGCAATACTGGTCGTACAAGTAATATAGATCTAACTTTGGCTTCACAAGATATAACTTCATATTTTGAATGGAATGCTCTAGAAGATTTGTATGACAGTGACCATTACCCAATTTCAATTAGATCTCAATTTATTGATGATCATTTATCAAACAATGTTAGATTACCAAAGAAATGGAAGTTCGATAAAGCAAATTGGGCCATGTTTCGTGAAGAAGTTGAATTATGTATCTCTGAATTAACACCTTCAAATCAAATTTTTGAAGACTGTGTCAATGATATAGTCAAAAAGTTTACTGAAGCCATCCTTAAGGCAGCTGACAAATCAATACCTAAAACATCCGGTACCTTAAGGAAAAATTGTTTGCCATGGTGGAATGATGAGTGTAAAAACGCAATTAGAGAAACCAAAAAGGCCCTTAAACTTTTTAAGCGATATGCCAGACATGATCCGAATTCGATGTATAAAATCGAATATAAGAAAAAGAGAGCGTATTATAGAAGACTAATTAAAGAAAATAGAAAGAAATATTGGGAAAATTGGGTCTCATCAATTAATAACAAAACCCTCATAGGGGATATGTGGAAAAAGATACAAAAACTGAACCACCGCAACATTAAATTCAACAATATTGTACTCGAAAAGACCGACGGAACATATACATCTAACCCTATGAACACTTCTAACTTATTAGCTGAAAATTTCGCAACTAATTCTAGTTCCCGTAATTATGATGAACAGTTCGTTGAATACAAAACTAGCCAGGAGTTGGATACATATTTTGATGTATATAATAATTACAGTCCTATCAACAAAGAAATATCTATGCATGAATTGTTATTAATATGCTCTGAAATCGGTAATTCTAGTCCAGGGCCAGACAATATATCAAATATTATAATTAAGCATTTACCATTCAGGGCACTAGAGTATTTACTTCAAATATATAACTATATATATAAAGAACAAGTATTTCCTGATAGTTGGAAAGAAGCTTTAGTAGTTCCGATATTAAAACCAGGAAAAATATCCAGTTTAAAAACCAGTTATAGACCCATATCTCTTACATGTAATATGTGTAAAATACTTGAAAAAATAATATCTAGAAGAATCAGATGGTACATAGAAACAAATAAACAATTGTCACCATTTCAGTATGGATTTCGTCAATTTAGATCAACAACCGACCATTTAATGAGTATTGAAAGTGAAGTACTTGACAGTTTTGCAAATCATAATTATACAGTAATCGTAGCATTAGATATTGAAAAAGCTTATGAAATGGTTTGGAAACACAGAGTTCTTAAAATATTACAAGATATTGAAATTAATGGAAATGCCCTAGCTTTTGTTAGAAACTTCCTTTCAGAAAGAACTATAAAAGTAAGAATCCAGGATACAATATCTAATCCTGCTTGTATGGAAAACGGTTTACCTCAAGGTTCGGTACTCAGCGTAATATTATTTTTACTGGCTATTAACGACGTCCTCTCACATATTGAAAAACCAGTAAAGGGGTTTCTGTTTGCTGATGACCTGACAATAACTTGTAGTGGTAAAACATTAAAACCTACATTAAAACTTATCCAAAACACACTGAATAATCTTCAGGAATGGTGCAAGAAATCTGGTTTTAAATTTTCTAAAACTAAAACTGAATTCATAATTTTAACAAATAAGAAAGATAAAACTAGAAACGTGCAATTAACATTAAATGGGCATAGTATTAAAGAGGTAAATAAATTGAAAATTTTAGGACTTATATTTGATAAAAAAATGTCTTGGAATTCACATATAAATAATCTCAAGGCAGAATGCTACAAAAGGTTGAACATAATAAAGGTTTTATCATCATCAACATGGGGGTCTGAAAGAAATTGTTTAATAAATACATATCGTGCCTTAATAAGACAAAAAATAGATTACGGTTCTGTAATTTATGATTCTGCAAAACAACGTTCACTTAAATCCCTAGAAAGTATTCAAAACACTGCTCTTCGACTGAGTATTGGTGCATTTAAGACAAGTCCAATTAAGAGCGTCTTAGCTGAAGCTGGAGAAATGCCATTAGAATTTAGAAGAAAGGAACTTGTAATTATGTACGCTGTAAATATTTTATCTTGACCTGAAAATCCAACTTACCAAAATTACACTAAAACAACAGCTGTAGACATAGAATATGAACTTCAACCAAATTTAAAACAGCCTTTACGAATCAGAGCAACCAAATACTTAAAAGAATTGAATCTTACAATACCAAAAATATTTCCAAAGAAATTACTTACCTCTGGTCCATGGGAAAACTTTGAACCCCCAATTAATCTTGAAATAGCTAAAAACTACAAAGATGACACACCGCAATGCATATACAAAAATCTATTTTATGAAGTGAATAGTAGATATATCGACTGTAAGACCATCTACACGGATGGGTCAGTTATAAATGGAAGATCAGGATGTTCAGTGGTAACTGGTGATAATAGTTACCGATACAGACTTGGCGATTTTAACTCAATTTCAGTTGTGAAGCAATAGCTATTCTGAAAGCTTTAGAAATTATATCTAATGAATCTAGTGGAGACAAATATATAATATATACCGATTCAAAATCATGCTTGACAGCTTTACAAAATGTAAAAAATACAAACACTCTTATCACAGAAATCAAGCAAAAAATGATAAATATACTAAAAAACAATAGCAAATATGAAATTATATGGATTCCGAGTCATCAAGGAATAATTGGTAACGAAAGGGCAGATAGTGAGGCGAGACATGCAACTAATGAGAGTGAAAATTGGCATTTAAATAAATCAACTCCTAGTGAATTACATAAATACTTTAAACTTAAAATTAAAACCCTTTGGGATCATTCTTGGAAGACAGAAAATACAACTTTGTTATTTAATATCAGAAAATCAATTTTTGAAAAATCTCCTACTGCCTTTACCTGTAGGAAAAGTCAAGTGATTATCACCAGATTGCGTATTGGGCACACAAACATGACACATCTTCATCTAATTACTAAAACTGATAGAAACAAATGCAAGTGTGGAGAAGACCTGACTGTCCTACATTTATTAGTAGAATGTTCAGCATTTGACCAGGAAAAACGGTTGTGTAAAGTTCCTAATAATTTAAAAGACTGTTTAAATAAAGATGGATGTACTCAAATCTTAAACTTTTTGAAAATGATAAATGTTTATGGACTAGTTTAATCTACAGTACTTTATAATGTGTATTGTTAATCGTGGTCGCTAATGACCTGAGATGTTAAAAAGCGACCTAAAATAAATAAATTAAAAAAAAAAAAAAATTTGGCAATAATGCTTTACTTGTAAAAATCTGTTAAAATTTAAACACTGATTAAAGTATTTCTTTTGTTAACCTTTGTTTTTAGAAGGAAACAGAGTTAAAGTTACCATTAATTATGTGTAATCAACGTTTATAGGCGATAATATCCATAAATGAAAATAAAAAAGGGGAAACACCTAATATTCGAAATCCTTTTTGCGACAATTAAAGGACCAACTATTTTTATTTACTGTACTAAATGTATCGTTATTGCTTACAATGAAAGAAAGTTAGAAATAAAACAACCAAGTAGATTCCAGATGTGAAAATACTTTATTTATAGTTTCACCATCTATTTATTTAATAGAACAAGTAAGAACACAAGATTGTCCTACATCTGTTAATATTTATGGTCAGTTGACAAAGCGAAGCTTAGCGCGCAGTCCTCTGTCTATATACGCTATAACGACTTCATGTGCAAAGGCAATGGTCAATGAACTCGACACATGTGGTACTTTAAATTATGCACACATTTGATTCTTTAATACCAAATCATTGCGAATTCTGGAATAAGATAAACAAATGCATAAATTAAATTTATTATAAACAGGATCGTAAATTCCGCGTTGGTCCGCGAAGGTGCTTGAAGTGTTTTTAATTTGGTGTTAAAGTTATCGTTGGATATTGTATTCAAAGTGTTCAAGAAGTGAACATTTGATAATATGTTATCATGTAAAAACGGAAATTGGAAATGAAGATGAAACGAAAATGAGAACGGAAGTTCTGAAAGAAGGTGATAATGTCTAACGTTGTTCATTGTACTCAAATGAGAAGACGATATGCACAAAACAATAAAATTATCGTTTTATTTTCACGCAAAATATAAAGAAGCACCGGCAATCTGTACTCAATTGTTCCTCTGTTGAATTGAGCTCCCGGTCCACTTGTCGCTAATTGGTCCATAAAGGTATCGGTAATTCTCAAATTTTCGATATTATGCAATTCGTTTTAATAACTAAACAGATGATATTAAAATAAAGAGATATATGTCTTAAGAGAGAAAGCATGTGAATTTAGCTTCAATTAATCACTAAAGAAATAAAAATAAAAAAACAATATAAAAGGATTTTGTTTTAGGCCTAGATAGCATAAACTAGAAGAAAGTAATACTTTATAATGACCTATACTATACATAGCATATGTGAGGATAACATAAAATAAATTTAATCATTATAGTTTTGTATGAGTAAATTCTTATTAGATTAGTTGCTAAGTTAAATTAGCTTAAGTTCGTTCTGTTTGGGATTAGCTTAGAAAAGAATTATAACACAATATTAGTTACCATGTAACTGTTTTCATATACTTGAAAGAAAAATATTGTATATCTATAAATTTTGCTCACCTGTGCCTTTCGATATTTGATGTAGTCGAGTCGAGAAATCTGCAGTGAAATTTGGCCAAGGTATAAGTAACAGTAAACTTTTTTCTTTATTGAACAGGCAAAATGACTTTGCTGTCTCTGATAGTGAAGAAAATTGAAGAAAAAGTATGACCATATTTAGATGTACTGACTGATTCAGAAACCGGATGCACCGAATCTAGTCAATGAGAAGAGTTCGCAATAAAAAAAATGGCGACTTACTAAATAGGCAATATTTCTTAACAGATACTATATTACCTACGTTTTAAAAATAATTAAGATTCTGAATCCTAATTTTTAAAATTAATTTTCAAAAAATATTGCCGAGAATTATATCAGTACACTAATTACTTAATTTATTATTATAATAATAAATGTATTTATTTACATAAAAATAAATATTTGTTTACAGTCAGTATGTAACGTATGTCGACAAATATTTTAATAATATGTCGATAGTTGTAGAATAAGCCTCGAAGTGGTTACAGTCGGCGACGTCCTACGTTATTGGTTGATTGATTCAACCACGTGCTCCCTAAATGTGGTCCGGTCAAGGGGATGTAATTGGATTGAGTATTTCCAAATCATTCACTTAAACTTTTTTTATTATAATATACTATAAAGCATGCAATATGTTTGTAAAATATTCTATCAAGAATTTTACGCAGCGTGAAGAAAGAAACACATTTGATTTTTTAAACTTACAGTCATGTTGGTCTTTGAAATGTTAATTTTATAGAAATTTCTAGAATATAATTCATAGATTACGGAATTAGACATGTGATTAAGAAGAAACAAAATTATAGTTTGGGGATCATCGGTCTAGGTACTTGTGTTCGTCCAGATCACCATATAATTTAAAACTAGTAGATAACAACTCGGCTGTTAGGTTTAAAACTAAATTCGTTTTTCACTAAGGTTTAACAGAATAATTTAATAATAGAAAATAAACCAATTATGTACAATATTTTATTGTTTACATCACGTCTCTAAGTTAGTGTTTTCCGTAATATTTGTAAATCCAACGGTAGTGTACATACTGGCCAATATTTTTAAAGTTTAATTTTGCCAAAAGCATAATTAAATCCTATTGAAGATATAAACACTAATAATAAAAGAAAAAAAATTAATATAAATTAATATTAAGAAAGCGTGCGTAATTTTTCATTGGAATAACTCTGATCATTATACAAATATTCGGGTAAATCATAGAACAGAACTCAAAAGGGCTTGCGCGTTCGGAACACTCGACACTACGCCGGACTGGTTCAACGGCAAATATGTCATGGGGATTTCGATTGAATCATATAATATATAGGATATATTTTGCTAAATAACGTTTATTTTACTATGCAGATAAATTCAGCCGTTTAGATTTTACGTTATCAAACGCACTGCATCAAATTTTTTCCTACTTAGGTAACCGTGACAAATGTCTCAACACATCATCAGCATATTCTTGGTATGCAGCCCATTTGATGTTAAGTGATCACTACGGTACATAACTATCTATAACCTATTTTAATTTAGAGTAGAAATCTTGAGGTTACTCGCATATAGGTGGCTTACGTCTATTTTACTAGTGTATATTTCTATAAACTTTTCCGTTTAGAGCATCATGCATACCAACATTCTAAAGAAAGAAAGCATTTTTATTTGATGTTAAAAACACCGACATAATTAACACAATATACATTAAACACAAGATTATAATAAAGTGGAGTATTACTAATTTAATCTATATATTAATACGTGAAGCAAAAGCTTTCGATACCTTTTTAAGCGTAATGCGTGCACGGAAGACTGAGATTTGGCATCGTTAAAGTTTATATGGAGAAGGAGTGCAGAAAGCTAAAATTTATCTATAATATCTGTTAATAATATATTCAATTAAATTAATTAATACTGCGAATCCTAAACTGACAAGTACCATTGAACTTAGACCCCCCAAAATATTGCCATTGTCACTCAACAAAAAGTGACAGCAAGTGATGTAGATGATACTCATTGTTTATGAATATTGTAAATGTCAAACAGAAAATAGTCTATGATCAAAAAGTACCTGGTCGAATTTCGAGCTTACGGCGATCGCTAGTTTGCACCACCACCACTTTTAATATTATTAGATGTTCGAAAATCTGTGTTTGGACACGACTAGTATGTCCGACTGTATCACGAAAACCATAGACAAGGCGTAACATCCGCTATAGTTGACTTTAAGAAGCTTAATGTCCCACAAAAACTTAACTGAATCTACCATACCTCGAAGGCGTTTCTGCCACACTCCTCTGTACCTTGAACAAACCACTAATTAATCATGATAATTCATATTATCTCACTGCATGCGGCTGTCTATCAGATGCGCCAGTATTGTAATATTACTAAATGTAATTAGTCAGGGCCAAGCCCTTCGTTGGTATACAATATATGAATGTAATTATAGGTGCGGTATAAGATTTCATTTATATGAACGTAGTGAGTTTATTCATCCGTTGCTGAGTGACATGCTATCTGAAACTAAAAATTATAAGGTCCGGTGCCCATATTTTTGACTTGTCTATATACGTATACATAAAATAAAAAAAAATTGAAGTATCTATTTGTAATGTAAAAATAACAGCTTTTTACTAAGTGCATACGAAAGTGTATACGATACTTATAAAAAAAAAACAATTTTTTGAACTTTTGTCCGTCTGTCTGTCTGTTTGTTGCTGGTAACCTCCAAAACGGTTGTACCGATTTTGATGAGACTTTCACTGGTAGATAGCTGATTTTATAAGAAGTAACTTGGGCTACTTTTATTCCGGGTTCCGCGCAAATAAAATAAAAACAAGTCATGGTGAATCAATTCCAGCGCTTAAATGGCTTACGCTGAGTAAACCATAAGAGATATAGTAAATTAATGTACTACATAATTTATAGACATTAAAAACCTACAAAAAATTCGGCGAGAGTATATATCTATCTTCTAAGGAACACCCACAATAAGCATTTTTGTCTTTGAAATAGCCGTGAGCGGGGGAGCAAGATTCGCGCGTGTGCCCGATCAAAGACATTCTGTAGTCCACGTAAGCGAAGTCGCGGGCACAGCTAACATAATTTTATAAATAACTAGCAATATCCCGCGAAATCACCTGTGTTTTACATACCTGTTTCATACATATATGTAATAACTAAATTCGTACAGATTGCAAGGTTGATTGACATTTATTTTTTGCTCCCAATGGTCGTATCGTGATGATAGCGAATAATAACCTTTCTCAACAAATTGGCTATAAAATACAAAAAACATTTTTCATATATCTGACTGGTAGATCCGGAGATTAACGCGTTCAAACACACAAACAGAAATTATCAATATTTTGCGCGTTATTATTATCGTATGAGATAAGTGAGATGATTAATATGTGTCTATAAAACCATATTTAATAACTATATATAGCCTTATGCGTCTATATATTATTTATTTACAATCAATAGATGTTATTTAGATACCAAAAATAATATTTGAATCATTTACTAAAATATTACTATTTATTGTACTGATGAATATTGTACTGTAATAGTTGATTAGGTAGTTTCAATGAACGAAAAATAAAAGTAATAATTTTGAAAATTTTTAGTAAGCCATAAAATGATAAAGTCGCCAATTCTAATTAAAAAGTTCTAAAAAAAAAGAAATACTTAATAGTTCGTAAACTCATTCATAAAATTTTGGATACTAAATAACGGCACATTCACACATACATCTATCACTGACGTCATTGGTCACATTACTAGCGATATTCGTGAACGTGTGAATACGGTCACAAGAGGTATCGTCGACTGACAAAATATGAACATAATTATCCGCATCAAATTACGATCAGGAAAAAATAACGATTCGTCGAAGTTTGAATGAGCTCTGACGCATAACAAATAACTACAATATTGTTCACTAGATGGCGCTACACGATTCTATACATATCTTGCATTACGTTGTCAAGATTCTCATGTGAATATAGACTCGGTTGAAGCGATGGAATTTTAGCTAACTCTGGTTTCCCTTCAATACGAATAAATCTTTCGCCTTTTACTAAAGATTTCCGTGGAGGGAAACACTCAAATGAGTCTATGTGAATTTTTTAATGCCCTGCTTACGCGGAGCTTATAAACAAATTGAACTCTCATAAGTGACGAATACTATTGATACTTTCATTATGTTATATTGTGTAGTATGTTATGTAACTTATAGTAATGATTATTATTATTATGTTTTGTGATTTGCATAATATAATATTTTGAATTTATGTGTATTTTTAATGGTAATATATGGTTTATACCTAATTAATATTTGCAATTATATAATATAAATGAAATGCTGTTCGTTGGTAACTTTAGAAAGAGCATCACTTGAGATTTGAAAACGGCTGGACTTATTTGGCTATTTTTTATTTTAAAACGTTCGTAATAGTCAGAATTAGGTTTTTATGGGAAGAAAAATTGGAAAGTTTGTCGGAAAATTTTAATTTTTGTGAATCTTTACGTCCTGGATTTCCGTATGCAGCCACGACTATAATTATTACTCACGATTCAAAGGATATATATGCCTAATTCTTATCTCATTTAGTACGTCAAGGTCCTGGGTAGGTTTTCAGGAAATAAATCGGATAGAGGATGCTGAGGTAGAGTTATTGACTATTGAAAAAGGCATCAAGACCTTTGGGGGCTAGCTAGCATGTATTAATTAAAATATAAACTAGGAAATATAAAACGCCCTTGTATTTCAGTTAGAAAAGAAAAACTATCATAAGTGACCTGTGATGACCTTACTTAAACCTAGGTTAGTAATCTTAGTTCTTAGCCTGTTCTATTATCTAAATTACCTACGAAATCCAGATTGGATTTTCATATGTATTGTTTTATTGTTTTTTTTCGAAAAAACCAAATAGATAACTATGGTTTTCGTAACCTCAATTATTAATTATATTCTTGTAATATTATAAATTGTAGTAATCCAATTATTAACACTGGTATATTCGTTGGTTCGCGACTAATCATCAAATGATTTTTAGGAACATAATAAATGCCATATTATGCGTGTTTCTATCCAGTTCCTACTAGCAGGACCAGTTCAATTAATAAAGATGTATTTAATTAATCACCTTTTTATATCTCCATGTTTATAAAGCACAATGGATGAAATGGCAACGCGGTGTACCGTGACATATGAATTTCATTCTCTAAAAGTTTATAGTATACTTGGTGTTTGTTACTGCTTCAACTTTTATTTCAATAATAAAAATGAAGGGAGCGCAGTCAACTGTGCTCGTGCCTTTTGTTTTCGGCTGTTTTATGAATGTTTTAATATTTTACAATCGGCGGCGTATTTACCCTAGACTCCCTAGAGCCTAGCTCCTCCTTAGAGCCTTGGGGGCATGGAGGCAAAGACATGGTGGTTAATAGTTAGTTCACTCGAATATCGCTTCTATACCAGTTGATACGTATTTCGTTATGTATCAATTAATTATTTTAAAAATTGTTTTCATACTTTTACTAAATTCTGTTTACAGTGTCATAATATAGACTCACAGATTTTGCGCCGTTTCATAAGTTTCTTTCATAGATAAATCTTTATTCGGACTTCATACATTTATGGGCGAATAATATTATGTAATACAAGATGCACTCCATAAAATTCAAAACACTACGATGTAGATTTTTTCTTTATAGGATTAGCGTCATGGTCATAATCTCATCTGATGTTTAGCGACGATGTGGCTCAAGATGACACGCTAAGTTTAGTGGGGGAACTGGCTCTAAAATGCAGCCCACGCGCCGGTACACACAAAAGGTGGTATCTAGACAAGCGAACATTATAAAATGCCCTACCACCTTGCTATGGTTTCTTCATCACCACGATGTTTTCTTTCATCTAAAGCTCATCCTTACTGTTTACTGTATGGAATCCAACTCAGTCACATCTTGTATTTTATATATATATATATATATCTTTTAAAACATCGATCAATATCTTCAGAAACTCCGAACGGTTTGCCATGAAAAACAATTTATTGAGACATAAATCAATCGGAAACATTAAAAAACCAAATGCCAATACAGAGAATCATGGTGGCCATCAATTTTATGAAATCAGATACAGAGCACACCCTCTGGCGATCATATTAGAGTTCCTTCCTGTTGTAATACGAGTTAATTATGTTCACCGATCCATCGGTAACGACTGAGTGATCGTTCGATGTCACAACTTAATGTCTTCATTTCATCCGTCAATTTTTACTTTACAGCTTGTCAATTTTTAAGGTACCGGGTTTTTGTTTTTATCAAGAAGAAACCTCCTATAATAGGTAGGTAAACAGAATATAAGCGATTGTAATAATTTTATTATAAGCTTACAGTTTATAGTTGAGTAAATCGCCAGAAATAATATAATCTCCAGTAGAATGATCTAATAAATTGTTTTAAAAATTCTCTTCTACATTAAAAACTTTGTTTTAAAACATGCGAGTATATTGATAATTCGAAAGCCTCATAAACATTTTATTTATTTCAAAACATTTTTAAAATCCGTTCATCCTATGAAAATTTTGATAATTTTGTCTTTTATAATACCGATATGGAGTAAAAGTTAACAACATATCGTTGATATTATTTACAGTAATAATTAAATAGTCCTTCTAATAATATTTTATAAAAGTTATATAAAAAGATTAATAAAAGCTTAACTAGAAATGGCATTGGCAAACACCATAGACAAAGTCTCAAACTCAGAGTATCGAATTTCAAAATCAATTTATCTAGTGGGTTTGTTTATGGTAGGTCATAATACAGAATGGCCTTAGTTCGTGGTTCTATTTGAGTTCGGATATCAAGAAACGTCACGTGGATTACATGCTTGTTTCTTCCTTCATACCACAAAATATGTTTCTATGCTGAAATAACAACAGCGATTAATGGTATATTAGCACTCAATACCAATTTTCGATTGTATTTTAAGTTACAGTAACTAAATTTTTATTATCAAAAAAAAAAAATTGAATCAGCGGATTACGGAACCCGTTTGAAAAATATCTAAACCATGCTGAACAAGCCTCATTATTTACTCGGTGTATAATTTTTAAACTTCGCCCAATATGGGATCACATGTAATTTAGTCGGTGGGCGATAGTATCATCACGGCATATATGGAGTCCCATTACGGGTATCGGCAGCGATAAACATCATTTCAATACATTTACGTTGGGCACTTATGTTTAAGACAAATATTGGGCCAAAAGATAGCGGTTTTCATGATGGATGACTTGAAATTATTATCATTCAATCGTATATTATTACGGGCATTAGGGCCGTGAATAAAAAAACGTAACTATTATAGTTCAAGCAAGTAGCGTGATGGACGTGTCTTTGTAAGGTACATGCGGTGATAAAGGTGTCTGAATATTTTTTATGAACTTTTTTATGTATGCTCAGCAAAATTATAGTCTGTTTCTTATGGTAAGTAATGTAAGATTACGGTGACTTTCAAGAGATAAATATCAGTCGACTCAGCGAAAGCCTCTTCTATTAAGATCAAATCAAATGCATGGTGGTTATGAAAAGAGCAATGTTTAACAGTGTGTCGCGTGTCAGCTTGAGTGTCTCAATACTTTATCAAAATCCTTTTAAAACCTTTGTACAATGATTGATAAATAAAACTTATAATGTCGTGATTTTGTACCTAGATATACGAAATACATTTTCCGATTTACACGTTTTTCGTTTGAAGTTTAAAATACATTGTTTAAAAAAGTAAATAATAAGTAAATATTCAATTTGTTCCGAGGTTTCGATATCATAAAACAGGTCCAGTCTACTGACAAATTACAATTTGATTTCGCGTTTTCTTAAGTTTTATCTTAAGAACCACCTTTTTTTGGGGGAAAAAATGGTATATTTAAAAAAAAAACTGCAAAATATATATTAATTTTGTGAAATTTGGAAAAAAAGAAAATAGTACACATTTATTTTTAATCATTATTGAGTAACTGCTTAAAAAGGAGTGAAATTTTTTCAGGGCTGATGTATGTGATTTTTCTTTTATTTTATTCATTTTTCTGTATGTGTTATATCCAAATATTAAGTGATCCACTTTGCGCTGTCCTAATTCGTATTTTAAATTTTTTCACAATATTGTAAACATCTAAAATGATAATATTATTTCCTTCTAGAAACATCAAACAAAATGAAAGTAAATTTCAATGATAATTTGCCTTTCTTTTTCATTTAACAAAATAATATAAAATAAAGTATTAAAAAGGAAACAAAAACCCGACTGCAACTAAAACACGACTAACAAAATATTTTTCTATTTTTGCTTTTATTTGATTCCCAGACGTCATACTTAGGTATTATATAACCTATGTCACTCTCACAATTAAGACGTGCCAAAGAAATAAACATACATAGTTATATATATACGTAAAATACGCTCGAAAAACCTTTTTCGCAGTCGAATAATAAGCGCAACAGTTGAATTAGCGATAAAAATATAGTATTTTTCCTACTATATTATTTTTCTATAATATATAGTACAATTGACTAAAATATAGTGCGATGCTATATAATATAGTACGGGTGGCAACCCTAATTTTATCCTTCAATTATTTTTCTTAATGCCTACCTACTATAGAAATTCTGTCGTCGAATGTAATCAATGTAGTTGGAAGAAAAGTAATACCACGTAAATAAACTTCACTTTATGTTTAGTAGATAAACGAAATCTTTTTACTTTAGAAACTCTGTCGTCGAAATTATCCAATCAGTTTAAAAGCTTAACCCTAGTGGTTCATGTACGAGGGAGGGGTGCGGCAGGGTGTGGTGGAGAGGTTTCGTTACCACCAGTCATTAAGTCATTAATAACTGTAGTCATTATTTCAAATGACACCCGATAAGACTCAGGGCAAACAAATTGTTTTGTGATGCGCACAACGATATATTTTGAAGTTTCTAGTTAAATACATTATCATATACTAAAAATATATATTTTAAGAAATTATATTTACTAGATAAAGAATACAGAGTGACGTTGCGTCCCGGGGTCGATAAGTGTTTATTCAGCTACTTGCAAGCTTTCGTTGACACATTTGTAGGCTCTCTTGACGACAATAACTGTCGAATGACCTTTATCTATCGGCAGTCATCATTGCTATGTTAATCACAGAGTTCCCAATAATTAATAAGGTATACTGAATGACCTAAAAACCCGGTTTTAAACTGTGTGTCGTTCGCGACTGAAAGAACCAAATAATCTCATATCCGCCATAGCCAAAATCACTTTATAAGCTCTGTATTATAGTATAATATAAATGGGGAACTAGTAGGTACCATGATTGTTTATCATAGTTTGTTTTACAGTTATGTTTTATATTTACGTTAAAGTTAGAATCCTTTATCCTAGTAAAATATGGTCATAGTTGTCACAAACAACCTCGTCCGATGGAACCGCTTCGAGCTTGCGATCTATATTTAACTAATCACTCGTCTTCTTATCCACTTATATGAAATCGCAGAGTGCGTGTTCTCGACAGCAGAATAAGTGATTTCAGCCAGAAGGAAAAGACTTCTAGATGACTCTGTCAATCAAATATGTTTTAATCACCGACTTTATTGAATAAATTTAATAATAAAAACGAAGCAGATTCACTACTTCCCTTGATTTGTTAAATTTTTGGCTTTTTATATAATTAGAAAAAAGAACCGAAAAGCATTTAAAAAACGTTTTTAAAAATTAGGTAATCGGTATCAACCGGTTCTGATAGTTGTAAACCGGTTCATATCACTAATGCATAAATAGATTCAATATTATGAGATACATGTACCGATGATTAATAGGTTCTTAGCCGAGATCGGATTGTTATTATTAAACAAAATACAACAAAGAACGACAAAATTGCCGTGCTGTTTCGTGCTATTCCAAACGTAGCAATAACGACGCGACGTGGCTTCGAGCACAAAGGTTGATAACTTCTTTTGAAGTAAAATTATACAAGAAATAAGTACTTCATGTTGTTTCTACATTTTTTAAAGTCGCGAGCGGTTCATTTTTAAACTGTCCCGCGATTAAAAAATCCGAAAAATAGGTTTTTTCGGGCAAAAAACCTTGTGCGATACATAAAAAGTTGCGTGGTAAAAAGGCGCATAAAATAGTGGAAAAGTAATTGTTCTAAGTGTAGTGGTCCCCGAGATATTACAAAAAAAAAAAAAAAAAAAACATGAGCAGCCCTAAAAAATCGGGAGTGTGTTTTATATTATAGAGGGGTTGAAGAGCTACCTGCCCATATTTTTGGTTTCTCTGTGGACCGACGATTAGCCGGGAAAAGTTGTTTTTTTCTATCGCCATACAACGCAAATTGTAAACAACAGGATGGCTGGCGGACCACGCCTGTGGTGACGTCACGAACCCCCTAACCCCTGGTCGTGCATAGTGTGGCGCATGTTGGGAAAATTTTCCCCTGATCCATAGACTTGGTTTCCCCACAATCATTTCCGGCAACTTTACCAGTTATCGGGAGAAGGCTGGATAGGGTTGGGGGAGGATCTACGGACACAGGAACATTCTTTCTGGACCAGGAGCAGTGGCCGGCCCGCCAACTTGTTGGCCAACATAAAATCGATTACCATCCGATTAATCGACTACGTGGATCTGTTGGTCCGGCGACCCGGTCGAGGACCACAGCGCTATTGCCAGGAGCGCGGGCGGCTTATTCCCGCCGCGCAACCACGCCACGACGTGCTGGGAGGAGCTACTTGTCTGCGGGGCGGGAGTTCTCAGCCCGTTGCTAGCCAGAGAGCTGTCATCTGGACATCGAGGATTACCTCCGGGTCGTCGGGCCTGCACTTGTTCGGGAGAGCATTGTTTACTGGGATTACTTTAGTTATTTGTTTGTTGTTTGTTTTGTTAGTAATTAAGTTGACATACATAAGTTTTAACACAATAACATCTAGTCATTCTGTAATCTGTGCAATATTCTAAATTTAATTTATTCTATTCTATTTTCAATTTCAATTTATTCTGCATTTATTGACGTAGTTTATAAGAATTAATCAATAAATTTTTGACATTAATATTAAATTGACATTTATTATTTGTAATTGTGCTGTTATAGATTTTAAGTTCAAAATGTCACAGAGATTTCAACCCCAAAAGAGAGATGTGCCCACAAAAACGAAAAGCGACACGGAGGTGCTCGCAAAAAGTAAAAAGGCTACCGAAGGGAAAATCAGAAAAAGCATTGAGGCTGAAGATGCCCTAAGAAAGGGTGTATTGACTCGCAATGCGAGGGGACTGTTGCGCACTGCCTTGTCAAGTGAGTCACCTCCGCTGGCTACGCAGGCCTTGCTTGCGACTAAAGACATAACTGCTAAGGATGAGGTGAATAAACAGACAACAAGTGTCGATCAACGGGCACTGGGCGTTGGACAAACTGGTCTAATGGAGTCGAATACAGATGGGATAGGGCCTCAAGAAAGTGTGACCCGAGATCTTTTTTCCGCTGAGGGCGAAATGAGGGCGTGCTCGGATGGCGAGTCAGCGGATCTGTCGTCTGGAGCTGAGGCAAGCACGGTGAGGACAGGTAGAGTGAGTATGCTCCCATCGTTTAAAAAAAGAGCCGGCATAGCAATGGACATGGCGAGCATCAGAGCGAACGACTTATTCCAGTCTGGGAAGAGTGCTCTAGAAAACTCAGGAAAGCTAAAGAGAGAAATTAAGGAGCAGGTCCTCGAGTGCCTAGAAGGGCTTTACCTTACAACGCTGGAGCTCGGGGATTCCCGAGCTCGGCATAAACACCAAGAGGAGAGGGCTCGAGCCGAGGGCGCGCGAGATTTGGCACATGCGGAGAGAGCCCACTCCAAACAACTTGCCGCCTTAGCGTCGAGCCACGAGCGGGCAATGACTACTATAATTAAACAAATAGATCACCTCACGCGGGAGGTAGAGTCGATGCGTTCGTGGCTCGACTACGAGGTGGTGGAGCCACTCCAGACGGTGAAGCACCTGCGTGAGGGAATAGAGGACCTGCGGAAACGCCAACCACCCAAATTGCCGGACCACTGCCGGTTGGCGAAGAATGAACTGGAGCAGATTGTGGACGGCACAAAACGACTGCAGGGTACGGTTTCCAGGCTGGAGGAGGAGTTTCTCCGGCTCCCGGAAGTCATAACAGCCAATACCTGCAAAGTGCCGCATCAACCATTGTTGCAATTGCAATCGGAAGCAGCTCCAGACTACAGCAACGAACTAAGAGAGATTCGAGACAAGATCAATGGTTTGAAAGAGGAAATAGGGACAACCATAAAACAGACAGTGGGAGATCCAGTCTGTAGTACTGCACCGGGGGTCAGAGAACTTTTGGGCCCTGTAACTGCAAAGTTGGATACGGTGTTAGTAGAGATTCGGGATTTGGGGGTCCCAATGGGACCATCGTTAAAGTCAATGCCATCTTTGGCAGCAGAAATGGGAAATGCTGAAAGCGCCCGGAGCACGTCCTCGCTGCCACCCCGGACTCAGGATGCGAAACAGGCTCCCCTTGGAGTGCGCGCCCAGGATCCAGGGCAATCATATGCCCAGATATCTGCTCTTCCAAAAAGAGCACCGCCAGCTGCGACCCTGATAATATCATCAAAAGACCCACGCGCTACTAGCGAAACAGTACTCAAGACTATCCAGCGGGTAGCCAGTAAAACAGTCACAGGGGTGCGGGTCGACGAGGTGAGGAGGATAAATAATCAGCGGGTGGTCTTGCGTTGTCACGGTGTTGAGGACGCCAAATTAATGGCCGGGCAGTTACGAACCGATGCGACGGACCTCACCGTGTCGACTCCCCAGAACAAAAATCCACTGGTGGAAATCAGAGGGGTACTGGCGGAATATACAGATCAGTATATAGTGGACGGGCTTAAAGCCAAGAACAGAGAGCTCTTTGCAGATATGGATAAAGCCGAGGCGAACGTTATGGTTCGCTATCGAAAGAGGGCGCGAAATCCTTTGGAGTGCCACCCAGTGATTGAGGTAGGGCCCAAGTTGTGGCAACGACTTATGGACGCGGGCAGGGTACATATTGGTATTATGTACCGCCCAGTGCTTGATCAGTCCCCCTTGTCGAGATGTTCACTTTGCTTGGGGTATGGGCATGGTAGACGGATGTGCCCCGAAACGGAGGAGTCATGTGCGTACTGCACCTCCAAGCATCGCAGGGGGGAATGCGAAAGAAGAGCTAGTCATCAGGCACCAAAATGCGTCAATTGCCACAGGGCAAAACGACCTCAGGCAGAGTTAGACCACTCTGCATTTGACCGGGAGTGCCCGGAAATGCAAAAGTGGGACTCCATTGCCAGGTCAAGGGTGGCATATTGCTAAGGGCACCTCACCGAATAACATCTCGGTTGCTACTGAGCGGGTTATGGAGTCGCCCCGGATAGCGGTAGTGCAGGCCAATCTGCAGAGGTCTAAATTGGCCCTGGCAGAGCTACAGTGCTGGGCCTCTCGTGGGGGTGCTGCTGTTGCCCTGGTCCAAGAGCCCTATACGGGCACGACCGGGCGAGTGAAGCAGATCCCGAACACGAGAGTGATCCAGAACACGGGCGGAGCCGGGCCCGTGAAGGCAGCAGTTGTCGTGTTTGGGGATAAGGTTAGGGTAATCGTTAATCCCCAACTTGTAGACGACAACATAGCTGCCGTGACCCTGCAAGCGGGTAACCTATCGCTAGGGGTGGTCTCCGTCTACTTCGAGCCAAACGAGCCCATTGGGCCATACATTGGAAAACTCGAGGGAATCTGTGCCAAATTGGGGGTGCAGAATCTGGTAGTCGGAGGTGACGTGAATGCTAAAAGCGTGTGGTGGGGGTGTCGTACCTTCGACCATCGAGGTGAGGCCTACTGCTCTTTTCTAGAAGCGGCGGGGCTGGAGATACTTAATGTGGGTGAGAAGCCCACCTTTCAGGTCGTCAGGGGGGGCCGCTTGTGCACAAGCATAGTGGACGTTACAGTCTGCAGCCCCACCCTTCTTGGCAGGATCAATGATTGGAAAGTTGACGAGAACTTAATAACTTCCGACCACAATGCAATCACCTTCTCGATCCGGGTGGATGGGAAGCTTCAAAGCTTTAAACCGTCCACTAACCGAATCTATAATACTAAGAAGGTGGACTGGTCGGAGTTCTCGTCAACTCTACAGGAGAGACTCTCCAAGAGGGGCCTGACGGCCGGAAGGGTGGAGGGTGTGGCCGACATTGGGGATCTGGAGTCAGCCGTATCTGAATACCTCTCCTGCATCAAGGACACCTGTGATCAGGTGATCCCGAGGGTAGGTGGGGTGAAAGGGGTGGCTCGCCCCCCCTGGTGGACGGGGGACTTGGATGCCCTCAAACGTGAGGTTGCGCGGAGGAAGAGGAGGATCCGTTGCGCCGCCCCACGCCGGAGGCCTTACGTTGTCGCTGACTATCTTGATGCCCTTGAGGATTTTAAGAGAGAGGTAGCGAGCTCTCAAACCAGAAGTTGGAAGGAGTTTTGCACGACGCAGGAGCACGAGAGCATGTGGGACGGCGTCTACAGAGTCTTGCGGAGGACTGAGCAGAGGCGGGAGGAGGTCCTTTTGGCAGGCCCTTGCGGAGTCATTTTAAACCCGCAGGGGTCTGCCGACCTGCTCGCCAGTACGCTGTTCCCAGCGGATGATGTGGGCGCTGATACCGAAGCTCAGAGGGCCATTAGGACAGCGACTGAGGGGCGCCTCCCCGGCTGGCCACGGGGACTGTCGGCCGCGGACCCACCGTTTACCCAGGAGGAGATAGAGCGGGTGTGTAAAGAGATTCACCCGCGAAAAGCTCCTGGGGGGGATGGTTTCACGGCTGACATATGTACACGTGCGGTATTCGGGGGGGGAGTGGCGCTTTTTCAGGCACTGGTTAATAAGTGCCTAGAATTGGGTCATTTCCCTCATCCCTGGAAGACTGCAACGGTGTGCATTGATTACGTGATTACGTGTGAAAAACTTATAACGAACAAGCGTAGTATTCGATTTTGTACCGAAATGACTGTCGAATTTTTTTAACACAGCTTTAATATCATTTCTTTCGGTTTCGTTCTCAAATTGAAAGGTTTGATATATATTAAAACCGTCTGGGCCAATCAAATTTACGAGTAAGCTTGCCTGGATTTTTGGCGGTTCCTTATAAACTCCAGATGCATTTAGAAACACCATAAACTGTTGTTGCCAGCGCTTCCACCCGTCGGCCCGGCCGGCAGGTCCACCTTCCATAATAAACTCTGAAGGAGGTCGCGCGTGTTCCATTTTTGATGATTAATAACACTTGAGTTCCACTACAATCCTTCTACACAATGTACAAATGGTTTATATTTGTATTAATTCACGTGTAAACCACTTTTTTTTTACCGCTGCCACCATGTTGTGGTGTTAATGATACGCGGGTCAGACAACAATTGCTTTATTTCAAATCACCTTCATAATCACAACACCCGCCCATGTCCAAGCTTTCACAGGCCATGGAGGATTTGCGGCGTACCTGTACCGCTTCAAGATCAAGGGCAGTCCCGCGTGTGAATGCGACCCGGATATTGCCGAAACAATCTACCACCTGATTATAGATTGTCCAAGATTCGGCTCGTCCAGATTCGACTTCGAGTCCAGGTTTGGCCATAAGATCGATAGGGTCACATTGCACACTTTGGTGGCGGACGACCAGATAAGGGGGCACTTCTTAGAATTTATTGAAAAGATAGTTAAAGTCGCCAACAGGAGAAATAAATAAAACCAGATTTATTCTTCTTTGCTTAGTTTAATTTGCCGATTTTTGATTTTCATGTATTCTGTGTATGTCGTGTTATGATATGTGTAGAAATTGTGTCTGTTGATGGAGATCTTATTATTATTACTACTATTTACATTATACCATTTATAAATTTTACTTTACAAATTTGGGTTAAGCTATTATTGTTGTACAAAATTTTATTTTATTTAAATTTATATTTGACATTATTGTATTATTGGAATTATTGTAAGAATTTTGTAACTAGTTATAAGAAATTATTTATAGCACCATCGTTCTCTGATTTGTGTTAGAGGCTTTTAGGGGGGTGGGGGTTTACTACCCCACCAATAAAAAAAAAAAAAAAAAAAAAAAAAGTCCAAACGCCTTTTTTCGTGCTTTATTCATTTACTGTACGTTTGGATAATAGATATAGGATCTAGTTGTACCTCTGTCACTTCAGCCGATAGCCGAGGTCAGTCGTGACCCGACACCGGAGTGCTTAATTTAGGCAGCAACGATCAACATTTCTCATTCGACAGAGTTAATTTTAAATTATTTTTCGTTTGAATCCCAATGTATATGAGAGCACATCCGTCTAATTAATCCGTTTTAATGACTATCTTTTTGGGTTTAACGGTACCTATAGTGTGTATAAACATAGCGATTGAATTGAATAGTTATTAAAATATAAAAACTCCTTATTACTCGAATTTATTGTTTTTTTTTTTAAATGATAATATGTTTTTCTATGAAATTCTCAGTAGCATTTTGATAAATTAATTCGATTAATGATAATAGGCTCGCCCCTTATTACATGGGACCTAAAAACATATCCGGTGTATTGTGGGTGTACATTATAGTACATTATACTGCCTACCTCTGCCTAACCCTTCAGGGATACAGGCGTAATGGTATGATATGATATGATATTTATACGTATAAAAATACTTAAATTCTAGATCCTAACTAGGTTAAGTAAAATAATTAAGATTCAACAACTAAGTTGGCGGAGTTTTTGGCGGGATCTTAAAGTGACATGTTGTGGTTTTTATTTTTAATTCATTTACTTAGGTTTTTGACCCTATATTATGTAATAATGGAAGCGTTTTTGAGCATAAGTGAAGTTGGTTATAAATATAAACTAAGAGCATGCATTCTGGGATCCCACAAAAACTCCATAGAAAGTTTTAATAAGTGAGCCACCATCTTGTTAGGCTACTGAAGTCGTCATAAGACAGGACATAATATTCACTTGATAATGTCAGTAATGGTCTTCAATAAACTCTTTCCTCTGGACTAGTTGCCAAGTTAGGAAGAAGAAGAAGAAGAAAATTATACCTGACTTTGCCAGAATTGCGTAAGAACACTGTTGCCATTCAATAAAATGAAGAAAAAGAACTAAGTTGGCATATTATCAACATAATTTCGCTTTGGCATAACTTATAAATGCTAGGAACATTTTCAGAATTGGCAATTAAACGCGTATTACAATTATGTCTCCAATTGCCAACGCGATGTTGCATGTCGTCGTTCTGCATTCAGTACCGCGAATGTGAAAATATTGCGTTTGTTTTTTTAAATCGATATTATATATTCAAATACGTTATTGTGTATTTCAAATACGACCAAAAATCTACCTAAAATTGAGAAAATACGTTAAAAGTATTACCGCGAACGTGGTTAACAGCATCTCACTGTCGCATTACCGCTAATGTGTATTATTATAAGATATATAAACTTAAGTTATATATTTATGGTATTGGCAACAAAAATTGTAGTATTAATTCTCAATAACAATTATTTAGCAAAAAGAAAAGTATGCAATATAATCAAATCAGTATTTTGTCTCTTGTAAAGTGACCCAATTTTACATTCGCAGTACTGAATGCCGAACGACTATATATGGGAACAGCTCAAAACGAGGTTCAACCACTTTGGGTTCATGGGCTTGTTGCCAGACTTTCGTAGCTCATAGGCTTAAGCGCTCGCCCCCAAGCCACGGTAAAGCTGTAAAAGGCTTCAGGGCCCTGTATGGCTCTAACAGTACAGTAAGATCTAAAATAAATAAATATGTATTAATTAAAATGCCTCACCATGTTATGATTTCATCACGATGTTTTCCTTTACCGAAAGTTCACATTCGTTATAAAATTCAAACCTACGTCCATCGACACGATGTCGGAATACACCATCACTGGGCTATATTATTTTACAAACCCTTCTGATAAGACTCTGAGGTATTTCCAAATGCTAAGTGATATTTTTCTTTACAGCCAATAACGCCGATTATCATGGGAGACAAATTGAGGAAATGTCAAACCAGTGGTTCGGAGCTACACTCACCAGTACTGGAAGAAACGGACCTATTGTGGTAAGTGGCTGAATCACCTTAATATCCCAGAGACAAACATCTTAGCATTCCATGGGTTCAGCAGTGCGGGTGCCAGGTCCTTCGTGTAGCAGACAGAGGGATCACGAGCAGGTCCCCGGGACCTGCGACCCCTTTTGTATAGGTTTAAGGGGGCCCATTATGATACACCGCAGCGTGCACCTAGACTGCCCGCGATACCCTCCCTGCCAAGCCAGATTTGGTAAGAGCCTTGTTAATGCTGTTTTAGATACTCGTTCTAAAATAGAACTTACTTGCAGTTCTTGACAGGCCGAGGTCTTTTAGCAAATTATAGAGAGATTTTGCTGAATAGCCGTTCTTGGTTAGCTCATTACATAGTTCGCAATATTTATTCATTTTTATTGCGTGGTCTTTAGGTATATTAGTTTTCCACTGTACAGTAAGTTCTACACATACAAAAAACAATACTATGTAAAAACTTTGTACAAAATAAAGTTGACAGTTGACAGTTTGATGGCATTTCTAAGGGTCACGGTATGCGGGTGGAGCAGGAAGGGTGCGTCAAGACGTCCCCGTAAACTTTATAGGTCACTGTGACGCCGTATGAGGTCACCACCTTCGTTAAATGGCACATAGGTACTGCAGTAAGGCCGAACGTGTTTGTTTATCGCCGGTCGTAAAGATTATAGTAACCGTAATAATATAATATACTTATTATAGAATATATGAAAGCATATAAATAAATACGATTTTGTATTATTAAAATTGTAAAATTGTGTCTAAATAAACGTTCGTCTAATCAAAATAAAATAATTCATGATTTTCACATTAATTTCTTCTTCATATATATACGAGGTAAATTGAAAATGTTAATAAATCCCCGATATAAGTGCCATATTCATTGAGACTATGACAATGAGCCTAAATACGATATCACTGCTGTAAGTTGGTGAGAAGTTAGGTATCCTATACATTCAAAATGAAGCTGCAGCATCAGCTCAAGGTCATTAAAGTAACAGAATACCAAATCTCCACTCAATCAGACCTGAGGAAGATGCTCAAATATGTATCAAATAGAAAAGAGCTGATAATCTTCAAACGGCTAAACAGAATTTCTTGAGTCATAGCTAAGAAAAATCTGGATCAAGTCACCTTTCAAAGAAAAAAATTAAATCAAAATCGGTTCAGCCGTTTGTAAGCTACGATGCCACAGACAGACACAGATACACACGTTGTACTTATAACGCTCCTCTTTTTGCGTCCGAAGTTAAGATTATAATCCGATATTATATGTACACATTACTTATTATAAAACCGTTTTACAGAGAATAAATACATAGATTGACCTGGAACATTGTAAATTCGTGTTATATGTATTTATTTATTTTGTTTTCTTTTGTCTTCATTTTTATTCTTAACGTAATGTAGAACGACTTTCATAAAAGGCAACCGTCTCGCAAAAAAAATTCCATTAATTTAAAGCCTCATGTTATTCCACTGTCGTTTGACGTAAGTGGGTCAGGAACCAAGGCTTTGATGGGGTTGAATTCAATTAGTTCAGGGCGCTTTTACGACTGTGGATAGACATAGAACTATCACAGCTTTTTTCTAGACCGATAGTGTTTATAAGAGTACATAAGATATTAAAAGTCAATCTTGCAATATATATGTACAATTAAATCATGATATTTGAAAATGTCGATATAACATTTTCATTAAGTACTATTTCTTACGGTTTATAAGGTCACTAGTTGATCCGCGCAACTTCGTCTGCGTCACATAATGGAAGCTCTGGAAGGTATATTTATTTATTATATTAGCTCGGCGTATTGACGATGCTGCCCCAGATGGTAACCACAGCACAATCCAAACATTACGGCGATCACCGAGAGGTCTAAATCTATGTAAATTTTTGCCGTTTTTGCAACATTTTTCATTGATGCTTCGCTCCTATTGGTCGTAGCCTTTCTCGATAAATGAGTTATCCAACACTAAAATATTTTTTCATTCGAAGTTCTTGAGATTGGAGCGTTCAACCAAACAAACAAACTCTTCAGTTTTATAATATTAGTATAGATGACGTCGTCATTTTTACCCCGTTGTGCAGTGGTAGCAATTCTATAATGTTGAGCCGAGAGATACTCAGTTCAATTCACGTCTCAGCACAGGACTTTGATATATTGGCGCCTAATATTTATTTTCAAATATTTTGTGGTTTTATCGTTTGACTGAACACAATCTCATCTAAAGTTAAGTGACGATATGGCCTAAGCGTAAGCGTAAAAGTGCATTTGCCGGAACAGATTTTGCACTTGAGAGGTGAAGCTACTAGCTAACCAAGCTGGCATTAGAAAAAGCCATACAACCATTGTATTGTTGTGGTTTCATGGCAGTGTTTTCTTCAGCCCAGGCCTCATTGTAGGGTTCGAAGCCATGTCGAACACACTACCACTGAGCAAGCAAGTCTTCAAATATAAATGGATATCAGATACTTTGTTATCATAGGACAAACCGTACAAGTATATTATGGTATATATACTTCGTTTAAAATCAAAAGGAAGTGTCGAAGATTAACCCCTAAATATAAAATTTGTATGTTACTTGTATGATATAAAGTTTACAAAGATCTCATATTTTAGCGTTGTAGAGATTATTTTACGTAACTTTATTTAAATTCTTATATTTTTTACAATTATTTCATTACAATATTATAATAATTTATTTACAAATACCTCCCTCGGCTATATAGTATATGGTCATCACACTGTCACCGAAATATGACTGAGAAATAACAATTAACCACTTACAGTTAATTCATATAAATAAGACGAACACATTATTTTCTTGCATACCATATTTAAGAACTCTCAAGTTTTCGTAGAACACGATCGCGAGTGGGGCTTCGCGGTTGTGAAATATCACCGTTTTTGCCCTGACAACTACTTAAGGAGATGGCATTTTTATTTCGGAATGCCGAATTAGTGCAAAAAATGAACTCTCTCATGCCGCCCGTCAGCGCAATTTGTTTAGACATTTTGTTCGATTTGCCCCGCCGCGTTGCGTCGCGCCACGTCGCGTTTGGAATTCGCAATGCTTTCCGAGCTGTGCACACAGAACTGGCCGTATCAATAAATACCATTTGCTCTAAATGGCGATGGAATTAATTGCTGTTTTGTTCGATTGTATCGTAAACAGACGTTTTTGTCACTGTTCGATCGCGTGATATATTTATACGATTCGATTATCCTTGTGACTATTTTGTATGGTATTTATATACAGTGCGTAAAGAGAGGAATCATTTTGCTACATTTTAAAATGCACATTACTACACCTACGTGTTTAGTTGTTTTTATTATTTTTGTATAAAAGTTAAAAGTACATTAGAAAATTTTAAGTTCACAATCGCATGCCGTCGAAGTACGTAGGTTTGAAAACTACATTAAACCTAAGACTTACAGTACCTATACAAGTCCTTAAAATACATTTTATTCCTTTTTAAATTTTTTAAGTACCTAGTTAGGAAAACAGTTATCATAAGTTAAGTTAAGTTTTCCTTCAACAACGATCAGGTTCATTTTAGAATCCTAACACACATCTTTTGACTCGCGCAGGACCTTTTTCATTGCTTTTATTATTATTATTGCCAACAACGCGTACTAGTTGCAATGTTTTTACTAATACCACGTACCTAAAAGCAAGAAGTTTGAGATCCAAGATGTATTTAAAAATAAACGACCGATTTGTAATTACTCGACATCGATTAAACGGTTGAGTTTTTTCTTGAATTCAATTTCTAAGCATGGCTTGTGTCTTTACATTGTAACTTTATCGTATAAATTACTTTAATAAGTGATCTACGTTAGTGTATAACTTGGTATGATTGAAAAAAATTATAAATTTGAATTTAGCTTCATAATGTAGGGGCTATAAAAGTGGAGTACGTCAAGTCCAGAATTATAGTTTTTATATAAATGGTGAAGAATTGTTAACAATAAAATCGATCATCTTTGTTCTTATTGACAATTTTATAGTACTTTTTAATATAGTTACTTAATACTTAAGGTTACCTGCTTAGGTATAGGCCAACCCAAGCCACGGTGAAGCTGTAAAAGCCGTCTGAGGCTCCAGGGCTCTTATAAGGCTAACAGTATAGTCAGGTAAAAAAAGTACAGGCCAACCTTGGGAATCAAAAAAGGACTCGATATAAAGAAAAATAAACAATATTATCGTTTATAATGAAGTAAAAATATAGAGTCAAAATTGTGGTATTTGGTATACTACGTTTTAAGTTAAATCCTTTGTCATAAAATTCTGGTTTATCTTATCCTATTAATATATCGATTTCATTTGCAATCGGTTAGTAATACTTTATTATAATTGCAAATAAATTTCATGAGATAAGTCGCGAGATATCCGCGTCTGTCACACGGCCGAACGACATGCGCCTGCGCATACGTTTAATGATAAACATCAAAGATTAATTACGCAGAGGAGACAGTTTATTAATGAATTTCAAAGTCGCGTATCGTATGAAAGTAAAATTGTGTACAAATGTAAGTTAGGCAATGACTAAATACAAACATTATACCATAAATTACAAAAAGCTTATTGAATAAATGGTTTATAATTTAAAAAAAAACCACTTTATATGACAGTGAATTACTCCATGTAAAAAATAAAGCAACACGCAGGATATTTTAACAATAACCGTGAATAATAATAGTTTATTAAATAGGTACTTTGCAAATCGATTTTCGATGAATAGCTAATTTTTTTTACATTTTTTCTTTAATCTACTAAGTACATAATGATAGGTTTTTTAAATGGTATATATTATATATATTTACTTTACTCGTAGGTGAAGTTTATTACAGTAATGTAAGCTTACCAGTCAATAGCCTTTTTTACTTTTGCTTTGCGTTTTATTTTTGAACAAGCATAAACTAATGTTTTTATAGCATTAACAGAACCTCTACCGATACAACAAAAAAAGGTTTTTCTATTTCACCCTTTTTTGTTTATTGAGTAACTTAATTTAATATTTTACTTACTTTCACAGATGTTATTTATTAATTAGACATATATTAATAGTATTAAATAAAGAATTTCTTTATTAAATAAGGCTTGTTATTAAGATTAATTTGTGCGTTTAATTTTACAAAACGGTCCGGTGATTTGTCAGTGCGAATGCTTCGGTTCTTGCTGCGCGCTCGTACCTAATATGGGGTCATGGCGGCTGTCAGCCGAGCGCGACAAATTTGGACGGGCGCGCCTTTGTCAACGATAATTTTATTTTCACTATAAACATACCTCACGAATACGAAAACAAGGGGTAAATAATTCTGGACTTTTTATGGTGTTTTTTTTTTTGGGTCTTCTTGTATCTTCGGGTATAATCTTATTTTACCAAAGACAATAATCTCTGATAAAATCAATGACGTTTTATAAATAGACGTGTTATACTTTCACTAAGAGCAATTTGAAAATTGCACAAATATTATTATTATCATGTTAACAAAAGGGATAGGATATCACAGCGTAAGATGGAAACTCTGTTATCAAAAAAGGATAAAAGTTTCTTCTCGCTCACGCCGGTATCAAGTCGAAAGTGAACTGAGGGCAATTGTCCATCATTGTGTATGCCGTGTACATATAGGTACTTTGTTTATTAGATCAACGTGCGTATAGTAGGTAGGTACCAACTTGGGTCAACTGATGTGTTTGATAATGTTTTATGTTAATTGTTATTAAAATAATGCTTCCAATAATCTAGGAAACAGATAAAGTGTCTTAAGCAGAGATAGAAATACATCTCAAACATTTGTAGGCATTCTCTATATTTATCGAAGATAACGTAACATACCATCACGCCTGTATCCCCGAAGGGTTAGGCAGAGATGTACTAATGTACACCCACAGTTCGCCGAGTATGTTTTTTAGGTCCCATGTAATAGAGGGTAAGCCTATTGCCATTAATCGGGTACAAAGCCAAACTCCGAGCAGCTACTGAGAATTTCATAGAAAAACCTAATAACACTTTCCTCGACCTTGGGATCGAACCCGGAACCTCGATCTAAGCAGTCGCGCTTACGACCACTAGGCTAATGAGGCATGATGAGGCGAAAATGCTTATAGGCTATCTAAAAGGATGCTGGGTCTATTAGGAGCGGAGCAGAAACCATAAAGGTCAGTTAGTATAGAGTTGTGTAGGCAAGTAGTTATCATATTTGATATGAATCTACATTGAACACAAGTAAATCCGCAGGTACAGCTAGTTTCTAATAAAAAATATTATGTACTTGTAGATAACTGTTAACTTCTTGCTACTTGCATGATATAATTGTTTATAGTTTTAATTAGTGAATGTATAAACGAATCGTATCAAATGGTGTTTCAGTTAAATAAAAATATTACATTAACCTTTACACATCCTTTGAAAAACAACTTCTTTGGCCTTGTAACAGATTCATGGTAAGGTACCTACCTATACTAAAAAATACTCATGTAAATATGATTGAATTATATTATAAAACAAGCTAAATTATTAAAAAGGAATCAAAAAATCAGACTGCGACAACAAAAACACGAGTATTTTTTTTTTTTGCTTTTTATTTGATTCCAAGAGGTACTTGAATATTATATAGTCTATGTCACTCTCACAATTAAAAAAAATTTAATGACACCTCGTGTGATAAAATCCATCAATTGGGCTACAGAGCGTACCAAAGAAATAGACTTAAAAGTTTCGAGAAACATAACCCTCCTCTTTCGAAGTCGGGTAAAATACCTCTAAATTACAACGCGTGTAAAAGTTAGAGGCACTTATTTTATTATTATTTAAAATACTTTATTTTTTAATAAAATGGTTATTATTATTACTATTGAATTACATAAAAATAAAGGGGAAAAATTTACTATCTATAGATTTTACTGAATGCTATTTTTGTCCGATAAAAGATTAAGTTACTCTCAAGTAGCGCCTATATAAATTTTACGTAAAAAATATTCACTAAATAGTAAAAAGAGTCAACATATCGCGTGTCAAAAATTAATGAACAACAAAGGTACCCGTACATTACCGGCTCCCGTAACTCGAGATGGACAAAGTAACAGGAATTCCATTAATATCACGGTACTTAAACTGCCATTATCGTTTAACCCAAAAGAAATAATCTGGAATTAGTCACGCACGAGCCGTAAGCTTGAAAAAATCCGTCAGGAGTGAAAACTATCATATTATGAGTGTTCCGTTTGTTTGTTATTGGTAGTTAGTTCAATTTTAATTTTGTATGTATACTAAAGTATATAATTGCATAATTATTTACTAAGTATCAAAGTAAATGATAGACCTCGTTGCACAGTTGTAGTAAGGCCTACTATTAAGCCGAGAGGTCACGGGTTCGATCTCCGCACATGACTGACTTTTCCGTGATGAAAATAATTTTCAGTTGTGTGCATGTTTGTTAAATATCTTTATATGTATTGTTATATCAGCTCTTTAGTTACCATAATACAAGCTATGCTTGGTTTGGAATTAAATGACCGTGTGTGAAATTTAATAATGTCCCATATCCATACTTAATATTATAAATGCGAAAGTAACTCTGTCTGTATGTCTGTTACGTTTTCACGCCTAAACCGCTAAACCAATTTAGATGTATTTTGGTATAGAGATAGATTGGACCTTGAGAAAGGACATAGGGTACTTTTAGAAAATAGGTGATGAAAGTTTGTAAGAACAAAATATGGGAACAACAAAGTTCATGCGCGGTAATGTCGGCTGCCACGCCAACCGGTTTGTTGATTTATTATGCGCATGTGCAATAATTATGAAATGACATCGTTGCCAATAGCAACTGGTTTGTTGATTTATTGACATTGTTATACCTAATAAGAAATGTATTACCTATTTATCGTGTTTCTTACCGGTTCTTCTCGATGGCTGGGACGTTTTCCGAACTGGCAGTAGTGTTTTGACGTTTATAAGTGCCTTATTAGGGCCTAAATTGAATAAAAATTATTTTGATTTTTATTTGATTTGATTTGATAGTCCAATATTCTTTTTAAGATTGACTGAAGTGTTTTTAAACTCTTTAACTCCGCAGTACGGCATAATTACTGTTTTATTTTATGACTGCAATATGACGCGCGATGTTAATCGCGGCTCGCGGGAGTTTATATATTCTAAGCGATATACCTATTGTAAATTATCTGGATTATACAGTTTTGCTACAAGTGAATTATTTCATTGTGTTATTCCACATATAGTGAAAATAAAACTTGGGTGAAAGTTTGTATGAAGAACCTGTCATGTCTCAAATTAGGGATATTCATATTTATTGTTTTGGTAAGAAATAAATAAAAAGAATTATTTGATAAAAATTGTACACGGGAAATAAACGCCATTCCTCAAATGATACTACGGCATATGAATTGTCAACAATGTGGGTAAAAATAAAATTACTGGATGTAAATTTATACTGCGTAACAATAAACGCGTGCGGAGCCGCGGGCACACCGCTAGTTCATAATAAAAATTAGAATTTTAGATTTTTTTTAAATATAATATATGATTAAAACAGTCTAAATATTTTACAACGGAATCCTAAACGAAACAATTAACAGATTATTGTTGAAGTTTTTTGGTTGACTTCATTAAACCCCGTTCATTAAATTTAAATAATTTTAAATTTATCTTGAATTTAAGTTTTCTTGTTCTTTTTTTGCATTCTCCTGTTGTTAATGAACCTTTTCTTAACAACAGTTGTGAGGTTAATACATCATTTACATCGTTTTTGTTGTGGCATTGTTGTTAAATTAAGTTTTACTATTTGTTTTTTAATCTACAGGAATAAACCATATTATGAACACTTCTAATTTAGAGATGATGGTGTATATTTTAATCTCTAACGCAAACAAAAATAATGAAAGTCTTGCAACGGGTTCCTCTGAAGATTTGCAGAGAAGTGAAAGCTTGGTAGAAAGTACCCTTTTATAATTCAAGGTTGTAGAAAAAATTGACTATAGACTCCCAGTGAAAACCAGAGGCGGCTTTCTAAACAGGCTAGGAAGTCAGCTAGCATCGGAAAATTTTTATTTGGATTTTACGTGGATTTAGGCCAACACAGTAATATAAAATGCTCTTATTTCCTATTTTTGGTTTAACTTAAAGGAACATTTGTAAATCCGCTTCTGACGATAGGGCCGTAAGACACCAGTGCTTATTCAAATATTTCGCCAAAAGTCTGTAACTTATGCGTGTTAAAGATGTTGAGCGGTTACAATAACCAGTTATTATGTACCCTACAAATTCAGTACTGTGTATCAAGACACTCTATCTACACTAGGAGATAAATGAGGCGTTGTGGTACCGACTGTCATACCAATTACGTTGCACCAGGCGTGACGATTAGATTAAAACCAAGTCCAAGATATCGGAAGGCTATAACAGACATTTCAACATTTAATAGATCTGTATCATTTAGTATACAAGTAATTTTGAGCTCTGCAAAGGAAGACATAAAGGCGATAATGGTGAGTAATGGTTGCGGAAGGACGGCGCGTTTTAAATTGTCAGATAGTGATCAGATGTTGTCGACTCATCCTAGGCTCTACTATGGGACCAATGGAATTATGTTTAAGTGCAATAATGAAGGTTATTATGTCACTTTGAATCCGGTGTTATTTAAACAAAGAGTGAATTCAGATTTATTGACAAAGTATCACTTAAATAGATTTTATTCAAATTTATGTAAAGAAAAAAGAGAGATAGGGCACAGAGAAATGTCTTTGGAGAATTTTCTCTACTTGGGACAGTCCGATTGGTGAAATACCTACGCCCTTACAAATCCTGCAATCGCAGTCAAAGAACCTTGTGTGTTTCGGCGGTGAGTAGAGTTTCTAGAATCCCAGGGAGTCTGCAACGCGTTAATAATACCTGTCCTACTTATTTGATACACCTCGTGGCGCAGTGGTAATAAACGCTACTATTGAGCCGAGAGGTCGCGGGTTCGATCTCCGCCCCTGATTGAACTTTGTATGATGGGCATAAATGTCAGTTGTGTGTCTGGGTATTAAATATCTATATAATTATGTATGTATATCAGCTATTAAGTTACCATATTACAAGCCTTGTTTAGTTTGCAATTAAATGGCCGTGTGTGATATTGTGTCCTTATAGTTGTATATTTTTTTAAAAAGGTTTTGACAAAATATGCACTGACGTATATTTGTAACAAATAAGTCTTGTCTATAGTACCATTGTCTTCAGTTTCAAAGGTCTCAGATAGAAATTACAATTCGGAATCTACTACTTTTTAAATAAATATATCGCGTTAGGATATGTCTCCGTCAGTCATTATATTTTTCTTGACCCTGTATAATTTTATAAAAACTCTCTATTTGACCTTTCTCCGGGGATCAGTTAAATATGTTAATAGTGAAGGTGAAAACAGCATAGTCAACATTAGCTTCTTAGTAGGGGACAATGATAGTAATCTAACGTCATAGTGTTATTAGAGCATCACGCTTAGTTAATTTACAACTGGTCGAGTTCTGCAAATTAATATGTCTAACTGGTCACTTTGTTCTTGTTTTATTTTTCTCTCTCATACACATTATACACCCTTATTTTCAGTGTAATATTAATTTTGTTTTCAACCTTCTATTTCGCAATTTATATTTTTATATTTAGCGTTAGTACTACTCGTCGGAAATATTTAGGTACCTCGAAAGAAAGTAGTACCGCACGCTATGGTCGCGAAATAGATTTCTCTAGAAAAAATTTCAGTAACATTAATGTTAAAATAAATTTCAGTGAGTCATAACTGAACTTCTTTGGCGTAACAAATCAATAATAACTCCAAAATGTTATCCCACGTGCCAACAACCTTATAAAGTTAACAGTCATACTAAGAATAATAATTTAAGGCAGTGGTAGTAAGCCATCAAGCCCGGTGACGCTGTAAAAGCCTTCTGAGGCTTCAGGACCCTTAAGGCTAATAAGTATAGTCAAATCGAATGTAGTAAGCGCTACTATTGAGCTAAGAAGATACGGGTTCGATTCCTGGATATGACTGATATTTTATGTTGAGCATAACTGTGAGTTGTATATCTGAGTGTTAAATATCTATATATATCAGCTGTTTAGTTACCGTAATAAAACAAGCTTAGATTGGAATTAAATGGTCGTGTATGAAATTGTGTCCCCAAATATATTTAAAAAAAAATGCATAAATAAATATTAATTTGATATACCCCTTGTTAAGTTTCATAATGTTGCATTTCCGTCACATGAATGCCCAGGCAGCTCTAAATTTTACCCTTTATTAGACATCCCATAAGAAACAACGTTAATAAGTATAACCAACACTCAGTAATATTTGTGATTATTACTAACACTTGAGAACCATTTCATTTCCTGTTGGGATACCTGCGAAATATTAAATATATTATAAATAGCGAATGAGATCCACGTTTCCTATGATTCAGGTTTGTTGTAAGTGATACACGGACAGCGAGTTTTAAAAGAGTAATAATATTATTTTAATATTATTATAAGATTAAATATAATGACCACCTTTGATTCTAAGTTTTCTTACCAAAAAAATACAATAAAAACCAAAAATTATATTCAAATACCAAATTTTAGCGAGTAAATTGAATCGCCATTAATACCTATCAAACGATGTGGCTAGGTTAGGTTAAGTTTAACTCGTCATAAGAAACAGCGGAGGACGTTTAGCGTCAGATACCAATAATATTGAAAATTTAGTGGTAATTTACTTACTATTATATTTAGTACTATCACAACATTAAAATCAAATAGCTATCAAGTCTAAAATCAAGTGGTGAATTTACTTTAAAATGATCTTATTAGACTTTCAACGGAATCGTAGTTGATTTTAAATTTGATTATCTTTTTAAAATTTTATTTTATCAAACTAAGATTGGCTTCTGATTTGCGTTTTCCGAATCTTCATGTATTTATTACAATTAGAGATCGCCCTAAGGTCGAAATTTGACCAGCGAATTCTTGATCATAAACTATTTTCTGTTTGACATTTGCAGTATTCATGAACCTAAACAATGAGTATTATATACATCACTTGCTGTCACTTTTCGTTGAGCGACAGTGTCAATATTTTGGGGGGGTCTAAATTCAATGGCACTGGTCGTGTTAGGATTCGCAGTATTCATTTATTTTATTTGATATATTAGTAACAGATATTATACATAAATTTTAGCTTTCTGCACTCCTTCGCCATATAAACTTTAACCATGCCAAATCTCACAGTCTTCCGTGCACGCAATCCGCTTAAAAAGGCGTAGAAAGCTTTTGCTTCACGTACCTACTAATGTACAGATTTATGAAGAAAGTAACTTAGATGCTCTTCCCTAACAATCCGTTTTTGTTACTTTTCTTATAATTTAGACCATTCGTATCCCTTTGGCGTTTGACTTGTTGTAAGAAATCGCACAATGCCGCGATGAAGCGCATATCTCGGCTGGTAATAAAATACACCATTGTCCTAAACAAGATAAAATAGCCTGGACGGGCCTAGACAAGGTTCGCACATTTATGGCCAATATGATAAATATGTACTTCTAAGGCGTTCACAAATTAAAATAAAAAGATTTTCTTTATAAAAAAAAACTTTAAATAATAGACATAACAAGTAACGAGTTTCGATGTAACTGGTCGAAGAATAGATCGCGGGACATGGACTGAATAAAGTAATCGGCCACACTTTTCGCACTAATTAAATTCTTCGGAACATTAAAAGGGTAAAATATACTCTATATACTTTTGACGTGACAACGTCTTATAAATTGGTTTGCCGGGTGACACTTCAAGAAACTGCGTTACGCTCCGCTCACGTTATGCGCTCACAATGAGAGCGAGTGAGAGGCACGAGTCCCTTCCACTCGGGCATGGTTAGCCCGCCTAAGAGCGAGAGAGACAGACATAAAGTCGTTGTCACGTAAAACTTTCGCCCGTATACCGACTTTACAGGCAACCAATTTTTTTTTGTTTACAACTTAGTTTAATTTTTTACGATTAGTAAAAGTATTATTAACAATTCTTAATTCAACAATGACATAAGCTTCCCGTGTACAAAATTCGACATAAATCGGTGATGCCACTTTTAAATTAAATTCCGACATGCAAACAAACAAGAAATAAAATGGTGTATTCGTGATCAGTGTCCTTTATATATAATAGGAAAATTAGGAAAAAAAATTACATTAGACAAAGTTCTGTCAGATTCAGATAGATTTATAAATGTAGATATAGACAACGTAGATGTTGGTTAATTCTTGTATGGTGTACCAAATAAAAATGTATGTGCTGCAACCTTCTATTACGTGCTTATGTGGCGTCTAGTGACAAGTTAAGTGACCGCTAGATAACGAGCAGGTTACCATGACAACCGCCAATTTGTCCCATCCGTCCAAACATAGAAACCATCGCCTCCCATTTCGCAAGTTCGTCGACATTTTAGCAAATCGTTATTTTACAATGCGCGTCTTTATGCGCTTTTGTATTGGAATTTATGATTATTGCATATCTACTTCGGTGCATTGTTAGGATAGTGAACTACGGTGGCTTGTACCACTTAATTTATTTGATTGTAACAAGTTTTGAATTGAACATCATAAAATCATGACTTATGTAAATTAGGTCTTCTTCTATTTACTCAATGGCAAGTGTGCTCATCCACCATTGTGACAATATCACGTGAATAGAATATTTATGTAATTATCAACTTAATCTTCAAACATAGCGCTAACAAGATTGCGGCACCCTTGTTAAAAATGTCCAGGGTGTTTTAGTGATAACCTAAAATGCACGTTCCTAGTCTATAATCCGTTTTACTTGTGCACAAAATTTCGTCAAAATTAGGTTCATAATAAAGGGTCAAATAACACAAATGCTATGGTTTAAAATACAAACCACCCGATGAAAGTTCAAGATCCCGTCAAAATCTCTTCTAAATTAGGTCTTAGGGTACAGAATGTCCAAATCTAAAAGCAATTTTGTTCAGAACGTTGGTCTAAAGTTGTAAAAGGTACACTGAATGTAGGTACTATAAATACTATGTTAATAAATCTTATTTATTTAGTTAATTGTTATACATATTATAAATAACTATATATATTTATGGAAAGTGATCAAAATAATGAAATCAACGGCTATTTAAATGGCATGTGAAATTACTTATACATAGTTAGATATTTTTATTCATTCAATTTGTAATTGAAAACAATTTTTTTACCTCAAATTCGAATGGCTTGACTGTACAGTTCCCGGGGGTCAAGGGTGGATAGATCAATACTCTATCCTAATATTTGTGAGAGATATATCGCAAAAGGCTTTTTATTGTTATGGTTTACACACAGTAAGATCCATACAACTTTTTTAGTTAACAGTGTTAGATTCTAGGTTAATTTAAATAAATAATAAGGTTCCTCGTTACTATATCGAGTTGCCGGACAATAAGTTCAAAGATCATGTCAAGCAGGGTTTACTGTCAAAAAGTTGTCATAGGGTGAATAATTTCATGAATGATAGTGATGTTTAAAAATGATTCATCCATTAAAATATTATTTGCTGACTGAGATATTTTCCGAACCGGTAGTAGTGTTTTGACGTTTATAAGTTTTTATGCCATTCTTACGGTCTACTTTGATAGCGTTGAATAAACAATTTTTTGATTTAAATGTTTATTCTTACTTCACATGATTACACGGTTTATAGTATACGCACGGTTCATGAAGCTAGGTCACGCATCAGTTCATTTATTGACTACCATACTATGGGGTGGGCGTTCCGATTGGAAATTCAATTTTATTGTGAACACTTCAATGTAAAATTAATCATTTTAAACTTACCGTTAACATGAATATTATATTATCAGAAATTTATGGAATATTTTATTTTAAAATCACACATAAAAATTGATTTTACCTTTTGTTAATAAAATGTAAATTTATCGTATAAAGCCTCTGTAGTTACAATTCCGCGTTGTACGTTCATAATTAAGGACTAACAAATAAGCTTCAAATATTTATTGTTACTTTGATATGTTGATCATCATTGTATTCTACACTAGACTGCACTAAGGTTTTTGTATACACACTGTATATTCCAACATGTGATTTGAATGGATCGTGTTTTATTTTAATTCATTAATTCATTCAATTTTCTTACGTTTAATTGTTCGTATTGTATCGCGTTTGTTTGAATTAATAAATTGTTTAAAAAATTGACGGACATGTATTTTTAGGTCCCAAGTTTCTAAATTAAATACAGATCATTTTTTTTTGGAAAATATCGTTTGTACTTTATAAAGAAATAGCTGACCCGCGCAACTTCGTCTGCGTCACATAATGGAAGCGCTCAAAAGGAATAATTTTTCCCAGTTTTTGCATCATTTTTCATTGATGCTGCGCTCCTATAGGTCGTAGCGTGATTTTGTATACCCTATAGCCTTCCTTGATAATTTTTTCCATTCGAACCAGTAGCTCCTGAGATTAGCGAGTTTAAGCAAACAAACTCTTTAGCTTTATAATATTAGTATAGATTTAAATATACGAACACTGTAGATATTAATTAAAAACATAGGAATTGTTGATATTTATTTAATACCTGGGTACTAGGTGGGGCCCGCGCACGTCGCTGGGCATATTTTTTAAAATCTATATATAGAGTATTCTATGTCCCATTCCACTATCTATATAATCGACTTCCATATCATAAATTATATTAGAACCCGTTAAGCCGTTTGAGCATGATTGATGGGCAACCATTGAAACAATTGATGTCCTTTCATATTTATTATATAGATAGTAACTGGTCAACGTGTTCTGCAGCGCCACCTATCAAATTCAAGGAACCCATAGAAACCTCCAAGACAAAAACATTTAGATCTACCAATTTCGGTAATCAAACGGTGTTGGAGTTTGTCAATCTCATACATAACAATTATTAATATCTATTTTTATCAATACATACTGGTGGTATAAAAAAAAGTCGCTATCCTTGTGTTCATAACGAATATAGCAACACATCGGCGGGGGTCAAATGAATAAATGACACCACTTTGTAAATTGTACCCGTGCGAAGCTGGGGTCGGTCGCTAGTATATGTACAAATAAGATATTAGCTTCGATTATTTAAAATTACTACTTGGTTCTTATACAGAGTAAAGTGTGATAAAGATTATTTCAAAAGATATATGAACACAATAAAATCGGTCCTTTTTATGTTATGTGAAGTAATTGAATTAAATCTACTAACAATTATTTTTTAATCAACTGCATATCTCAATCTTAATGCTTAATGTACGAGCTCTGTTCTCTTGTGAACCGGACATAAAAGCGCTTCAGATAGCGATCTTTGACCGTCAGCAAAGGTTGTAGATTCGTATCTGCCAATAAGTTATAGCTGAGTGAACAATATCTTGCGGGTCATCGCGTAATGGATACCGCGGTCATCATAATCACATGCCACGTGAGTTAAAGTTTGTCTTAAGTTTTTTTTTAAATAGTAGGAAAGCAAAGTGACAAAACTTTGCTTGATGGTTAGTCCAGTATAATCCAAGAAGACAATTTGTAATAAAAAAGAAATCCTACTTCAATGATTTTGAAAAGTTCCCTTGTGTATCTCCGAAGTTAACTGTTCAGTGCGATGCTATTAAAATTAAAATGAGACCACCTTTTCCAATAGAAAAGAATTATCAAAATCGGTTTCATAAACAAAGAAATTAAGCTTTTTTTGAAGTCAGTTAAAAAAGAAAGAGGTTCTCAAATCTCAGTTCGACTGTATATTTTTTTTTATGGATGTTCAGCCGTAACTTCTTCGCTTATGAACCGATTTAGACGATTCTTCTTCCGTTGGTCGGATAGCCCAAAGGTGGACCCGTTTTAATTTTATTGGTATTGGACCTTCGACTTCGAAGTCACGCCAGAATACTACTCAAAATCAATGAAGATGGTTTTCGTTTTTGCTAAAAATTGGCTTACCTACTTAGTTCATTACTCAGCAAGGTTCACTTGCACCTGAGGTTCAAATGGATATCTCAAGATTTATGATATTATTTGACACTCACTCACTAATATGTGTATTATAATGATGTGATTAAACATCTAGGATGAAATTATAATAATTTCATGCAAATTACTATTTTTTTATTGTTAACCATGCATCGTTTACTGGGTATGTTAATGTTTGGATTTGTTTAATAAATAATTTACTATACAAATAAATGTAACATGCATTATTACAGCGTTGCAAATTAATGTTTTCTTTTCACTACAAAATAAGTAATTTTAAATAAATCAATATGCAAATACTTTCGATAATAATATAGTTATTATTCGTAGAAATTAATACCACTTTTATTAACCATCCGTCCTACTAACGGCAAGTCCAAACGTAAATGAACAGTTAGACTGGAATTTGCGAAAAAATCAGGAGATAAACGGCTTCCCTTTTAAAGATGTTCTTGGTAACCCTTCATTGATGGTGAGGTAACGGTGTGAGCTAGAGTAGTGTCAGTCTACGCGACACACCGCAATGTTACATTCTATGTCGTAAAGTTACATTTACATTCAGTAAACATGTTGTCGGAATATGTATTTTATTGTTTGGTAAAAAGAAAATAGTCTTTTAAAGTGTTAGCGCAAAATAATACTAATCACACTAAAATAAATACAATTTTCAAACCATATACATATATTATATAAAGATTGATTTTATATGAATCATTATGATCTCATTTGTTTGATATCTAAAAGAGATGTATTTCATCGGTCCTTTTAATTTAGCAAACATCAGCTTGTAAAAAACATCAAAAATAGTGGAATTTTTTAGTGATCCTCTTTTTGTGAGTTTATCGAATTCTGTTTTGAGCTACGCTAAAGATCTTTGAGCTATACAAATTTCCTTTGATATTTTAATGGCAGGCCCATAGATTAATGATTGGTTGCCGCTGGCGCTTTAACTAGATACCACATTACCTAAAAACAATAGCTCCTAGAATTCGGCAACTTAATATCATAGTGTGTGGTGACTGTTTGAAATGAAGCTTGTCAACGTGACAGTATTGTCGGTATGACACTGACTCGAGTACCTACACCGATTGGGCGTAGTTTTAGATTGCTGAATTTCTATAGTATGCCCACGGTATCACGTTGAGACGGCGCGAAAACCAATCATTAGACTATTTTTGGGCCTTAAAATTTCTGAAATTAGCATGAAAATGGTTAAATTTTATTTGTCATTTAAATTAAACCGAACACATGTCACTATGAATGAAGACCCCAGTCCTCATCCGCGCTATTTTATATCGCAAATTTAATATAACCTAACCATATATGTATCTGGTCCAATCAATAAATTATTTTTTCATAATATAGCGTCTGATTGTCGCCATACTGAATTTTGGTTACTGTTATGTCTTTAGCGACACTCACAAGACTAAGAAAATTCGATTGATGTAAGAATCATGAAAACGGGCCACGCGTTTGGTCTCAAGAGAGCCAAAAAGGAACAAACATACATGGGTTGATAAGCACATAGGCAGGACCAGTAACAATTTTTGATTACCTAATAATAATTTCAATACGCCTAAACATTTGAGTTACCTTGAAATATAGTGTATTTAAAAATAATCCATTTAACAAGTAATTAATATGAAAATTGAACATTGTAATAGAGTTCGTTCATTTTAAATAGTGTAAATTTACAATAGATCATTCAGTAGGTAGTCTATTATACCTATATAATATTTCGCTGTCTTGTGGTTTACCGTCGTGTGTGCATAATGTCTCTACATTTTCAGCCCAGTACAGCCTATACAATTAGAGGCGTTCCGGTAGTTTGTTGCTGTGAAAACTCGAATCGTTGGGCGTTACTGTTTTCTACATACAAAGCCGCAGTTTCGAGATTTTGTATTATTGTTGAAGTTGGGTGCATGGGTGCCAGTAAAACGAATTGCGGTTTGTACTGCATTAACTGTGTAGGTATTTGTTTGTGGTTTCGACATAGGCAATTTTATTTTCAACTTATGTTATTTCTACGTATTAAAATTACCTTTTCTTCGGGCCTATTATTGATTCCTTACTCATCAATACTATATATTATGAATGTTAAAACTTAAGAGTTTGTTTGTGTGAACGTGTTTAACTTTGGATTTGCCAGTCAGATTTGAAGAATTCTTCTTGTTTTTTATAACCAATGTATTGAAGAAGGTTATAGGACTAATAAGTTCACGCTACTGCTTTATGGAGCGGAACAATAATCATGAACGAAAGCAAATTTGGTAAGCTATAGGCAAGTACGGGATGTGTGAATTACGATAAATTACACAGGTGCATTGGCCGTGACTTTCGCTGTGGAGAGTTGGTCAAATAAATTCAATATAATATTAAGCCAGTTAACACATTACACAACAAAATTAGCAAGACTGTTTACCTCATTGACATAGCCATATCTAATACGCAAAACTTATCATTCAAGTTATACTGGAAAATTTGCATAATACATGGACTTATCTATTCAAATTAAAAGTCAATGGGAAGTTAATACAGTTATAACAGTACCGATAACTAATTCCCTCACTGGCGTCATTCCAAATACACTAGACAATAGTTTAAAACTGTTAACGTACATCCTCCTAAAATGGTTCAGCTCCAAAAGGCTTCAAACACCTGCAGAATCCGGGAGTTGACAACTTTTGGAAAATTGTTTTAAACACTTTATAATTTGAAAATAATACCTACTGATATATTTTTCTTCATTAATACACAATAAAAAGTGATTACAATATATTTTTTTGTGTTAATAAAAAATACGTCAGAAAACCGCTGCATTATGGTCCCGTGACGTCATAATTAATTTTTTATGTAATTTTGTATGATACAGTGACAAATTTGACAACTAAGCAAGAGTCTAACTTTCATGTTTCCTGAGTGGGTAGACGTCGCGTTTTCTAATCGGTGTTTCAAATCACGTGACTCACGACCAAAAATAATAATTTTCCAAAGGAAAAATTAATTAAATAAACAATTACTTTTTCTAGATTTGTCTTGTTTTAGGCTTTTATCTATAGACCAATATCACTTAATAAATTACTTTAGTTATATACATAAAGTCAACTCGCGGATTGCTTGAAATCTAAATCAATCGGCGGTCGCCGCTGTTATGCTGGCCTGTATAAATATCTCTTCACGTTTCGCTTTTAAAGATACAACGTCGTAAGAAGGAGACACACTGTCATTCACGGCCGGGAGCATAGTCCACAGCATCACGGTACGACAAAGATAAGTCATAGAGAACTTTTTACTTCTTGCCGAGATAGAAGTAACCGTGAAATTGTGACTCCAAAGCCTAGCACTTGTGGTCTGTGAACATATCAATAAAAATATTAAGTCAGCTGAATATAGGTACATATAATAGCTGATCTAAAATCATGATTAACGCAAACAAAGTAATTTTGATATATTTCTTTATGAGTATGAATGATGATCGAGATCTCAAATATCTTACCTGCAAACCAGAACTATTTTCTATCAGTTTTTTATCATATTGTACAGCAATATACAATTTCTCTATTCGGACATAAAATACTTAAATTTACCAAGCTCTGAAAACCATTTATCTCAATCAGTCGACCTGGAAGCAAATCCACGAACTTCGGCAGCCACCGCGCCGTGAGCCAATACACACTGATATAGTGAACTACTTTCTTACTTCGATACAAAAAGGTTACCGTTCACACAGTTGATTTCGAGAATCTAACGTCGAATACCTATTTAAGGGTGACATGGGAAAAACTTGCAATACAGTTGCGCCGGCGCATTTTCAACGGTGCGCACCTTAAATGGGTGACATGTGCTCGATCCTTATGATCCATATATGTGAATGACGTTTGAAAGATTACTTGTTTGTAACTAGTAGTCACTCGTATTAATAACTAGCTGTGCCTGCGGCTTCGCTCACGTGGACTACAGAATGCCCGCGCGAATCTTGCTCTCCCGGTCCCGGCTATTTTAAAGACAAAAATGCTTATTGTGTGTGTGTGTTCCTTAGATGATTTATGATAAGATGTATTATACTCTCGCTGACTTTTTTGTAGGTCTTTTTAATGCCTACAATTATTTAGAATATTAATTTGATATATCTCTTATGGTTTACTCAGCGTAAGCCATTTAAACACCCAAATTGGTACACCATAACCACTTTTTTTATTTGTGCGGAACCCTAATTCTTTTTCTATAATAAAAGTAGCCTAAGTTACTCCCTATAAAATCAGCTAACTTCCAGTGAAAGTCCCGTCAAATCGATCGACCCGTTTCGAAGATTACCCGGAGCAAACAGACAGAATGACAGACAGACAAAAATTTTAAAAATGGGTTTTTTTTTGTCATAGGTTTTATATATACTTTCATATGCATTTAGTAAAAAGCTGTTATTTTGACATTACAAACAGACACTTCAATTTTATTAATTGTATATGTATAGATGAATAATCAATTATTAATATATCTATTCAACTTTCTTTAAATACGGAAAATACATTAAAACCTGCTTAGTAATTAAAATAAATGATAAGCTAAATGATATGTTACAACTTTTATTTGTTGAAACTAAACTGATTTCAAAATCCTGCAGTAACACTCAGGATAGGTACTAAAATACCAAGAAAATTTATGATGTGTATTTTATTAAACTATATTTTAGTATTTGTTTGTTTGTTTGTTTCTTTCTGTATTTTACATTATTCTCATTTCACTTTATTGTTATAAGTATTTTTCAAGAGACAACAACAAGGGAGCCGCCATCTTGTTATAGCTATGCTTGAACAATATAAAAATGACTATAATAATATTATACCATTCACTATACGATCCCAAAAAAAAAATATTTGTAAAAATTTCAAATATGCTTCTCTTTTTCTAAGTCAGAAATTTAAAATAAAACTGCCATTAATTACTGTATTAAATCTTAACATTAGAAAAGGTTTCATATTAACAAACAATTATATAAGTTAACTAAAATTGGATTATCAAATATTCCATGATGTTAGATTGTTACATCGGAAAATACTGTTCCGTCATATTACATGAGATGAAAGTTTTGATGAAGACTATTCTGGTCTTTCAGCTTTGGCATGTTGACAGAATTTTTTAAATTACACTCGAGCTAATAATCTGTCGCCAAGCATCCCTTATTCATCAATAGTTACACTTAAAAACATGTCTCATTTTGAGCTTATCGTATAATCTATATCTATTCTATACAAATAAATAAAACCACAATTCGTTTATAAAAACAAACCCATAAACACGATGTAAAAAATCAAACGATACTCAGTAAAAAAAACTGTGACAGCGCCATCTTTTACCAATACAAAAAGTAACCATGGAAATATTTAATTTATTGATATATGTATCAACTGATTTATACAATAAAATAAAATTGAAGTGTCTGCTTGTAATGTCAAAACAACAGTTTTTTAGTAAATACATTTGATAGTATATACGATACTTAACAAAAAAAAAAATACAATTTTAAAAGTTTTGTCTGTCTGTATGTTCCGGGTAATCTCCGAAACGGTTGGACCGATTTTGACGGGATTTTCACTGATAAACAGCTGATATTATAGGGAGTAACTTAGGCTACTTTTATTTTAGAAAAAGAATTAGGGTTCCGCACAAATAAAAAAACGTAATGGTGAATCAATTCGGGCGCTTAAATGGCTTACGCTGAGTAAACTATAAGTGATATAGCAAATTAATGTATTACACAATTGTAGACATTAAAAAGACCTACAAAAATGTCACAGAAACTATACGTCTATCTTCTAAGAAACACCCACAATAAGCACTTTTGTCTTTAAAATAGCCGGGAGCGGGGAAATGAAATTCGCGCGGGCATTCTGTAGTACACGTGAGCGAAGCCATGGGCACAGCCAGAAACATAATAAGGTGAAATATTTGTTAAAATTTTATCAATAAAGGAACTTACTACAATAGCTTTTAGGCATTCTTTACAACGACAGGGCTTGTTTAACCTAGGCCGTAGATTCTTCGGGCCATTACACTCATCGGCAACATATCTAGATAGAGGGCTAATAATAGCTGACAGGTTCCTGTCAGTGCATATGACAAATAAATGATTGTTTAATTATCCGATAAATCAAATCAGTTGCCAGCTCTGGACTCATAAGAAAAGTAGCTGGCGGGTATTTTTAACGGCATTTATGATAGTAAACTTACTTTTTTAGCCGTATATAATTTGCTTATTGTACTGAAGTGAAATATAAATATTAACTAGTAGAATGAATTAATAATTGAAGACATGCATCTCCTTTTGTTGAATCGTGCAATCATATTTTACAACCCGCTTCTTTATGCCTCGGTTAGTTGACAGAACTATTTAAGTCCCACAAATCGATGTCGATAAACTAAGGAGTTTTATTTTCCCGCTTCACGCTCGCTTTCGCCCCTTTATTCTGGGGGCGGTTAGATAATTATCCTTTTGCGGTCACATTAAAACAACGCGATCGATTTATTATCAATATAAATTAAAACAATGCATAAATAACATGATTCCGAAGGAGCCACTCGTGTGAACACCGCATTCCACTTAATATATCGTATAAAATGGACGTTATCTGCGCTTGCGCAAATAATCGATGTTAAACGTCGCTACTTTCGCCTACTTTGACCGCGAACAAAGGGGCTTCGGTGAAAGTTTACGACTGCTATAGTGTTTTTCAAGTAGCTTTAGATAAATCTTGCTGATGCTAATTATAAACGCCTTGCAAAATCTTGCTGAAGGAAAAATAAGATTTTTTACTTTAATGTTTTTAGTTTTTACTACTAAGTTATTATTATTATTTGCGGAAATTATTTAACGTGACAACATTTTTATGTTTAACCTCTCAGCTCCTTTGGATGGCGAATTCGCCAGTTTCACGTACATTTCTGTTATGTAAGGGAGCCAAGTGATTACTACAATTATTAATCAAATTATTATTTCTAAACTAATACCACTACTTCTTACATGCTATTTGGGCTTACGATAATATTTTCATGTGATATTTATAATAAAAATAGGTGTATATAAGAATATATCAGTTTATATATAATAATAAAAAAACTCGAGAGGTGTCGCGGGGTAGCCGGTGGTAACGAAATTCCTCTAGCTATTGTATATTATATTATGGCTAGATTTGTACACACTGTTGTATTACATTCAAGGCACGCGGCCACGGTGAAGCTGTAAAAGCCGCCTGAGGCTCCAAATTTTTTTTTTTAAACTGACTACACTCTTAGCCTGAGGGACCCTTAAAACTAGAACCGCTGATGGCTTTCACAGTTTTACCGTAGCTTGGGGGCGAGCGCTTAAGGCACCCAGCCACGAAAGTGTGGGCAACAAGCTCGCAAGGGTGCCAAAGTGGCCGGACCTCGGCTTGGGCTGTTGCCTCGATTGCAAAGAAGTCGCGATCTGACTAATTCCCTATATCCATAAGAATTCGTGCTAAAGTAATGCATACATATATACATGTCCCTGCCTCCTGGGAAGGAAGGAACATTTAGTGATGTGTAAACTATCGAAAAAAAGAAAAAAGGTCCCTTACAGAACCTATGTACCTATGTGGTGTGTGTAATGATGTGTGTGGCTAGCTAGTGGTTGCAAGTGCAGTGTTACCTGTATAGCGCGGGCGGCTGCAAGACCTAAGGGTTCCACACCGACGGAATGGACCTCCTGTGACTGTAAGCAAGATGTTCCTGAGACACAAGCTTACTCTATACAAAACGTGTGTCCACCCGATTATGACATATAGTTGTGCCGCATTCGCACGAATGTCAAAATCCAATGTTCATACATTCCAAGTCCTCCAATCCCGATTCTTACGTAAAATTAACAAAGCCCCTTGGTATGTTTGACAGCAAGACCTCCATAGAGATACGGAACTTCCCTCGGTCGAAACGTACATTAAATATCTCTTGAGATCATATTTTGACGCTGCGTCTGATCACGCGAATCCGTTGATCAAAGCCCCTTACTTACTTACTTACACCTCAAAACCGAACGCCCTTTCGCGAACAACGCCGGCCGTTCTTCTACATATCTTTACCGATTCCGTTGATAAGAACGAGAAAATATACAAATACTACTCCACCGTCTCTCCAAACAGAGCGTGCTCGCGCACACGTCCGCGAAACCACCGTTCCCTCCGCAGGGGACGGGCGGCTAACTTCGGTCCCGCACACCCACCGTCGCGACCTCCCTCACCCGCGACAACTCAAGCCTAGGAGGTCCCTCGGTGTGAAACTCTTGAGTCTGGCAGGCACCCGCGCTATACGGGTGATAATAAACTTGCAATCACTTAGCTACCCACACAATATGTTCATACATACGTGCACACCACACAGGTACATAGATTCTGTAAGGGACCTTTTTTTTCTTTTTTAAGCTAGTTAGTGTAGACCATATTTCATATCACTAAATGCAAATGCATATGTTAGTTTAGCTCGAATCTTACGGATAGGGAATTAGTCAGATCGCGACTTCTTTGCAATCGCGGCAACAGCCCAAGCCGAAGTCTGGACACTTTGGCACCCTTGCGCGCTTGTTGCCCACACTTTCGCGGCTGAGCGCCTTAAGCGCTCGCCCCCAAGCCACAGTAAAACTGTAAAAGTCATCAGTGGCTCTGTTTTTGGATAGAGCGCCTAAGGCTAACAGTATAGTCAGTCAGAAGAAAAAAAGGTGCGGACGCACGTACGTGTGCTGCGTACTCATTCGCGACATTGTCACTTGTGAAACTTTACAATTATATGATTTCAATTAGGATTTGGTTTCCTTAGCGACCGTGGTTTTGTTATTATATATTTTTATCACGTCATGTATCTACTTAGGTGTGCATACAGAGCTATTGACGTACCTATCTAGAGAAATTTTTAAAAGTCATGAGCCCTAAAAACCGACGTCTAATGAAACCGATACCTAATTTTGAGTTGGTAACCCAACATCCTGGGGTGGATCTATCTATCTGAAAATTTTCCGCTTTCTCCAGATTAATGGATCCTTTCATGCGTCCAGGCAAGCTCTAGAGTGCGAAAGAGAGCTCATAAGCGCATGCATGCATAACAAGCATATATTCCACTTCATTTTAAGTGGGCACTGCAGCCTGTAACTATTTATTACCAACCTTAGAAAGACCGGACTCCAGGACCAGTCATTAGTAGGTTGCTACACCTGAGAACTGAATTGGACTCCTCGAGTACAAGTGCTTGTTACCAACTACGATCTGAATATGATCGGAATCGTATTACAAATCAGTTCGGAATCGTTTCTATATCGTTTCAAAATCGGACTTCGAATTGGGATCGATCGTAACAAAAAAACCTTATTCTATCTGGATTTATTTACTCAGACTCGTAGGACTCGTAACTAGGCTCAACAAAGCAAGCGACTAAGTTTAGGGGACCATTAAAACGCTTAACCCATTTCCAAGCCGCACTGACCCACATAAACATTGATACAATATCTAACATTCGACCGTTTCTATTTCGGTAACGGGATCAGACCGGCAACATGCCCTGTGTAAATCGCTGGAAACGCAAAGATTGCGTAATCTATTACTTTGATTTATTGCTTTTTAAGAATTTCCCGACATAGGTACTTTAAAAGAGTAAATAATGTTATTTTACTATTAAAAGCGGTTTCTTCGTTTCCTACAGTTTAAATCTGAAATAATTGTACCAGATTACACATCGCGCTGTAAAAAATTTCATATGCTCCCGCTGTATACACGAAGAGAAATAGCTGATGTATCATATCTTTTGTGTATACTCAATGGCCTAGTTGACTGTTCGGAGATACTGAGCAAAATTAACCTACGTGTACCGGCAGCATCTTTTAGAAACCCTAACATACTTTATAGTCCTATAGTTAGAACTACCTACAGACAAAATTCCTATTTCATTCGAGTAAGCAGCAGTATGAATGAATTAGTTAGTGATTTAGACATTGATATATTTGATACAACTGTGCAGAAGTTGAAAGCTCTTTTGAATTCTTATTTCTTTTGTTAATATTTTTGTGTCCTTCCGTCTACTTTATTTTTTTTATTTATATAAGTACATAATTATATGTGAGAACTTGTAAATGGCCTTCATTAAATTATACATGTAACTTAAACAAGTACTTAGCTGTAAGTTTTCTTAAAATATAAAAATAAAATAAAATAACTAGCTGACCTGTACGAATATTTCTCACTGTGTTATGAAATGTAAACCATCTAACATCTATCATTTTAATAATTTTTTGATCGAAAACATTAGTTTTAAACAATTTTTCTATTATTGTTCAATATCGGGGAACATAATCTTTAAAGTGATTTTTGAGTCATTAAGTTTGATAAAGAATTATGGGAGATAGAGATTTAGAGATAATATGTAGATAATACTAGTCTATAAGTATCCCAGAACTGAGTAAAGCCCAAGAATTCTAGGACGTTTCTCAAGCATTCAGGTTTTCTCACGATGTTGTCTGGAACACACGGTATACGAGCACGCTACAACAGTACGATGAACCACCTTGCCTTCATAATAGCGAGTGAGGAATTAGTAGACAGGCGTAGGAGTTGAAAGGGAGGTCAAATTACATCTTAAGACTTGAGACACCCCTGATACACTCAGCTGTTTAATATTTATATGATTTAAAATAAAGAAGTCATAGAATAATATCGAACTCGTACCCAGAAAAAATAACATAAGCAAAACTAATGACTTAAATAGTTATGCCGCTTGCACACGATGCGCAGTAGCTTGCGCAAGTACTACTACTGCGCATGAAATTTCATCGTGTAAACACTTTTTGCTTAGTGAAAGTGCGAGTGGAAGTTGCTTAGTAGTACTCGCTTTTGTCCTTGCGCCAGTTTGCCTCCCACGCCCCCTTCACTCCCCTCGTTACTATTCACTGCATCATTCGAACGCGTTTACAATCGGTACTGGCGCCAGTTCAATCAATTCATTCGTTTTTTTCCTGATCATAGTCTGCCTTTCTTCATGTTTTCTGCTATTGTGTTTTATCCTAAAATTAATTAAATATGAAGTGGGATATTGATACAACCGTCTCTTTCCTTCAAATTTATAAGGAACATGAATGTCTGTGGAATACAAAAAGTGCAACATACAAAAATAAACATATGCGTGATACTGCGCTTAATGATATAAAAACAAGAATGGGTATCGACGGATTCGGAATCCAAGAGATTAAAGCTAAAGTAAGAGTTCTGCGTTCGACATATTACCAAGAAAAAAGGAAAATTCAAAGCTCGCATCGTTCCGGAGCGGGCGCTGAGGATATTTACCGGCCTAACATTAAATGGTTTAATGAAATGGATGAAATAATGAGTAACATCGAAAGCAAGACACCAGTTTGGGATACTTTGGTAAGCAAGTTGTACCAAGCTATCTGTAATTTCTTGTTCGTATAACCTACGATTTTTTATTTATTTCAAAAGTGAGGTTATTTTAAGATAACTTCACATTTCATGAATAGTAATATTTATCTATATCTATTTTGCTGTATACTTGCTGTCAGGCGTTTTAAATTATTTTTTTAAATCAATGGAAGGCTTATTTGTTTAGCAGTGGATTGTGATGATAATTTGATGATACTAATTATATTTATTGTTTTTAGGAAAGTGGTAATCATAGTCAGGTACTAACTACTCAAGCCACAGAACCAGAAAATATTGCAAAACAGCAAGAAACACTTAAATCTCCTAAAAAAAAGACAAAACTAAATAAAATAATGTCTATAGTAAAAGACATGCATTCATTAAATGAAAAGACTGCGGACACTGAGTTTGATATTTTTGGATCATCAGTAGCGGCACAATTAAAAAAACTTTCTGAGACTCAAGCATTGATAGCCCAAGAACAAATACAATCAGTTTTAACGAGATGCAGATTAAACGATGTACGTAGTCGGTCTCGGGTTTCGTCTTATAATTCTTCAACGGTATCCACACCCCCGCAAACAACTTCCTGGTCTCCATTACCACCATTATCACCACAACGAGCACAATCGACATCTACTACTTCGTCATATTCTGGTGAAACTATTGAAACTATGTATGACTACGATATTAATACAATTGATTACAACACAAGTCAACAAAACACAGAACTAAAACTTTCTGAAAATGTTGAACAAAATCCTGAAGAACCTATCGAAATTATTCTTCCTGAGAGCGTAATGGAAACAGGAGAAGGAACACTGAACATCATTCTAAGAGCCTATGATCAAGCATAATTAATTTATAGAAACAACATTTCCATGTCAAAACATTGTTTAATAAAACTTTAATAAACGTTTACACATTGTAATTTTTATTTACACAATAATTAATCTCTGCTTATGATATCATACGTTATTGCCAGTCAACTTCACCGGCGTTCATAAAATATTCTTTGTATTTATCACGAATCAATTTTGCCTGTCTGGATGGATTTGTAATCATTCCGTCATTTGTAATACTACGAAGTAGATTAAATTTTTCTTCCCTCCAAGCCCCTTCAATGATCACGTCATTATCCAAGTCTTCGTAGTCATATGATCCTGGAGGCATACCTATACACAGTCGTAGATGTTTTTCTAAGAAAGTTGTGTAAAGCACAAGCAGCACGAACAATCTTATTAATCGTTGTAACACGGAGGGCTATTGCTTTTTCAAAGACTCTAAATCTACTCACAAGTATTCCGAAAGCATTCTCAACTATTCTCCTTGCTCTTGACAAGCGATAATTAAATACTTTTTTGTCAGTTGTTAATTGCGTACGTGCGTATGGTTTCATGAGATACGGCTTTAAAGGAATCGCATCATCTGCCACAACACAGCCCACGTGAGGTAGCATACCGTTTTCCAGTGCATTAAATAATGCTGAATTTTGAAACACTCCACTATCTGAAGACCTTCCGTTTGAACCTATATTAATGTAAGTAAAACAATAATCATAGTCGACTAAAGCCATTAATATAACACTGAAAGTTTCGTGATGACTGAAAAAATTACTTCCACTATGTGGTGGTGCTCTAACTTCAACATGCTTCCCATCCAATGCTCCATAACAATCTGGGAAGTTCCACCGGTTTCTGAAGCCACTTTCGATTTTTTTCCAATCTTCTTCTAGAACTGGAATCTATAAGCAATAATTTCGTTTGACTTTAGTTTTAAAACAAAATATAAGTATTATTTAATGAATACCAATTCAATTACAAACTTACCTTTATGTAGTCCAATAAACCATCATAAATGGCATCCAACACGTCAGGAAAAAAACTTGATATTGATGACATAGAAATTCTATAGAACTTTTGAAGACTTCTGAGACTATTTCCGGTAGCCAGATGATTTCAATTTCAATTTTCACTTGCAATTTCATATTAGCTGGAATTGCTTCCCTCATAATCGTGTCCGTCTTCTGAATTCTGTCACTGATTTTTTCCAATAAAAAATTGAAATTTTCTGTAGTGATTCGCATCACTTTTTGATATTCCTTTGGGTCCTCCAAAGCTAGTTCCTGCATGAGTAAATTTGAGCCTCCGAGTAATTTTCTACGTGCAATCCACTTTCTCACCCAAAGCCGTTTTGGTTTTTCTAGTTTCTGGATTTCTTTCATCAATTCTCCGGTTATTATTACGTTTAGATCTTGAACTGCACATTTAAAGAGTTTACGTAGAACCAAACGCTTAGCCATGGCTGTCTGTCTACTAGTGAACTGGCACTAAGCAAAGTCTGTGCCAGTAAGGTGTTTAGTAATTATTTACGTCTGGACGCTTAGTAAAGTACAATGCTTAGTACTTGCGCAAGCTACTGCGCATCGTGTGCAAGCGGCATTACTGTAATTATGTGTCACATATGCATCCTTACGACTGCTAAGCAAATGACTAAGAAGTCACTCGACCGCATCGGTTCTTGAGAAAACTGTTTGTTTGCGTGTCATTGGGTAAATTCACTTACGGTGACTCACGCATGACACACGGTGAATCATGACCACCTTCACCACTTGCACTAAAACATTATTTATGTACTCAGATTGTTATTTACTACTTTAACTCGATTTTTTAACACTCGCTCCAATAACGATTGTAATGAGATCCTATTTCAGAATTAATTTAATAACCAATGATTTCAATATATCACAATATATCATGGATGTGAGATTTCAGATATGTATATAAATATCTTAAAAGTATTTCATCGGTTTCGGTTATTGATACGGATATGTAACTATTTGCGGTTTCGGATAAGTTCAGTTATAGATATTGCATTTTTCAAAGCATTCTATTTAGAATGAAAATACTTATTATTTGAACACTTGTTAAATTTTAAGTCGTTTTTGGTATACCACAGTGCCTCAATCGACTCCGTCTCTAATCGAAAGTATTCGAAACATTTAAATGGAACACGCTTACTTGGTAACGATTTTGGATTATTTTTTTCATGTACTCTATAGTTTCGGATACTATTACGGAATTCTATAACAACTCTGCAATATATTTGGTTGACGAAGGCGTTACTTTGCAGAAATTCATCGTAAACAATTTATTTGAAATGTCTTACCTACTCTCACCTGACAATCTCAGACGAAAGTAACAAAAAATTACCTACAATATATTCAAATATCGAGATTGTTAAAGATTTCACTTTTTATTGGTTATGATTACATCTTTTGGGAACTATATATTGATCTTTATAGACAATATCAAGTCAATTCATATACAATATATTACCGCTGTCATGGACAGGGAGTTCGACATCACACCTTGGCATCTGAACGGTCACGGAGGGTCTACTTTCAGAGAAGTTTCTTTCAGCGATCGCTCTGATTGTGGAATGAACTCCTTGCTGAGGTTGATATTCACCACCATGTTATTAAAAAATCATATTTATTTACACGTTGAGTATTTGCTTAACCAGCATTCCCGTTGAGGTTAAAAGAACGTTATTGAACGAGGCAACATCTTGCACACTCCACCTTATTGAACTTGTAATGGAATTATTCTTTGGCGGCAGTAATTCGAAATTGTATTCTCTAGTCTCTATTATTTGAAATACTGGATGAAATGTAACTTGATTTCCAATGAAAATTATAATTTCCAGCACATAGAAGAAGCACAGCATTGCTGTTGTTGAATGAAACTCCATTCAATGCAAAGTAATAATACGATGAGAATAGCACTCATGGTTCCACAAAATCTAATGTTTTAAATAATACAAACAATTTATTACCTCGAAGACCTATGCCCTGAGACCTAAACCCCCTAAACCTTCTTGCTTTTGTCCTACCTAAGCAGAGCACATGTTTTCTGATTCAACATAAGACCGATAAAAAAAATTAAAACACGCGTTTGGGTTTTGGCAAAGCACAAATAATCATATGAGATTAGAAAAAAGCCTCTATTTCGAAATAACAGACAGACACATAAATTTTATTAATTTGTATAGATCGATAAGGTTATAAAAAAAAATATTTTGATGTAAATGTCTGAAACAACTTTTTACAAAATCGTTTCGTTTATCTTCTGTTTTAATTCCGTTTACTTTGAGTTTCAATGCTTACGTTTGATACACATTAAGCAATGGGCCATTAAAACTTCGGGTTCACATGTTTGTCGAGCCCCGTTTTACGAGTTACCGATCGATTGATAATAAAACAGATTGTTTAGCATCGTGCGGTTGTAAGCCGCCCTCTTGTTTACAATTAGTGTGGACTAATACTTAAAAATTATCTATGTATATTGCAAATTACTATTTAAAAAAAAGTTTAATATACCAGTTCGAATAAAATAAAATGTGGTGCTGAGGGCGCACAGAAAACGAGTGGTCAAGTTTTTTGTACAGAGGTAAATAATTTTTCTATACTTCAGTTGCGGTCCATTGGCTGTAAAGCGTATTAACTTGACATATAAACAGGGTAGAAAACAATAATTATTTATTACGGTTTTCTGATTATTTTAATGTTTGGATATTTTACGTCATAGGCTCGCTTAAATACTTTGAAGGTTCACGGAACACTTAGTCTTGCTATTCAGTTAGCGACATCTGTAACATCGAGATAATTTCTTTGATAATGACATTCTTTTAAAAGTGATTTATATTTACAAAAACAATTATACAATATTTAGCTTTTACTAAGACCCTAACTAGGCATAAGCCTGTAACATGGCTAGGATACAATTCGAATTGAAATAGAAAATAGTTGGTAACGGATATTTATTTCAAAACGAATAGAAAATAAATAGTAGGGTGCATAATATTGGGCTTATGACTAACATTTTGAATATTACTTCTGCCTTTTTTAGGAAATGCTACGAATTCAGCGTTTGGTACAAGTTTTTACGTTCTAAAGTAAGCAAAGTTTGAAGTTGTAATTATTTACAATTTTGCTAACTCTATTGTATATATAAGGAACTACAAATCTTGCCCTCTGTTGCGCGAAGGGTGATTTTGCAACTACAGCGGGCTCTAAACATTTAAAAGCAATGTAAACGTTATTATAATTCTTCTTTATACGTCCATACAAATCCCATAAACGCCTAAATCGAAAGAAAACAGTCGCAACCGCGCATCTGTGTTGCTTGTAGACGTATTAAAACGGAGCCCTACACCCTACAGTTATACCAATAAATTTAAGATTTTATAGAAAACAAACAGCCATCTGGCGGAAACTTATATTTATATAACAGTAGTATTAATTATTTTTGATTAAGTAAACACTGAAGCCTGTGGTATGAATAAAAATCAGTAAATTGAGAACAGAGACAGAAAATCAGAACAGAGATATAATATAATCAAATATTTAATCGTTGATGTCTCTGCATGGTCAACTTAGGGAGTCACATCAATTTCAGTTAATAAAATTCAATTCTGAATACAAATCCATAGTAGATGCCAATACTCGAACCATCCGAATGTTATTTAACTAGTCTTAATCATTGACAACACCCGACTCTTTTATGATATACGTTATTATCTAGTACAGCGGTTAAATGTGTATATTTTTTTTATTTATTCATCCTTTTCCAAGCACTTTGAGGTTGATTTTTAATATTGCTTTCTATGTATAATTCTACGTCATAAAATGACGGAGACGGACTATTCAAATTTCATATTTATAGCTTCAAAAGTTTCGACTCTTTTGATATAATGGTTCCTTTATTAATTGTGTGTATTGTGTATTATTATCATAGGAATTTCAAATTTGTTTATTTCATTGCAGGCATGCGCTCCACGATTCGTCTCTTACGTATCTGCGAAGTTGAACCAGCGGGATCCAGTTGGCACTTGCTACGTTGCACAGTCTCCCAGCGCTGAAGATGTCAAAGAATTCTCACCCTGTCGAATGTGTGAGTTTGGATTTATTTTTATTACACAAGCCACCGTATTGACAGGTTGTAAAACAAGCAATAGAGTTTAAAAAGAAATATTCTATCCAAAAAAATCAAATGATAAGTTTAAGGTTTAAGATAAATACATGACATATATCCATAATTAACCGTCTACTGAGTAACAAATGTCTAACACAAAGTATAAGGTGGTAATCTTTTTCAATATGGATAATATGTATATTAAAAAAAAACATTGTAATTTAAATCTGCAATATAATCTAGAATCTGGGTAGTACTAAAACCATCAGATGGCTATGAGAGATCAGTAGCTTCTCCGAAAGTAAAATAAAAAGTTACAATGATCTAGTTTTACAGTTATGTTTACTTATGTCTTTATATATGTTATTTTATGATATGCTTACTTATTTCGTATAAATAATTATAATATTTAATTGTATTGTTTCGTATTATTAAATATCAATTTCTACTAGTGATTGTTATGTTTTATAGTATTTTTAAACTTTAATAATCTTAAGTAACCTACACACTACAAATAAACATTCATAATTTTCTTCGAAATAAGTACATTTCAAAGTAATAAAAAAACTGTAACAGTTTTTTTCTCTTCCTGTACCTATTTGATTTCAAATGGCAATTGTAAGGTAACAACTCTAGTACGACCGTTTTCAATAACCTTTCTATCCGTTATTTTAGTTACTAAATCTATCCTTTTGTCCTCACTTTCGTTTCAATAACCTATTTATGGACAGTATTTCGTATCTACATATATCCATATCCTATAGCTTGGATTGGTAAGAGGGAAGCCGGTACTTAAGTTAAAGATAGTTATTAGCTAGTACAAATATGTATTAATCGGGTCAGTGATCTCAGATATTTATTGAAAACGCCCGTAAAAAGATATTCACATGGAATAAAGTACTCATAAATTATTTAATTATTCGGCATTAAATTCCAAATACATAAGTATTATGAATATTGCTATAGAACTGCCTCGTTAGCCTAGTGGTCGTAAGCGCGACTGCTATGATCGAGGTCCTGGGTTCGATTCCCAGGTCGAGCAAAGTGTTATTGGGTTTTTCCTATGAAATTCTCAGTAGCAGCTCGTAGTTTGGTTTCGTGCCCAATTAATGGCAATAGGCTCGCCCCCTAGTATATGGGACCTAAAAAACATACTCGGCGAACTGTGGGTGTACATTAGTACACTTCTGCCTAACCCTTTGGGAAATACATGCGTGATGGTATGTTATGTTAATAGAAGCATAAGTTGTAAAAGTTGTCTGTAAGAGCATTTTATATAAATTCCAATGTCTTTTTTTTAATATGGCTTCTGCCTATGTAGGAAATCTCACCAATGTAACGTATGAGAAATACACGTTTTAGAGTTTACTCATTAATTGTTCAGTGTATTAAATGTCGTGTGCTTTTACTCAAATTTTTATATGCTAGCTGATGCCCGCGACTTCATCTGCGCAGGATTTGTACTTCGAGTAGCTTTTTCATCCACACAAACTTTCGCGTTTATAATATTAGTAGGACAGGACAAAGATCAATTTGTTACTACCAAATCTACATTAGAAATAAATAATCAATTTTTATTGTATTTATGATTTACTATTTTGGCGATAATGGCTTACACGTAAAAGATAAATATATACTGTCGCTAGCTTTTTTGTAGGACTATTTAAGATAAACATTTCTATTATACATTATATACGTGTAACTCTAACGGTTTTTGCAGACCACACCAGAATAGCTCGCATTTTTTCCTACTTACTTGACACATCATTATATTTTGAACAATTAATACAATATCTTTATAAATTATAACCTATGTGTTATTCTGATGTATAAACTATATTATTGCAAAGTTTCATTAAAATCTATTTAATCGTTTTAGCTTGAAAGAGTAACAAACATCCATCCATACAGACAAACTTTCGCGTTTATAATATTATTATTAGTAGGATTTAGAAAAAAAAATCGTACCTATCAAGTTCGAATAGAAAACTAAACTAATTTATTTACATAATTGGAAAATAATTCATTTCCATATTTTATATTCCAAGTAATAATAGAAAACCAAACCATAACAACGTCATAAATAATTTACATGAAATAAATGAATGTGTATATATGGTTTGTTAGAGAAACTTCGTTAAACAACATAAAATACACAATTTAACGCTATTCAAGTCGATTAGTGAAGCCGTTACAGCGCTCCAACAATAGCGTCGATAAAAGCTCGCGAAAAGTCGCATTCACTTCCGCCGGTAATGGCGAACGGCGCGGTTAAATTAGCGTAACCACGGGCGTAACGCTCGCCCTACGCCCGACGCCCGACGCCGGAGGCCTAACATGATTTATGGTTACGCCTCTGTGTAAAAAAATACTGTAATATATGATTTATTAAGGAGTTATGTTACAAGTTGTAATATACAAATTTATATGTTTCTTAAATTACGTAGCCCATTCCTGATTTATGTCAAAAGTTATTGTAGACATAAAATTGTTTGATTGTGAAGATGTACTACGCACACGGAGCCTTTAAGAAGAAATATTGTATTTTTACAAACGTCTGAAAGTTGGAGGACAAATCCTAGAGCGCGTTAGTGTCCACAAATGTTAAAAGTTATGAAAACTTAGGTATTCACCTAAATAAGGTGATATGATGTAAAATACAACAAAAATATGCATTATTCATTTATTTTATATTCCTAATATAAATGAAAATATTTTTATATTTTTATTGATGCCAGTACAATTTTGACAACTAGTGAGCGAAGTTGGCGCGAACGCGATTATTCTCTTAATTTTGTAACACATACAATTTGAATATGAAAATAGAACAAAAAAAAGAAGATTTTATAACAATAAAACTCAATAGTAAAAAGGAGAGCACTAGAACTACATAAATTGGAATCCTACGAGCGTAAAGCTGCTGCCGACTAGAGCGGAGCTGAGCTGTGCTTTCAACCAATAGAATTGCATAAAAATCTAGAAATGCAATTCTATTGGTTTAGATTTGGTAGACAGGCAGCCATGAGATGCAATTTTTTTTAAAATAAATTTTAATATCTAATTCTCTCGCCGCTCCGTCCACTTAAGAATTCCATCGGCAAGCAAGCACTTACCAATATGTTCCGGCAACTGCATTTGAATTAGTCCCGTTTCCACTCAACCATGTCATTTACGCTGAAATATACTTGCGCCTTTGAGCATGAACAAAAGAAATTTTATATTAAAATGCGCATCAACTCTTTCGACTACGGCCCAACCGAATAGAGCCTTGTAACATTATAGTCTAAACATGAAAACATATGAACATTAAAAAAAACTTAGAAATTCTGTTTCACAGTACTTCATTTTGTTAAGCTATCATTAGTTATTGGCATAAAATTAATATACCTAATAAAATGGCTTCATGTAATAGGTATGCACGTAAATTAAATGTAGTAGCTAAGTCTTTTTAGACATTTCTCTCTACTTGAGCCACTCTAGACTGGTGGAATACCTCTACCTCCACTCTACAGGAGATCGCAAACAAAAAAACCCTGTGTTCTGTTTTTGCGGTAAGTAGGGTTTCCAGAGTACGATGGAGAAAGGTTACCAGTGGTATTACAAACGTCTATAAGCTACGATAACCGCTTATCATCAGGCGGGTCGTACGCTTGTTTGTCCCCTTAGTTGTGTAAAGAATTGAAATTGCATTAAGTGGTAAATCTATGACAGATTATTTGTTCTCTTCATATGTCAATCTTTGTATATGTATTTATCATCTTTGTAGGGCTGTCTACATTAGGAATATAAAGAATTCTTCGATTAAAGGCTACTTACATTGCTTGGTCATGAGTCATGACTGTTATACAATCACATAAAAAATAAGCCTCATATTTTTAGATTTTATATGCATCTTTTTTTATATATCGTTCAAATATTATCACAAAAGAAATGCTTTACTATAAAACTGTTCCACAAAAATATATACAAAGATCTTGAATAGGGAAAATGAAATACTAAGTTAAGCGTGTATTAGAAAAAAATAAAATACATTATTATAGTTTACGGTAATATAAATAACGTTTTATTTAGTATTTGCTTTTTTTTGAACAAATGAAAAATTGTAATTCTTGAACGAAAAATATTTTTATTCAATTTCACAAGTAGCCCTAATCCGTGTTTTTATTGAAAGCATTGAAGCGTACTGTTTGTTGAAGTCAACAAAATTCCCTCAACATCTGCATATTACATGTGTAATTATTATATATGTGTATGTATACATTTGATTACAACTATATGGTTTGTTTAGGGTACTACTCTTTGGATGAGGGTGAGTATTATCGAAGGTAACCCAGTGGATGTTAGCAAAGCACTCTATGACGTAGTTAGACTCATACACAAATCATTTACACAATAAATTTTATGTATGTATTTAACGTTCATACGTCATCTGTATCTCTTTAAATCGTTTACCTACAAATCGAGGAGGAAGGCTTCAATTTGTACGATGACAATTTTACTTATATTCATATAAAATCATATTCTCTTAGAAAAATAAATAATTACCTCATTTGCATGTATATATTGATGTTGTCATGTGTTTTAAATGTTTTATTTGTGAATCATGTCTTCAAAGCATTCATCTTTCTTCAATATTATCAAAAAAAGCAAACCTTGAGAGCTTATCATTTTCTATTTACGTTTATATAGTAGCAAGGCAAAGTGCAACTCGAAAACAACGGTGACCACCGATAAATCGGCAATCTATCAACAGTCGTTACTTTCATGCCTGCAAATCTTTAAAAAGTTCGAAACATACTAACTAATCCCAAAACGTGACAAATCAAAAGAGTCATTATGACTGACTTATTAACAGGTGCATCGTGGTCATGCATAGGGTATAGGTATCAGGCAATTGGATTAGTAAATATACACCCACAATGCTGGGTGATACACCAGATTCAGGCAAACACTATTGTAGTGTCAACAGATATACTGAGGTTTACGTTAAACATAATAAGTATAATTATGTTTGACATTGAAACAAGCATCAGAAAATAACTGTCAATTGGATTTTGATCGAGTATTTATTAAGTTACAACCTGAGGCGTATAAATAACGTTTGCTTGACTGTTTTCCATAAAGAACTTAAAAAATATCAATTAATCAATACAATAGTCGTAACTTCAAGTTTCGAGATAGCTTAAACGGCAGCTGTCACTTGAGTGTTAAGTTCTTAGCAGTTTGTAGATGCGAGCGAAGCCTTTCAACCCAGATAGTAAATCTTAACATCATATTTGAATTAACAAACCATATTTTATTATCTAACTCCAGATTGTACCTGTTCCTCTGTACATAATCTAAAATGTGTAAAACAGATGAAATACTGGCTGGCTGATTAAATAAAAAAGCGTGTATGTTTCAGCTCCCACGCACGATTGGAGCTTCCTATATAATAGAATAAATATAAAATAACAATAATAGAAATCGTGCCATTTTTCACCAAATATAATAAACAAAACTGTACGTATATTTGAAGTATTCAAAAGAGTAAAATGATTCTTGCATTCGTTACTAGATGGCGCATAAATCTGATATTTCTTAAGGAGTAATGACCTTGTGACAGAAAACATAACGCTTATATAAATTTCACTCCTCATAAAATGTCCATACCGGGGTTCTTATAAGTAAATCGATCCTTATGGAGTAAACTCAAAAAACAAATACATGTATAACTTGTCATTAAAAGTGAGATGATAATTAAGTCTTTTTAACGTTGATATAATGCCTTATTTCTCCATTTCCACAGCGAATCACGGACAGCGGAAGACTGGCGTGTGCCAAGCTGGTTTCTCAGCAGCCATATCCAAGGTAAGATCTTTGAACAGTATTTAATAACACTTTTTCTCTCTACGGATATAGGATATTTCCTTGGCTTTTATATCGAAGTTTAACTACAATTTTAGTGATAAAAAGCGTAGTTAAGTCCGACCGCTGTAAACGCGATCCCTTCTGATGGTTTGCGGGATCCGGGACGGCGCGTATACATGGATGCGCACGGCATTTAGTTATTCCAAGGTCCTCTTTACCCTGATGTCCAAGGGGTGCGAGGAACCCGGGCGCAGAGTCCAAGGGGGCGCAAGACGACCGCCGTATGTCTAGCCTACCACAACACAACTAAGTAACACTGTAGTTCACAAAAGCAGAGCTGCGAGCATAGCATGCTTAAGGTCTACCATGGGTCCAAGACTCAAGATAGATTGACAAACTTGACCATTATAAGTAGGTATAGAATGAAAAGATAATGACATTATAAAAAAAAATATTCCTACTCAAAAGCCCGATTAATTGTGTTAGATGTATGATTATCAGTATTTTAGGGAAATAATGTAATGAATCCTTAAAAAATAAAAAATACAGCGGGGTGCGGCAACATGACTTTCGCACCCCGGCTCCGAATATGCTTAAGAGGGCCCTGCCTATATCTTATAGCTAATGTGTAGAATGCCAGTAATCTAGCGCCACGGTCTCATGATCATCACTCTGAGGACAGACTATTCAGAGACCAAATCGAACGAGCAAGATCGCCATATTTGAACCTTTTTACATACTTTGCCTAAATTACATTTAACAATTTGGTATAAAAACCAAACTATATCACATAAAATGCCGCCAAAGTTACATATATTACATGCATAGGTCTGTGAATTTAAAAAAACCATCACATGGTTCTGAGATCCCCCCCAAAAACTCCCACGTGATATTTGAAAAGAATCGGAGATATATCTCATACTTTGCCTAGATAGCATTTGACATTCTATAGAATGTCGGCATTTCATACAGCGCCTACAACATATAGCTACACTGCAAAATAAACTTAAATGATAATAATTATGATCGTTCAATAAAATAGATATAATATAATTAAATATACTTTGTGTAACCAAAACCGCATGCACTCGACAGTTAATAATAATAAATTAATGTTGATTACACGTATTTTTCAATTTCACGAAAGCAGTGTAATGATCAGTTGTTTTACATATTACAGCGCTGTTGATTCAAATTAATGGCGTCGTAAATGATGATTTACATTTACAATGAATTTCGTACAGATAGCGTACTTATGTGTTAAAGATTTTGTCATTACAATTATCTTGCGTTTCGGATCGAATGAAATTCGCTCAGGGTTGTCACTAAAAAAGCAATGTTTTTTATTGATAATTATTTTGACATTTTATAATTATTCGTTATTAACTAAATTCGTATTCTCATTAAATGGACGTACACAAAATTGATTTGTACGTTTACAAACATTCGCTTTAAATTTTGAATATGTAATGGTTATTTTACACCTGCTTCGGATATTTATAATGATAATAGGACGTTCGTACAGACATATATGCTACAGACTGGTTGCCAAAGTATACGTGGTTTAATCCTGTTATAATTGTTTATTCAGGTTTAGCTTATGGAGCTAGTAACCTCAAGTCTTTCTCCATATTTGTAGGTCAGAATAATCATGGCGCCTCTTGCAAATTTTCTTAATCGCTATTCTTTTTCGATTGTAATGTGTTTACAATCACACGGACACTGGGTTCACCACACGGTAAAAAATAAAAAGTTTATATTGTGGTACTAGTTGACCCGCGCAACTTCGTTTGCGTCATATAAGAGAGAGAGAGAAAGGGTTAGATAAAGTGGCTCGTAGGCAACGTATTATAGGTGTTGTCCGCCTCCCACATCATTCTGCATATTAAAAATGTGCTCGCGGTACTTGATCATTATTTTGCTGCCGAGTTATTTGAAAACTGTGATATCTCCTGAGACATTAATTTAAATTAGTTACTGGGCAAATTTGTACAAAATTAAATACTTGTAATGAATAATGTAATTATTTAATGTGATGATATTTTTTTCATGTAATTAAGAGAAACAATTCCGTCACACACAATTATTTCGTAGCTTTAACCATTCACGCAGCGCAAGCAGTGTAAGCTTTCAAAAGGAATAAATTTCCTCCGTTTTTCCAACATTTTTCATTGAAGCTCCGCTTCTATTGGTCGTAGCGTAATGTTATATAACCTATAGCTTTCCTCGATAAATGGGTTATCTAACACTAAAATATTTTTTCCATTTGAACCAGTGGTTCCTGAGATTAGCGCGTTCAACCAAACAAACAAACTCTTCAGCTTTATAATATTTTTATGTTTAATAGATTATTTTTGAAGTGAAGCTTCTTAGGCCGCGGTACATATGCTACACGTAATAAACAGGCTATCCGCATCTCCCTTTTTAAGGAATGTCACTACTATCACGTGTACGGTGCTGCACGCACAACTTTTTTAATGTATAATTCTTACGACTTACCATATACGCAAAAAAAATATGTATATCCTTCGACCATAAACCTTATCATAGTAAATATTTTGTGAGAAAAAAATATTGCAGTTTTGGTTGGTTGGTTATTGGCAACCCTAAAGCGATGAAAGTTTTTACCCAATAAATTTCTGGTAACACAGCACACGTACATTTATTATATTAATTCACAATTGCATCAAAATTGCTTTCCGAGAAGAGTGTGTATTCTTCAACTTTTATCATCCGTGTAATTTTTTTTTGTCTGTCACAATCACAGGGGTTTATGGGAGGCCCAAATTCTCCTGGAGATACTATAATAAAGTAAATTGTAATGAATCCTGTAATTTAATTATTCATATAATTATTTTTTTGGTACTCATAATCTGATACGTCACAATCTTGTATAAAAATTATCGTGTTGATCCCGTCTAAAATAAGTATGTAGTTTAAAAAACTATAAAACTAACACGAACTAAAAATTATAAAACATCTCCTGGCTCTTCACCAGACCCTCGTTACGAAGCCCAATCTATTGAACTTGTCAAAACAAATCATATGAGCCTAAACTCGAGGGCTTTGCTAGTAACCGTAACCGTAACAGTTCCGCTATCCACCTCCTGGCTCCATCATCAGATTAGCTCCAAGATACCAAATTAACAGTATGTTAAAATTGACTTCTAAGATTTGATTATATTGTTTGTTAGTTACAAGTGAAGTTAATAAATATCCACGATGCGACGAACTTCTGTAAAGGCATTAAATTTGATCACAACATCTACACGTAAACGTATATTTAAAAAAAAACTTGTTTGTATTAAGATTCCAAACACATTAAAGGTTATATTAGAGATGCCTTCACATCTCTCAGAAAATATATTACACGTAGATTATCACGTCCAAAAAAAAATCCTAGAGAAGTCATGTAAAACATCGTGATTTTACGATCGTGGGAATAGAATTATTTTTGCCCATGTAAGAATTATCGTGATCGCATCGGGCGCTGCGCGGGCGCACGTGAGACGAATGCGCGCGCGTCCACCGCACCGCGCGCCTTATGAATTATTAAAAACTTTTATTGTTCCCGTGCAAAAAAAAAAAATGGCCGACCAATTCCTATTTCGAAAATAGTAGTCGTGTGTGTGTTTATTGCCGTTTTATTATGACTCTATATTTGGGATACAATTGAGTTTTAATCGTTGTCCGGAGTAATGATACCATTTTAGGTATGATTGGTTTAGTGATATTGCTGTTAAACGTAAATTGCGTAGTGTCTACCTTTCAACAACATTCTATTTTATCTATTCTGTGAACCATTTGTTGGTAGAATTGTTACATATAAGTAATTAGAAAGTTTCGAGGTGTTGCCGCTCGCACCCAAGCCATGGTGAAGCTGTAAAAGCCGTCTGAGGCTCCAGGGCCACTAAGACTAACAGTTTAGTCAGTCAGAAAAAACAATTGTATTAATTTCTTTAAATGAAGGAATTAAAAGTAGATCTAATGCCAAACACTAATTTTGTTTTATACTACAAAGGTGGCAAATAAGCATACGGCCCGCCTGACGGTAAGCAAGTACCCTGGCCTATGGACGCTTGTAATTCCATAATTAGGTATCACTAATGCGTTGCCGACGTTGCAATCCCCCCACCCATTCCCCAAGAGCTCTGGAAACCCTAGTCATATCAGAAACATAACACAAGGTTATTTGGTTGTTATCTTCTCTAAGGTGGAGGTAGAGAGAAATCTCCAAGCCTACCCCTCTTAAAAACGCTGCAACCACACCTGACAATCAATCCCCTTACTAGGCTCCACTTAATATCGAATGTCAGGTCAAAGGGTACTCTATTAAAAAAAAAACGTTTAGTTATTCGATTAAATTCCTTTATAAGTTCAAGACTGGGAGTTTTTGGCGGGATCTTCAAATGACTTGTTGTGGTTTTTTTTTTTTTTTTGACCCTATATTATGTAATATTGGTGGCGTTTTGTGTGATATAGTTTGGTTTTTGTTCATTATGGGAAGGGCATAATGAATATAAACTAAGAGTATGCATTCTGAGATCCTACAAAAACTCCGTAGAAAGTTCTAATAAGAGAGCCACCATCTTGTTATGATACTGAAATCATCATAAAACAGAGGGCACTTTATTCACTCAATAATGGTAGTAATGGTCTTCATTAAAGAAGACTTATTGCCAAGTTAGGAAGAAGAAGAACTTCAAGACTAGTATTAAAAATACCTAATCATAAAAAATATAAATAATTTGTATAGCAAAGTATTATTAGACATAAAGAAACCAATTAAAATTCAACACAGAGACATGTACGCCATCAATTAATTATCATCGTCTCGCGCCTTAATAAATATGATGACAAACGCGGCGCGGATTTCAAATGAAAAAAAGTAAAGTTTATATGATATTGTAAAAAGTGAAATGAAATCATTGCCTTATTACATCTAATACAAACGGTTTACATTCACAATTTTCGAGAAGTAATATCTATTAAAATACCTATTGCATATTTGTAAAGATTTTATATAATCCGAAAGAGACTTTTGGGGAAAAAAAATTAAACACTTTAAATTTTGGAAACTATACGTGAATTAATAATATACTTTCATTGTCACACCTTTAAAAGTAAAATATAAATACTTTTTAATCGGAATAAAAAACATGCTACAAAAAAACGGCGTGACGTCGTAAATTAAACTAAGATAAAAACTAATATGTGCAAAATTGACTTTAGTTACTAGAACTTCAGTTATGATAGATGAAATTTCTTCAGCACACAAAATTTTAAAGTCGCTATATCAACGCTTTGTGATAATTTTAGAGCAACTTATTACAGGATAACTCTCAGCTGTGTGTATTAATTTAACGATGACGTCACACTTTCTGTATGGCGTATCCAATCACGTGAATCACAGACAAAAAATAATTTTCGGTATGTAATAATTATTTTTCCAAGTTTGTATTATTTTAGGCTTTTTATCAATAGACCATTTTATTATAATGGTTATCTGCCTATGAAGGCAATTACATTATTATATAATTCACATTAAGTTTTCAATATATTGAGTTTTGAATTTTATAACAACTTATTCTTGCATTTGGTAGAGATGTGAATGCTAACATGGATGTGTGGTTTAACTCGAATGGATTAAATTAGAAGAGTGTTAATTGTGAAGGTGGACGGATTAGGAGTAGAGGAAGACCGAAGAAGGTATGTTTGGAGTGTGTCAAGAATTCTACATGTATAAAAGTTGAGGCGGAAAACATGTTTTGCGGACTCTACTTAGGTGAGACTAAGGCAAGAAGTAGAAGATGAATTTTCTTACATATATTTCCCAAGATATGTATATATAAATTTAAACAATACCATCTAGAAACTGAAACAATGGCCTTTCATGCAAATAGCACACAAAATGCCAATACCAGTAAATTTATAACAGGTAAATGTACTCCCCGAAATACCAAAGTAAGTATACTGAATTATCCTAGTCTGGCATTAGGGTTTTATTTTTAGCAAATCTATATTGCGCATAACTGATACTTTAAAGAAAATTGCCTTGCAATGCTATGTCGCGTTATGTTTATTCACTAGAACAGAATTATGGCGACAACGTCTCTTACTTATTAGGATTCAGTACGTTGTACCGGTGAGTAGGTAACGGATCGCGATGTTCACACCTACCGGTATTCGTTCTATGTATGGTTTCGAACGAATTTATTAGTTGCAGCAGATGTACAATTTTGTTAAATTGGATTTATCGTACATTTAGCCGATTTAATTAAATTATTTGTAGTAAAAAGTACATTTGTGATACATAGTCGCTTTATATCCCTATAATTTAGTACTATAAAGGAAATTAGAAATATTAATCACAAATAAAATAAATACAATTTAGCTTTTTTTTTAATTTATTTTCGATTATCGCGGCTATTGTCTCCGAAAACCCTAAACGCTTTTCGCTACTTTTTTGCAGCGCCCATGCGGGGCTAAATTCCATGTCATTGCAACGTCAAACATTCCTGTAAGCTTACAAACATGGATATTCGAGAAGCCGCCCGTAAACGGTGGCCATTTGCAGACAATGGCGTCGCGCGGGAAAAGCGAACCGCATGCGCATCTGTCAAAGAATTGCGACATCACGGATTTGTCCACTAGAAAACGTTTTATTTTCAGCGTATTTGATTTATTCATGCATTCACCGTATAATTTTATCAGTTACTTTATTAGATTATACAATACAACCATACATTGTTAGAAATTAATTTCTTGTTTTACCGTTTTGAAAGTTATTGGCATTCACTACAAAGTTTAAAGCCAATATCTCTTGATACCTAGCTATATCGATACTTCTACTAGTACAGGGTTTAAATTTTCATCACTTTTCCCCTGGCTTCAGTACCTACTGGTTGCAAAGATCTCATAACAATATTAAAATCTGACAATTAATATTTTCTTTGGACCTACTTTAAAAGTGGAGTTAAAAGCAATGTACAATTATTCAGTCATGTATTGCAGTAACAGCATCTTAGCTAAATCAGTTATTGGAAGCTAGTATTAAATAAAACACAAAAGACACAAAATAATAGTTATATCTCGCTATTGTGATTAAAATCGAACATAAAATTCAGCTACGTCCTCATGAATATTTTCAATATTCAACGGTAGGCCACGCATGACGTATGGCATATCGTAGACTCTTCAATCGGGAGGTCGTGTGAAATCGGAAATAAGGCATAATAAATCCAATCTTTAGGCGCCACTTTCACGCGCGAGTGTATCGCCACTTAAGATGTTTTTATGAGTGTAGATGCGTTAACCGCGCCCTATTTTGGCAATATTGAACTCAGGTAATTCTCTCAGTCACGTATTATCCCGTGTCGTGATTGCACGTCACTACAACTCAAAATATACATATATTAATTTCTTTATAATAACAAAAATGGCATACAATGTCTTTCATATTCATTTCCTTTTTGCATACTATATAACTTGAAGCATTATTTATGGTTTGTAAATACAGTTTCATTACGTGTCTATGCATAAAATGTCATAGATCGCCACGAATCCGTCCTCCTATAGTCTGGTGATTTCCACGAGAAGATTATTCTTTCCCCTGCGTATCGTTGCGACTTTTAAGGGTTCGTCGCATGATCACAACAGCTCGTCTCGAGTTGCGACGGATTGCCGCATGTTCATAACAAGTTGTATTGTTGAGTATAATTCAATTTGGTAGCAGATAAGAGTGAAATCAGAAATGTCAAAAGCTTAGTGAGGCGAGGGCGCTGCGAGTAGTTTGCGACTTGCGGCGGGCACGCTGAGAATCGTTAGCGTTTTCATCGTCAATGTCACTCATCGCATCGCTGTATGGAAAAACGTTTGTATAGTTGTTATAGAATGAAGTCGCAGGACGATATATTGTCGCGATAAATTCGCGCGTGGAGGTGGCGCCTTGGAACGCATGCTGCTTGGTGTATTCACGTAAGAGATATAAAGTGGGTTATTGGATAGGTACATTGATTAATATAAGAATAATTATTAAACTTAATAATAAAATAAGTATGCATTAAGTACCAGACAATTTTCTAAATCTCAAGTAGTAACTGGCTATAACTTTAGACAATACACTAGAATAGGTTTATGATATTGTGAGTATTGCGCTAAATACTGTTCGTATGAGGTCCGTGTATTCGTTAACTTAAATTCAGTCAAGCTCTACTAGAAATGTTAATCGATTTTACTCGTTTATTAGGGAGTGAATAACTAAGAATACTTACATTGTATGAAACCATCTCAGTTGCCGACTGAACAATAAATTAGCGAATGGCGTTGAATACGTATATGAAGGAATCCTTCTCATATTAAATCAATTCATGATCAAACCGTCTCACGTCGCGTTTCTAAATATACTTTTTACCAAATTGAGGAAATAGTTTTGTATTTAGAAAACGAAGATATGTTATTGTTAACATTTCCACTGGCGTTCAGTTCTATAGTAAATTGGAGATTAGTGTTGTATAAATCGCACGTCCGACCCCATAATTGTGGACGAACCTGGATACTATCGTTATCTAGTACGTACGTACGTACGTTTATACGTTATAAAATCGTTGACTATCACAAACTCACAAGCGGTATCGAGCCTTTAAGTCCAAGGAGAGACTTCACCACCTTGTGTGTGTTCTAACGTTTGTATAATGGTTTATGTTCCGAGGAATTGTTTGATATATTGCCTGCGAGTATTTTCCACAATTGCACAGCTCGCCATCGGTAGGGAGTGGACGACAATTACGGTTTCAAAGAAGTTAAAGAAGTTTCATCTTTAAAATGCTCCAGATATGGATTTAGCTCTCTGCTAAGGTGTTTCCCAAGGGATAACAGTATAAAAATCTTTAACAGGGGAATGAAATATTTTTTAAAGGCCAGCAACATGCATATGATGCTTCTAGTGTTCCGACCGTCCATAGACGGACCTCGCACAAATTGACCACCATCGTGGTGTATAAAAAAAGACATTTAACGTTACGTCGTTTTTATGGTAGTACACCGGTGTCAAGATATTCTCGCTTCTGGTCTAAACCAACTTTTGTCGTATCCTGGACTATTTATCATGCTGTGCATGTGAAGTAATACATTTTTATTGTCATCTAAATTCATTAATTTAATAGTATTTGTAAAAACTCCGAAATTACTCTAATAGTTGTTTTAATATTCATGTTAATATGGTTGAATATTCAATTATTTGCGTTAAAATATAATTTTATGTTTTAAGTTAGCACTTAACTTTCCTAAGTGCCTTTGTGACCGTGGTTAATGATTTTCTAAATAATTTACATAAGGAAAATCATATAATTTACCGCAAACTATTGTATATTATTATGACGTTGTTCCTAACTTGTAAAGCGTAATATAAAATTTTATATACTTCTTGGAATCCTATAAACTTGAAGTAGAGTGATATTTAATAGTCATTTAATAGAGATGAACATAATCAGTGGAATACATTACATCTTAATTCTTAAGATGTTATAGAATTTGTATGACTGGTCTTCTCAGATAGCGGTTTTCATAACGTGTTTCATATCTTTTTGTATTTTAGTTATTATTTTATGAAATCTAAATTATATATGTTTTCATCAAAAAGTGTCCTATTAGTGAAATAATTAATTTAACCTTTGTAAGGAATTTCATATAATACCACTATCAAACAGGTGGGAAATTAATTACATCATTTTGATATTAAAATTTTTAAATAATAATATTGACAGTCCTGACCTTTCATCAAAGCTATATTTTAATGCCCCGGGCAAACTAACTCATCTTTACTAACGCGAAGAAAAAGAAATACCTAAATGGAATAAATATACAGCACTTTACTTTACAATTGACATACTTTCTAGTATGAGATTCTCTAAAGCGTTAGCTAAGCCAGATATCTTCAGCAGTAGACTGAAAATTAGTTTAGGATAAAACAGGCAATTCTCTACGGGTAGCTACTAATACAACTCCACCACGTAACTGTCCGGTCAAGGCAAAGTTTCGGTCTCTCCGCCAAACAACGTAACGATCATCAAATAGTTCAGAGTTTGAAATACCGTCCAATAAACATGTCCCAGTGAGAATAATAATGTAAAAATACATAGACATTTAACTATTTCTAAAAGTATTAGCTGTTTTTGAGTAAACACTCGAAAAATAGACAGCGTGGCCACCAAATATTTCGAGAAGATTTCTTCAAACTCGTTTAATGACGAAGCACGGGTCACAAATGCTTAAATATAAGTTAAAACGTTATAGAATGCATTATTTCCCCGTTGCAAGAAACATTTTTAAGAGTTTTTACTTGCCATTTTATACTGGGGTCGCATCAGACACGATCTTATAGGTCCATTAAAAGCTAAAATAAATAAAATAAAGCCTCGGAACTTTGCAACATGTGCACGCACGCGACAAGTCACAGCGTGTGCTTGCGACTCGGGTTCTGTTTAAGGCGGCAGGCAAGTCGCACGCGCATATTTAATCATTACCGAATCGATTCAATGGTAAGGCAGGTAGATCATTGATCGTGGTCTTGCCTCGCCATTTTAGGGTTAATTCTTTTTAAAAGAAACCTTTGAAATGTTGTTTGCTTTGATGACCAAATTTGGTGAGCGATGAATTACTTATTTACTGGGGTAACTTGCAAGTGAGATGTTCACTTGCATTATGTAATAAAAGGAGTGGGGAGTGCCTTGGTATTGACCTCCGATAAATAAATTGCAAAATTTCTTCGAAAATTAAATGATTGGAATAAATCTGTCACGGGTGAAACCGTAGGGCACAGCTAGTATGTATGTAACAGGCTACGTTACGCGAAAAATAAGAAGTAGACCACAACTTTTATACAGATGTTAACATATTTTTTGTTTCTTTCTCCCCACACTCCGTGTCAAGTGTAACCCGAGTCGTTCGCTTATCTGACACGTTCACACGCCTGGATTTGTCGGCGACGTCTGTTTTTTGTCTTCCTCAAAAACGCGGTAAAAGTAATACGCTTATAGCGATTTAGAAAAAACACTTTTTTAGTTCTAAGCAAGCCAAAGTGACGACCTGTATCTACAACCCATCGTCAGTCGTAGCTGTCATTCATGCTTGCTCAAATGTTTCTTCACGTTATTTTTAAAAGATTCCTCGCTGTACGATGGCTGCAATTACCTTTTGAACTGATGATGACTTTTGACTTGAAATGATGAAAAGTCCATTTTGGTGATTCGCTTAAACGCACTGCGTTTATTGATCAACCGATACATATGCAGTTTCTATTTACACGAGCCGGCATAACAGTAGCGACTGACGTTGAATTGTTGATCTCTCGGTGGTTCCTAGGTACTCTTTTTGAATTGTATTGTTCTTACCATCAGGCACAGATTTTGTTACTTAACCTTGCTACTTTAAATAATAATAATAGAATATAAGTTTCATTCAAAGTGATTCAATGCAAACATAAACAAAAATTAAGCTTAGGTCTAAACTAAAGTTAGGCCTAAACGCTCCTGGTTCGTTCCACATCGGTATATGCAATTCCATGCTGGCTGACCCTATGTCTTTCTTTGCATGGGAGCTATTTTTTATAATGTTAAGTAATTGTTATTAGTTACTAGTTATTGAGTTGTTTGGTAATTTTTTGTGAAGTTTATGTTACATAGACGAAAAAAATAAAAAAATGATTGTGTGGTTTTATGAAACCACGGTAAAAGTGAAACTTTTTTTCACTTTATAGACATTTAACAAAAAAAAAATACACAAATGAGTAATAATCTATACACTACACGGTCAGTTGCTGCGAACTATAGGCGCCGCCATCCCTACTCCGCGGCCGACCGTCACGCGATATGCAACACATAGACCAAAAATTTTAAGATGATCTAATAAAAGTTTCACTTTAATAACTTTTCGATCATTTATAATTGGATTATAAAATAAAACGAATTCGCTTTCCTCTTTCACCCTATACCACAATCTTCAAAGTCAGTTAATGTTACCAGTTCAAGAGTGCGCTGACAAATTATTAAACAGAAGTTTAAAAAATAGACCTTTACAATTTCTTCGGATTGGTGAATAAATTGCAGCAATCTATGCCCATATCTCTGTCATTTATTTTATTTTTTACTCCTCTTGTAAAAACATGGTCCTTTGGCTGCAAGCATAAATCGGCGACGTCTTCATAAAACCCCGGATTTTAAAATTCAGTATTCGTTAAATTTTATTCAAAATCTTACTAATATTATAAACGCGAAAGTTTGCCTGTATGGATGGATGTTTATTACTCTTTCAAGCAAAAAATATTAAATGGATTTTAATGAAACTTTACAGTAATATAGCTTATACATCAGAATAATACATAGGCTATAATTTATAAAGATAATGTGTGAATTGCCCAAAATATAACGATAAGTGTCAAGTAAGTAGGAAAAAATTCTGCCATCTGCGAGATATTCAGGTGTGCGCTGCAAAAACCGTTACAGTTACACGTATATAATGTATAATGGAAATGTTTATCTTAAATACTCCTATAAAAGGCCGCAATAGCATATAATTGTCTTTTATGTGTAAGCCATTATCGCCAAAATAGTGAACCATAAGTACGATAAAAATTGATAATTTATTAAAGATAAATAGGACGTTGGAGAAGAAAATAAGCTACTCGAAGTACTAGTCCTGCGCAGATGAAGTCGCGGCACCAGCTAGTTTGAAATAAATAATTGGCATGATTTAGTTAAAACAAGATAATGTTTATGAATTCTTAATTATCAATCATCATGGATTATCGAGTGCACTACTCATAGAAGTGAATTAAAACTTATTGCCTTTAATAGAAGTCTCAATATTGAAAAAATATTTTTGAAATGAGTGGAACATTTTTTAATGAATGAACATCGTGAAATACAGACGTGAGTCAAACCCGCGGACAACACTGAGAGAGTAATAAAACTTCACACAGTTATACATATATACCCATACTCAATTAGGGCAGGGACCTCTCTCTTGCATTACCATGAGTGGCTCCATAAAAACGTAGTTGGTTTCAAGTCGTAAAAGTTCAGATGGGCATATAATGGATAACTAGTGTTTGACACTTTGTTTAGAAACATCTTTATTGCCGCTTAAAAAAGACTGTGTACACTTACATTTTATCCTATGTTACTATTAAGTAATTTATCAGGCTTGCTTACATCTAATGTTTGAAAGAGGGCCACCAAGATTCTTGCAAATTAAAATACAAATTAAGGTGTAAGGAACGAATTAATGGTGATAACAGGTTGGTAGGGCTATTCTGCCCGACTGGGTCGCGACTACCATACATGTTGTCCAAAGTCAGTCATAGTGACTCGATTTTACGTGTCGCGTTTCGGGATCAGCCTGTGCATATCCAGTAAAGTTTATGCAGGCCAGCATGACAGCGGTGACCGTCGACGTTTTGTCAATCACTCAGTGGTCGCCGTTATTTTTGGATTTTATTGTGATTACCATCAAGGACAGTACCGTCAAATTTCCGTGCTACTATAAAAAAAAAATTCAACGAAAACATATTTCTGCCCCAACAATGTTAACATAAGAGTTTGACCAATTAAGACAAAGAAAGGAGTTGTTAACGAAACTTACCAAAGTAGTTATATAACTAACGTGGCAAACAGATAATCGTATTCAATTTTTACATCTATACTATATAAAACTTCATAAAGTAATAACTTTATCAATCGAAATTATTTCTGTTGCAATCGAATGCGATTTCCGACCAGAGATGAGATTAACCTTTCAAAATTTCGGAAGACGAAAATTCTGTTCTAAATTCATTTATTTCTGTTTATGTAAATACAACCAAAGCCAAAATAGACAAATTTTCAGATAGAATCTAAAATCTCAAACTGAACGTCAACTCAGACTGAGATAGTGTTAAGAATACTGATGCAGATTGGCATTTTAAATAAATGTATGTAGATAGATGAACAGAACAATATTTGAAACTATAATCTAAATATTTTTACTATCTTGTTGCAGGACGGACAGAGGCTGTTTATGGGAGCACCAGGCAGTTTCTACTGGCAAGGTAAAATCTAAACGCAATATTGTTAAATAGTGTGTGAAATTTTACTCCAAAGCTTATAAAAAAATGCACATTTTATGAATGTTTGGAATAGTGGTAACCGTAGTTATTAACTGGCATTACCAGTAGAAGTAATTTATTCATAGAGTGTTATTTCCAAAACGAGGTAAATTGGGACATTTGTGACTTGGTAGACAGAGTACATTTGTCGGAACTTGTTCATCTTGGAAGATGTAACGTTACAATTATTATGATATAAAGAAAATTGACGATATTATTTTCATCCAAATCCACAGGGCGAACATTTTCAATAGGACCAAATGAAACGTTCTACTATATGCCGAAAATATCAAAGGAAGGTAAACATGTCCTAACGTATCGCCAGATTGACAATAATTTAACTTCTTTAACCAAAATAACATAGTGAGAGGCTTATGAATGCCTAATCCTAAATCGATGCCTTGTGAACCATTCTCGCAAACCCATTACAATTATTTTAAATCATATTTTAATGTTTGGAGAATAATTATTAAAAAATCAATGTAGATAGAATTTCATAAAGTCCAAAAGTCAGGTATGGATCGGATATTTTTTAATTGTATAAAATTATTATTCATTGTAAGTCTGTAAATATTTTGGTCTAAAATTAAACAAAAATGATGATCAAGTGCGAATCGTATGTTATTAAGAGCAGTTTGTTATTCTCGAATATTTGAAATTTGATTTAAAATAGAACTGAACGTACTATTCACGTCAAAGTATTTCATAAACAAATGAAATTACTGATGTGAATAGCATCTAAATCATAAGCTCATCTTAAAAAGCACGGTGTAAATTGGTACCTATATCAAACTAAAGGTTTTATCAGACAACCCCATAATATGCTCCGAACTCTTATTGGAACCCATTAGATTGTATACTCTACAGAATGATTTAGAATTATAGCTGATATTGGTCTTTGCACGAGATACTTTAACTTTTTATGGTCACGTCCAATCCATTTTGTACTAATGTAATATTAAACCTTGACGATTTCATTTTGGCAATTTTATTTAACATTATAATAACTAAAGAGAACAGATATAAAGTGCTAATAAATTTTATCAAAAATAGTTACGAATAAAATAATTTGTGGTGTAAATTTAAATGTTTATATAACATATTTATTGTAATATGGAGATAAAAAAATTAAATGTTATATAAATTTTCATCGATGCTTCGATTATTAATAATATAACATAAAATGTGTCCATGCTTTAAAACTAATTCAGTGAAAAACAAACATCATTTGCATTGGTCTTCCCATGAATGGTCATTTGGTGGATGGAGATTAGTCAGAGCATTAATTGGTGATATATTATTATAGTATTATATTATTATAGTGATTATTAACATAGGAACAATACATTTTCATTCTCCTAACGTGTGATGAATTGATTGTTAATATGTATTTTTAATATATAAACAATACGTTGCTATCTATTGCTATTATTGTAAAGAGTTTTCTATCAATATAATTTTTTTTTAATTTAGTAGCATATTGAAATTTAAATTAATGACGCGTAGAATGCATTTTTTATTATTTGGTAATTTAAGCCTAAATTCATTTGGTTACTGTAGGTGACAAGACTTCTGTTAAAAATTGCTTTTTAACTTATACCTTGGAATGAGATGTTAAAATTTCCTTTTATTTTGAAAACAATAAAATTCGTGTTTTGTCGAAGTTACTCTACGGCACATATAACATTTGATTCTACGTGATTGGCAAACGATATAAATTGTCGCGAGCTTCTACACACAAAAGAGCTCACTATAAGTGTCATATGTGTGTAAAAATGTTGTGAAACTAATTAACAGGCTTTGCTATTTATTCAACAAAATCATCGGTGCAGATCATAAAAAAATATCAAAGAAAGTATTACTATGGCACTAAGAAATCTCATAAAATTATTCTAAACTTGGCTATGCTCTGAAAGTGCTTCATAAATCATTTCGATTTCCTATTCGTCTCTATCAATATTTTCATCATGCGTTTCATTGTTTCTTGTAACTGGAACATTTTCTATATGGACTATTAAAATACATTTTGGTCCCTTTCATTTACTAAAGATAAAATGCATTTATCTTAAATCAATTTGTTTGAAGTGACTAAGGTTTTTTTTTTATTTTTAAATATCGATTAAGAACATTGATTTATTCTCTTCTATTTTAATTGAAACAACTATAATATTTTAATAATTAAAATTACATTTCGATTTTTTAAATTGTAAAAGCTTTCCTAGTCCAAAAGAAATTATTCCAAGATATTGAAATCAAGTTAAATTGTTGCTAAAGGAATTTCCTTTTGTAGGTCAACTGATATCACAGACAATGAATGCAAAGCCTGCGTTTATAGCGACCCCAGAATCAAGTCCTAAATACGACGATTCTTATATGGGATATTCAGTTACCGTAGGAGACTTTGCTGGTCAGGGTATTCAAAGTGCAGCTGTTGGAGTACCCAGGGGAGCTGATTTGAAAGGATTGGTGAGTTCGACTTAATATTTTAAAAGCGTAGATTTATAAATTTAGTGTTTGACCACAATCTTACCTAAGGCATATAGATGTTTGGCTTTTACTTAGATACAACAAGGCACAAGTATTGTAAGCAATTTATTCATCTATTTCGTGGTCAGTATATATTTTCCTTCATCCCTCAGCATGCGCCAAAAACATACTTATTTGAGTGTTAATCATAATATCTGTATTATGTACAATATATTTTATTGTTTTGACTGATATACGTATATAGCGTTATAATATTTCTTCCCAGGTCGTACTGTACACTTGGGAGTTGCAAAATATCAAAAACATCAGTGGCTCTCAGATTGGTGCATATTTCGGCTACAGTCTCGCTTCCGGTGATATAGATGGCGATGGTGCAGATGACGTCATCGTCGGAGCTCCAATGTTCACTAAGCCCAAGAGTGATGGTTACGAGCACGGCAGGATCTACGTCATTTACCAAGGCACAGATAAGGTAAATGGATGACTAGTTATTTCTACTTAATTCTTTTTTACTATCATAGATAGAAAAAATGTTATTGAAGTTTTTAATAATAATTGTATTTTATATCAGTGTAACACGTTATAAGCAGATATACCAAATGAAAAATGGCGGTAGGCGAAAAATAAATGAAAATACAGCATCACTTCTGTACAGTGTAGGTACATCAACTCGGCAATTCGTGCAATTTACAGCCTGAGACCTCGTGAATAATTAAAGAACAAATTTCAGGAATTTAGTATCTTAACTTTGCCCTCTCAATACATCCTTGAAAACTTTAATGTATATTCGTAAAACTCAGTCAAGTTAGATTTGTCAAAGATCAGCACAATGTTAATACTATAAAGAGAGATAAATTAGTCGTACCGTGTTTTCGACTAAGTAGGTCCAATAAAAGGTTTTTAGGTAATAGTGTCAAGTTTTATAATAAGATCTCGAAGCACATTACTGATTTACCGGAAAACGAGTTAGAGGACCATGTCAGGCGTGTTTTACTCTTAAAAGGTTATTATAGGGCGAATCATTATGTGGATGACAGTGATGTCTGGAAGTGACTCCCTCTCTGTGCATCCATTACATTATTTTTATTGTTTTATATTAACACTTTTGTATAGTTGGAAAAAAAGATAAACCCGATCGAGTTTGTTACCGGTTCTCCTAGATGTCTGGTATATTTTCCGAACCGGCAGTAGTGTTTTGATGTTCTTACGTGCCTTCTTAGGGCCTAAAATGTATAAAGATTTTATTAAATTTGAATTTGACTAAAAATTATTATGTTAGAAAACAATAAATAAAGGTACTTAAAAAAAAATCAATAAATCCAATCATTCATAAGTGCCTTTTTACCTATTGAACACGTGACCTATATTTTATGTCATCCACCCATTATACGTGTAAATTTATGTAAATATGACACGTACGATGTCAAACTAAGGTATCGTGTTCACTGGATAAGGCCTAAGTATTTTTATTTCGATTTTCTTTTAAAGAGATAGTTACTCGTTACTAAAGACTATCTTAAGATTGCTTACATAGTTTGAAACAATAATCGTTCATTTAACAGTGGTGACTACCGACATAAAAGTCTTTTGTAATTTTTTACGCTTTAAATTACTTGTACATTAGTTTTAGACTTATACCCGGAGTCATAAGTCATTCTTAGCATTTTTAAAGCTTTAAATTAATTGTACGTTAGCTTCAAACTTATACCCGGAGTCTATAAGTCATTCCTAACATTTTTATGCTTTAAATTATTTGTACATTAGTTCCAGACTTTCGCCCGGAGTCATGCAAGGACGGGTGAGGTATCTCGAGGCAGATTTGGGTTGGCAGTGACTTCCCTGGGCGATATCAACTACGACGGCTTTGGTGGTATGATCTAATTTACATTTAAAAGTATATTCAGTATATAAATATCTTAAAGCAGATTTATACGTATCCAGTTGCTGACACCAGTTTCGCTGGCATGCTTGCGCTGCTATGACTTTGTGTAAACACTTTTTTGTACTATTGCAATGTTGGCCGTCAGATGGAAAAATTGTTTATACGAAGCCTCGTTATAAGTACCTTGTCATCGCTGGCTCACATTTTCTTATTATTATTTTTTAAACTATCTGACATTAACTTATCTTTAAATTAATAAAATTGTAATATCATGTGACGAGCCGAGCCGAGCTGCCGATTGCGCATAATATTGACTATTTATGAATGTGGGGCAGACTGAAAACCAGCGCTGTTTGGTGAGGTTATACCATGTCACATAGCATCAGCTGAGTAGCCCATTGCCAAATTGTACATGTTAATTTGTAAACTTTTTTTGGCATGATTATTATTGTTATAAATCTGCTTTTATTAATAACGGGTTGATAACCACAAGTTTCAGCAAAAATATTACTGCAAATGTTCTTTTTGTTCTGTAAAGGGTTTTAGCGTTTGATCACAATCTCACCTGATGTTAAGTGACGATGTGGCCCAAGATGGTAACACATTAAGCCTAGTAAGAGGACTGGCTCCCAATTACAGCTGTCGGAAAACACCTACAGAGCTTGGCGACTTTGAACTTGAAGGTGGTAGCTAGCCGAGTAGATATTAGAAAATGAAGTACCACCATTACTTCATCATAACTTGAATTCACGTCTTTCGACGCGGTATCCGTACACACTAGTACTGAGCTATCATTGCTTCAAATGTATTGGATATTTTAAAACTATTTTTGATAGTTTCCCTGTGATAAATGCTTTTGACAGTTGTCATTGTTTTCTGTCTAAACTAATTTAACTTAGTTGATTTGTTCAACATTACCACTTCGTTTTCAGATATTGCTGTAGGAGCGCCGTATGGTGGCCAGAATGGGCGTGGCGTTGTTTACATCTACCACGGCAGTGAGCGGGGCATTCTCGAGAAATACTCACAGGCTATCACCGCTGAGGAGATCTCTCCAACCCTCACCACCTTCGGGTTCTCGCTCTCCGGTGGCATTGACCTCGACAATAACAACTATACTGACCTCGCTGTAGGAGCTTACAAATCAAACAGTGTTGTGTTTTTAAAGTAAGTTCACTTTATAAGAACGACTGAAAGAATAAGAAAACCAATAAAACAATTATAATTTTATATTTTACAACAAGAATTTTTTGGACCGGATCGCTAACGATCTTTAAATGATCACTCACTGAGCTAATATGAAGATTAAATGAAAATTTCGTTAAAATCGCTCCAGCCGTTTCGGAGTCCATAGGGAACATTTACATTATAGAAATATACAACAAATATCCATTTTTACATATTTATTAAAACCCCCCCGTCGAATCCGAAAAGGGTATATAGATACCACAAAGACTTTACCAAAAAAAAAATCAAAATTTTTAATATGAAAATAAAAATGTTATTGAGATTTAAAATTAACATATTTAATTTAGTTTCCCTAAAATTTAGCAAATTTGTAAAACGTGATAACACCGTCGCCAGCCCCGGCGCGGTGCAGTGGTACGTTTGATCGTATGGCGGTACCCTGCGCCGCGCCGCCTGTATTGCCATGTAAGTTTTCTCATTTAAGGTTTTTTTTTAACTTTTTATTAGGGGTAATTTTTTTTACTTATAATCTGAGATATATAACATAAACAGAATGTAATCTCAATACTTAATAACACCTACACGGATCGGACGGGGTTTTTAATACACACTGTATATAGATAAGTAGTATTATAATAATAATAATATTGCCGAAATAATATTTACAGCCGAAACCGAAACTTATTTAGGCAAGTTAAAATTTCTATTGTATTTTTTTAATGCGAAAAAACGCTAACGCTAACGCTTATGATCAACTGCAACACCAAGAGTGTTACAGCCAAGTTGCCAATCTTGAAGACCGTATTTAAACCCCTTTTTGAAGAGAGAAGACCGATTGAAAATACCCATCTTTTTAGCGGCCAATTTGGCCTTTCTCTCCAAATAACTCCGGAATGGGCATGGTATACTTTAATGGTAGCACGATTAAAGTGACGGCATTGACGGTAAGCACAGTGCAATCCAACAAAATCGGCGACCATCAAGGGGTCTATAATGGTCACTGTCATGCCAGCCGTTTCAAATGTCTCTTCAGATTGTATTTGAAGGACTCCATGTTGTAGGAAGGGGGAAGGAGAAAGGAGAGATTATTATTTATTATTTTATCCACAGATCTCGTCCCGTGGTAAAAGTGACTGCGGAAGTCAAATTTCTAGAAGAGAGCAAGCTGATCTCACTGGATGACAAGAAATGTCACGCGATTAATGATACGGAGGTAGCTTGTGCGCAGCTTATGTACTGCCTCACTTACACAGGCGTTAACGTTGACGAACAGATCAGTAAGTATTACATTTAGTTATTGGAAATAATAATTGGTTTGAAACAATAATCAAACCATCAATACAAATACAATGCATACAATCAAAACAATAATAAATAATCAAATACAGTGAATTACGTTTTTATAAAATGATAGATGACAGATAGGTTTGATTTTATAAATTTAGAAAAAGCAAATTCATGAATTTGTTCTAATGATGTTTTGTTTTAATTCGGATCTATTATTTTGATAATTTGTAAAAGAAATGCAGTTTAAGTAGTCCTAATTTTAATTAAAAAAAAAAATTTAAAGTAAATTGTTCTAATAAACAATAAATTATTTGACATTTTGTTTGTTTCCAAGCGGAGGGATATATCTGCTACTTCGGTGAGTTCTGGAAGTAGCGATCTAATTGGCACAAATCACGAGTAGTTTTTACAAGTAGCAATAGTATTAGTAGATGTCACCTCATCTCACTTAGAAGCATCGTCTACTGATAATGATAGATCATTGCGTTGTTATATTGTAAGATTGTTTTTAAAATATCCATAGATTTCGAAGTGGTATTTGACCTGGACTCAAGGCAAAAGACCAGCAAACGGCTTTTCCTAGCTGAGACGCGAAATACAACGTACAGAACTCACATCATGCTGACTCAAGGTCGACAGGAGTGTAACACGATTAAGGTTCATCTGGATGTAAGTTTTCAATATTATAACTCATTCGATAATAATTAATTTTAGTTTTAATTATAGATACATGTTGGAGTTTTGTCCAAAGCTGAACAGAAGTCTGAAGAAAAAAAATTCTGCAATCGTTATATAGTCTCTAATTCGCTGCATAGCATTGAATTAGCTATTACTTTAAATAGCTGAAGCATTTATTGCTCAAACGTAATTCGTATTTATAAGTTAATCAGCATGATGCCCAAAATCAGAAATTAACTTTAATGTTCTGTTAATGCCAGGACGAAATTCGCGACAAGCTGACACCGATCGAGGTCAAAATGACGTACGAGCTCATAACCCAGCCGTCTGGAGACATCGTACCTCCAGTCCTAGACCAGACCAGGAGTATTGTTCACGCTGATTCCCTTAATATACAGAAGAACTGCGGCGCTGATAACATTTGTATACCAGATTTGAGAATGTCTGCTACTTCGTAAGTTATCCAGTGTTGCTGATATTTCATATTTAAATTTGGATTATATCGTTATAATAATTTGGAACTTTTAACCGATTTAAAAAAAAGAAGGAAGTTTTCAATACGAATATACCTTTTTATAGATGGTCGGGCATAACTTCTTTATTTATGAAGCGATTTAGATGAATTTTCGTTGGAAAGGGGATATACCTCAGAAGTGGTCCCATTTTAGTCTCATTGGCATTGAACCTTTGACTTCGAAGATACACTAGGCAACTCCTCAAAATCATTAAGTTCGTTTTCTTTTTGTTAGATAATGTCTTCATATTCATTACGCACATTTAAATACCAAATAACTTTTGCTGAGATCAACTTAAATTAAACCTATTTAATAAATATTTCGATAGATTAGCAATACATTTAACACTTTATCAGTATTTTGCAATTCTCTTCTTTATACGAATCTTTAATCAAAGCATAGAAACCTTTCTTCACATCTTTCAACGGTCATTCAATTCTGTTCAATACTTGGCTTACAAAAGTGTCTTATGAAAGACTTAATTTAAATAAAGTGTATATTTTATTTTAAATAATTTTTCAGGCCTTTTTTTAAATACGTACTTGGTTCTGGTGAGAATATTAACATCGATGTGAAGGTGGAGAACAGTGGTGATGATGCATTCGAGGCTGCATACTACCTGGTCATACCTGCCGGTGTCACGTACGCCAAGATGGAGAGGTTGGACAAGGAGAGTGCTGATACTCCCATATACTGTTCCATCGCCGACCGTGACGCCAGTGGAAACACAACAGTAAAGTGCGACTTGGGCAATCCTATGGCTAGCGGGCAGAAGGTAAATTTTTCACTAATCTTATTTCGTATCTTTAGGGCAGATTACAGTTTTCTAAATGGTACTAACACGCCGAAGGTCTAAGAGTAATGGGATTGGGACACGAAGTAAAGGTATACAAGTTTTCTCGCTTTAATTTAAGATAATTTTAAGTATAGATTTAGTAGACAAAAAGACATAATAAATGGCGGTAAATCAGATTGGAGACGTTTATGCGTTTGTAGGTAGTAGTGTAATACACGAGAGTGAGTAAAACCGGAATAGACCAGTTTGTGCTAGCTGGTAGCTACCACGTGCCTCGCACTCTAACTACAAACTTACACTATCTACATGTATACTATACCGTACACTAACACAAACGTAAAAGCATCTCCAAGCTGATTTAGCTGTACCTTCATACATATTAAAACAAATCGTATTTGATTTTCATGTATAATGGACTTTTTAGGACTTAAATCGGGATTGCTTACTTAGTTCTTTTATTATTCGGTCTATAGTAAGCCCGATCTTAGATGTAACGTTTCTAGATGTGTCTGTAATGAAAAAATATCGCTTGGACCTTATAATTCTATATGATTGCAGGTAAACTTCCGCGTAATCCTGGAAGTAGATACAAAGGTGACCTCACTTTCTTTCGACATGGAGGCAAACTCCACCAACCCAGAGCAAGGAACTGCTTACGACAATGTTATGCACATGAATATAGAGGCCGTTGTGAAAGCGCACTTGGCCATCATTGGGTAAGTCACTTGCATCTCTTAAAGATATGAATTACTACAAAATACTTTTTATTCTATGTATACACCCAGTGAACACGTTACTTTAATATGACATCACTCACAACGCATACGTGGGTCACAGCATTTTCATATGATATAAAACTGACATGGTTATTGATCACAAAGTTATGTCATGCTCTGTGATGGTGATGTAAAATATGACTAAAGTGATGTCAAGGCCAAAGTCAAGGTGATATCAAATGTACGTTACAGTTATACTATATGTGTTACATCGGGATATTACATTTAAAAAGTGTGAAATAATGATTCAAATATTACTCACGCTTGAGTAATTTCGTATTATATAACGGATGATTTTCCTCGATGTCACAAGTGACATAAATGTTTTCACTGGTTAGTTATATGGACGTAAACTATTCAGACTTGGTCGAGAATGCAACCTTGTAGCAATAAATCTTGCGTGTTAGTGACTCTTAGAATTTAATAATCTATCGAACTGCTCACGTCTTTACAAATACAGAATACGTTTTCCTAAATTATTGAAGAAAGAGATACATTGTGACGACTTAGATATTGTAAATTATGTTTCATTTGAATCCTCCTTTGGCTATTCTAAAATTTATTTAGCAACTTTCATATGTGTGAATTCACCCAATTTTAACTCATTCGATAATAGTTAATTTTAGTTTTAATTATAGATACATGTTGGAGTTTTGTCCAAAGCTGAACAGAAGTCTGAAGAAAAAAAATTCTGCAATCGTTATATAGTCTCTAATTCACTGCATAGCATTGAATTAGCTATTACTTTAAATAGCTGAAGCATTTATTGCTCAAACGTAATTCGTATTTATAAGTTAATCAGCATGATGCCCAAAATCAGAAATTAACTTTAATGTTCTGTTAATGCCAGGACGAAATTCGCGACAAGCTGACACCGATCGAGGTCAAAATGACGTACGAGCTCATAACCCAGCCGTCTGGAGACATCGTACCTCCAGTCCTAGACCAGACCAGGAGTATTGTTCACGCTGATTCCCTTAATATACAGAAGAACTGCGGCGCTGATAACATTTGTATACCAGATTTGAGAATGTCTGCTACTTCGTAAGTTATCCAGTGTTGCTGATATTTCATATTTAAATTTGGATTATATCGTTATAATAATTTGGAACTTTTAACCGATTAAAAAAAAGAAGGAAGTTTTCAATACGAATATACCTTTTTATAGATGGTCGGGCATAACTTCTTTATTTATGAAGCGATTTAGATGAATTTTCGTTGGAAAGGGGATATACCTCAGAAGTGGTCCCATTTTAGTCTTATTGGCATTGAACCTTTGACTTCGAAGATACACTAGGCAACTCCTCAAAATCATTAAGTTCGTTTTCTTTTTGTTAGATAATGTCTTCATATTCATTACGCACATTTAAATACCAAATAACTTTTGCTGAGATCAACTTAAATTAAACCTATTAAATAAATATTTCGATAGATTAGCAATACATTTAACACTTTATCAGTATTTTGCAATTCTTTTCTTTATACGAATCTTTAATCAAAGCATAGAAACCTTTCTTCACATCTTTCAACGGTCATTCAATTCTGTTCAATACTTGGCTTACAAAAGTGTCTTATGAAAGACTTAATTTAAATAAAGTGTATATTTTATTTTCAATAATTTTTCAGGCCTTTTTTTAAATACGTACTTGGTTCTGGTGAGAATATTAACATCGATGTGAAGGTGGAGAACAGTGGTGATGATGCATTCGAGGCTGCATACTACCTGGTCATACCTGCCGGTGTCACGTACGCCAAGATGGAGAGGTTGGACAAGGAGAGTGCTGATACTCCCATATACTGTTCCATCGCCGACCGTGACGCCAGTGGAAACACAACAGTAAAGTGCGACTTGGGCAATCCTATGGCTAGCGGGCAGAAGGTAAATTTTTCACTAATCTTATTTCGTATCTTTAGGGCAGATTACAGTTTTCTAAATGGTACTAACACGCCGAAGGTCTAAGAGTAATGGGATTGGGACACGAAGTAAAGGTATACAAGTTTTCTCGCTTTAATTTAAGATAATTTTAAGTATAGATTTAGTAGACAAAAAGACATAATAAATGGCGGTAAATCAGATTGGAGACGTTTATGCGTTTGTAGGTAGTAGTGTAATACACGAGAGTGAGTAAAACCGGAATAGACCAGTTTGTGCTAGCTGGTAGCTACCACGTGCCTCGCACTCTAACTACAAACTTACACTATCTACATGTACACTAACACAAACGTAAAAGCATCTCCAAGCTGATTTAGCTGTACCTTCATACATATTAAAACAAATCGTATTTGATTTTCATTTATAATGGACTTTTTAGGACTTAAATCGGGATTGCTTACTTAGTTCTTTTATTATTCGGTCTATAGTAAGCCCGATCTTAGATGTGACGTTTCTAGATGTGTCTGTAATGAAAAAATATCGCTTGGACCTTATAATTCTATATGATTGCAGGTAAACTTCCGCGTAATCCTGGAAGTAGATACAAAGGTGACCTCACTTTCTTTCGACATGGAGGCAAACTCCACCAACCCAGAGCAAGGAACTGCTTACGACAATGTTATGCACATGAATATAGAGGCCGTTGTGAAAGCGCACTTGGCCATCATTGGGTAAGTCACTTGCATCTCTTAAAGATATGAATTACTACAAAATACTTTTTATTCTATGTATACACCCAGTGAACACGTTACTTTAATATGACATCACTCACAACGCATACGTGGGTCACAGCATTTTCATATGATATAAAACTGACATGGTTATTGATCACAAAGTTATGTCATGCTCTGTGATGGTGATGTAAAATATGACTAAAGTGATGTCAAGGCCAAAGTCAAGGTGATATCAAATGTACGTTACAGTTATACTATATGTGTTACATCGGGATATTACATTTAAAAAGTGTGAAATAATGATTCAAATATTACTCACGCTTGAGTAATTTCGTATTATATAACGGATGATTTTCCTCGATGTCACAAGTGACATAAATGTTTTCACTGGTTAGTTATATGGACGTAAACTATTCAGACTTGGTCGAGAATGCAACCTTGTAGCAATAAATCTTGCGTGTTAGTGACTCTTAGAATTTAATAATCTATCGAACTGCTCACGTCTTTACAAATACAGAATACGTTTTCCTAAATTATTGAAGAAAGAGATACATTGTGACGACTTAGATATTGTAAATTATGTTTCATTTGAATCCTCCTTTGGCTATTCTAAAATTTATTTAGCAACTTTCATATGTGTGAATTCACCCAATTTTAACTTTGTTTTAGTTTTGTTTTACCTTTCAGAATCAAAAATTCTGTATTCAATGTATGTCTTAAGAAAACATTAAAATGATCATTAAAATACTACTACCGGCTCGGGAAAACAACCCAGTCATCGGGAAAAGCAAGCAAGAAACTTTTTTAAATGTTTAAATAATGTTTTCTGTTAATAATTATATTCATTTAGTGTATGTATAGAGAGGAAGTCATTTCCAGACATCACCTTATACTTTGCTCAAAGAGAAACACTGAAAAAGTTGCGATCTAAAGCAAAAAAATTACAATTTGATCATTGTATTGCAGCACGTCTGACCCGCCCGAGTTGCACTACAATGCATCACTTTACGAAACTGGGAACATCACAGACGACACGAAGCTTGGCCCTCAACTAATACATAAATATAACTTCAAAAACGAGGGTCCGTTCACAGTCGACGAAACCGAAATCTACTTCATGTGGCCTTACCAAACTCTCGAGGGTAATATTCCTAAAATTATCTTTCAATTAAACATTAAAGGCATTCATTTTTATCATTAATTTTTGATATTTCCGCATGGAAAAAAATTCCAGAGAACTGGAGATATCTGCTATTATATCGGGACAGACAATGCTCTTAGCTGAAACGGAAAGTACAATTTTATGGGTCAAACAGAAAGTTAAGCATTTGATTGTACAAAATACACTTGACATGTAAACGATAGGTCTTTTTTCAATAGTTCAAACTGATCAACCGCATTTGACCAATACATGAGGTTAGATTAAGGACTCTATAGAAGAAGCACCGTTTCAGTCTAAGACCGATCTATTTCATCATCGGGTTAATTAATATTAGCTGAGAAAGATTCAACTGAAATCACCAATGTAAAAGTTTTTATTTGTAATGTTACTTCTATACATATATTCGTAGGTGCGTACAGATCTTTATAATTAATCACTTTATATTACAGGTGAGAATCTAATGTACATGCTAGTACAGCCGCAGTGGCTGGGTAACGTAAAGTGCGATGTGGCAAGGCATATCAATCCAGAGAAACTATTTGTACAGAACCCCTACGCGTTTATGCTTGGCAAAGAGAAAGACAGTTTGTATAACTTTATTCTTATTTAAACTATGTATTTCTAAGAGGTCCAAAAATGGAATACACCCAGAAACCTCACCCATGTGTACAATTTAACCTCTCATTATGCATAACTGTTCTTAGGAAATATTGAAAGTATCTGTAATTACTTTATTTAATGCGATAATAAATATTTGCAAAATATTTCTTGCAGCAATGGTAAGCAGTGACCTTTACACAGCTTCTCAGATTAGCGGCGGTGGGGGATATTACGGACAATGTAAGTTAAAATAACATTTATTCTCATATTTATCAATAATTATATTATTTACCCAATTTTGCAGAATTTTGTGAGAAATTTAGAGAAGCTACTATTGATATTTTACACTTATACGTTTTTTAATAATTATTTGAGAGAAAAAGGCGTAATTGACGTTATGATTCTAAATCTGATTTCGAATTTGTCTCCAGCTTATTGGGAAGAACACTCCAGTAGCGGTGGTTCTGTTCTTACATCACAAAACACCGGTGGTAGTATATCTGGAGGGCAGGTTGGCAGTCAAGGTTCTAATCAATTCAGTGGACAAAGTTCGACAAGTCAAAGTTCCAATGGTCAATTCACTGGAAGCCAATCTGGCGGCCAATTTACGAGTCATCAAACAGGTGGACAGTTTATTGGCACCGCTGGTACCTCAGACCAGTACGGCGTCAATCAAGGTCAAGGGCAACTCGGCGGGCAAACATCCGGAACTAGTTACTCATATAATAAAACTTGGAGCAGTTCAAATGGGGAAGGATTATCAGTTGAGGAACAAGAGCAAATTAGGAAAAATTTGGAAGCGGCCGTACAAGGCAATGTCAATAAACAATTTAGTGGGCAGAGTGGCTATTCTCAAGGTGGCTACATACAGGGAAATGTCCAAGGTGGCTCGCAGAGTGGCTTCGTCCAAGGTAGCCAAGGAGGCTACAGCCAAGGTCAAGGTGGCTACGTGGACGGCGGAACGATTGTTAAAATAAAAAACAAGACAATTATTTATGATGAAAATCATAATATCAAATATCAAACTGAAACGAGTACGGAGTACAATACCCTCGGACATGAAGGCGAAGCTGGAAGCTCTTTTAATGCGTAAGTTTAGTTTTTAAATTGTTTTCTTAATAGAAATAAAGCCTTGGTTTCTAGAAGTACTTAAAGAAGTACTATTTAATATTCACAACATAAAAGGGCACATTCTACGCCAGAAAACAAAAATATAATTTTGATATGTTGCCATATGTACTGTTTGTAAATTGGTAATTAATTGAGTAACTAATTATTATTCAAAGTTAATCCATACTTTAATATACTAATATAATAAAATGGAAAAGTTTTTTGTTTGTTTGTTTAAACACGCTAATCTCTGTAACTACCAGTCGGATTAAAAAAAAAAATATTTTATGATAGCCAGACGCTCGAGAAATACTAAACGTTAAGATTAGGCTACAACTCTCAGATAGCCTTAAATATTGATTTTTGTTACGTACGTCGGGAATCGAGGCCCTCCCGAACTGTTTTATCCGCGTGCGCTGGTGTAATAGTTAATGATACGGAAATACAATGCTTTACAATAATATTGGTCCTTAATATATCTAAAAAAATTCAGCGATAGCATATGCCTATATCTTATACATAAGTCGCAATAAAGTATTTTATGACAAAGATTTGTTGAAAATGAAAAAGTCATTTTTATGCATTATTTTTAGACATGACATATTAATCCTTACGAACAAAAGTTACTTTATCATAAAGAGAATTTTATGAAGTTAAATTTTGCTTTTTAGAGTATGCTATTTGTACACATAGTTTAGGAGATAATGAAAAATAAAAATAAGTTACACTTGCAGGAAGAACAATTATGATAGACTTACACGGGTGCGATGGCGACACGGTTTTTGTTCGATAAAATTAACACGGTTGAAACCGTGGGGCACAGCTAATATATGATAAATCTTATCATTCTACTTCCCAGATTTAGTGTTCAGAAGAGAGTCATTTTATGGTCACTCAACGCTCATAATTTTAATACAGTCTATGTAGTCGACGTGAAACGAAATTTCTATACGTTATTCTATATGTTATAAATAAATAAAAATATAGAAAATCGGGAATTATTCAAATTACTCCTTCTACAAATCAATTTATATATTTACATAGGATCTTTATATAATATGTTTGGTTATTATATATTACGTAATCTTTCTAATTAAAACTTTTGACTGTTTTAGATACTTAAACAACCAAGGTGGACAACAGAATAGTGCGACTTTTGCACACGGATCTGGTGGCTCTGGACAAGTCTATTCTCAGGGTTCTGGTCACGGTTATACTCAGGGTTCTGGTCAGGTCTACGCCCAAGGTTCTGGTCAGGGTTCTGGTTCTGAGCAGGGTAACGTGCATTCTGGACAATTTGCTCAAGGGTCTGGACAAAGTTCAGAGCAAGGATTCATTCATGGAAATTGGGGAACAACCGAGACAGTTAACCCTGATGTTATGAAAGCTAGTTCTTCTACCTACAGAGGAGCATCCACAGTTACAGTTGTTGGTGATGAAGAGGACGACAGACTGGGAGGTTTCGGAGTATACGCTGCCAGTAATCCGAATAACGAATTCAAATACGGGATTGCTGACGTAACAGGAGCAGAAAGTTCTGGCCAAGCTGAAAGCAATGCACATCAAGCTGGTGATGGGAGCTACCAAAGTGGAGGAACTTATCAAACTGGAGGAGGAATTAACCAATCCGGAGGCGGAAGATACCAATCCGGCGGGTCCATCTATCAGACAGGTGGAGGAATGCAACAGGCCAGTGGGGGATCATGGAACAGTGGCTACTCGTATTCATCACGTTCAGGTTTAATATTATAAGATTAATTAAATATTATTATTTGGTTTTGTTGTTCAAGTTAGCACAGAACTTGCATTGATACGCTTCCCAAGTACATTGGATCTTTATTGTATATCATTCTCGAATGTGATACTTGCTTTTTTAAAATACTTATAAAGTGGTACAAAGTAGGTCACAACAAACATCACAAATCAAACCATTTAGTGAGTTTAAAAGTTTAACAGAACGAATCTGGCAGTTAGACAGTTCCCTTCATTCAGTAATAATATGAGATCGTGTTGAATATATCCTAAAATTGTCCTAAAAATAAAGGAATTTTTAATGATTTCTGTTAAAGACAGAATTATGATGGATTAATTTGTTTCTTTTTATACGCATTTTACGAAAAGTTTACAACATAACAAAGACAATTAATTCAATTTTTTAACTATTTATTTTCAGGAGGTGGATCTTCGTACAGTAGTCAGTCTGGAAGCTTCTCATCAGCTGATGAACGCCGAGAAAATACTAGAAGACGACGTCAAGCGGATCAGGTAAATAAATATTCCTTGTACCTATACTAATTATGTATTTTTGTATCAGTCCGTAAAATAAATACAGTTTTATGACAATACTATTATAATATCTCTTTGTTATTTTGCTAAATGCAGAGCAGTCATGATCAATTTTGTTTTTTCGAAATGTCTATTTCCTTCTTCTGTGTAAAGGTTTTCTGCTCCATTGCATCGTTGTGGATGTCAGAGTTATAAACATAAGCTTGTTACACAAACAAGCCCAAAGTTTTAAATTATATAATAAATTCAATAATTCATCGTATAGGGGTTGGGCATTATAAATTAAAATGTCAATGTACCAAGAAAGATAACCCAGTGAACACGTTACCTTACTTTGACGTCACACACAAAGCAAACGTGGGACATACCGTTTTTATGTAATATATAAATATGGCATAAAACTGAAATAATTATATGATTAGTGGTTTCAAAGTTATGCTATACTCTGTGATATTAATATGACATCATACTGATTATAACATAAGGTTTTAGTGTGATGTCGTGTAAATTATTTTTATTATACGTTCGTCTGATGTAACATTAATATTACACTGTTACGTAAAATCGCAACTATTATAACGGGATAATTCTGAACATAGTGGTAAAATTGGGTGCTCAACACAACTTTTTTTTTAATTCAGGTGGATCCTAAACTGAAAGAGATCTTGGTGAAATGTGAAGAGAAATACAAGTGCGAAGTTCTAAGATGTACTACAGGAAGGTTGACTAAAGGGCAAGAGGTCTGGGTTGCTCTTAGATCGAGGATCAATGCTTCTGTATTGAACGAGGTGAGAATTACAATAAAAATGGACACTCAGTTGCGTTCAGTCCCATTTTCAGATATCTTCCTTTATTTCAACTGACTTCAAAATAAACAGGAGGTTCTCAATTTGATTGTATTTTTTTTTATTGGATATTCAGGTATAACTTCTTTGTTTATGAACCGATTTAGATGATTATTTGTGATGATAATTAGTTCAAAAGAGTCATCCATAAATTACGTCACACGTTACGGGGGCGGGAGGGTGACGACGAAGTGTGACATTGTGTGACAAGGGGCGGGGAGGGGTCCCAAATTTTGAGATATCACATTTTTTCAAAATATAATATTTTATATCTAAGTATTACAACACTAAATTTAAACTACATACATACTAAAGAATAACATAAAAATAGTCGCAACGCTGTCTGCATGACTATAAGGTTTAATCAAAAAATCACGAAATTCGTGTGACCTAATTTATGGATGCTCCCAAAGTATTCTATTCACGTATTATTGGCAGAATTGTGGATGAAAACAGAAAAAGAAGAATATGATTTAATATAAATGATTGTTTGCTCTAGATCTCGAAGGACCGCGCTGTGAAATTGTCAACATTGGCTGCGGCTCGCGTGTCGCGATTGCCCTTGGTTGGTCGGCCATCAGACATGTCCTGGCAGACCGCGGAAGCCCAAACCGTGGTCACTCAACAGCTGGAAGCGTTGGAGAGCGGCTCCATACCCCTCTGGGTTGTCGTGCTCGCGGCTGTCATAGGTGCACTGCTGTTACTGCTGCTTATTTACGCTCTGTATAAAGTAAGTTGACTGTAATATTTCTCAATACACATATACCGGTAGTTTTCGACCGTAAAAAACGGGCTAATATGCATTTAGTAAAGCGCTGTTATATTGGCAATTTATAAGAAACAAGCAAAAAAATCCCACTGCAACAAAAACACCTGACAATTTTTTTTAATTGTTTTTATTTTTTATTTCATTTCCACACATAGTACTTCAATATTATATAGCCTATGTCACTTCCACAATAAGGACGAATCTAACGACACCTTGTATGCTAAATCCATCAAGTCGTTTAGGCTACAGAGTGTATTTAAAAAAAAAAACAAGACTATTTTTAACAAAAAGAAAATTTTGAAAAGTTCCCTGGTTTATCTTCAAAGTTGAAGATCCAATACCACTGAAATGAAAATGGAACTACTCTTGAGGTATTCTCTTTCAAAAGAATAATTTAAATCGATTCACAAACAATTAAGTTACGGCTGAACATCCATAAAAAAATACATTCGAATTGAGTAACCCCAGTCCTTTTTTGAAGACGGTTCAAAATACACTTCAATTTAATTAATAGCCTAAGTTTGGAAGAAATTATACTCAGTGGTTAGTATTTACAGCGACTGCGTCGAACGATGTGGGTTTACAATAAGCTTGAGTTATAATATCTGCCAGTGTAGATACCAGCCACAAATTGAAAATCTGTTCCCAATCTCCTAAAGGTATGTACCGACAGCTGCCCTTCAGAGGTAGTCCTCCCAGTAGGCTTATCGTGCTACCATCTTGGATTACATCGTCACTTTAACATCAGTAGAGATTTCAATCACGTTCAAACGGCTGGACGGATTGTAATGAGGCGTAGAATTCAACTGTATTGTGAATTGAAGTTATAGGATACTTTTTATAACAAAAAAAAAACAACCAGCGAAGCGTTTGGAATATGACTCTACAGCAAGTTTGGTCAAAAACAACGACGACCCTCGGTAACAAATTCGCCCTGTTAAAATGCCTCTTCCAGCCAACACTTTGCTAGGGAGGAAGGGCGCCCGCTTGTCCTTGGCTACGCCTATAGCTAGACAAAAAAGTCTTTAATTTTTAACGTTTTTTTTTCAGTGCGGATTCTTCAAACGCAACCGACCTTCTGACCACGCCGAGCGACAACCCCTAAACGGTCGCGACGAGCACCTCTGATATCCGAGTACCGACCTCGGTCTCACTAGCGACACAGGGACGAGCGAGCCTCGCCCGACACCCGGCACCTCTCGCACCTCCGACATCAGCTCGTCGACCGATGCCGCCAGTGACGTCACCAGCAGAGACTCCACCAGTCTCGATAGGTACTGACATCATCACAAGGTTCTCGTTTATAAATTTTAAGTTTCGAAAACATCGCCTGTATATAGTTGAACATTCATAAATATTAAGTTACATGAAAATTATCTTATGATTTCTGTCCGTAATTTATTTCAGATCATTAGATTGTTAAAAAAATTAAAAACGATATTATGAATAAATAAAAATAGTCACGTTGGTTATTATGCGTGACATAACATCGAATGTGGCTTTTCAAAGAATTATATCTCTAACCTGCGTTTTATAACTTAAAAGTAAACGCATCCATTCTGTATACCGATATGTAGTTACAACCATAGATTTACTATGTATAGATCGGCAACTCGAAAGAGAAAGAGCATAGTATACGCGAGAGATAGAATGAGATAGATATACGAGATTATTTTCGCATACAGCACAGCACTATCGGCCTACGTAAATCGTGATCTTAGCAAATCCCGCTTATTTTTGCAAAATCTAAGGTAATTGAATGTTCAATAGACGTATTTAATTTGTGGTAACGTGTACTATATATACCTACTAAATCTATGGTTACAATATAATTATCGATAAAGTATAATTTAAAATACAAAGTAGGTAATAACAAAAACGTGCAAAAATACCAGAGCGTACAATTTGAAATTCTTTAAAGTACATATTAGTAGTCCCTCGTTAGTTATCAAATATACATTCTTCCTTGAACATTTTTGATAATGAGAAAAATGTTATTTAAGGTGTAAAAATAATGTCATAACATTTATATATAATTGTCGTAATATGTTTACTAGTCACGATAAATACATTTTATTTAGTACGCCATTTTAAATATATAGATAAAAATTATAACGGAAACTCATTTAGTAGAGTACATATTTAAATAAAACTCTGCTAAGCCTACAAAAACAATACTGAAGTGAAACTTATAACATTAAAAAAATATATATTGTGTGATATATTTGTGCGTGTGTGTTATTGTATGAGAGTTGTTGATAAATGTGATTTAAATAAATAATTTTAAATATTATATGAATTCTGTGAATGTATTTTAAATATAAGGCACACGGAATCGGAATTAACTAAAGATATGATCGAACCTAAACAATGTCATTATAATTATGCTAGCTTTTAGATAATATTGGAAATATGGGCTTAACTTTAAGCTTATTAATAATGGCGCTTAATTATTTTAGGAGGCATCATCTCATACGTTAGAATCCGTAACCTTAAAGTAGAGGCAGGCTATATATAAATAGAAATATGAATTTTGGTACTTTTGTGCAAATATGTAAAGAAATGCTTTTAGGTAGATACGTGATTTAGATGAATTTTTTGTAATATAGCAATAATTACTTGTAGTTGAAAAATTAAATGAATATTTTAAAATAGAATGAATAAATAATGGAGTATTGATTTTATACATATTACTGTATCTTTGTTCCTATTTGTTTAGGAAATATTTTAGTACATAATTAAATGAATGATAAAATTTCTAAAATGCGTCGGATCAATATAGAATAATGCGCGTTAAATACCATTGCAAGCAACTAGTTATATTCAATTCGTAAAGCAATAAATTTAAATAAAAATTTGACTTAGATAGTTTACGAACAATGTCAGCGTGTCTTGTCGATACATATCTTGGTATGCTTGTAATTATTATAAGCACATAATGTGCCTTCTAAAACTGCCAATTACTAATTACATAATTAATGTAAATATAATAAGAATTTCATTTTGACTATTGAGTATATTTGTGTCTTTTTTTCACAGAATAAATACGATACGAAAGTATATTACATTATGACTTGTAATAAAACGTGACTATTTTAAAAACAACGTATATTTCAAGAGATTCATAGAGAATATCACAATTTTTTTAATTTACGAAACCAGTTTGAAAATAAAATGTTTATTGTTTAACAGAATTATGTACTTAATAATATCGTATTACCGCAGTTATAATTTAAGTAACTTTTAAGAATATTGTATCCTTATTTTTGTTGAAAAAAAAAACGACATTGTTTCAAACATTCTGTGAAAAAATGACAAATGCTAAATTATAAGCAATTGTTACATATTTTTTTGTAATTATTTTATTTATTTTATTACTAAATATAGCGCTTTGACTCGTGGTTAATTTAACTAAATCGTTAAGGAATGCCATAATTTTATATAATAGATACATCTTGGTTGTTTTTCTCTCGGTAATAATTTTTGCATTTACCAAAAAGAACTTGAAATAAAAAAAATGTTTTTAATTTAATAAATGTGTTTTATTGTGGAAATATATATCCTTTAATTAATATCATGATCAAATCTATTATCTATCGAAGCGAGACAGTCCAATTACAGCTCATTATATAAAGGTATATAACATTTATGTAATGGTATCTTATATAGATTTAAGAAAGAAACCAGATACGTATTCGGTACTTACTTTTGTGGTGGTAAAGTCTCACTATATAAATATGATTAAAGCTCCGGTTAAGCAAACTAAGACCCGAAGAAAAAAGTTATTGAAGTGATTCTTACGTATGTGCCAATTCGATAACTGAACGAGAGTTGGGAGTGAAATTTCAAGAACTTGTCTCGTTTATGTACATTTCGATAAACAAACAAGAAAGATATATAACGTAAAGAGAATGACAAATACAGTTATACATTGTACACTTATTATACAGTTTACGCTATCTGCGTCTCCCTTTTTCTATTTTCTATTAGATAATGCACGCGCAATATTTTTTCTGGTTTTGCATGCAATCTACAATTCACTTATTGGTATATAGTATAATAATTATAATCCAAGAAAAATTGTTAAAGATCCAAAACAAGATATATTCCGTAGGTGAATATTACGGAAGTTTTCAACAATAGACATATCTATGGATTTCGATACAGATGCAGACTATAATTATTTATAATTATGTTAGGAATTACAAAACGTACGTGGTTATTTTATTTATTTATCTGCAACACAGAATAACATCATAGACAGCCGAGCTATGAATAGACTGTGACACCAAATCTAAGTTGTCAGTTTCAAAATGATGAAAGCTGTCAGTAGTGCGTTCGATTGAGTTTGATTTCATTCATTCATTTCATCTCGAGACAGCGCCCGCGCCAGGTGTGCGCACTGACTAAATAAAAACGACGAAATGGCGGACGTCTCCAGCGAACACATAGGGGCTTTTCACATCTGCCTCTTTAGCCTAGTTGTCGTAAGCGCGACTGCTATGCTTGAGATCCGGGGTTCGATTCCCAGGTCGAGCAAATTGTAATTGGGGTTTTCTATGAAATCTCCAGTAGCCGCTCGGAGTCTGACTTTGAGCCCGATTAATGGTCCTATTACATGTGACCTAAAAATATACCCGGCGAACTGTGGGTGTGCATTATTTCTACTGATGATTAAAGGATTGTTGATGACCATATTACTCGTTTTCACATTACTTCAGATATATAGTATGTATAGTAATTTTTACTTTTTCCTTAATACGTCCCTGGCTAACACTTGTTCGCCGTTGGCCTTTTAATAGGGTGGGAAGATAAACTGACTCTGGTCGCACTCAGAGATTAAATTAACTCAGAATATACTGATATCAAAAAAAGGGAATATAATTTTGTATGAAACTGAGGAATGCTTCTTTTGTTATTAAAAATGTAATTGCTACACCGTACATTACCGTATATTTAAACTCTTTAGTTATCTATTATAATTCAGGTTGCTAAAATCTTTTAAAACCTATCTAATCTACTTTTTTTTTAAACCTCAGTATATTTTCTTAGCTTTGCCCTGACGGGAATCGAAACCGCTGCTTATGGTTTTGGTCAGATAATTTGATACAGTAAATGGTAGTAAAATTATATTTATTTTATGTAAAAAATACCGATTTCACGATAATGATTTTTGTACCATAAAAAACCTTTTATTTTTTTAAGCTTGTTATGTTGACCGTACGTACGTGTTTGCAGATAAATCCGCGTCTGCCGGTACGTCTGTTTGTCCAATGGCGCAGAGGAAATCAAATAAAGATCGAGGCAACGGCTATACTTTTTCCTTTAATCGAATTACAAACCTTGTATTATTTTATGTTAAGATTTTTATTCAGCCCCTACATTATAATATTCAGGATTTCTTTACATGTTTAGAATAAAAAGCCCATTTTTACTTTTAGGAAAAATTGTAAATTGAAAAAGTCAATCCATGAATAGTTATTGGCATTTTTAATGCACAAAGCCGATTCATAGGGAAATCGTATGTCTAAAATTCGATTTTTTTAACCCACATAAAAAAGGAGGAGGTATCTATTCGAATGTATATATGGAGTAGGTGGAAAAAAAACGAATTTAGACGATTATTTTTGGAAAGGGGGTACTTCAAGGTTGGTCCCATTTCGACCTTAAACTTTAAAGATACCCCAGGGAAAATACAAAACCGCTGAAGATAGATTTTTTTTTGTTATTAAAATTGTCTTGTGTCATAATAAAATCTAACTAGACATTACGATCCCATGCGGAACAACAAAGTTACAATAGGTAAGCGTAAGGATCGGCTCGTTATCACGCCGCATAACAACACAACCCTCATTCGGAGGGATAACTATAACCCTCCGAACTCCGAAGAATGGTAGCGTCGTTACAACCCACACTTTGTAATTGTACGGATTTAATTGCCGGTTTACAACCGACATTAATGCCTCTTTGCTTTATCCAAAAACACGTGTACTATTAGAATTGTTTCGTCCTTGCTAAATTACTTTTTGACCAGTTTTATTAAATAATATCCATAAACCCATAAGTCGGTTAAACGTGGTATAAATTAAAACTTTAGAAAACACAAAAATCTCTTTTTAAAATCCTATATCAGCTGGACTTGAACTATCGACCACTCGTACTGTAAATACAACAGTGCGTACAAGTCTGGTCATCATACAGCTAGACCAAATCGACGACGATCGTAGTCGGACTTGCATTAACCGTGTATAACGTATTCTATCTTATAAATCCTATAGATGTTTGTCTCTTCTTAGTGTCGCTTTTTCGTTTTATCGCGTTACAAATCGCAACGGTACTACAGAAGTTTTCAGTTTAAAAAAATTAAATATCCGTCACAGGACGCCCGCGCCTGGCAGATGTGAAACATTGAAATTATTTTGTATAAGTTACTTTATTTACACAATACACATTTATAATTATTACATGTACATACATAACTACAGATTAAAATATATTATGAAAAGGAGTCCCTTTAGGCAAGGTTCCGAAGATACTGGCAGCGTTCCCCCTTTGAATAGCTAGACTAATTCTTTGTCCGAGGTAGCTGCCAGCTCTTCGGTCTCCTGTGATGTCGACTAACCTTTTTACTATTTCCTTAAAAAGCCTTGTAGAGCTAGGACCCCACGGGCCAAGGGTCTCGACGCCGAATGGGACAAAATCATATTCAGAGCCCAGACCCCTGTATTTGCATGCCTTATCTTTTTCAGCCGCCTCACAAGCCACACCAGCTCTGTTGCTGGTTCCAAGTAGATGGGAAAGGGCCAGCGTGTCTGAACAGGTTGCATCCCATACTAGCACCCGGCCCATCTTCCATGGAACCAAACTCATACCGTCCGGTCTCTTGCCATCGTCTCTTGCAATACCAGTCGGCTCAAGTAAACTTGGAACGTTGACGGTGGCAAGTGACCGGCGTATGATATCGTTAAGTGCGGCATGTCTCGAGAAGCGGCCTGCACTTTTTTGACATGACAGTCCGTGATGTCCTAGCTTGTCGACATCACTGCCACAGGGACATTTATGAGGAACGCAGACCGGAACCCCAAGCCGTAGACAGGTTGCGATTCGGAGCGTGTCAGGTTCAAGAAATGTTCCTGTATTTGACGAAGGATTATTTTATTACTAAATATAGCGCTTTGACTCGTGGTTAATTTAACTAAATCGTTAAGGAATGCCATAATTTTATATAATAGATACATCTTGGTTGTTTTTCTCTCGGTAATAATTTTTGCATTTACCAAAAAGAACTTGAAATAAAAAAAATGTTTTTAATTTAATAAATGTGTTTTATTGTGGAAATATATATCCTTTAATTAATATCATGATCAAATCTATTATCTATCGAAGCGAGACAGTCCAATTACAGCTCATTATATAAAGGTATATAACATTTATGTAATGGTATCTTATATAGATTTAAGAAAGAAACCAGATACGTATTCGGTACTTACTTTTGTGGTGGTAAAGTCTCACTATATAAATATGATTAAAGCTCCGGTTAAGCAAACTAAGACCCGAAGAAAAAAGTTATTGAAGTGATTCTTACGTATGTGCCAATTCGATAACTGAACGAGAGTTGGGAGTGAAATTTCAAGAACTTGTCTCGTTTATGTACATTTCGATAAACAAACAAGAAAGATATATAACGTAAAGAGAATGACAAATACAGTTATACATTGTACACTTATTATACAGTTTACGCTATCTGCGTCTCCCTTTTTCTATTTTCTATTAGATAATGCACGCGCAATATTTTTTCTGGTTTTGCATGCAATCTACAATTCACTTATTGGTATATAGTATAATAATTATAATCCAAGAAAAATTGTTAAAGATCCAAAACAAGATATATTCCGTAGGTGAATATTACGGAAGTTTTCAACAATAGACATATCTATGGATTTCGATACAGATGCAGACTATAATTATTTATAATTATGTTAGGAATTACAAAACGTACGTGGTTATTTTATTTATTTATCTGCAACACAGAATAACATCATAGACAGCCGAGCTATGAATAGACTGTGACACCAAATCTAAGTTGTCAGTTTCAAAATGATGAAAGCTGTCAGTAGTGCGTTCGATTGAGTTTGATTTCATTCATTCATTTCATCTCGAGACAGCGCCCGCGCCAGGTGTGCGCACTGACTAAATAAAAACGACGAAATGGCGGACGTCTCCAGCGAACACATAGGGGCTTTTCACATCTGCCTCTTTAGCCTAGTTGTCGTAAGCGCGACTGCTATGCTTGAGATCCGGGGTTCGATTCCCAGGTCGAGCAAATTGTAATTGGGGTTTTCTATGAAATCTCCAGTAGCCGCTCGGAGTCTGACTTTGAGCCCGATTAATGGTCCTATTACATGTGACCTAAAAATATACCCGGCGAACTGTGGGTGTGCATTATTTCTACTGATGATTAAAGGATTGTTGATGACCATATTACTCGTTTTCACATTACTTCAGATATATAGTATGTATAGTAATTTTTACTTTTTCCTTAATACGTCCCTGGCTAACACTTGTTCGCCGTTGGCCTTTTAATAGGGTGGGAAGATAAACTGACTCTGGTCGCACTCAGAGATTAAATTAACTCAGAATATACTGATATCAAAAAAAGGGAATATAATTTTGTATGAAACTGAGGAATGCTTCTTTTGTTATTAAAAATGTAATTGCTACACCGTACATTACCGTATATTTAAACTCTTTAGTTATCTATTATAATTCAGGTTGCTAAAATCTTTTAAAACCTATCTAATCTACTTTTTTTTTAAACCTCAGTATATTTTCTTAGCTTTGCCCTGACGGGAATCGAAACCGCTGCTTATGGTTTTGGTCAGATAATTTGATACAGTAAATGGTAGTAAAATTATATTTATTTTATGTAAAAAATACCGATTTCACGATAATGATTTTTGTACCATAAAAAACCTTTTATTTTTTTAAGCTTGTTATGTTGACCGTACGTACGTGTTTGCAGATAAATCCGCGTCTGCCGGTACGTCTGTTTGTTCAATGGCGCAGAGGAAATCAAATAAAGATCGAGGCAACGGCTATACTTTTTCCTTTAATCGAATTACAAACCTTGTATTATTTTATGTTAAGATTTTTATTCAGCCCCTACATTATAATATTCAGGATTTCTTTACATGTTCAGAATAAAAAGCCCATTTTTACTTTTAGGAAAAATTGTAAATTGAAAAAGTCAATCCATGAATAGTTATTGGCATTTTTAATGCACAAAGCCGATTCATAGGGAAATCGTATGTCTAAAATTCGATTTTTTTAACCCACATAAAAAAGGAGGAGGTATCTATTCGAATGTATATATGGAGTAGGTGGAAAAAAAACGAATTTAGACGATTATTTTTGGAAAGGGGGTACTTCAAGGTTGGTCCCATTTCGACCTTAAACTTTAAAGATACCCCAGGGAACTTACAAAACCGCTGAAGATAGATTTTTTTTTGTTATTAAAATTGTCTTGTGTCATAATAAAATCTAACTAGACATTACGATCCCATGCGGAACAACAAAGTTACAATAGGTAAGCGTAAGGATCGGCTCGTTATCACGCCGCATAACAACACAACCCTCATTCGGAGGGATAACTATAACCCTCCGAACTCCGAAGAATGGTAGCGTCGTTACAACCCACACTTTGTAATTGTACGGATTTAATTGCCGGTTTACAACCGACATTAATGCCTCTTTGCTTTATCCAAAAACACGTGTACTATTAGAATTGTTTCGTCCTTGCTAAATTACTTTTTGACCAGTTTTATTAAATAATATCCATAAACCCATAAGTCGGTTAAACGTGGTATAAATTAAAACTTTAGAAAACACAAAAATCTCTTTTTAAAATCCTATATCAGCTGGACTTGAACTATCGACCACTCGTACTGTAAATACAACAGTGCGTACAAGTCTGGTCATCATACAGCTAGACCAAATCGACGACGATCGTAGTCGGACTTGCATTAACCGTGTTTAACGTATTCTATCTTATAAATCCTATAGATGTTTGTCTCTTCTTAGTGTCGCTTTTTCGTTTTATCGCGTTACAAATCGCAACGGTACTACAGAAGTTTTCAGTTTAAAAAAATTAAATATCCGTCACAGGACGCCCGCGCCTGGAAGATGTGAAACATTGAAATTATTTTGATAAGTTACTTTATTTACACAATACACATTTATAATTATTACATGTACATACATAACTACAGATTAAAATATATTATGAAAAGGAGTCCCTTTAGGCAAGGTTCCGAAGATACTGGCAGCGTTCCCCCTTTGAATAGCTAGACTAATTTTTTGTCCGAGGTAGCTGCCAGCTCTTCGGTCTCCTGTGATGTCGACTAACCTTTTTACTATTTCCTTAAAAAGCCTTGTAGAGCTAGGACCCCACGGGCCAAGGGTCTCGACGCCGAATGGGACAAAATCATATTCAGAGCCCAGACCCCTGTATTTGCATGCCTTAGCTTTTTCAGCCGCCTCACAAGCCACACCAGCTCTGTTGCTGGTTCCAAGTAGATGGGAAGGGGCCAGCGTGTCTGAACAGGTTGCATCCCATACTAGCACCCGGCCCATCTTCCATGGAACCAAACTCATACCGTCGTATGATATCGTTAAGTGCGGCATGTCTCGAGAAGCGGCCTGCACTTTTTTGACATGACAGTCCGTGATGTCCTAGCTTGTCGACATCACTGCCACAGGGACATTTATGAGGAACGCAGACCGGAACCCCAAGCCGTAGACAGGTTGCGATTCGGAGCGTGTCAGGTTCAAGAAATGTTCCTGTATTTGACGAAGGATACGCTTGAAGCCAGTAGCCGGCCTCATGCGCACCCACGGCCAAAAGCCTAGCACGCGCCGAACCCGTACTACAGCTCAAAATATTGTCATAAATCAATTTGCAGTTTATGTCGTCCCAGCTCCTCTGTGAATTTGGAGAAACTGGAAAATTTTGACCTGGGCATGCAATTAAGAAAGCGTTTCTAGCTTCTTCCAAGCCAGCAATCTCAAAGTATGAAGGGGATACCCTTAAAATTTTACTTATGAGATTTGCTGAACTATGGACAGAAGATAGGAAGGCTGGTAAAGCGACACTGGAAATTTTGCGAATCCCTAAACCACCATAACGGATGGGTAAGGATGCTTGAGTCCAAGATTGCTCGTGCAGCTGCATATTAAGAATCGATTCTAAGGTAATTTTGATTAAATCGTCTACTTGTGTCAAAAGATCTGGGTAATTCCAAAAGGAGCAGCAACGGAGCACATATGTAAATTTAGGGACGAAAAGACAGAATTTTAAGATGCAAAGTGCATAATGTGGACTAATTTCAAGGAGACGGGCAGCAGAATTTTGGAATTTAGTAATTGAAATATTCAAAAATTCAGAAAAAGATTTATCAAAAATTGGAGAACCTAAAAAGTAAAGGGAATTACTGTTTACTATCTTAATATTTGGAGCCAATATATTAAATTTTTATTTTACGTCATTTAAATTTAAGTCGCAGTTATTTATAAAAAGTTCGCATTTGCTAAAATTAAGCTCCAAACCAATGGCTTCAAATTTGTATAAGTTATATGTATAAGAACAGATTACGAGAGGAATCACATATGGCATAATGAAAAGATAAAGCATTACAATTTTTTCCCTAAATTAATGACTGTTTATTACATAAATATTCATTTTTATTAATTACAAAATTTAAAAATTTATTTGAAATCGCGACAACTCAATTATTTTTATAATTGTATATTCATAATTCATAGTACATATATTCCATCATATAACCTGGCGATGCTTCGCCACGGCCTGTATCGCCACGCCAACAATCAGGTTTACCCTCGCCTATAGATGGTTTATATCAAAATCCACTATACCTACCACGTGTAATATAAAATTTTTTTAATCCAACTCGTTAAAATGACTATACATTACCTTATACGGTACAGTCTACAAGCAACGGCGACCGTCGGTGACGCGGATTTCATCGGCAGTTGTCGAAGCCTGCTGTCCGTTGTCATACCATCTTATAAATTAATCACAGCGAAATACATTAACTGTAATGCATTGATTTCGGTGACTTGGTTATCCCAGCACCTTGGATAAAATATTTTGTAGCACCTTTTCTGGGCTTCAACATCGGCCATCGCTTTTCAGAAGGCATACTTAGAGGAAAAATATCCTACGCTGCGCAGGTTCGTAGCAACTATGTAAGCAGAAGAAATAGTAATCAAATTTCGTGTAGGTCGTCTACTTATGAGCACAGTGCAAAATTTTGTAAATATAGAAATGGCACTAAAAATCATCAGATACTAAGGCCCATTACATTAGGCCTTCAGTCAGCGTGCTGTTCCAACGCCTACATTCTGTGAAAGCAGTACGCTAACTGCAATACAACTGCACGTTAAACGCTCGATCGATTGGCGATTTCAATGCAGTTATGTCAACACCACTGGAACCGAATTCAAACTGAAATTATGCAGCTGAGTAGTAGATTGTCTGTAATGCTTTAATTTTAAGGCTTTAAGGCCTTAACTTACGGCACCCCTTTTGGTCCGTGGTCCGCACCTCTCTAAAATCACCAAACACGAGGCGAAGAACTAAAGCGAATCGCTGTGACTGATTTCCGTGAACTAGGTCGTGACCAATGACGTTTTATAAATAGATGAGTTATACTCTCACTAAAAACAATTTGAAAACGGCACAAATATTGTTATCAGCATGTTGTAGCAAAAGGGATAGCAAATCACAGCGTAAGGCGAAAACTCTGTTGTCAGAAAAGGATGAAAGTATCTTCTCTCTCGCACCGTTATCAAACCGAAAGTGAACATTCACGATGCCATGCAAAGAGCGTCAATGCCGTATCTACTTACAAAACATGATTGGTCTTGACGATCCATTCAAATACCAGTGCTCTAAGTACTAATTCTTCCGATTTCGTAGTTTGTTGATAAGAACCACGTATACCTAGTACTAGGACGTCTAGGACTAGTTTAAAGGCTAAAATGTTTTTCGTCCCCTCTCACATTTAGGCTTTACTAGAATTAATTTCTTTGCCAAGTTAAATATTAGGTCTTTACCTATGAAATTGCCGTTTTGTATGAAAAAATTTAAATGAATTTTGTTCATGTATTTTTTATTTGTATTAATCGAAGTAATCACCTATGCAATCAATGCATCTTTGCCAGCGCAGTGGCAGTTTATTGATGCCCTTCTTTAAGAAATCAGGTGGACGGGAGGTAACAAAGTCTTCAAATGCATTTTGTACTGCCTCTCGGGTATTAAATTTTTTTCCCGCCAAGGAGTTATCCAAATTCTGGAAAAAGTAGTAGTCTGTGGGCGCAAGGTCTGGTGAGTAGGGCGGATGACGGAGAACTTCCAACCCCAGTTCTTGCAACTTGGAGACCGTCTGCTGTGCAGTATGAGGTCGCGCGTTGTCGTGCAGGAGCAGCGGAGGCGAGCGATTGACCAATGCTGGTTGGAGATGTGCCAGCTTCTCCATCATTGTGTTCAGTTCTTCACAGTACACATCTGCAGTAATGCTCACCCCGTTTGGTAAGAAGCTGTGATGAATCACACCGTCACTAGACCACCAAACAGTGACCATCACTTTTTTAGGGGTAAGTTTTCGTTTAGGGCATTGTTTAGGTGCTGAACCAGGATCCAACCAACTTGCTGAGCGCTTGCGATTATCAAACAGAATCCATTTTTCATCGCAGGTAACAATGTAATTCAAAATTCCTTCATTTGTGTGTCTGTTGAGCCGTGCGAGGCACGTTTCGACGCCTACTTCGCGCTGGCGACCATTGAGTTCGTGGGGCACCCATTTGTCAAGCTTTTTTACCTTGCCAATTTGACGCAAATGGACCAATATTGTTTTGACGCTAACGTCGAAAGCTGCTGCTAATTCAGCCATAGATTGTGTATCATCAGCTTCCACAATCGCCTTTAATTCGTCATTGTCGACCAAAGTCTTCGGACGACCGCGAGGTTCATTTTTCAGGTCGAAATTCCCAGAACGGAAGCGAGCAAACCAATAACAGATGGTGCGTTGGTTTGTAGTGTTAGCTCCGTAAACGTCGTTGATGTTGCGTGCCGCTTGTGCCGCGTTGCTGCCACGACGGTACTCATATTCCATAATTACTCGAATTTTGAACGTATCCATTATGACAAAAAAGATTGAAATGCGATGAAAATGTAACACTAATCAATAAACAAATGACTACTTTTGGAAAAAGAATTCCATGTTTTTAAAATAAAATTAATTTGAAATTAGAATTCTTAGCCAAACAAAAATTATTTTGATTTGAAATGGCCAGTACTGCAGAACGGCAATTTCATAGGTAAAGACCTATTATTCATATATGTTTGAAATGACATATTGGAAAATATTATTAAACAACTATTGGCTAGCCGCTTCTAAGCCCCACAATATGGCGATATCTCTAAATGGTACGCGTGGTTCGAACAACAGCGGTCGCATTGAACATAAAGTTGTCACAAACGGCGCCACTTTCAACACGAAGCCTTCATAAATCATACTTGTATTGTGGTATGGCGTGCCATTTGATATGTTGGGCGCAATTTGACGAAATCGTTAAGGATCGTCTAAATTTTGGTCCTCGCAAAATGACACTATTTGTATTGGAAATATAAAATTAGACAAAATTAATGATCACTCAATGATATAGGTATTTTGTGAGTAGGTAATCAATTTGTTTAATTACCATGCGTGAAAGTTTACTTAGCTACTCGTGGTAAAACTTTTATGACTTTCCTCTGGTGTGTTCCAAAAATTATTTTCGTTTATTGGAATTTTGTATTCCTCAGTAAAGTTTACATAAGCACCTTTGCATCTCGAATAATAATTAACATTTGTTTATCCTAATAATATAATATTATAAATGTGAAAGTGAGTTTGTTTGTTACCCAATCAAGTAGAAAAAGGCTAAACGGATTTGGATGAAATTTGATTGATATTTTTCTCCCTGTACTTTTTTGCGCGATCGGAATCGCTGCCATTTATCTATACAATTAATAAAATTGAAGTGTCTGTTTGTAATGTCAAAATAACAGCTTTTTACTAAATGCATTTGAAAGTATATACGATAACTATAACAAAACACCAATTTTTAAAAACGTTGTCTGTTTGTATGTGTGTTTGTTCCGAGTAATCTCCGAAATGGTTGGACTGATTTTGACGGGACTTCCACTGGTAGATAGCTGAATTTATAGGGAGTAACTGGTCATAGTGAATCAATTCAGGCGCTTAAATGGCTTACGCTGAGTAAATCATAACGAGATATAGCAAATTAATATACTAAACAATTGTAGACAATTAAAAAGACTTACAAAAAATCTGTCAGAGTATACGTCTATCTTCTAAGGAACACCCACAATAAGCATTTTTGTCTTTAAAATAGCCAGGAGCAAGATACGCGCGGGCATTCTGTAGTCTACGTGAGCGAAGCCACGGGCGCAGCTAGTTTCTTATATAAATAAATATAAGTGCTCTTATAATAAAATATAGCCTATCACAACTCGCAGTCGACAATATGTTAAGAGAAGTGGGGAACAGGGAATTTTATTTTTGACATTTCTCTCTACTTGGAGCTATCCGACTGGTGGAATACCTCCACCCTAAAGAAGAACGCAGGTCAGCAACGCCCTAATGATACCTATCGTATTACATGCGTCTATGGGCTACGGTGGCCACTTATCATCAGGTCGTTCGTAGATTGTTAGCCACCTTCGTATTGTATAAAAAATGAATAAATATAATTCACGAGAATTGTTTTCAACATATAGAGTTTCAACAATTTTTCAAAAGTTTTCTACTTCCCGAATTGTATCAGAGATTGCTTAATTATAGAATACAATCAGACGACCTCGTGGAGAACAAAGTAAATTAATTCACCGTAACACATCGCTTTTATTACAAACGAAAGTAACCCGAAAGTTATTACGAACGCCTAATCAACATTCCCGCTGCATAACGTTATAACGTAACGTTGTTATTAAATATCCCGAAGCAATAAGCCCAATCATAATATAACGAGTATAATGTGCAGCCGGTCGGAGGAACAATATGAAGTATTGACACGGACCACGGAGGACGGGAGGGTATGTGTGATCTGCTCGCAGTCGGTCGGATTTTAGACGTGGCTTGAATATTTGTTGCCTTGACATAAGCATATCTCGTTTCCAATGACTTGCGGTACTGAATTTTATATTAATTTCTAACAATTAATCGGTGTATATCTTTAAACACTACTGTTCCATACTTGTTACCATTTTGAAGTGCTGCGCCCCACAGTTTCACCCGTGTTTATTATATGCGACAAACACCGCAACGCCAACGCACCCGTGTAGCCTATCATATTTGTTCTTCCCGCAAGTCCAAAATTATTTCAGTTTTTCATTATCTCTTAAAATCTATGTGTCCAAATAACATGCTTTAAAGGACAAAATTTAACTTCATAAAATTGTTTTTATGATGAAGGTACTTTTATTAGGTAAGGATTAATATGCAATGTCTAAAAATAATTGTTCATAAATCGCTTTTTAATTTTTAACAATTTTTTGTCTATGTATAAGATATAGGTATTAAGCTAATATGTTTTTTTTTACATATACTAGGGACCAACATTTTTGTAGAACATTGCATTTACGTATCATTAACCATTACGGCAACCCACGCGGATAAAGCAGTTCGGGAGGGCATCCATTTCCGACTTACTTAAAATCAATATTTAAGGTTAACTTAGAGTTGTAGCCTAGTGTTAGATAGCCTATACTATTCCTCGTGAATGTGTCTATCAAATCCGACTGGTAGTTCCAGAGATTAGCGTGTTTTGACAAACAAAAAACTCATCCGCTTTATTATATTATTAGTATAGATTTAGCCAGCGAGAGAATTATATTGAATACATTATACAGTGGTCTCCTCCTTGTACGTGTGAGTGCTCACGCGTATACGAAGCCTAGGGGAAATGCGTCATAGCCAGCGTGGTGTATTGTTCACGTGTATCATTTATGTGAAATTTTTAATGTTTTCTAAAGGTTTCACTTTTACCGCGTGTGAACTGCATACATGTTTTTTTCTTCTAAATCTGAAATATTCACTTGTATTTTCTACTTTATTTTAGGTGATTTTTTATTCTTTATAGTTCTAGCTTATTGGTCATAATATTTTTTTTTTATATCCACAAACAACGGCGATCGTAGGTGATACCAATTTCATCGATAGTGGTCGACGTCCAAAGTGCCTCTTCACTCCTCGTTTGAAGAACCCAATATCATAGGACAGAAGGAATACGATATTTCGGAAATTATTCCAGATCTCACAATGTTAAGTGACAATTTGAGAGAGGGGTTTCTTGACTTTCAACTGGACCTACCGGAACATACTTTTAGGTACTTGGGTGTTACATTTGAAACTTGAGGGTGGTAGCTAGCCATTCTAGAAAATTTCCTACTACTATACTATGATTTCATCACGATATTTACCTTCACCGAAAGCTCAAACTCATTGCAGGGTTTCGAACTCACCTCGATCTACACGATGCCAGTACATGCTACCACTGAACCACCATTACTTCAAATAGTCTGCTGCCAATCACATAGAGAATTTCTGATCTTCTATACAATTAATAAAATTGAAGTGTCTGTTTGTAATATAAAAATAACAGCTTTTTACTATATGCATAGTCATGGTGAATCAATTCGGTCGCTTAAATGGCTTACTCTGAGTAAACCATAAGAGATATAACAAATTAATGTACTAAATAATTATAAACATTAAAAAGACCTACAAAAAAGTCAGCGAGAGTATACGTCTATCTTCTAAATAACACCCACAATAAGCATTATTGTCTTTAAAATAGCCGGGAGCGGGGGAGCAAATTTCGCGCGGACATTCTGTAGTCAATGTGAGCGAAGCCGCGGGCACAGCTAGTTTTTAATATAACAATATGTAATGTGAACAATCTACAAATGTTTCTAAATCACAAAGACTTCTTAACAATGGACATGCAGCCTCAACACAAGAGGAATCCAAAACGAGCTCTTAATAACACTCTATCATAATATCGGCTCTGTATTTTCTCTAAATGCTTTTGTTTACTTTTTTCGGTTATTATTATCTGGTTCACTATTTTGTGCTTTAAAACACCCACGTTAAGGTGGATATTAGCTATTGAGTCAGGTTATACTGAAAGGAAATTGAATCCGCCTGTAGTTGTAGCGATAGCTAAATGACGTGAGAATTGTATTATTGCGTGGATATTGTGTTCTATGTCTATAACAAGAACGTTGCTGAGCGTGTTCTATCTTCTATATTACGGAGAGTGTTTTGACGGTCTGTTCAACCTTGTTCCTTTACCTCTCTTTCCATAACAGAACCTTACGCTCTGTGCTTCTCCGGCGCCATAACTTTACGGCTCCGTCCATCTCGGGTCGAACAAAAAGTTCGAATACTTTTCCCATACCTTAAACCTACCATATGAAATAAGGATTTGACAAGGCTCATTAGCAGGAACATGTCTGAAATACATGCTTGTTAATATGTTAACTCAAGTAACATTCATTGCCTTGGCTGTTACCAACAGGGCCGCCTTTATCCGGGGGTTCAAGGGGTCCGAGGCACCTTGGCGCAGAGTCCTAGGGGGTGCGCGCCATAAGATTTGATAGGTATCTACTAGCCTTCTACCACAATAACCCTGACTAACACTGTAGCTCTCGCTCTGCTTGCGAGTTAGATATTTAATGAAATATATAGGTACTAATAACATTATTCAATAATCATACGTTTCGTTTTCATAAAGACACAGAATGTTGCTTTTGACACGTATCATACCGTTCGCGCTCGCAATGCGCAAGTTAATTCAGCTCTTTATTACTATTAAAATTAAATAAAAAGTATATCTTTAATTACATGAAGTATCGTCGATACACTTTTGTCATTTTAATAGAAGTTCATTGACGCCTCTGCTATAGAAATCGATAGCACGGGAATCGATGAACTCTTTAAAGGCGTTTTTCCTCTTTTAAAAGTTATCCAAATTCCGAAATAAATGGAAATCAATTCCCATTGAACACATTTATGTGAATATGATATTTTAATGACATCGAGCAATATCACGCGCTGTTACAAAAATTACTCAGTAATAAGTTAGAAATGATTTATTATTTCGCTATTTTTATGTAATATGCTGGTGTAAAAAGCTTGATATATCTATGACGTACCTTTTACATCCGTTTAATATATTCATGATATGAGAATTAAAACCCTGACATCATTTTGATAAAAATATTGGCGGTAAAGGGTCAATAACCTAAATATTATTATCTTTTATATCGACTAAATTTTCAAGTTACTGCTGAAGATTTGCACTTGCATATTAGAATAACTCATTAGTCATTCTTGTGTGAAAGTACCTTCCAGAAAACACTGGAGGTACTCCGCAGTTGCACGAATTGATGTGTTCGTGTTACCCGTGGTACTTAAAGGAGCTAATAAAATTGGTTCATAAAAACAAACCCTTATATTGGATGTATGAAACAAAACGATACCTAGAACAAAATTGTGGCAGTGCCATCTTATATCAGTATAAAAAAGTAAACATGAAAATACTTGAATTTATTGCTAAATCAATCGTACTTAAAAAAACTGACTGGCTGTAACGATAAGATTCACTGTTATATTTGTCAATACGTAATAAATTGAGTTATTTTTTATATAAAATTCTGATTTTATTACTATATCTACTGTACGTTAAAATGTTACTTATCAGTTATATGATTGTAGGATTTTATCGTTATGTCAGTTGTACGGAAAAATATGAACTCTGATATTACGTAACAATATACTATTCATATTACATCAGACGAACGTAAGATATAAATTAATGCTACATTACATCATATTAAAATCATATTTTTATTTCAGTATGACGCTACATTAAATATTACAGAGATTGACATAACTCAAACATTACTGATCATATCACTTTTATGTCATGTGTATATCAAAACGCGGTGACCGTATGCTTTGTGTGTGATGATCAAGATAAGGTAACGTGTTCACTGGGTTGGAACAAGGTCTGGTGAGTACGGTGGGTGACGGAGAGTTTCCAGCAGTAACTCTTGTAGTTTTAAGGCGGTCCGTTGTGCGGTGTATGCACAAGTGTTTTTGTGAAGATAGAATGAACTACAACAATTCACAAGTCTCGATTGTTTGACAGCGAGCGCGTTCATCATAATTTGTTATTCTTAACAGTACACCTCTGCAGTAAAATTTGGCTGCCTTCTGTGTTCAACCAACCAGTACGACGGACGATTTCGATTATCATACACGATTTTACCAGAATCAGATTCAGAATCCCTTCATTGTGTCATAGATTCAGTGGCATCACTACTGCAGAAACAGATCGAAGGATTAATGATGTATATGGGGAAGCTACCGTAAAAGGTACGTTTTTGGTTCCAACGTTTTCGTTCTGGACATTTTGGCCTACGAACAAACCCCGTGGACGACTGGAGACCCTAGTTGATAATTAAGAATTAAAGGTGATCGAGGAAGCGGATCCATCGCAATCCACACCAGAGTTAGCGGCAGGCTTTTCGGTGTGAGTGATAAAACAATCTTAATTCACATGAAACAAATTGGAAAACTGAAAAAGCTCTAGAAATTGGTACCGCATGAATTTACTGAAGCAGATCCACAAAAACACATTGAGTGCTGCGTTACATTACGCAACCATCATAATAATGAGGGAATTTGGAATCGTATTGTTACGTGACGAAAAATGGATACTTTACGACAATCAGAAACGCTCATCACAGTGGTTGTACCCAGGAGAACCGGCCAAATCCTGTCCCAAGCAAAAGTTGACTCAAAAAAAGGTGAGAGTTTAGTGAAACAATACTGGTGTCATACACTACAGCTTCCTAAGATCTGGCCAGGCGATAACGGCAGATCTGTATTGTCGACAATTGCAAACCATAATGGAAAAGCTAGCCGTTAAACAACCGAGACTGGTCAATCTCTCTAGCCCACTGCTGCTTCAAGACAACGCTAGACCCCATACTTCACGACAGACATTCGCTAAATTCTCTAATTTGCGGTTGGAATGTCTCCGACACCCACCATACTTCCCGGATCTTGATCCAACCGATTACCACTTTTTTCGGAATTTAGACAATTTCTTGCAATGAAAAAAATTGAATTCCGATGAGGCTGTCCAAACCGCCTTCAAAGATTTTATTGATTTTTGTTCTCACAATTTTTTCAGCAATTGAATAAATTAACTACCTATAAAATGGCGAAAGTGCTTAGATAATAATGGTATATACTTCGATTACTTATAATGTGTATAATTTCATAATATTTTTTCGTTTTACTTTTAAAGTGTAACTTTTATTAGATCGTCTCAACATTTTTGGTCTGTGTGTTGCATGTCGCGTGACGGTCGGCCGCGGAGTAGAGATGGCGGCGCCTATAGTTCGCAGCAACTGACCGTGTTACTATTACTCATTTGTGAATTTTTAGTTAAATGTCTGTAATGTGAAAAAAAGTTTCACTTTTACCGTGGTTTCATAAAACCACAATCAATTTATTTCATATTAAACGCCAATTGGACCTAATATTTCAAAGCTACACTTAAATACCTGAAATTAATGAAAAAATAAATTAATAAAAGCTATTTAGGGTCAACTATGTGTCCAAGGCTCAAGATAGATTAGCAAACTAGACCATTAAAAGTAGGTATAGAATCAAAAGTTTATGATAAAATGACATTGTAAGTATAAAAATATTCCAACTCAAAAATCCGAAAAATTAAATTAGATGTAGTTAAAAAGAGCAGAGGGAGGCGCGCATTATGACTTTCGCACCCCGGCGCTGAATATGCTTTAAGCGGCCCTGGTTGCTATAAAGTAAATGAACCGTAAATATGTTAAAAATACACAATTATACATAGTTAATTTAGGATTAATTGAAAGTTAAGTAATTACAATAATAAAATTTATTCTTTTACTATCGATCAAGATATTATCTACAGTAAGCCTTTATGCAGCTAGATATGACTGGTTTTTAATCACAAAACACGACGCCACACAGTATGTTGTTTTCACTGTGTGTGTGATCATCATTAAATTATTGGGTAGAGGTATTATTTATGATTTATTAACAAAGAACAAAATTATAGTACAGAGAAATATAATAATATAGTAGAAGGTTGAACCAGGGTATATGGTATGGAATGAGGTAACTGTGTAAGTTTGTAACAATCCTTCACAAGCACGCCTTAGTTCCGCAAGTTTCTAAATTCACTTCTTAACTTTTGTGAATGCAGCTACCTAGAAAACACGAAAGTGTGTCAGTCAAATTCGGAATGGACGACATCGCGATACCAGCCAGTTACACGAATAATTTCGAGCTACTTTCAACCCGTCCATAAGTCAAAAACTATCTACGCATTTGATATGTTGCTTGTTTAATAAACCTCTTTTGCTCGTCTTGGATCCCAAGTTATAGTTCTTAAGTTATCAGAGTAGCATTTTTATCACTCACTGACTCACTTATCAGAAACCTAGACCTCTTCTAGTTGAGGCAGAATCTTAAAATTTGGCATCAAGGCTAGAAACACCATATCAAAGAAAGTAACAAATCTATACCTATAAAATGCTTTGTCTTGAATGACTGACTGATGGATCAAAGGACAACCTAAACCGCTGATCGTAAAGACCTAAAAGATGGAGGGTGTGTTCTATGTATGATGTAGGCATCCGATAAGAAAGGATTTACCGAAATTCTACCCCTAAGTGGGTGAAAAAGGGGGGCAAAGTTTCTATGGAACAACGTGATTCCTTGGTCCAATCTACTTCAAATTTTGCATAAAACTTTTTAAACAGAATTGATGGAAGACGTATTTCGTATTTTATTAAACTTCATCCTCTAAAGGGTTTAAAAAGGGGTAGAAAATAATTTTGGCGGTGATTTGCTTCAAAGTTTATATCAATACTCCTTAATTCTTTTAATTTAAGTTACATTTTATTTTGACACATGTTTGAAAACTCAATCCGATTTTATTAAAAAAAAGGTTGAACTCAGTCAAAAAACATAAGCAAATACTCTTTAAAATTGGCACTCGAAAGTCACCGTACTATATTAGTACCTTATTTGAAGGTTTTTCTAAGCTTATAGGGTTTATGCACTTTTAGGACACGGCGTCATAGACCTAGAGTTCGAAATTTGAAATGTTAAGGACTAGAACATTTTGATTATAAATTATACGTATCATTTCATATTAAAAAAACATGTAATATATAAATTAAATAACAATATTTAAATCGGATTAGAATTTGAAATTTGTTCTTGGATATTTGAATGAAAAACTTACCTTATATCTTGATTTTCCTTCGAAAATTCCTTGGAAATCACTTAAATTACCTACTTAGCAAATATTTGCGATTGCTGTATAACTTGTTTGGAAGTTCATTTTCAATATTTCATTAGAATATTTTCAGTGTAGTTAATTTAATTTATTTTTCATTTTTTGTTATCCGTACTATCCATACTAATATTATAAATGCAAAAGTAACTCTGTCTGTCTGTCTGTTACGTTTTCACACCCAAGCCGCTGAACCAATTTTGAATAATTTTGGTATAGAGATAAGTTGCACCAAATTGAAGTATAAAAAAATAGGTGATGAAAGTATGTAAGAAGGAAATATTAGCTTCCAAGACGACCGGTTTTTTTATTTATTATGCGCATATGCAGTAATTATGAAATGACAGCGTTGTCAACATTAACAAGTTTGTTGATTTATTGAAATAGTTATACTTAATAAGAAATGTATTGTATCCTACTAATATAATATATGTAAAAATGTGTATTTTTGGATGTTTGTTACTCGATCACGCTAAAACGGCTAAACAGATCTCAATGAAATTTGGCACACAGATAGTCTATGACCTGGAATAACACATAGGGTACTTTTTATCCCGATAAAAGTCATAGTTTAACCAGTGTTATCCTACAAATATAATAAATGGAAAGTTTCTATGTTTGTTACTCAATCACGCAAAACGGCGATTTTTTTTTGTTTGTCGTGTTCCGAGATCAGTCTGTGTATATGCAATAATACGATACCTATTAAATGATAGTCCAGTATTCTTTTTAAGATTGTGTGAAGTGTTTTTAAACTGGTTAACTACGCAGTATGGCATAATTACTGTTTTATTTTATGACGTTGTCAAACCGCAGCTCGCGGGAGTTTATATATTCTAAGCGATATACCTATTGTAAATTATCTGGATTATACATTTTTGCTACAAGTGAGTTTTTTCATTGTGTATCATTGTTGTTCATTGTATTCCACATGTGGTGAAAATAAAACTTGGGTGAAAGTTTGTATGAAGAACCCATTCATATTTATGCTTTTGGTAAGAAAGGAATAAAAAGGGTTTCACGTTTTTCAAAAAACCTTCTCGCAGGCCGGTACGATAAGGTATGATTATAATTACTTTTTAAGTTTTATTGGGACGGTTAATGTGTTGGATTCATATTGGCATATAATGATAATACCATACAAACAGTAATAAATCCATGTATGATTTTTTTTTTTGGTATTATATGTATAAATTATATTAAAATATTTTAATAAATACCTATATTAATAAATCTGTAGTCCTGTCTGTACTTTTAATATTTTTCCAAAATTTCCCGATACGCATATTATATGAACGATAGTGATCACTAATATGCAATTAAATTTTTTTTGTCCGTCGGTGTGTCTGTTTGTATGTCCGGATATAACTCAAAAACGGCTTGACCGATTCCTATGAAATTTTATACACGGGAGGGTTATATTATTATTAGGTAATGTATAAAAAAAATAATTAATTAATTAATTAGTTAATTCAATTATGTACACGGGAAGTATAAGTCATTCCGTGAATGATAAGTAATGAGAATTTTCAATAACACTTTTGGGTATCGTAAAAAAATGAATTTTCAAAAATTTTAAATGTTATTAATTCTTACTTAACCTATTTTGATGAAATTTTATACACGAGAAGTGTAACTATGTAATAATTAATGGGCTATAAGAATTGTCAATATTACTTCTTGAATTAAAAAATGTAATTCAAAAAGTTTAATTTTCACCAATTCTCAACCGACTCTGATCAAATTTTGTAAACGGGAAACATACTATAATTTAGAGGCTATTAGAATTGTTAATAATGCATTATAAATTGTACATTTGAATAACAGTTTTCAACCGATTTTGATAAAAATTGTACACGGGATATATGTGTCACTCCCCAATTATCCTAATCCTAAATAAAGAGATTTAAATAATTATTGCGTAGTAACAAACGTGTGCGAAGCCGCGGGCACAGCGCTAGTTATTTTATAAATAAATTGAAGATCGTACATTCCTACAGCTATATTTAAAGAAACTGCTATGGAACTTAGCCCCCGTTAGATCTCCGCTCCTTTATCGGTGACAACTACCCCGAATTTCGTTTCTACTGAACTCGGCCCTTTTTTCACATTTACGTTCGTGTTGATATTTAATTCAACACGTAGATAAGTGAATTTAATTTACATTTACCCACCCTTGTTCCTACTACCCGCTGTAGCTATAGTACCTTTAATATTATATGCGCACTTTCTAATCCATAGATGTAGTCTGTATGTCTAATCGGTCTTACACATTTTGAGAAACTTTTAAACAAATTATTTTATAAATTATTTGCAACCACAATTCAAATTTTCAAGTTAATTACTGTTCGAAAGAGGGTTTATTGAATATTATTGAATACGAGATGTTTGGACAACGGGACAAGAGATCCCCATATCGCGGACATTTGTACTTGTAATATATTCACATTTGAACAGTACGTAAAATGGTGGTACTGTGTTTTGGAACTTTATAACCACGTTACGCGGGTGAAATGGTTTGGATCTGAGAAACTGGAATTAAACATGACTGTCCTTTGACTTGACTATAACTATTCCCCTTCGAATCCTTTGGCGATTAATCTGTAGGGCTTCCATATCAAGATATATGTCGATATAGATAAGTATTTAAATTGTTGTATGTTAGTTAGCCCTAGGTATCGCAGGCGCGTTCTATCCATAGCCCAACCGAAAGTTCGGATGACCTAGTGTCTTCCACTGCACTAAATCATTGCTACAACCTATTAAACAATAAAAAATCCTTGAACCATCAACTTGAACATAGTTTTCTACAAATGATTATTTTTTAATAGGATAAGTAATTGCAGAGAATTAGAGAATACCTAATAATCTATATTAATAATTATGTAGTTCTGTCTGTAAATTGAATATGTTTTCGAAAATTTCCCGATGGGCATACTATATGAATGACACTGATCGCGAATATCCCATTAAAATTGTTTTGTCTGTCTGTCTGTTTGTATGTTCGGATTCAACTCAAAAATGGTTTGACCGACTCTTAGTAAATTCTGTACATGGGATTCTTTTGTCATTGTTAATTGATAGGGTATACGAAATTTCAATAGCACATAAGAAGTCGTAAAAAAAAATAATGAAATAAACCGCTAATTTTTGACTGATTTTTATGAAATTTTGTACACGGGAAGTATTAGTAATACTATTTACATAATGGATGGGCTATAACAAAGTTTAAAAAAATAAATTTTCTTCAATTCTCAACCGATTGTGACCAAATTTTGTAGACGGGAAGCATACGTCGTCATAACATAATTGAGACGCTATAAGAATCGTTAATAAGTAGATCTTAGTAATAATTTTCAACCGATTTTGATGAGAATTGTACATAGAAAATACACGCCAAACCTCAATTCGATACGGTATATGAATTGTCAACGATATATGAAAAAATAAAATTACGGAGTGTAAATTACTAGTACGTAATAAATCACGTGCGAAGCCGCGGGCACATCGTTAGTTATAATAATAATATCATATAAGTGTATATTGATTTTATTTTAATTTTCTTCCGTTAATAGTCGTCATAGTAAAAAACCGTAGAGATTTTTCTCTTCAACTTTTTCCATTATAATAAAGTGGTTCTGTATATTTACTCAGGATCGGTTACCTATAAAATATAATTATTTTTTATGATAATTTTGTTATCATAATTTATCATTAGCTCTATAGTAGGACATCTGACCTTATCTTGTATTAGGACTCTGCGTATGTGTAAATCAGAATATATTCTATGGGTGCCTTGTACAATGTATATGCTGTGGTTTTTATTTGATAGCATCACCACTTTATTCAACTTTATTTCGTTATTAAGCGTTAAGAAAAACAATCTCTAATAGAAGTTGCTTACGACAACACAAATCTATCTATATAAAAAAAAGACAAAGGTTTGTCGTTGTGCGCGCATTACGCAAACACTACTGTACCTATAGATTTTGACACGCTATCTTCATTTAATAAAAAGTTATGATTTTTTTTTAAACTAGCATTTTATATGCACTACGTGGTCTTCTGTCATCCTCCTGAACGGAGCCGCTGGCACAGCTGGTTAATAATATTGAATGTATAATTATAAAACCTTAGGTTATATTTAAATATTAGGAAAACCTTTCGAAGGATCTCTAAACTTTAAAACGTCACTGTGGAGGCCAAAGCAATTTTATTTATCGACATCGCAGTCCGTCGACATCGTATATTTGCAACGTTCGTCCATTAACTTTTTATTAATTATAACGATCAAAGCTGTTAGTTTTATACAATACTTGCTTATGACCGCGACATCGCTCGCTTCAATTTATACAGATTATTTAAATATTTGAAATGAGTTGGTACGTTGTTAAGTCTATTGCTCACGACAGCAAAATATGAAGTATTTTTTATAGTAGCTCAATTAATTGATGGTTCTCTTCATGGTGGAAAGTACGACACAATCCAAAGACAATGGTGACCTGGCTATCCATCGGCGGTTGCCGCATTCATGCCGACCTGCTTAAACAACTCTTCACGTTATGAAGGATCCGATGTAGTAATAACGAGGGAACGCACTGGCGGGGAGATGGCCTAGTTAATACTACCAAAGTTTTCGATAGAAAGTTATATATCTATTTAAGAATACGTGAAGCAAAAGCTTTCGGTACCTTTTTAAGCGTATTGCGTGCACGGAAGACTGTGAGATTTGGCATGGTTAAAGGAGTGCAGAAAGATAAAATTTATCTATAATATCTGTTACTAATATATTAAATAAAATAAATTAATACTGCGAATCCTAAACCGACAAGTGCCATTGAACTTAGACCCCCGAAAATATTCACATTGTCACTCAACGAAAAGTGACAGCAGCACTCATTGTTTAGGTTCATGAATACTGTAAATGTCGAACAGAAAATAGTCTATAATCAAAAAGTCGCTGGTCGAATTTCGACCTTAGGGGGCGATCGCTAGTAAGTAATGAAAAGATAAATACGTCGAAATAAAATAATGTTATCTTTAAAACTTCTACAAATATCGATTTATCCTAACGACCATTATTTTACCGATTTATGTAAAGAATAAAAGTAAATATTTATAAATAAACTTACATTGGAGTTGTGTTGACCTAAGGGCTTGTCTCCGATGTCTTCCATACATATTGATATTCAAAAGGGATTACGTTATCCGCTTTAGCTTCGGTGTGTTTACAAAGGTAGGATTGATTCTAAATATTCTGAAATAGGACTATTTATTGATGTTCTCAATAGCGGAGGTGCGGTGAGTATTACACTCGAAAGCAGTAATTTACTAAAATGTTATTATGACCATATTAAATTACTTTGTGTAAAGGATATGAAATTTCATGCATAGTACAAGTTTGCGTTGATCCTAGCTGTTTCATAGTTTTATAGTATACTTGTAATTGTTTGCTTTTTGTTTATTTATTTAAACTTTAAACTATTTAATTGATATATTTAATTTTAAATGAATTACCTATAAACTTTATCATACTTTAATACAGACACTTTAAAGTTATTATATAAACACTCCTACATGAACAAGAATATGCATACACAGTCAAATTCAAATGAACAACATTTACCTACTCTAAATAGTCTAAATACCTCATATCATATCATATATATCATATCAAGTGATAAGGCTGTTAATTCTGTTATCGAACTCTCTGGTACAGAGATCCACGAGACGAGTCTAACCGTTGCAGAAGTGTACACAAACCGTTCATATGAACGCACGTTGTCGTTGCGCGTTTCTCGCGTACAAGCGCTTGTCATCTGAACATTTTCGATAATATACCGCGCGTTGTAGAGCGTCACTTATGGAAGAAAGGTTCGAAGGACACGAAGGACGAAATATTAATACAGTGTAAACTCTTTATAACGTTATCCTTTATAACGATATACTCCCTATAACGATGAAACGAGCCCAACTTTGTTGGTTTGCGTTAAAACCCACATATTGAAACACTCTTTATAGCGATACGCCATTCTCTATTACGAAGAAATGTGTTCATATTTTTAGACAGTAAATATTTATTATCGGTATTATTTATTATTATCAGGTAACAAAAGACTTTGAAGCTCCGAAACATCCGAGGTCGGTCTAGCTTTTGTTATCCTTAATTGCCTGGAACACGTGCAGTATGACGCATTGTTTTCTCGGAAGTGATGGTCTTCGACCAAGCATACTGGGTACCTATCGTATTATCAGTCGTTAACCTACTTTGAAACTGTTAACATGGCCAGTAAACGGAAAGCGATTAGTGTTGAAGAAAAAGTTTGTGTGATACGTGCAATTGAAAAGGGAGAAAATAAAAGTGACGTTGGAAGGCGTTTTGAACTAAGTCAATCCACTGTTGCTACCATTTGGGAAAACCAAAAAACAATTTTACAGGCGGCGCTGGAAGGAAACTTTTCTAAAAAATTAAGAAAACCAAAATTCGAAGACTTAGATCAGGCAATGTTGTCGTGGTTTAACAATCAGCACCAAAATCGGCAAATCGAAAACCCCTCGGTGTTTCAAGAACATAAAACAGTTGCCAGTTACGTACAAAGCAAACAAGTCAGCTTGGATGACATCGCAGATTTTTGACGAGGAAGTGAGAAAATGGGATGCTGAATTAAAATCACGGAAAATCTTGCTTCTAGTAGACAATTGTTCTGCTCACCAAATCATATCTAATCTTCGAAACATAGAGTTAGCATTTTTCGCAGCTAATACAACCAGTATTTTACAACCAATGGATCAGAGTGTAATTAAATGCCTAAAGGGCCACTATAGACGGAAAATGTTGATGGATATGATCGAAACTGACGGGTAAGGTCTCGATCAACATGCTACAAGCAGTGAACTTCTTATCAAAAGCCTGGCAAGAGATAACAGCAGCCACTATCCAACATTCTTTTCGACATGCTGGATTATGTAGTAGCCAAGAAACGAACCAATTTGACAGTGAAGACAATCTACCACTGAGTGAAAGGATAAACCAGTTCAACATACCAAACAATTTTAACGAAGATCTACAATCGTACGAAAATATAGATGAGGATGTAGCCACAACTGGTACACTTACAGATGAACAAATTGTTGATTTAGTGTCAAAAAGTCAGGAAACACCCGATAATCAAGATGAAAAAGGTGATCAAGTGGACAAAGCCGAATCACCACCAACAATTCAACAAGCCCTAGATGCCGCTAAGTTGGTAGATTTTTTTTGTTATTTAATCAAGACGACTCCACCACATATCTAGATATGAATAGAATACATAAAATAATACAAAACAAGTACTGACATGGCAAAAAACGTCAGACAAAGTTATCAAGACTATATGTGTAAACAATAATTTATAAGCATTAATTATCTAAGACATACATATTAAAAATTCTTGTTAATCTGGTCGTTTTTTTTTTGTTCACTCCATATAACGATAACTCTCTATAACGACAAAAAATGCTCAGTCCCTTGAGTTTCGTTATAAAGAGTTTACACTGTATTTGGATATGATGCATTTAACTAAATGACACGTTATTTCAGATTTACCAGTCATAGTTGATTAAGGATTATAAAACTTTTAAAATGTTTCATGTAGTTAAAGAAACCGCATTTAATTCACATTACATCGCAGTTGAAAATCTGTCGCCAAACACCAATAGTTATGTCCCGGCAGCTGCACTTGAGAGCCAGTCTTCCACTAGGCTTAGCGTGCTACCATCTTGGGCCATATCGTCAATCGTTATCACTTGATATTGTGGCCACAAAGCTAAACCTATAACGATAAAAAATTATATAGATAAAGTAATACTATATAATAAAACTAAATGCATAAACCAGAAAGTTCTAAGATTCATACAGAATTTTGCTACAAAAATTTGATTATTTCATTCGAGCAGGAATAATACACATCCCAAACGACATAATAATGTGAGTATCAGGGTCCAGAGATGAGAAGCTATGTTTACGAGAGGCCGCGCGGCCGCGGGTAAGGCGAAACATCTATATAAGAGGTAATAAAATAAATTGGACACAGCTCTCTGTAGACGCGTACAACGCTTTTTATTGGTGTTATGACCCGACGCCGCTTATCCACGACATCCCCTGTAAATGAGATTAGATAATCTTATTCCGAAATAAACTGTATTATTAGTCGTTTTATAAATTTGAGATTTTTTTTAAACTAGTTGTGCCCTGTGGTTTCACCACTCTTAAACGTATTCGACTATAATAGTCGTACAAGTTCGTACCCGACGGTTCCATGTTTGCGACAGACGTTGGCGGGGGCGAGGTACTACGGACGATATCGGAGTAATGTAGCGGGGAAGGTAAACGCGTGTAATGGCGGGAGTCCGCGTGACGTTGGCGTGCAGTCACAGTACACTAAAGTAAGCAGTAACATTCATACAAATAGCCGAAATGAAATCTGGTACACAGTATAGCAGTAACACTATAGACGCGAGTACGAAAATAACTAACGACTAAATATTATACAACCTGCTCCCTGGAATTTTAAATTTCTTTTTTATTTAATACACTTTAAGCAAATTATTATGTTTTTATTTCAAAAAAAATGTGCATTCTCTGCTTACTAACTCACAATCGCTTTTGAAATTAAAAACAAAACCCAAGTAAAAAACTATACAAATAAATAAATTTCAACTGTCTCTTTGTAATGTCAAAATAACAGCTTTTTACTAAATATATGTGAAAGTATATATGTACTTTTACTTGCAGATAGCTGATTTGATATGATAATTTTATAAGGCTTAAGCTACTTTTGTTTTAGAAAAAGAATTAAGGTTAAGCTTAAATAAAAAAATAAAAAATTATCTCTAAAATAAAAGGCGGGCGACCGCCGTGGGTGGAAGTGGGGTTACCACAATACCGACGGCATTTTGTAGCCTAAGTGGAGTGGAATGGAGCCGCAGGCACACCTAGTAATTTATATAAAACCTTAAAAAAGTCGCTATAAGTGATATATTTTGGTGAAAAGAATTATGACTATTTAATATAGCATTATGCAATAAGTAAGTAGGTAACTCAAGAAACACAGTCATAGGGCAACCCTAGTGCCTGTTTATCTACCGAACGGCTGTAGATAAATTATTTCAAGAACACTGCCGAGATAACATGCTGTTTACTTTAGTGTAATGTGTAGTGTTGTTTCTTGCTACCTCATCCTCGACAATATCTTTCATCTATAGGACGGTCGCACACGAACTTGTCGGACTATAACTGTCCACCGCACCGTCAATACACCCGTGTAATTCCCTTACTTGCCTACAGCTTGCCAGATTATTTGATGTTCATGATTGCATAAGGTTATATAGCTTATAACCTTCCTCAATAAATCTATATCAGCTATATACTAATATAATAAAGCGGAAAAGTTTTTTTGTTTGTTTCTTTATTTGTTTGTTTAAACACGCTAATCTCTGGAACTACCACACGGATTCCAAAAATTCTTTTTGTATATGATAACCAGACTCATCAGGAATAGTATAGGCTATCTAACATTAGACTAAAACTCTCAGCTAGCCTTAAATATTTATTTATGTTCACAAAGTCAGAGATGAAAGCCCTGTCGATCAGCTTTATTCGCGTGCGCTGGCGTTATGGTTAGTGATACGTGAATGGAATGTTCTACAGAAATATTGGCCATTAATATGTCTAAAACAAGTCAGCGATAGCATCTATTTATCTCTGATACATAAGCCATAACAAGTTGTTTTTCAGAATTTATTTGATTAAGATTAAAAATGACGTATAGTTTGAGAGATAATGCAAAATTATTGTTGTCTATACTGAAGTAAAATAAATCATTATTCAGTGATTTCTTCTAAATTATATGCGGGTGAAACCGCGGGGCACATCTAGTAGACTATAAAATTCAAAAATGATTGTTCAAATGTAACTGTTAGTTCTAGAGATCATTACCCTCATACACAAACTCACAATATACGTTTTCTCTGGTAATATTTTTGTACTAGCTGTGCCCGCGACATCGCTCATGTGGACTACAGAATGCTGTCGATCGGACACATGCTACCCCCGCTCCCGGTTATATGTTTATTATGAGTGATCCTTAAAAGATAGACATATTGTGCTCTCGCTGACTGTTTTGTAAGTTTTTTAATTTTTTTAATATCTACAATTATATAGTATGTAACACCGCTAGGCCAATTCAACAACGATAATGGTTAGATGTATGTGTTTGAATCCTTTTAGTGTCGCTTTTCCGTTTCATCGCGTCTCAGATCACAACGGTACTAAAGAAGCTTTCATTAATTTTATATAACTGATATGTTTTACTCAGCGTAAGCTAATTAAGCGCCTGAATTGATTCACTATGACTAGATTTTCTTTAATTTTAACTACTCCTTAAAACATAAGCTATTTACTGTGAAAGTTCCGTCAAAATATGTTAAACCGTTTTACAAATTACTCGGAACAAACAGACAGAAATATAGACAAAAAATTAAAAAATTGGTCTTTTGCTATAGGTATCGTTTAAAATTTCATCAAACATCATTAAAGACAGACATTACAATTTTATTAATTGTGTAGATTAGTACAGATTAAACTCTTTTCCTTTTATTATAAAAAAATATGTTTTTAGGAATGATTAGTTTCGTTACCTTTAAAACAGCTGCGCTGTGTTTTGTCTCTTCGATGTACTTCACTAATGATGAAAAAGGGATTTTCCAATATTTCATCAAAGGAAAAGGGTTGCACCGTGGTATTATCAAGATTTTATATCTCAGAGGGGCAGCGAATGAAGTAATTTACAATTTTCTTTCAGTTTCCTTTTATTACTTAGGAGGGGTATAATTATAATTTAAATGAATAAGAAAAACAAAGAAAATAAATTTATTTTTAGCACATATTATTGAGTTTTTCTTAGTACAGAACTTTTCTCTATTGAGCGGTGATTTTCGTACAAAGCTTTGCCTTCCGTCGTCTCTCGCAGCGTGAATATTATTATTTTTTGATAAGTGTTCACTTGTGCCAGATGTTCCGTATTTGTTTCCATTGTTGCACATAAAAAAACAATATTTATGCAAATATTGTACATAAATAACCGTCATTAATTTTTTATTATATTATTTTGGGGACGTTCAAGTATTACGCTATCACACCGCTAGGCCAATTCAACAACGATAATGGTTAGATGTATGTGTTTGTCTCCTTTTAGTGTCGCTTTTCCGTTTCATCGCGTCTCAGATCACAACGGTACTAAAGAAGCTTTCACCTTAAGAGGAACAGATCCGAGATAAATAAAGAATCATCTAATGCCAACCTATGTATAAAAATGTTTAAGAAAAAAAAATTATATGTGTTCAATTCACACGTGGTAGAAGTGAAACCGTCACATCTATGGTTTTGTAATTCAGAAAATGATCAAATGCACACTAATTAAAAGTTTATGAAAATGTACATACAAGTACTCAAAATCATTATTCACTATATCATTTTCAATTAATGCACATTTGAAATATCCATGGTAACCTAACACAATATCAATCAGTAACAGAATGTCCTAAGTGTTGTCTAAAAAGTTTTTGTTTCATGCCTTTTAGGTGAGGAAATAAAATTCATTATTGCGTGGCAACAAACCTCTTTTGTACCATTTTACCATTGCCTAAAACTTTCCTATCTCATTTTCTCCCACGTTAAATCTTATGAATTGATGTGTCTGTCTCTTTCGCTTTTTCGTTTCATCGACTTTCAAATCACAAGGATGTTAAAGAAGTTTCACTTCAGAAACTTATATTTACTAAATGTCAAAATACAATATTTAAGTAAATTATATTCAGGTATCATACAATGGGACCAGACTTTCGAATACGTGGCTAGGCATAGCTAAACGGTTCCGAGTGGCTTTATTTACGATTTGGTAGGAAAACGTTCGTATATTTAGGCTGAAAAGGCAGCCACAGTAGAGCCGCCTCGTCGTATAGACTCGCATCACTCGAGAGAACTCCGAACGCGCTTATATAAAAGATTTTTTGTCATTTTCCATCTTTAATCGTATATAGACTTTTGACATGGATTTTTATCAACTTAAAAAAGTATAGTAACTGACATTATTGTCGAAAAAGAGTCGAATAGCGGCAATAGCCTATATGAAATCAGCACATCGAATTTTACACGTTTTTACCATATGTATGAAAAAGGATGTACCTAGCTAACCACAAAGTATTGGTAAATCAGTTTAGAGACGTTTTTGCGTTTGTAGTAGTGCGTAGTTTGTAGTAGTTTACACACAACGACTAAAACCGGAATAAAGAAGTTGCGCTACCTAGTAGCTACCACATGCCTAGTTTTTATTTTATATTTTTATTTAAATCTAGATGAGTACAAAAATAAGTTTTTCAAACCACCGATTAGATACCGGCGAATTATACGTGTGGACGCGTCAACTAAGCAATATAGAGGGTCGCTAATCCACGAGCGGGGAGAGTTAGGAATATGTAAGAAAGAGTTACCTTGAAACTGGATAAGTAAGAAACAGCTGCACCGCTTATTCTACGATCACCTTTATGTGGTATTCTGCAGCTTCAGCCTGGCAGCGCTTCTTCTCGGCCAATTCCTCAGATTTGCGGCTTCGATAGTAGTGGACCAGCTGGATGTCGTGCAGCGTGCACAAGCAACTCCAACAAGCGGGATTAATATATAATTTAGATATATTGACTCGCGGCGGCGGTGGTCAATCATAGACTGCGTAGTGTGCGGTGCAGCGAAAAAATAATAAAAAGAAAAAACTAATAATGAAAGTACCCCACATAAATAATTGACTTAAATGCTATTGATAAAACATTAGGCGCTAACATTGCCCCCGGCTTTAAAACCATTGGTTTTAAAATAATACAATAAGAGAGCGGGGGCTTGAAAAGTTTATTGTGAAGGAAGCGGGCAAAGACGAACCACAGGTCGCTTAAAAACGCCTGTAGCTGTTTTAACAGAAGCTACTCTAATAACTCCATCGCTGCCGGGATAAGTAGCGATGACGATGCCCAAAGGCCAATGAAGTGGAGGTATATTGTCGGTCACTATGACGACGACTGTGCCTACTGACACTGGATTAGATGGAGTATTCCACTTCCCTCGACACTGTAAAAGGTGAAGGTATTCCTGTTTCCATCGTCTTGCGAAAGACTGTACTATTTGATCAAGAAGCGCGTAACGATGTAGTAAGTTAGGCTTCTCATCGACAACTTCATACGCGGGTAAGTATTTTAGCGGAGTTGACATCAAGAAATGAGATGGCGTCAACGCGGTAAGCTCAGAAGGATCTTGACTTAAAAGCGTAAGTGGACGAGAATTAATCACTGTCTCAATCTGAGTCAAAACAGTGAGTAGTTCCTCGTATGTAAGTAACTGCGTGCCAATCACTCGATACAAATGCGTCTTAAATGCTTTCACATAAATCTCATAATTTCCACCAAAGTGTGGACTGCGTGGAGGGTTGAATTTCCGACTTTTGCGGTTAGAAGCGAGTTCGTTTCCGAATGAAGCATTAAACCCCTCAGAATTTAACATATCATAAATTGCGTTTTTAGCTCCAACGAATGTTTTAGCGTTATCCGAATATAACACAGATACAGCACCTCGTCGAGACAAGAAACGTTTGCATGCGGATAAGAAGGTGTTAGTGCTTAAGTCTGTTGTGAGCTCTACGTGAACTGCGCGGGTCGTCATGCATACAAAGATGCATAAATATGATTTTATGGACCTAACTCCACGTTTTCTGTAAGGTATAATATTGATTGGACCCGCAAAGTCAACAGATGTGTGTACGAAAGCTTTTACATCATTCACACGGCAAGCGGGTAAATGAGACATAAATGGAAAGGTCTGTTTAGGTTTAGCCCTAAAACACAAATTGCATTTAAATACTACGGAGCGGGTTAGAGTTCTACATGATATAACCCAATATCTTTGACGTAAAATTGACATTAATGCGACTGGTCCTGTATGACAGTTCGTGCGGTGATAGTAAGTAACGATTAATTCCACGATACGATCCGTTCGCGGTAATAAAATAGGATGTTGTTGATCATATGACAAGTCAGCATTAGAGAGACGACCACCGACTCGAATGAGGCCGTTGTCATCTAGGAAAGGAGCCAACCGTTGGATGGCGTTAGAGCAGCGTTTGTTTGATTTTAAATTTAGAATAATGTCATTAAAATAACGACCTTGTAAATATTTTAAAATGTATAATTCAGCGTAATTCATTTCACTGGCGGTAAAAATATTTGAGCGCGGTAGTATTTTTAAGAAACGTAAAATATACACGACTGTGTGTAAAAGCACAGGCCATGATGAAACGCGTTGGGATAATTCAAGAAGCGGATGAGATGTCGCTTCGCACGTGGTAACAGCAGGGAGCGAAATAACCTTTTCTTCCGGTAAATCAAGCTTAGCGTCAGGCGCAATAGTGGTGATCGGCCAATGACACACATCTTGTCTAAGCCAAGACGGACCAGTATACCACTCTTTGTTTGATAACATGTTAGCGGGAGAAAGACCACGCGATAAACAGTCGCTCGCGTTCTGAACACCTGGAACGTGATAAAAATGTTCAGATGCAATAGCGGACGTGATCTTAGTAATGCGTGTGGCTACAAACGTTTTGAACTTGTAAGGTTCTGAGTGTATCCAATGCAGGGTGACCATGGAGTCAGTAAAACAGAAAATGTCATTAATTTTGTGGCGTTTGCCGTAAGTATCGGCCACACGGCGGACTAGTTTGGCCATCAAAAGAACGGCACACAACTCTAGTCTGGCTATAGATACTGTCTTTAGCGGAGCAACCTTTGACTTGGCGCAAACTAACTGGGTTAATGCGGGTGCTAGAGAAGAGGGTTCGACGCGAATATAAATAACGCATCCGTAAGCTCTTTCGCTGGCATCGGAAAATGCGACTAGCTGAATTTGAGAAACTTCGAAAACGTTTAAATGACGCGGGATTCGTAAATGTTGTAAAGCGGGTAATTCGCGTAAGTAGTTTTGCCAAAGGCTTAAAATATCAAGGGGCGGTTCTTCGTCCCAGTCAAGTTTCAAAACACAAAGTTTTTGTAGAATAAGTTTAGCATACAATATGACTGGTGCAATAAGGCCTAATACGTCATATTGGCGTGCTATAACTGAAAGAATGTTGCGTTTGGTTATTGGGCGGTTATCAAGCGTTACTGTAAACATAAACTCATCAGTGACTGGCGACCACTGTAGTCCGAGTACCTTTAAAGTATGAATTGGATCATCAAAATTTATATTAGAATTATAGCGGTAAGATTCAGGCAGTGAGTCAAGCAACTCAGGCGTGTTGCTCGACCACTTTCCAAGCTCAAAGCCCCCGGCTTTAAAGAGATCGCGGAGGTCACATCTGAGCTGTAGACAATCAGAAATACTGGATATAGAATAACAGATGTCGTCTGTGTATCTGTTATTTTCTACAACAGTAGCTGCAAGAGGATAGCGAGCGCGCTCATCATCGCATAGCTGTCGTATGACGCGCAACGCTAAAAAAGGACTGCTACGCAGACCGAAACATACGCGGTTAAATTGATAGGTGTTTAGAGGACCCGTAGGGTCAGGGCGGTATAAAAATTTCTGAAAAATCCTATCACTCGTTTGAACGAAAATTTGAAGATACATTTGTTTTACATCCGCGGTTAAAGCTATTTTATAAAAACGAAATTCGAGTAGAATTGAAAACAAATCATTTTTAAGATTTTCACCAGTGTGAAGTATTTCATTTAAAGAAATTCCAGAATCCGTTTTTGAGCTAGCGTCCATAACCATACGCCACTTAGTGGTGGTCTTATCAAGACGAGTCACTGCGTGGTGCGGGATATAATAACCAGATAAATAATTATCATCGTTTACTATAGATATGTACTCTTTTTCTAAATACTCTGTTATTATGGCGTGATATTCAACCTGTAACTGAGGCTGACAACAAAACTTGCGTTCGAGTGACAAGAAGCGGCGTTTAGCGATTTGATATGAATTACCTAACACAGCGGGATCGCGAGCGAAGGGTAAGCGAACACAATAGCGGCCTGTATCATCTCTCTTAATATTATTTGCAAATATTTCTTCACATTCGCGAGCGGCAAGATTTAAAGTTGGTTTATATGAAACTTCTTCAAGTTGCCAAAATTTCTGTAAAATTTGTTCTAACGGTGGTTCATGATCTACAACCGAACATAAAGAGAGAGAATTCTGATTGTAATCATTATTGACAGAGGCGTTACCTATTATTATGTAGCCAAATATAGTTTCAAAACCAGTTGGCGTTCCTGGCGGGCCTTTTATGTGGTTAGATAGTAAAATTTCAGAAAATAGCGGTGCACCAATGAGAATATCAATTTCTCCAGGTTTATTAAAATCGGCATCAGCAAGCGGGACATTATTTAAGTGCGGTAAAGAAAAAGAATCGATATTTACCACGGGCAATTTATCGGTAATGCGGTTAATAATATAAGTGTTGAGCGGTAACGAAACGTTTTTATCTAATCGGGAATATAAAACTAAAGATGTTTCTCCCTTGATAGGATTAGGTGCGGAACCTATGCCCTTAACAACGGCGCGAGTCATTTTATTAAAATTTAAATTAAGTTTATTACATAATTGCAAAGTAATAAAATTGTTTTGTGAACCCGGGTCTATAAGGGCGCGAACGGATTGCATACGACCATTCAAATCTTTAGAGTAGACTTGGACCGTGCCTAATAAACAAGTCGTATTGTTATACGAACTCGAGCGAACGTTGCACAACGAAACATGTTGTGTTAAAGCGGACTGCGGAGCGTTAGTACTAGAATAGTGAGGTGAGTCGAGACTAGGCGTCTGCGATGGTTGCGCGGAGAAGCGGGCGGGTGATATTGGAGGTGGCCGAGAAGCGAACATCGAGCCATCCAATTGTGGCGGCTGCGCGGGCGCAATTGTACCACGCGCTGTTTGTTTACGACATAATAGCGAATGATGTTTGTAATTGCAATATCTACAATTATAAGTTGATTTACAGGCGGAACTATTATGAGAAACACTTAAACAATTCGTACAACCATTATGCTGTTTAATGAAGTTATATTTATCTTCGATAGATAAATTATAAAAATCTGTGCATTTGAACAAGTGATAATGATTAGTTCGTTTACACAATGAGCATGCCTTCAAACTCGACGCGGTTAGAAATACGTGAGTAGGCCTAGCGCTAGCGGTAGCAGTGTGCTTGAGCGCGCGTTCAGTGCGGCAACGTTGTGTAGTAGTTGAAGTGGGAACGGTACGTTCTAGGATTTTTGCCTGATCACGTAAAAATGAAACTAAGTCATCGTACATAGGTAACGATGTACTGCGATTTGACATTTCAAACGCTCTTGCAGTTTCTGTATCGATTTTATTTAAAGCTAAATAAAGAAACATAAAATCAGATAAGTTTTGAATATTGAGCGATTTGAGACTTGACACTGCGGTACAGAATTTTTCCAAAAATAAATCTAAGTTTTTGGATGTTGCGGCATTAAATGACTTAAATTCAAACATTTGATCCAAGTAAACGTTGGCTAAGCTGCGTTTGTCATTAAATTTATTAACAAGCGTTCTCCAAATTAGTTGATAATTTTCACCATTTGGTGTTATACCTGAACATACTGATAGTGCCCTACCTGACAGCTTCCCTATGAGATATTGAATGCGTTCATTATCCGTAATATCTGGATTATCATGAATCGTGCGTTTAAAAGATTCGTAAAATAAGGACCACTTTAAAGGGTCACCACTAAATCCGACTAAGTCCAATTCAGGCAAACGTATTGACCTTGTTGACGTTCCACATCTTGTTTCAGGTATAATATGTTTCTTATCAGCTATTAATTGTTGAGCTACATGTTTGCTGCGGCAATACAAATCTTCAAAAGCCGAAAAGCTTTGATAATTAACTGAGGCGGTAGGATTTAATATTAATTGCGTTTCATTAACTGTGTCAATCATTTTATTATATTCTGAGCGTAAACCATCTAAAGAGGCGATATTGTAAAGGAACATTTGTTGCGAGATTTCATCTTTGAAAGCATTTAAGGCGTGATCGTAAATAGTTTGCATACGAGCGAAAATGGCATCTCGTTTACCAATTAACTGTTTCAATTTAATCTCATTAAGATTAAATGAACTTTCAAAGTCATCATCCATGTCACCTTTTGACGACATGATTACTAAAAATGTTACAAGTTTTGTACTATTTCAATGTTACGAAATTTTCACTAGTGACTGCAACATACAATGCAACTGGCTCATAAAAACATGAGCGCACGGAACGATTGAGTGATGCGTGGCGTAGTTAGCGGGAATACCTTCACAAGAGATTAAAAAGAAATAAAATGTTTTGTATGAATTATTTTGCTTTTAGGAAGTGAAATATCCGAAATAATTGCACTATAGACACTTAAATACAAATATCTAATACTTAATATGTGTATAAGTATTATGAAAGCAAGTAAAATAGGATTTTAATACTCCACTATGGGTGATGTAACAAAGATGTATGTGGGAAAATAATACTAACGTTGAACTTGCGGGGTAGTATAGGTAGTTTTTTAATACTACATGAATGCGGAAAATACTATAAATTATTAAGAAAGCGGGGAAAATGAGGAGAAATGCGGTATAGGGCTCGAAAGCCAGAAAGAATGTGCGGTTAGAAAGATTTAGAAAGAACCATCCGGCTCGAAGGACCAAAAAAAATGTGGACGCGTCAACTAAGCAATATAGAGGGTCGCTAATCCACGAGCGGGGAGAGTTAGGAATATGTAAGAAAGAGTTACCTTGAAACTGGATAAGTAAGAAACAGCTGCACCGCTTATTCTACGATCACCTTTATGTGGTATTCTGCAGCTTCAGCCTGGCAGCGCTTCTTCTCGGCCAATTCCTCAGATTTGCGGCTTCGATAGTAGTGGACCAGCTGGATGTCGTGCAGCGTGCACAAGCAACTCCAACAAGCGGGATTAATATATAATTTAGATATATTGACTCGCGGCGGCGGTGGTCAATCATAGACTGCGTAGTGTGCGGTGCAGCGAAAAAATAATAAAAAGAAAAAACTAATAATGAAAGTACCCCACATAAATAATTGACTTAAATGCTATTGATAAAACATTAGGCGCTAACAATACGCTTATTTACAATTTTTCTCTCTTGGGGAAAGACCACGTGCCTAGTACCTGCACTCATTTTGTTTTTGAACTGTTACTTTTGTCATAAGGGCGCTGGATCCGCTATAGGCTTTGACAGTTTCACCGGGTTTGGTGACACTCTCGCATCAGTCGCTTATAAGTAGCGTTATATGTGTACAAATACGTTCATTACCACAAACGCAAAAAGCGCAAAAGGAAGAATTTAATATTTTAGAACAAATCTAAATATCACAAAATCCTACATAGTTAATTTTTTTTACATAATAATAATAATATTTATTTATTTCAGATTTACATCCAATATTGTTAGTTAACTTAGCCTATGTTAGTAAGAACAAAAACACATTTTACAAATATTTACACACACAAGCAAAATCAGTAATTTGCATAGGTACACACGCTTTTAATTAATTCAGTCCAATGGTGAAGGAACAAACTATCCGGTCTATTCGATAATATCTTCATGACACCATTAGAGCTACCACACAGTCGATTCATAATGAAGCATGCTTTTTTACGAATAATCGCGTAAAAATCTTCAATGCGCGCTTCAGCAAATATCGCTGATGCGCTACAGTACCGAGGCAGCCCCAACAATGCTCTGAACACATTATTGTACTGTTTACGCAGAGCATTATAGGCAAGCTGAGTATATGTGGTCCAGAGGTTGCTGGTATAGAAGCACTGACAGTAGGCTTTGAATAGCAATATTTTTACGCTTGGTGTACAATGGGCAAACCTGCGAATCAGCATATTACCCCTCACCGACAACGCCCAACAACAACATAAGGGATAAGTATTTTTTTAATTATTTTCTTCTTTACATTAAAATAAATAAATCATAAATACTTACTAATTTAGTCATAATTAAGTTATTTTAACATTAACGTTTCAAAGACATAAAATGTTTATCACTGGACCGGCTCGACACCTGCTATTCCTATAATTATGAATCAGTAATTTCATTTTATTTAGAAAAAAAAATCACAAGACATAATTCATTAGTTACAACAAACAAACAATATTAATAAAATCATTTAAAATTATACTTAATACTATTTGTCCTCTATAAAACTACCAGTCTAGAGAAAAGTGAGTAAATAATGATTTCACATTAATAAATTATTTTTAAAAAACGCCCATGTAGCACCAACTCCCATAATGATCGGAGACTCTACACTTAAAGTTGTTGATAACTTTTTACCTAGTACAAACAGTTCAGATAAGTGGGCCTTTAAAACAGATGTCGGCCACGGAATCCTACTCAGTTGAACAGTGCTCGGGAATCTACATAAGATCTTCTAGTCCAAAAAATCCTAGTATCTCAAGATTATAAAGTCTTTGACCAGTGTGTTTCGCCAACGATGATCTATGACACGGAAACGTGATCGCCAACAATTTTCCTCTTAAGAGAGCTCAAATCAGTGAAATGGAATAACGTAGCCCACGTTTGGAATTTCATTGCGTGATCAAATCAGGATTTAGGAGATCCGCAAAAGAATCAAAATTCACCGACACAATTAGTATGTTAAGAATTTCTTGAGTTGAATGATGGTGTATGGGGCACATTGCTCTTAGAATGTATGGCTAATGACGCGGAAGAGTTCTCGAGTTGCGGCCACGTACCAAAAGTTGCAGCGTAGGCAGACCTGCCACAAGATGGTCCGATGACCACGTGAAGGTTGATGGAATTTGCTGTATGCAGTAGCTCAGGGCCGGTTATTGTGGCGATTATTAGGGGAGGCAGTGGACGATTTTGTTTGAGATAATAAGCAGCCTTCTGGTCCCGAGGCGCGTCGACTAGACGACTCGCGAGTTCATTAAAAATGCTGTTTATGTGGTTTCCCATAGATCTTGAAATATGTCTTGTAACAGCCAAATATGTAGCCGATTAAGGTACTCTAAATGCAACTGCTACGGCAGCCCTCAATGATGTACCTGGAAGAGCTGGAAGACGGAATTATGCGAAAATATCGACGTGGGTGGCAATTCCATACCGAGAATTGACCTCATACTTCAGGTTATAAATTTCATACCGTCGGGTCTCCTGCCATTGTCACGCAAATTAACTGATTCCAGGCTCGCTAGCATATAGATTATTATTTATGAGTTGCAGTCTCACCACAGAATTTAGTGTGAGTATTAGATTTTCGAAAACGCATGAAATTTTGTTTTATTTACTAACAGAAGGATAAAGAAATAGCGAATAACGTGTGAGTAGGACGCCAATTGTCCCGCTTAATAATACGGTTAAACTATCGGGCAGGAGTACAAGTAAACACATATTTTATTTTACTTCAGTGAAAGTTGCGCGTCTCGTGCCCTCCGCTAAAGTAATTGAGTCCAAAGTCTCCAAAGGAAATATAGCCAGATTCAAACCACAGTAAAATCTGATTTCCTGATGTATTTCTTGCTTTTTCGTATACTTTGACAGCTGAGTCCCGAATTTTTTAGCCACTCCCGCATCATGATTGGAAATGTTCCGTAAATCCATGCACTTTTGCTTGCAATCCTATTCACCACCAGTTTGCCAATGCTTTAATACTAGGTGACTTCCTCCACCAATCAGTTAGCATGCAAATGAGACAGTGGTCGAAGCAAGATATCCGCAGCGCTAATGCACCAGTCTCCATCCGTTGATCATTAGCGCAGTCCAAAAAACACATATTCCTAAATGTAATGTCGCCTGCACACACGAGGTTCGTCGTGTTTGGGCAAATGCACTGATCCCCTATTGCTACTTTAGTATTATTTATCGTCACCAAAGTTGAAACGACTGGAAAATTCTTAACAACTATTAATAAAAAAAATTGCGCATGAAGCACCACCATACACATCATAGAAATGATTCTGCATATAAAGTTAGACGCGGATAGCCTTAAAGCTCTTTCTCCTACTTTTTACGTTATATCTTTCTTCTCTCTCATGTAATGAAACTTAAGCTTGACGTATTCTTGAAATTTCACTCTGGTCCAATTATCGTATAGCCGAATACGAAGTCTCACTTCAAAAATTTCAAATGTTATTTTTAATGAAATAATTAATAAACTGTAACTTCAGAGAACAAAAACATTTAAAGTAGACTTTATAATTAAAGTTTTATGATTATACCGTTTTTATTGCATCAATATGATTATATAATCTGTTATCGATCACTCATTGGATTTCGTATAGTGATGCTGTAGATGTAGTTTTTAATTCGTATATCCGCTTTAAAAAAAAAAAATATGTTGGTTTAGAAAGATGACTACATTATATAATATTTAGTCACTTTTAGTTACATTTAGCCACATGATTATCAACTACAAAAAAATCAAATTATAATTTTGAATTGTGTTTCTGTTTCTTTGTTCTATTTCTGTTGTTTACTTTTGGGTGTTGTAATAAATCTTGATAAAAACAATAAAATATGTACATATTATAATCAATGACATTTGAAACATCTTAGGATATATTTGCAAACTTATTATGAGAAATATAATTATTTGAACGACACCCCTGTTCAGTGTGGACGCTTGATTGTGAAATTTATTGTTATTGTTAAAGCCACTTAAATCAATTGAATAATAATACCTATACTTATTTTTACTTTCATAAAATTGGTACAAAGTACAAAGTAATGGTAAATTTCGTACCTATTATCTACGTTCGGACTTACTTCACACTATGCCAGCGGTACGGTGCCGCGGTGGTCGGACGGTTTTTAGCGCGCGTATTAATATATGCAGTAATTCGCAAACATCACTCTTTTATATATTTTGTTACTTATTTAGTTCGTTTATTCTTCGGCAAAATGAAATCTTTTCTTTTGTACATATATGTATTTAAATAATTTCTTGATTACCTAGGTTATATGTAGTATTTCTGGTTTTACACATATATGTAGGTAGGTACATAAATAACTTTTAAAACTTAGTAAAATGTACTGTTGGCGCTCAAGTCTTACTGTTTTAATAACTGTGATGAGGAATATTTGGATAACCTCTCAAGGTTCTTTTATGATTTAAAATGTAAAATATTTGAAACGTTGGCACCAGTCTAAACATAAATAAAGCTACTTATTCCAGTACTTTTTGATCTCATAAAATATTACAATAGGTAATTATATTATTTTACTGATAGTCAACCACAGTTTTGCAAAATCCTTTGTTTTTAAGAGGTTGTGCTGTGGACGCTATACGGGTTATATCATATTAAATAAAACGTGAGATTTTATGTACACGAATCATAAGATGGGTTATTTTATACTCTTACAAAGTAAATGTTATTATTTGATAAGTATTGTTATTATTTTTGGAAAATAAAATACCTGAAATGACAATAATATGAAGTCTGTCAAAGCTATAAAATGATACTAAAAAAGGGGTACCGTAATCTAAAGACATAATGCTAAACGTCCTACGTTTTAAATTTCGCTGGGTTATAGTCTCCAAGTCTCCATTGAACGCATTCGAGTTGTGTTGAATTTTCCAAATATTTTCGGTTTTTCCTTGTTAAAGTTGTTATTTATGCTAGTTTTCTTATTTTTTGGTTAAAGATATTTTATAAAAGTTGTTATGTTGGATAAACCGGTTCTAACTAAGCCACCAAATCTTATCGCCAAAGAAACGACGCGTATTGAAGTCTGCACTATAGGTAGGTATTGTATGTTTACAATTAAATACATGCAGAGACGTGTAGTCCTCATCAGAATGTAGGTATCTTCAGGTATTTAAGTTTGAGTGTAACTTGTTTTTTGAGTACATAAATTCTAAAGTTACAGACAGTATAGTATAGAATTACCGTTATAATTTCTGTGCCTACTACCTTTCGTATTGGATTTAAAAGTAATGCAAAAAAAAGTTTATTAAACTGCAAAAAGCTTTAGTATTATATTGGAAGCTGTGCAACACAATAAAATATTCTTTAAAACAATGGGATATTTAGCTTTTTTTTTAATTTATTTAAAAACGTACTAAGTATGTGTATTTCTATATATATTTTTTGCCGGTGGTGGTTATATTTTTGTTTATCCAGACTCGGCTAACTGACTGGACATCGCCTGGGAATACGTAAAGTGCAAACCAGGAATAACCACAGTCACTGTCGATACCGTCTGGAAGCTTATGTAGCTATATGTATATTAAACTTACAATACCTGTCAAATGCGATTGCTTTTTTAACATAACTAGCGGTCGCCCAATGATCGAAATTCGACCAGCGACATTTTAAACATGAACTATTTTCTGTTTCACATTCGCAGTATGAACCTAAACAATGAATATTATATATCACTTGCTGTCACTTTTCGTTGAGTGACAATGTCAATATTTTGAGGACTAAGTTCAATGGCACTTTTCGGGTTAGGATTCGCATTATTAATTTATTTTATATAATAATATATTAGTAGCAGAAATTATAGATAAACTTTTGCTTTATGCACTCCTCCATATAAACTTTAACCTTGCCAAATCTTACGGTCTTCCGTGCACGCAATACGCATAACGGCCTACGTCGAAAAATAATTTAAACGTAATGGGCGTGGCTTAGTCGTAGCAAGTGCGGAGCGCCCCGCTATAAAACATCGTCGCGCATATGCCCGCAATATTCAAATCACTCAAAATGCGGAAAAGACGCTTCGCTATTAACGTATTTTAGTACCTACCTAGGTACATTCTATTTCATAAATATTTACAATAATATTAGATGTCTGTCTATTTGTTCTTCTTGATCAATATGTGAATATAAGTTGACAGTCGATTTAAACAAACCATACAAAATGTATGTATGCATACGTTATTTTTTTAATTGATTGCACTAATAAAAATACCATATCAAACACTTACTGTCTAATGAACATAGCGTGATGATATGTAAGTATGTTTGTAATAAAAATACTTGAGAACTGAATAATTTAATTTCGAAAATATGTATCTATGTAAAAAATAAAGTCATCGTCGGTTTTGTTTTACTTTATAGTACAAGAGCTAGGTGTTGGTAACTTTACGTCATCAGATAAAGTAATAAAATCCATTTGTCTAAAGAAATTGCACGACAAAACATACCGACTAGCCTAGTTGCAACCTGGTAGTTCTGGTAGGAAGCAAATATTTAGCGATTTCTGCTATTGCTTTGCTATTGCGTAACTTTATAACTTATTAAAATGCGAAGCGATGTTGGTTTGGTTTTAGAGTCAGAGTTCAGAGTTTGTGAAGAGGCAGATGATGTACTAATATTATGGTCGTAAGGTATTTTCTATAACTAGTCTAGCTGACCCTCAATTTAAAAAATCTAACGCCAAGCAAATGACGATGTTACGTACGTGAAAAAACATTTTTGTATCCTTTCATAACATATTTGCTCGTTGTGTTGCGTCGGTTTGTTTATCACCTTTATTTAATTAGCTTTAGTAGGCTCTAATACAAAATTTTATTAGTTTTCTTACACGATCAAAGGTTCTGTTTTCTAAAGTGGTAGTTCTAGTTCCTCCACTCTTCTGTTGCATGGTCGAAATTTAAAATACCAATAAAAATTAACGTAAATTAGAATTGATAATTGCCGATTTCATCTCTAAATTCAAGTGAAATGGATTGGGAAGAGAAGGGACCTTGTTTAATAAATCGAGTCGAAAACGTCAATGCTGGCAATTAGTCACGCCGCAAATGTTTACAAAGGTTCTGACAGTTTGAAGGCGGCCTGGCGTCTGAAAGGGTCTGCTTGTATTGTAGAAACACGTATAGAACTATATTAACTCTTTTGGTTCTGTATATAGATTTTCGCCAAGGAATACCATACCACTTACAAACGACGCTAATCTAACTTTAAAGAAATTCAACAATCCGTGCACTTTGATAAATTAAAACTATATATCATTTCAAAATCATTACAAGTAGTACTTCTATTTTCTTTTCAGTGATCGTTTCTTGTCCGTTCTTTCATACTTTACCGTAAAATTTTTTTATTCCATCAAACTTTCAGTGTAGTTGAGGGTTCTGAAGGCTCAAACTCCAAAGAGGGATAGAAGCAAGCTATTTGTCATTCGACACGCGATACCTCGCTAAGTATCGTTGCGACTTAACTCCAAACTTACATTTTTCATTACTACAAACTTTTCAAAGTGAATCGAAATGTCACAAACTGATAGAAACGTTAACATTGTAGATATAAGGTATATATTTGATTACACGTGCCGTGTTCTGTACATGACATGTATTAATAATAAAAGTATTGGCGCGTAGGCCTTTCGGCTTAAAAACTTGCTCTTTTTTCTACTCTGTCTTTGATGTTACTGAGGTTTGATCGTGCGAGTTGGCCTACTTAAGTACTTTTTAAAAGTCATTGGTTAAGATCTGGGCTGTGTAGGTTCCTTCTCCATACTAAGTACTATAATTTATATTTTGTCTAAAATGATATATTAGCATGATTGATGAAACAAGTTATCAATATTCATTTGTGTCATTTACACATAGTTATCTTACACTAGACTTTTTAATCATAGACTATTTTCTGCTTCACTTTTGCTTTATGAACCTAAGCAATAAATAATATATATCACTTGCTGTCTCTTTCCATTGAGTGACAATGTCAATATTTTGGGGGGGTCTAAGTTCAATGCCACTAGTCGGGTTAGGATTCGCAGTATTAATTTATTTTATTTAATATTAGTAACGGATGTTATAGATAAATTTTTGCTTTATGCACTCCTTCTCCATATAAACTTTAACCATGCCAAATCATACAGTCTTCCGTGCACGCAATACGCTTAAAAAGGGGTATAAAGTATTTGATTCATGTATTTTAATATAATGATTTTGTAGTATGCATACATACAGTATAATGCGCCATTGTTTAGTTTTTCTAATTTAAACCTAGTATTTTTATCGAAATAAAATTTCAGGCAGTTACTGTTTTTTTTATATCCATTAACACGGTAAATAATGTAGTTGTTCTATGACTGTCTTGTAACCTATAAATGCGAATTTAACGGTTACTTACCTATAATAGAATAAAATATGTATTTTTGAAGTGAAAACTTCTTTAGGGGAAAAACTTATGGGTTCGCGTCACCGATGATTTCGACATGCTCGTGACATATTACGCTTCGGTCAGACTACCGATGCGTAGTATAGCGGCCTACGCGGTATACGCATATAATTATACACTAATATATTGTATATACTCGAACGTATGTTATGCGTGTTTGACTTTTTGGATGGATAAAAACTTGTGATTTCGCGTTACTGACATGCTCTGCAAAAATTCAGACTATATTAATTAAAGTCCTTATGATTGCCTCTGTTTTTTTATTGTAACAGCTTAATTTAAGTGTCCTATTGCTGGGCAAAGTCAAAATTGCTCGAAGGCACAATTTAGATCCACGCCAGTCTACGACATCTAAGCAATTTCAAAGCCCAAGGAATCCACAATTCTATATTTGTCACACATACAGTGGTAGGTAAGTACTACGAGAACATTTGACTAACTCTCTTTTGGTTTGTCGCGTTTCGGATCAGTCATATCCAGCTGGCGAGAGGCTGACAAGCCGGCATGATAGCATTGACTGACGGTAGATTATATATCTCTCGTTGGTCACCGTTGTGTTTAGATTCACCGTTGTGTTTAGATTAGATATACAAGGTTATTGGTAATTCGACGTATTCCCGTTAGAAGGTGATAAGGGGTGACTATTTGCGATAATTTTAACCCCCATATTCATTATGCAAAAGTGAACTATTTTTTAGTTATCATGTTTTACTACTAAACTGTTACTGGTTCTAAATTTTATTTTAAATTTGTATTTTTTGTTTTACTTATATTGGGTATTGTTTGTAATTAATTTTATGGAAACCTTAAAGACCGACCTTAAGTTTACTTCGAATACGAATGTCCTCCCGCTTTCTTTGTGATCTTTTTTTTTCCAGTTTCTTTGAAAAAAGTTTCTAGTTGTATGTAGTGCATCGTTGGAGAGCTAAGAAAACGATTATGTTTTTAAAATAATCTACAAAACAAGTTGCGTAAAGTTTTGATTGTTTTTAAGGCATTTTAGTGGAAAAGAATTTCAAAAAAATATTGAAATAATATCGTGACTCGCATTTTTTAATTTGCCCCGATAATTGTTGTTTTAATATTGATAAATAACTAATGTTTAATTGTTTTTATAAATCAGAAGAAAAAATGATATTTCAATTTATATAATTTTTGATGTTGCATTTTTTACTTATTTTAAAAGCAGCTAAAAGCATAATTAATAAAACTAAACTAACTCAAAAATGGTTCAATTTTGCATAACTTGTATGGGGGTTAAAATTATCGCAAATAGTCACCCATATCAAGAATTACCAATAACCCTGTGTAATTTTAACCTATTTACAAGAGAAAGAATGCTCTCTAATATAGGGTATAATGCTCCCATAGCAAGAACAACGAGATTTATTAACATAATCCACAAATCCAACAAGCTAGACATTTTACATGACAACTTACCTGCAATCAAGAAATAATTTTCTCAGTTAGAAGAGTAGGTAATGTTGATACAGTAGTTTACCAATTGAATTTACTTTCTCTTCTGTTTCTTATTACTCGTTATTTTCTATTTAACATGTAGTCTACACTTTTAATTATAGTAGCACTAAGCAATGTTCTCTGTCTATTTTTCTTTACTTGTTTTAGTGTTTGTTAAGTAAGTGTTCAAATAAATAAATCAGGAAATGTGCCGTTACTTTGCCCTGATGCGTACTAACTATTAAAAGAAAACTATTTTTAATTTTGGTAGGTATTGTATAGCAACGAAATCACTGTCATACGAAAGCCTTGTACTGAAGATCATAAAGTAAAATTATGTTGCGCATTCTGAATTATTTTTAGTCTCGCTTACATTAACTTAGATTCGAGCTGGCTTGCTATCTGTCAGAGAACACGCGAAACGTCATTAGTAAAATCGTAAGATGGCGGGAGGCTGTGAGAGGGTTCTCCTGTTTATTAGCGCCGTGACTGGGGGTTCCGTAGATGCTAGTCATCGTTTCCCGTTCGCTTCCAACGTCCATTAACCGAGACAATACTAGTTTATTAATGGTTCTTTAATTTTACTGCGTGAAATCATATTAGGATAAAGCATAATTAATAAAACTAGCGATCGCCCTAAGGTCGAAATTCGACCAGCGTCTTTTAGATCATAGACTATTTTATGTTTGACATTTACAGTATTCATAAACAATGAGTATTATCTAGATCACTTGCTGTCACTTTTCGTTAAGTGACAGTGTCAATATTTTGGAGGGTCTAAGTTCAATGGCACTGGACAGTTTAGGATTCGCAGTATTAATTTATTTTATTTAATATATTAGTAACAGATATTATAGATAAATTTTAGCACTCCTTCTCCATATAAACTTTAACCATGCCAAATTTCACATTCTTCCGTGCACGCAATACGCTTATAAAGGGGTAGAAAGCTTTTACTTCACGTATTAATATATAGATTATGTTTTGAAATTTTTAGGAATACGCGTATGTTTACTAATTCAAATTGGTAACCATGTCGGTTAATGGTGAAGGAAAACATCGTTTGAGAAATGTTCTTATTGTAAAACTACTGTATGTGGGAAAATGTAGAACTGATGATGCCTTGGTGCTTGAAATCGCCAATACATCGTGGACTGGCGTGGTGGTTAATCCATTGCGAAGACACCTTTGCCCAGCAGAGGGACACTTACAGGTCGATATTATTAATCAGTTTTATTTGCTTGGTACTTTTCCCTATCGGTTTTATAGGGTTAGTGTCTGGCCACAATTTCACCAAATGTTAAGTGATGATGTAGACAATGGAGGTAGCACTCTTAGCTTAGAGTGGATCGGCTGTCAAGTGTAGCTGCTGGAAAATATCTTTAGAGAGTTAGTCACAGATTGTTAGATTGGCAGTGTCTAGATAATAACTACCAAACACTAGGTGTAATAGCCGACATAGTGGCCAAGCCGTTGTATATTCAGTAATGAAGCGGAACGGCTCAGTTGGTATCGTGGATGGACTTCGCGTCACTTAACGTGAGTTCATTTATTTACAATGAGCCCGAGCTTTCAGTGAAGGAAAACACCGTGATCATACCATGGCATGGTTGTAGGGCTTTTTCAAGTTGAAAATCTGTCATCAAACACCAGTAGGTGTGTTACGGCAGCTGCACTTGAGAGCCAGTCTTCCACTAGGCTTAGCCACATCGTAACTCAAGATCACGTGAGATTGTGGCCACAATGTTAAAACCTATAACGATAAGAAAAAGGATGTATACCCGAACGGGTGGCCACCTCCATGCACCATTATGCATAAACTCATCCTTCTCTCTTTGGATTGTCGATGGCTTCCCAATCTCAAGATGGCCGCAATTATTTTTGACTTGTACTCTGTCTACCAACAAGTGAAGAGCCAAGCTACATTGAAAGTATACTTTTCGACTATCGGTGACTTCGCGAGCATGTACTATTACCACAAGGCTTAAGATTTGAACCCATGTCAATGAATGCGTGGTTTCAATTAACCGTCGATTTAATAGAATATTAGGTACTTACATTTTGTTCGGTGGGTAAATATGGCATTGCTTTTAAACTTTTTAGGTGCTCGGCGACAGATTTTCAACTTGATGGTGGTAGCTAGACAGGCTGGCAGTAGAAAAAGCCCTACCACCATACCATACCATACCAACGAAAGCTCATAGGAGCAAAACGATAGCAAAAATAGCGAAAAATCGGCTTCAAAATGGCAAATTCGTTTTATGTATCATCCATAGTGAATCAAACAATATTAATATGCTATTTTGAAGCCAATATGTAGACATTTCTTGCTTTCCTTTTGTGAATTATTTAAGTAATTAAGGTGCCCGTCAATCGCTACAAATTCTACAATATCTCATTGACAATAGTCAAATAAAAAGTGGAAAAGACATTTTCAAAGCCATTGAGGTATTATGTACTACGTACAAGAGCAACTATTACGAACAAAAATCGTGCTCCACTTGATTTATAGGGGCGCGGGGTACGCACGTTAATTCATGAAACTTAGTGATAAAATGTCACTCCTTGACTTTTACTTGTTTCTCGAGTCATTTAAGGGCTCTTATAGCATATTTACGAAATAAAATTTAGCAATCATACGTGTGAAAGCCACAAGTACCCGGCATTGACTAATATGTACGAGTGTATGCACTCAAACGCGTGTTTCAAAAAAATCTGGTCGGGGCGTCGTCTCTAGTACCTACGTAGTAAACAATACCTCAATGTTCAAAGTTCGTCGGGTGCATTATACGTTTGTAATAAAACACAATTGTTTATAAAAATATTAAACTTTATTAATCGTATTTAAATGATATGTTAGTTTTATGGAGACTACCTTCTATTAACAATTATGTAAATATTATTAATTTAAATTATAGCAATTCATATAAATTTTAACAGTCATTGCTAGACTAGTTAGTATAATTATACATAATATTTTGTTCTTATAGTATTTTTATTTATATGTGAATATTCGAAGTAAATATTTTGTAAACATGATAATGTATAGGTTCTTAACCACTTATGTGACATATAAATGAAAAGTATTAGAATACAACGCTATGATTTCAACGCATTGAATGTCACGTAAGCAAAGCTATTAAACACTGATAATCAACGTTGGGGCTCTAGGGGGCGTTCAAGTATTACAAAACTCAATTTTGAGAGATTTTTGAGCTTCCCTCCCCCCATGTAACCCACCATAACATTTTATGTACCCCCTCCCCCTCTTTAAACGTTACGTAACACCCAAGTCAGCAAGTCAGCATGAGAGCTTTATAAGCCAAGAACAGCTGATGATGCAAATATCCCTGTTTTGAGGATATTACAGTATGAACTCACTTTAACAAAACACTGACTACAGCCATGCAGTCGAGGGATTCCCCGTAAACAAACGAAAAGGGTTACCAACTTGGGAGAACAAAATAAAAATGACGAACAATACAATCGAGGGATTCCCCGTAAAACATAAACGAAAAGGGTTGCGATCTTGGGAAATTTTTATTGCCTATTTTTTTATTTAATTTTTAAAAAATGTCAGGTAATGCGTTGTTCGAGCCCCCCTCGCGCCCTTGTAACGCATGGTAACATTTTACAAGACCCCCTCCCCCAAATTGCGCTACGTAATACTTGAACGCCCCCTTAACTACAAAATATTTTATTATTAAAACGAGTAGAGACATAGATTATAAAAGCTTGTAACTCAAGTATAAGTTTTGATTGGTTTTTGAATACTATGAAAGGTTTCAGTTCTTATGCCATATCTCCTTGAAGTGCACCTATTTGAATCTCGGATGAACTTTGGCAGCGCGAACAAGATATTTCATCCTATTTTACAAAATCAACATAACATACCAGATCCGCTTGACATAATTATTTGACAGATAACAAAACAGACAATGAAATTGAAATTTAAGTAACTTTAAGAACCCATAAATCCTAATAAAATCTCTAATGTCGTAGAAGCGAAAACATTGTATTATTAATTAATAATAAGTACTATAATATAATAAATGCAGTTCAATAACTTTAAATGTATAATATTTTTATTTTATTTACTAAATAAAGATGTTTTTGGTTAACGAAATTATAATTATAAATAAATATATTTATACAGTCAAAGTCTGCATAAAACGGAACAAAACGTAAACGTTCCAATATGGGCTGATTCGCTTGGAGGATCGCAGTTGCCAACCACTTTGGTGCTCCTTTCACCCTCCAATCCCTAGCTATTCAAACTGCCTCTTTTCTCGCGCAAACACCGGCACGAATACCGTTGCCAAAATAAAATAAAATTTATTAAAATAAAATCAAAGAAATAACCAAAACTGTGAAATCTGATGGTTTCCAAGTATCCTGACCCTGATCGCATCGAAACTGGTGAGTGATTGCGATATATCCAACAACATTGTTACCATCAAGTTTAATAACATATTCTCGGTTCATACACACATTCAAAGGTCCAAATACGTAATCAAACAAACAATGGTCTAAAAATAGAACACTTTCCCTTCTTTAAACGAAGTCGTATAGTTCAAGGCTATTCTAGTAATTTCGACTCTCGTTTTATTTCTATACATATGTGTTCCGAGTTCCGAGCCAGGACAGTTCTGTTCTGGACACCAAGTGTAAACAACAAGGCATAAAAGGGAGGAAATCTGGAAGATGACCATTGAAAAGATACTGTAAGTACAACCACAGTATAGTAAACATCTGGAGTTGGTTTGACTTTTGAGTACGATTCAATTATTTACTTAATATCTAACGTTATTTTCATTATTCACGCGTATAACAGTATACGTCTTACGTTACTTACGTCTTACGTTTATGTACGTCATAAAGGAACTTTGATTTATATAACAAATCTTAACGCTATAACATATATGAAATTTGTAAGTAAATAACAAAAGCCTTAAATAAGTATTATGCTTTTCGGATAACGCTATTTTTTTATTTCACCGTACTAATTGTGATGTGCACTCATTTTATCGATAAAATCGATGTATTCCGCGACACCTGAACCTATATTAGATACTAAAAAAATCTCTATCTCATATATCACGTAATCTGGACTTTATGTTTGACTTTCATTAGAAAAAAACTATCCAAAAATCTGTGCACGGTAAGTTTTAGTAAAGTAACTCGTTAGTTATTTTGAGTAGTATTAGCCGTTTTGTTGAAAATGTGCCCTCGAGATTTACGACAAGAATTCGAAAATAAATAAACGTAGAATCGCAGTGGACCTAAAACTGGCAATATTGAAAACTAAAGCTTTTATCGTTGTCAAGAGACGATGTATTAGTAACGTGGTAACTCTTGAGAGGAGTTGATAGGTTCTGCCTATCATAGAATTAAATAGTGATTTTTATGTACCTATAGAGAATAGTAAAAACCCGTCATTTAAAAATTTTAAATTATACTAATGTTATGAATGAATACTTTTCATTTCACTTTTGTTTTTTTGATGGTGTGGAAAAATATTATTGTTGGTAGTGTAAATGAAATAGTTAGATAATATCTATAGAAATAAATAAAATTGAAATATCTGTTTGTAATGTGAAAATAACAGCTTAAATCAATATAATTTTTTTTTTTTTTGAGTTCATCATAAATAAAAATAATTTGGAAAATTTTTTGGGGCGTTTAAATAGCTTACGCTGAGTAAACCATATGAGATAATGTATAAAATTAATGTAGTACATAATTGTAAATCTTAAAAAGACCTCTAAAATGTAAGCGAGAGCATATGTCTATCTCATAAGGAGAAGCATTTTTATCTTTAAAACAACCGGTTCTGTTGTCCACGCGAGCGCAGTGTTAGATAAATCCCTAACTACAGCTCATCTCTCCGTCTTTGGTTGAGGGCCAGGTCGTCGTGCATGAACCAGGTGGCGTAGACCCGCAGCGGATCTGGTGAAGAGTGCCGGTGGAAGGACACCGGCCGGTCCCGAGCGAGCACCTCGCGGGCGTAGTCTTGCGGTCTAGCCTGGAACAATAACAACCAGTAAATTGGAGACACATGACACCACAGTTCTTTACTATTTTGCCTGATGGCGACCACAGAGATATTAATTATACATAGGCAGTCATCGCCCATGCCTGCTAACCTCTCGGCATTTGGATATATACTGGCTTATCCCGAAACGCGACAAACCAAAGTAATAGGCGACAAATGTGTCAATATGTGCATGGATTCCAGTTCCAGAGTAATTAGCACGTTCAAAATAATAAGTTTATAATATTGGTATAGATACAGGCATATCAAAGAATAGTTTTTTATTGATCGTGGTTTGCGATGATTCGTTGTTATTTATTCAGTTCTTTTGGCCGCATTCACACATGCACATTGTATGGTACGTCTATCGCTATTAATAACGAATCGTCAATGACTGAATGAACGAATGTATGAACGGATCGTAAAGAATAAGTTAAAAAAAATACCTACTTAAAAAAAAGTTTCTAATATTTTGTATGAAATAAAGTTCCGTGGTTATCATGAACGGTACCTGGTGGAAGAGCGGCGAGTGTGTGAGCGTGATGTTGAGCCGGTGCCTTGCGCACGCGCCGAGCGTCATGTCGTCGGGCGCGGAGAGCGCTGCACACGCGCACCGCGACACCTCCTGCGCCGCGCGCACGCTCAGCGCCGTACCGCCCCCACCCGTTATGTAGTCGTAACCTTTTATTTTTAAGACAGAGATCTAAGAGAAGTGGAGCACAATAAATCCCTTCGGTATTTTCTCGCTATTTGGAGCAGCCAGACTTGTGGAATACCTTCACTCTACATAATATTTGTGTCGGGGTGACGACTTACATATTTAAAATTGAAACACCTATGTCAACCTCAAAAAAAAAAAATCTTGCTTCCCTGCTAAGTAACAAACGAGGAAATAGCGATAGCGGGGTAGTAGCCTATGCATGTCCAGTTAAATGTATGCAGACTGGTATGACAGCGGCGACTCGCTATTGTGTTAGGATTGTACTGGCCTTACCATCAGAGACAGAATCGTCAATTTACTCCTATATTTTAAAAAAAACGCAGATAACCTTGCGTTGTGTTCCTGCGTGAGTTAAGTTTCCAGAGCCCTTTGGTGTAGGGGTTTTAAGCTCGTTAACGCGTTATTTATACTTATAATATTACAAGCAATACTTTTGCTTTTACTTAATAAAATACACTCTAGTCACATGACCCAATTTCCTTTATTTTTATTTTATTTTGGCTACCTCAAGTAGGATACCGGCCGGGTTCTGTGCAACACCCCTTGCACCCCCAGTACGGCTCGGCCCTGCTAATCTAACCTAACTACAGTGATGAGATTTTCGTGATCCCTACCCTTATCGGCAGTCTCCTTTTTCCCGTAACCATATCCGTATCGTTCACCGAGTATAGTGACGTCAGAACCGCCACGGTAACAGCTCAGCACCTCACACAACCTTTGGACACTGTAAAAAAAACACTCAACTCGTTGTAAGAGATATTTCTATATATGTATACCATATTGCCGGCATAAGCCTTATATATCTACGCTAGCTGTGCCCCACGGTTTCACCCGTGTTAATTTTCTACGACAAACACCGCGCTGCACCCAACGCACCCGTGTAGGCAATTTTTTATACTTTGTGTAAAACCATCGAAATTTTTATGAGGAATAAATAAATTCTTCAAATTATATTATATCCTATGTTACTCGCGGATACTGTAGATTTATATTGGCGAAAGAATTTTTAACATCGGTCCAATAGTTTTTGAGTTTATCCATTACGAACAGAAAAATCAAATCTTTCCACTTGTATAAACAAACAAATACTATGACCATTTACCGTGATGTAGCGATTATATCTCTTTTATTGTTATTGCAGGTTAAGCGTTATAGACACGATCTCACCTGGTCTTAAGTGACGATGTGGCCCAAGATGGTAGCACGCTAAGCCTAGTTGAAGCCAGATTTTCAACTGCAACTTGAGTGTGGTAGATAACCAGGCGGGCATTAGAAAAAGCTCTACCACCATGTTGTGGTTTCATCACGATGTTTCCCTTCACCGAAAACTCTGGCTCATTGCGTATACGCTTGAATCTGTGAATTGGAATTTCAGCAAACATTCTCACCCTAATATCGTGTCGTCATCGGCTAGGAATATCCACTTGATGTGAGGCATATCCTTTACCTTCTTCACTACTTTTCGGAGAATCGTCATCGTTTTCATGCAATGACCAGTCTTGCTATTCGGTACGCCGGTATCGACCGCGGGCAGCGAAGAATCTATAAAGAAAAACATTCAAACTACTTTAATTTACAACATAATTATCAGCAACATCACATCTTTGGCGTCCGACATTAACCATTTGATTGTAAAAGACAATATAAAATCAAAATAATCTTTATTCAATTTAGGTCCTAAGAAGGCACTTATGAACGTCAAAACACTACTGCCGGTTCGGAAAACGTCCCAGACATCGAGAAGAACCGGTAACAAAATCGATCGGGTTTATCATTTTTTTTCAACTGTAAAAATGTTAATATAACACATACAATAATAATAAACAATCACATAATGATACACCCTATAATAACCTTGTGACAGTAAAATCCGCTTGACATGGTCCTTGAACTGTTGTCCGGCAAACCAGTAATGTGCTTCGGAATCTTTTTATAGAACCTAACACTATTATCTAAAAAAAACTTTTATTAGTGTTACACGGTACGTCTAATTTATCTCTATTTCTGGAATTATGTGCTGATCTTTGACAAAATCTCAAATAAAAACCAACAATACCATTCTCGTCGCTGTAGAACATCAAGTTCGTGACGTGTTTCCCCCAAGTCTTCTTGACGACTCTCACCCTCGTTGTATGGAAGCCGTTCCAAGTCTTCACGGCGAAGTATATGGACTCCTCGGGTATAGCACTACCCTGCCCACGACCAATATTATTATTTTTTTCTTAACAAAATACTGCATATAGGACAGTAAAAATCTATACTAACATAATAAAGCGGAAAAGTTTTTTGTCTGTTTGTTAAAACACGCTAATCTCTGGAACTATCAGTCGGATTCGAAAAATTATTTTTATATATCATAGCCAGACTCTTGAGGAATAGTATAGGCTATTTAAGATTAGGCGACAAGTCTCAGATAGTCTTAAATATTGTTTTTTGTTAAGTAAATCGGAAGTCAAGGCCCTGCCGAACCTCTTTAACCGCGTGCGCGGCGTAATCGTTAATGATACGGAAATACAATGTTTAACAATAATGTTGGTCCTTAGTATATCTAAAAAAAAACTCTATAATAGCATATATCTATCTCTTATACATAAGCTACAATAAAATATTTTGTGACAAAGATTTGTTGAAAATTAAAAAGTGATTTTTATGCATTATTTTTAGACATGGCATATTAATCCATACAAACAAAATTTTCACCATAAAGACAATTTTATGAAGTTAAATTTTGCTATTTAGAGTATATGCTATTTGGACACAGTTTAGGAGATAATGAAAAATTAAAATAATTTGTACTTGCGGGAACAGATAAAATTAACACGGGTGAAACCGTGGGGTACAGCTATTAAAAAATAAATGAAATACTAAACTAAAAACAAATTAATAAGATATTCCGTATATAAGCTTATATATGACAATATACACGTATTATAGACATTTTAAAATGTTCAATTATAAACTAGTTAAACAGAATGACATTACTGGCAAGAAATGTTGCACTATTCAAGAGCACACACTGAAAAATGAAGATGCATCGACAATTGCTGATGTAAAGCCATCCAGCCTACACGTACCAGACAAAAGCTGAATGACTGATTGGCAATAACAATGCCAAAGTGAGCAATCATTACTAGAGTTAGAGCTTAAAATGTATCATACATTTAGGTACGAGTGTACTATATCATTCTCGGGTGTACAATCACTTTCAATTCAAGCCAAGGTAAATTCATTGTCGAAAATGCTTATCTGATATGGATGAAGTACATATTTAGAAAAAATAAAAAAAAAATCCAAAGGTGTCATCAAAAATGCCAAAAAAGGATGTTGGATCCAACATTTGCCCCTTTAAGCAATTCGTTGGTTCCGACAATTATTTTGATGCATCTCATACGATTGGAGAAGCTGGAAGGTAAGCACATAATTTATTTGCATGTTATGTATCATTTTTAATACTCACACACATATCAAATTGTCTAGGATAGGTAGCGCAATTCTCGCCCGACACCACGCAAAAGCTGAGGTCTGCAGTAAGTAGCGGTCCCGGGTTTTTGCCGTTGCCATAAACCAACTGTGCTAGCTCGAATGCTGGGTCTATCGAAAAGTCTGCTTCTAGCTTACGCTCCCCACTCTCTATCTTTTGTAGGAGCCTATACATAAAATACAAAACAAGTTAATAATTTAGGTAATTTAACAATTCAGCACAGTTCTAAACGTATATTATACAGTTTCAGTATAAATCATCTTTATAAATTACTTAGTCTTTCTTACTGTTCCATTAATTCAATACGCATTGCGAAACCGCTAGCAAAGTTCGGATAGACGAAACCACCTTCTTCTTCCAGCTCCTCGTAAGTAGTGAAGTGATGTATTATTGTAGGTTCCACGTCATTTAATGGATATCCTATCCACATAATCTCCTGCAAAAGGAAAAATCTTAGATCCTTAGGATTATGCAGCTTTTGCAAAAGTTGTAAGGGCTCTAGATTTCGTTTCTTTTTTGTTATTGTTAAAGACGTTCTAGAATCCACTGATTTACTAAACCATCAGAAATAAATTACCTTGTGATTATCAGCTGCACCAAGAGCTTCGAACAATTGTTCACATTTTACTGCTGTGTGCGTTTCCACAAACAACACCCATCTGACCTTACTGCCTTTATACATACTGACCAATGGTTTGAGCAAAGGTATGATGGTCCATGCTCCCGCTACAGGGAAATCTTCATGTGTCATGTGGACATTTGGTCGTCTCTAAGGAGGAACAAATTTCAATATTATTTTGAAAATTATTCAACACAATCTATCCAAATTGACTTAACTAACCCAAAATGGTCACTGCTAGATTATGCGAGACATCATTGATTGCCGATCGCTCTATTTCGTTTGCTGTATTTTTTACGTACATTTAAAATATTACTTTAAAATATATCTCGTTACATAAATTATATTGTAAATCAATTTTAAGCACAGTTTTTTTCATATTCACTTTTGACATGGAGAAACTAATATTTTAATCATAAAATCACAATATTGTTAATAATATTTTTTGTTGACAATCACAACCGAAGCAAAGGATATCTTTCTTTCTAATTACTTCTTAAACTTTACTTTCATTGTCTGTAAAATGCAAAATAATCGCTATAATAAGACGCTCAAAAAGAACTCATTCTAAAACATATTATTTACTCAAAACTTGAGTTCCTCGAAGGCTTGATGGTCCAGAAAAACAAACATCTAAATATAAATTAACATTAAAAAGTTAATTTCTATATTAAAAACATACCGTTTCAATATTCCATACTTGTCGATCGATATTTTGTTTGAGTTGTATCGCGATATTTTCGTGGTAAGGTTCCGGTTGGCTGACTATCACGAACACTACGTTTTTTGAACCTGTTTCAAAATTAACATTCAGTCAGTAAGATTTATTAATTAAAGTGCTAACATGTAATTCTAAGTTAAAAACTTTTTTTTTTTTTTAAATACAAATATATAAGAACAATAACTACGATAAAAAAATAAGTTAACGTCCCGAGCCGTATTTTAAAGTCTTTTTTTATCATGAACTTTCTTTTCTAGATTGAGGTTTGCCGTTGTGCGCGCATCACGCAAAACTACCGGATAGATTTATATAATATTTTTTTTTGTTTTACTTCCTAGATACTTTTTTAATCGTAATAGGTTTAGCGTAGTGGCCACAACGTCACCAGATCTCAAGTGAAGCTGCCGGAACACACCTATTGGTGTATATTATAAAAAGCCCTACCACCATGCTATGGTTTCATCACGATGTTTTCCTTTACCGACAGCTCAGGCTCATTGCAGGGATTCGGACTCACGTCGATCGACGCGGAATCCGTACACGCTATCAACTGAGCATTCACTACTACTATTTATCCTTATTGCTTGGTCCTTTACAAAAAAAAAAAAAAACAAAATCAAGTTATCACAATATCTTTAATAAAAATAAATACAAATGGTTATTAAAGTTTTATGAAACTACGATTTTTATAAGCATTACGCGTTCTTCTATGGTCCAAGCGAGAGAAGCCGCGTTCACAGGTAATATTTAAATAATTTAAATATTTACTCTCTGTGTTTATATTTTATCAATGAATATTTAATAATATTATTGTTCAAGTTTCAATTCACTCCAGTGACGTAATTTAATAGTTTTCATTAAAATTACTCTTATTACGTATGAATGCGGAACAAAGATAAAACTAAAATATTGTTTCGAAATTCTCCTTAGAAGATGTATATATTCCTTTACATATCACATTTGCGGGTCCGGGGACTCGCATAGTTAAATAGATAGCGGCATGGCATAATGGCATATATGACCTCTATGAAAACTGTAGAGGAGTCGAATGTACTAATTACTACTAAAAACTAACCTATGTATTGGATCTTTTTTAATCTGGCTCCTCGATAACAACGAAAGATAATGTTGACCACCGTCTCTGCCATGCTGAGTACTAAAATTTCTTTTTTACCTATACCAAACCGCCTAACACCAAAATAAACCATTTATATATATACTAGCTGGTACCCGCGACATCGTCTCCTTATTATTTTGAGTAGCTTGTTTCTCTAAAGTTTCATCTGATTTCTTGATAATTATTTTTTAGTTAAGGGCCAAGTATCTAAGGATTTTAAGAAGAAATATTACCACTATCTTATCTAGTAGTTTTTGCGTGTTGCCCGCACTACGACAAATCTCAATTTTTTTAAATATCTGTACTATTATTATAAAAGGAAAAGATTTGATTTTTTGATTGTGTTTTTGTTTGTAATGGATAAACTCAAAAACTACTGGACCGATTTTAAAAATTCTTTTACCAATATAAAGTTACAGTATCAGCGAGTAACTTACGACTATATTATTATAATTTAAAAAATTAATTTATTCCTCATAAAAATGTGGATAGTTTTACACAAAGTATAAAAAATTGCTTAAGCAATCGTCAATGCACCCGTTGGGCCGGATTGCGACAAACCAAAATAAAATCTGTATAGAGTTCGCGATCTCTACTACCTCGCTATATTACTACATATTAACTGTTCCTGGAACGTGTTAAGCCAAAATTAAATCAGTTATGGGTTTATTGCGTGCTAATATGAATCCATCACATTAACCGTCCCAATAAAACTTCAAAAGTAGTTGAAATCTCTCTTCATTATCAGATGCCTTGCGGGATAATTATGCAAAAACGTGAATCACTTTTACTTCATAACAAAAGCATACATATCCCTACTATGAGAAATGATGGGTTTCTCATACAAACTTTCATCCCCTATTTCATCCTTTAAAGTTTTATTATCTCCCCATAAGGTAGCCTATGTCATTCTCCATGGTCTAATATAACCCTGTACCGAAATTCATGAAAATTGGTTTGATGAGTTCTACAAACAAACTTTCATCCCTTAAAGATTAATTTTCGCGACAAAAGTTAGCCTAATGTCCTTTCTCAAGGTCCAATCTATCTCTATACCAAAAATCATAAAAAAAATTTCAGCGGTTTAGACGTGAAAACGTAACAGATAGACAGACAGAGTTACTTTCGCATTTATAATTTTAGTATAGATTAATCGGATGCTCATAAAATGCGCAACATCAAATTTATGGTTTAAACCACAAACACATCATTATCGCTGACACGTCAATTTATCCTGCTCCGTATCCACGTGTCGGCATTACTGTCAAATTATGAATAATGTTGGTTAGAACGACGCTGCAACTCATCAATCAGCCGGCAGCCATGGTGGCGGATTCGCTTGCAGCCCACGCCACGCCACGTCGCGTCGCGTGTCTCATTATCGTGTGAACACGATACACGGTAGGCTATGATGATGTTTATCCAATACTAGCTGTGCCCCACGGTTTTACCCGTATTAATTTTATCAGACAAACACCGCGCCGCCAACGCACCCGTGTAGTCTATCACAACGGCTCTTCCCGCAAGTACAAATTATTTTTATTTTTCATTATCTCCTAAACTATGTGTCCAAATAGCATGGTTATAAAGAGCAAAATCTAACCTTAAAAAGTCGTCTTTGTGATGAAGTAATTTTTGTTCGTAAGGATTAAAATGCCATGTCTAAAAATAATGCTTATTTCATGTAAATCACTTTTTAATATCGAACAGTTCTTTGTCACAAAATTCCTTATTGTATAAGAGATAGGCATATCGTATCGTTATAAGATATATGTACTAAGGAACATCATTTTTTTAGAACATTGTATTTCCGTATCATTCATTATTACGCCAGCGCACGCGGATAAAGCAGTTCGGGATTCCGACTTACGTAACAAAAATCATTATTTAAGAATAGCTGAGAGTTGTAGCCTAATGTTAAATAGCCTATACTATTCCTCGTAAGTTTGGTTATTATATACAAAAACAATTATTCGAATCCGACTGGATTGCAGAGACCAGCGTGTTTAAACAAACAAAAAACCTGTTCCGCTTTATTATATTAGTATAGATTCACATAACTCGGCACAGGAACATGGAAGTTCGTGTGGTGATCTTTAGTTCTACATAATGTGCTTAATTCGATTACCTAATGAGCTGATAATGAATGACTGCGACACATATAAGTATTCTATCCCGCTCATGACGATCTTTGCGCTGTGATTTGTTATTCGGACTTGACACTAGTACGAGTTGTGAGGTTTTTATGGTAAACTTCACACTTATATTTCATTAACCAGCTATGGTCCGTTCGATTGGATTCCGATTTCGACCGTTGGTGTGAACGGACGTGTCCGCTCGCGCTCTCGATCGCTGTCTGAATTTATTTTCATTGCTGCTTGAACTAGTTTACGACTTGTTTACTCTGATCCACGGACCCTGTCCTAGGCCTGCCGGTTCAGAGTACACGGTCTAAAGCTAGTTTTTTAAGTTTTCTCTTTTCATATCGCGTTGTTTTAGTTGGACGGTGTTATTATTGTGTGGGGGGTATTTCGGTACTCGTCTCGCGCATAGCGCCGTCTCGCTCGCACGTTTAGTGTAGCGCTCCGGTGCACACGAAAAACCGTACTTTTCAGTACGACAACAAACGCTCTTTTCAGCGCGAATCTGTGTCCAAACGCAAAAATCCACGCTTATAGGTCGCTTGTCGGATACCCAGCGGTGTTAACGAAGACAAGAGGGGCGTGCCCCGAGCGCTCACCGGTTACCTCCTTCTGAGGTAAACGGTAACTCGGACGGGCCTGGGAATCTTAACCTTTGCCTTTTTGCATAGTTAAGCCCCAGGTGTCTCCTACCCAACCCTTCATCCTATCCTTACCATTCCATCCTCGTGGTTGTTTGGGCGGAGCCGCGGTTTTACCGGTCTGCGTCCTCTGCCACGAGACTGCTAGGGACTCCTCTAGGGAAACGATAGGTCCTTTTCCTGCGCGTCATTGCACTTCGACCGCAGGTCTCATTGCTCCGGGCTCGGATAGCCCGTTAAACTCATTTGGCGTACCGGGGGTACGGAGGTTTCTTAAATTCACTCCCCCGCCCTCCCAACCGCCACCGGGGTGGCGAAAGAAATAACAGTGCACGAATATGAACTTCATAAGGTCTTCAACTTTATGAAGCTCTGAGTCCCTGACTTGTACGCCGAGTACACAGCCACACTCGAAGTAACTCCCGGTGCGACTTATGAGTTAGTCGACTCCGAACCCGCCGCCGTCACGTCTACCACCGTCGCGTCTACCTCCGCCGCCGTCGCGTCAATTTCGCCGACGCACCCACCTCCACCGCACCCTCCGCCGCTGCGCCCACCGCCGCCGCGCCCACCGCCGCCGCGACGTGCAGAAATCCCGCCGTGCCTACACTTGAGGACATTCTGTCCAAAGGCCATGGTGCGCGCCGCCCCTCCCGCCCTAACTCGCGAAACTCCAACCATCACGGCAGGCGCTCTGATACGCCTACAGGCAACGCGCTTCCAGTCTCAAATTCTTACGCAGCGTTACCTGTAGAGTCTCCCGAATCCACTGATCCGAATCAGATGGAGCAAACAATCCCAAACATCCGGCCCGCTGCTGACGATGACGACGGTTTTACCACCGTCGTATCTAGGAAAACCAAACGCGCCGCTAACAGCGACGAAGACAGGGCCCCGAAAGCGTCGAGACCGGATCTCGACACGCGCACCCCCATTCCCACGTCTTCCACGCGCCCCGCGTCCGCGCCCGCGCCCACGCCCACGTCAGGCCCTCCCGGGAGGAAAGCTCGCCCCCCGCCCGTTATTGTCCAGGACAAAGAAAGACTCCGATATTAGACTCTCTAAGATCCCCTACACGAAAGCCCGTAGTATCGCCACGGGCATACAAGTCTCGGTGAGCACGTCGGACGCCCACCGTGATCTCACTAGGCTCCTCACGGAGAGAAAACTAGCGTACTATACGTACACTTTAAACGAAGACCGGAAACTCCGCGTAGTAATTCGCAGAATCCCCTTCGAGATCGCCCCCGAGGAAGTACTCGAATCCCTCCGCTCCCAAAACTATCCGGTGCACGAAGTACACCGGATGTACGGCCCAGATGGAAAACCATTCCCTATGGTAGTGGTTATTCTAGATAGAACCCGCGAGGGTAAAGCTGTCTATAACGTAGCTACTGTGTGCGCCCTCTCAGGCATCACAGTAGAAAACCCTTATAAAAATACCAAGCCATACCATACCATGCCATACCATATAAAAATAGAATCCCGACGCAGTGTCACAACTGCCAATTGTACGGGCACTCCTCCCGCCACTGTCATCTCACTCCAAGGTGCGTCAAGTGCCCCGAGAATCACTCCACTAGGGAGTGTCCCCGCACGCGCGACTCACCCGGTGAGCCGAGCTGTGTACTTTGCGGTCAAGCAGGGCTCCCCGCGAGCTATCGCGGGTGCCCAAAAGCCCCACGCACAACGCGCCCCCGACGGATGAGGCCACCCGCCCATCAGAGGGCACATCACGCCCCCGTCGACCATGCCCCTCGCCCCCAACCACAGCCCCTGCTGTCAATGGAGGCTTTTCCCAACCTCCCGAACGCCGCTCACGCTCCTGCGGCCGTTGTCCCCGCACCTAGAGTGCCCCCGCAGCCCATACTGGGCCCTCGGGCCTCGTGGGCCCCCGCTCGCCACAATCCCCAGCCCCTTATGGACCTGGAATTGGCCCCTAAACTACAGCCCCTTATGGCTGTTCAAACCTCCGCTCCACGCGGTTCTGCTCCTCCATCGGACGTTGTCCTCATTGCCCTGTTGCTCCGAGAGCACAGCGTCACTGAGGTTGACGCATACGTCGACTATCTCAACTAACACGGTTGCATAATGACCGTGTGGAAATTCCCCCGGCTATCGGAAACGATACACCGTCTAGACCTCGATGCCGCAAACCGAAAGCCTTCCAATGGATAAGTTAAAACCGAAAGGAATTAACATTTCCTTCTTTAACGCTAGGAACCTTGCTCCTCAACGTGATCTCGTGGCTAACTTCCTAGTACAGCGTCAGTTAGATGTGTTTCTCGTACAAGAAACACTTCTAAAACCTAGTAGACGCAACCCTAAGGTTGCTAACTATAACATTATTAGAAATGACCGTGTCACCCGAGGAGGAGGCACTCTCATTTACTACAAACGTTCACTATACTGTATGCGAATTGACCCTCCCGAACTTACCAATTTGGAAGTTTCTATATGTAGACTAGGTATGACTGACCACCCGTCAATCATAATCGTATCAGCATATCTATCACCATCGAAAAAACTCCTCCGGTCCGATCTGGAGGCACTCTTTTCCCTCGGCCCCTCCGTAATCATAGCAGGCGACCTCAACAGCGGTCACACTTGCTTTAACAGTTCGATAGACTCCCGTAACGGGAGTATACTCGATCAGTTATGCAATGACATGAACTTTGACGTGTTAGCTCCCTCCGAACCCACCCACTTTCAAGATCACTGTCAACCCCTCAAAGAGCGCCGCGATTATCTTTGATCCTAGTCAAAAAGAGCACCCTGAGAGTGTCAAAACTCTCAAACTCTTCAAAGACAATATCCCCTGGGCCACCGAGACTAAACATCTCGATGTGACCCTCGATAGAAAACTCACCTTTGATTCTCATGTCCGTGCCGTCTGTAAAACAGCCGCAATGGTCATAAGTCGATTACAGCCCCTGATCATAAGTAAAATGTCCCTGAGACATAAGCTTACTCTCTATAAAATGTGTATCCGTCCGATTATGACATATAGCTGCGCCACATTCGCACATATGTCAAAATTGAACATACACAAATTCTAAGTCCTTCAATCTCGAGTACTACGTAAAATCAATAACGCCCCCTGGTTCGTTCGACAGGTAGACCTTCATAGAGATATGAAACTCCCCTCGATCGAGTCTTACATCAAATACCTCTAACGATCTTACTTTGACACCTCGTCAAATCAAGCGAATCCTTTGATCAAAGCCGCCGCGAATTACGTTCCAGTCTCAAACGCCACCCGCTTACAGCGCCGACCGCGTAAAATCTTCACCGATCCCGATGACGAAATCGAGAAACAAATCGCGTACTACTCAACCGTCTCTCTAAACAGAGCGTGTTTGCGCCCACGCCCGCGTAACCACCGTTCCCTCCGCAGGGGACGGGCGGCTAATTTCGCACCCGCACACCCACCGCCGCGACCTTCCTCTCCCACGGCAACTCAAGGCTAGGTCGGTTCCTCGGGGTGAAACCCTTGAGTCTGGCAGCCGCCCGCGCGATACAAGTGACACTTTACGTGCAACGCTTAGCTACCCACATACAAACATCACGTACACACATATGTACATACGTGCACACCTCACAGGTACATAGGTTCTGTAAGGAACCTTTTTTTTTTCTTTTTTTGCACTAGTTAGTGTAGAACATATTTCAGATCACTAAATACACGTACACATGTTCCTTCCTTCCTCCCAGGAGGAAGGAACATGTATATCTGTATATGTTAGTTTAGCTCGATTTTACGGATAGGGTATTAGATAGATCGCGACTTCATTGCAATCGCGGCTTCATTGCAATCGCGGCAACAGCCCAAGCCGAGGTCCGGCCACTTTGGCACCCTTGCGCGCTGGTTGCCCACGATTTCGCGGCAGAGTGCCCTAAGCGCTCGCCCCCAAGCCCGGTAAAGTTGTAAAAGCCGCAGCAGCTCTGTTTTTGGATAGGGCCCCTAAGGCTAAAAGAAGGTCAAGCAAGGTCAGAGAAATAAACAAAATTTAATCAAAATCTATCAAGTACTTTTAAGTGATGCGCGCACAACTGCAAACCTCTGTCATATTTTTTTATATATCTAGATAGTTTATTACTATTAAATTATCTTCCTTAGAGGTTTTATACAATAATGGGAAAGATTACAGGTTATGTTTTCACCACCTGATATAAAAAGGTTTTCCTGAAGAAACCAGAAATGTATTTTACATACAATTTATAGTAGAAGTATCCTTCTGCCAGTTGTCAGCTTGAATCAAAGATTCGCAACATTGTGAATATTTTATTACTCTAACATGGTCCTCATTTAAATAAGACAGTTAATTTTATTTATAATAAAGTAAAAAACTTCACAAAATTAGAACATCCACAAGCAAATTAGGTAATGCCAATAAAAGATCTTACAATTTGATATCGTTAAAGTCCGAAGAAGGCGAACCCGAATCTCTAGTCAAATAAATCTGCAAATCAAAACCTGAGTGGCACGGGAATCGAAGCCGGCTCATGAATAATGTAAAGGAGATCACCCCGGGAGCGACACATTAAAATCGTATTCAGGTACTTCGCAGATGCTTTATGAGTTTTCCGAGCGAATGGAAGAAATTTAAACGGCGATAATGTATAGAGTAGGCAAATTCGTACGAATATATTTTATGGCCATTCGCCATTTGCCTTCCTAACTAATACGAAAAGGGTCGTGTTTAGGTTTGCTACAAAATTTACAAAAGTAAACGGCCTCTATAAAGAACAAAATCTTGAAATAATTGCCTTCAGAAGCACTATCTACAAGTAGTGTCGAATAATAAACTGAATCAATTTAATGTTACTAAAAATTTGTTGTGTAGTTTTGCTCGATTGAGGTCCCACTGTCCCAGAAGACATTTTTGAGTAATATTACATCATGTTCTATTAATATAATTTAAACATATCTACTGAGGAGATTAATTTAGGATTGTCAATCTATGTGATTTGCATCTACATGTTTCACGACAGCATCGGGATTATGCCAATATTAGAATAGAATGCCTTTGTAAGAAAAATATTATCTATCATGGTAATTGTTCGGAACCGGGGTCTGATAACGCAAGTTGTCTATAGGTTGTATATATTATAAGTTTTCTATAGTTTTTCCCTCTACATTAGAACAAATTACATTAAAGTTAAAAATTTAAAGTATATAAATTAAAATTAAATTATTAAAAGAATGCTTGAATGAACTAAATGCTTGAGAAAATATATCTATGTTGCCCGATCTCTCATTATACAACCTTGCCATACGTGTTTAGATGGCTATTATATGCTGAATTCAATGTTGCAGTCGGAATGAAAAACATATTTGGGTTGCGCACCGTACAGGAATAAAATCTAAAGTAGAAGTAATTGATAAGGAACGTATCTATAGAACCATTTACAATATTGTGTACCTAGTTGATTTACGAACGCCATTTCTTATGCTCGGGTATCTAACAAAACGAGCCTGGACGGACTCTATAAGCTCAACGTAGGTGGAAAAGTGAGGGGACCATATGGCAAAACAATATTGAAGTATATTTTAATGGGAAGATTAAGCTCTGCTACATTCGCAGTACGTAAGGTTCACCAGTTAACAGATATTGCCACTGCTAGGTTAGTCTACTTCGCTTACTTCCATAGCTTACGGTATTTTACTGTGGGATTTAGCAGCTGAGGTAGATACCATATTTAGATTAGAAAAGCGGGCAATTCGTGCAATTTATAACCTGAGACCTCGTGAATCACTAAAGAACAAATTTCAGGAATATAATATCTTAACTTTGCCCTCCCAATATATCCTTGATAACTTAATTTATATTCATAAAAATATGGTCAAGTTAGATTAGCACAAAGTTAATACTAGAAAGAGAGATAAATTAGTCGTACCGTGTTTTAGACTAAGTAGTTCCAATAAAAGTTTTTTAGGTAATATTGTCAGGTTTTATAATAAGATCTCGACGCATATTACTGATTTACCGGACAAGTTCAAGGACCATGTCAAGCAAGTTTTACTGTCAAAAAGTTATTATAAGGTGGATCATTATGTACATGATAGTGATGTCTGGAAGTGACTCTCTCTCTGTGCATCTATTAAATTATTATTATTGTTTTATATTAACATTTTTATATAGTTGAAAAAAAATATATAAACCCGATCGAGTTTCTTACCGGTTCATCTCGATGTCTGGGATATTTTCCGAACCGGCAGTAGTGTTTTGACGTTCATAAGTGCCTTCTTAGGGGCTAAATTGAATAAAGATTTTTTAAATATGATTTTGACTAAGATATTATAGAGCAAGATAAGACTGTAATTATTGCGAAATGGTCATGATGTACGCGTAATAAATCGAAGCATCTTGTTAGCTCTGGGGACAATATTATGTATGTGTGGCCGGAAAGAAAAGAAGAGTCAAAAATAACTCCTAAATCCCGAATAACTAATACTCTCTCCAAGCGAATACCGCCAAGCTGATAGATAAACCCAATATATGTATTTTAATTCATTCATAAAAGTTATGTATTGACATTTCTTCACATTAAGACTCATTCCGCTTCCCCGCTCTATTTTTCCACTACGCGTTTAAAATGTATGAATTTTGAATCAACTCCGCAAATCCATGTCTACTTAAGCCGAGTGAAGCGGAGCTTAGATTTTTATGCATTTTTATTGGTCGAAATTTGCACAGCTCCGCTCTATTCCGTTCCAGTGGAGAAGCGCCCTAAGGAATGATGTCTAGTGCTAGGATATTTTCTAATTCCCGCTTGGCTAGATACCATCTTCAGGATAAAAGTTTGTCGAACCTATGTTCCGGTGGCTGCGGTTGAGAACCAGTATGTCTGTCTGTTATCATGTGAAATTTTGGTCTGACGATAAACCTTAAATGAATAAAAAAATTACATGTATCTTTTTTTTCATCTGAAATTTCGGAAGTATAAATTTATTCGTGTTTATATTACACAGAGCAAACAAAAAATTTTGTCCATTCCAAGGCTTTATTTGAATTCCATTGACAGGCAACCACACGGTGCACACGGCGATGGAGTCCATCAATAATTCGCCAGCGAATCACGCCCAACGACCAGTTCTCTATCGCAACCCGTTGGGATTTCATCTGTACCCGTTAACTGAATATCGGTTACCGCCGCACACAGCCTTTCTACTGGCCGTTTGTTAACTATTCATGTACCCTCTTTAATATTTATATTTCATGCCTAAATATAACGGCACCGTGACGTACCATTGATGTGCTCATATTATGGATATTTATATAAATAAAATTTGCAAAACTTTTTCTATTTTGTAGCCTCTGTATAAGAAATTTATTATAAAGGTATAAAATTATTTCTTTACAGTTCTTCAGGGGCCATTAGCAACTGAACTAAGATTTCTACTTATGTGTGTCGTAGTTAAAGATAATTATAATTTAAAATAATGTACAAATTAACTTTGTTACATTTCTATTAGTCCATGAAGGATTGTAAAATCGCATATCTAACGTAAGTAATTTGTTAAATTCACGGAATGCAATCTCAGTCCACGAGTTTAAAGAAAACTATTATGCAAATATTCTATTTACCAAGGTTGGATCGCGCTGTCAAAACGTGTCCCCTTTCTATTGAAATATTTATTCTGATCTTGAGTCACGTCAATATTGGGACTATCGTGTGGATTACGTTCATGTTTCAAGTTTAATATTCTTTTCAAATTAGAAAGTATAATATTCTCTATCAGTATCATTTACCTAACAGCTTATTACGAATAATTGAATCCTAAAAGGAACACAGGCTCCCAATTCAGCAGCCGGAATGCGCCTATAAGTGCTGGGCAAGTTTTTTCAACTTCGTACTTTGGTAGCTAGCCAGACAAGTATTAGAAAATGTCCACCATGCTAAAGTTTCTTCAGGATGCTTTCCTTCACTACACAAACATGACTAAACCTAAGGAAGGATCTAGGTCACATATCAATACGCTATTTTATGGGAATTAAGCAGTAATTATAAAATTACAATTAAAAACGACAGTTTACTTGTAATCCAGAAAAAACACAACACAGCTCCAGATAAATGTAACATAAGTCGAAAACTGTAATGTATATCCGAAGGGACAAATATCAAACAGATACCTACAACATACCCAGTACTATGCGAAATTCTATCGCTCTGGGGACAACTAATAGTAAATTTACATAACCTCTCAAAACAAAACAAGGTTGACATCGAGAGAGAATATATTTGAAGAAAGCGATAATAAATTTCCAAAGTTGGGGGCAAGGCATCAATAATTCTCGATCTCATTGCACGGATTTCACGCGCAATCCTGAGGGATTGCCGTCTACAATTTCTGGTTGCTTCGGTTGCCGGTTCGTATTCAGCCAGGCCATATATTTTAGAGTGCATTTATACGCCGTAATACTTCATCTAGGGCACTGCAGGTTTTATCGTTTAAATTTGCTCTGTCAGAAGATGAAATTATAAGCCTGTTCACGTCCATAGCCGCAAATTATTTATTTCTGAAGTTATGGTGCCAGATACAGAAGGCTTTCCACAAGTCTGACAAGGAAATTAACTGACCTAAATAAAGTAAATACTGTGTCAGTTTCAAGCATGCGGCGTATGGCGTTTCGCGATCAGCTAGTATGCCAGCGCAGATTCAGTTTTTATTTAGCTTCCTATATTTACAGACCGACATAACGTTGTCAAGTATTTAAATCACATCATTATTTGTTGATCTTACTGATGATGACTTACTGCAAGGTGCTTTAAAGTAATTTTTGCTGAACCAGTATAAGATAACGGTACAAAAGTCGTGTCTCCTGGCGATTTTATATTCGAAACACAAAGTAGATTTACAAAAGATTTGAACACAATCTCAAGTTGTTCAAGTTCCGAAATGGCCCTTTATCCGATTTAAGTTTATAGTTTTGAACGGTGATTTGATCTCAGATGCAAAATACAATAGAGTTGTTCAGTCTGTTTGAAAATTTCATTTTATGCATATTACGAGTATCTATACAACATTCATATCTAAAAAAAAACAGATATGAGAGAAGAAAGATTACTTTGTAAGCTAATAGGTTTTAGAACCGACCGACACGCTAAACTTGTAGGATTAAATCTTCCTCGGCATGAACAAAAATTGTATTTTTGGATCCAGAACAGACGAAGCATAGCCCTCGAGCCAGCTGATTGCGTGATAGAATGACTACCATTCATTCATTTAACGTACATCACACACAACTCACTACTCTACATACAAACACGTCCAATATTTAAAAAAAAATATGGGTTTTGTAAGGGATCTTCTTTCCTTTTTTATATATTATCTGACTAAGAAGAATAATTTCAGATGAACGAAATATTTCTGTATACGCACATTTAATGTTATGTGTACTAAGTTACATCGATCCAATATAGTTAGTTGACTCAATTCCCGGAATTGCATGTACGGTATTAGACCAAATCCGAGATTCGGCCACTTTGTCGGTGCTTGTTGCTATTTCGGCTGAGTGCCTTCTGCGATCGTTACAAAGTCCATTGATGCTGTAAACGCCATTCAGACTAACAACGTTAGTTTGATCAAAAAAAAAAAGAAAAAATTATAATGGCAGAATCTATATAAGTAATATGTACGCTAATCGAAATGAGTATTAACACATAGCTTATTAATTATAGGGCATCAAAAGTCTATACAATAAATAAAATTGAAGTGTCTTTTTGAATTGACAAAATAACAACTTTTTACTAAATGTAAAACAATTTTGAAATTTTTGTCTGTCTGTCGGTTTGTTTTCTTCCGAAACGGTAATTTCCGAAACAGTTGGTCCGATTTTGTCAGGACTATCACTGGCGAAAAGCTGATGTTACAAGGAGTAACTTAGGCTACTTTTATTTTAGAAAAATAATTAAGGTTCTGCGCAAATATAACAACCTGGCCATGATGCACTTCAATGGCTTACACTGAGTAAACCAGATAACAGATATTTTTAATTAATGTACTACATAATTGTAGATATTAAAAAGACCTAGACAAAAGTCTGCGAGAGCATATGTCTATCTTCTAAGGAACACCCACAATAAGTATTTTTACGGGATCGGGAGAAGCGCGATTCGAGCGTGTGCCCGTTCAACGGCATTCTGAAGTTCACGCGATCGCAGCCGCGGACACGGCTAGTATTGAATAGACTCATGAACGTCACTAACGACGTGAAGATGGATCGGAATCATTAGTTATAGGTATATTGGTCTTGAACTTAATGGGGATAATTCAATATTCAGATTAAAAATAATTCACTTTTATAATTGGACAATACGATATTTGTTTCATTAGGCACAAATATTCATAATACTCACCACTAATACTTGACCAAATATGAATATAGATTTCACATTATCCATTTATACGGGAAACTGTGTTGAAATAAACAATTCTTGTTGATTTGACCGAGCCAAACATAATTGGGAGTTAGACAACAAATGGACGTAATAATATTATTTGTATCTGCAAGCGGTAGACTAACGCGCAATAACTCTCCTTATTGTATTACTTCATTTATATTAACTGTTTGATGTTATCTAGCCAATTTAATATAAATGTAGATTCTACATCTGATATTTCTATTAACATGATCTTTTGGACTTAATGAAAATTATTTTTTTTCCTTGCAAGTATTTTTTTAATATATTTCTTCAGGGACTTTAGCATGAGTTTTGATAGTTCAATTATCTGACCGGATAAGAATTAGGACATCTCAATAGGATATTATACGAAGATACAGGGGTTGTTCTAAAATGATGTTGCAAGTTATATGTGATAATACTGGTGTGAGGGGTAAGAAATGAAGGAGGGAAAGAGGATACAAATTGATAAGCTGTAGCTGAAAAGCTATATCATTAGTTACAGAGTTAGACCTATTGTTCATTATTTATACTGTTGTGCATTTTGAGAAGAAGAAAAAACAAAACAGCAACGTAATACATTTCTTTTTGAGTTCTACTGCGTGCTTTTTCGGACTATGTTCTTTCGCCAGGTTACCGCTATGCCAAATATTATTGCGATCGGTTCAAAAGTTTAGTAGTTAAAAGATAACAAATAGACAGAGAGACAGAATTACTTTCGTATTTACAAATTTTTGTATATACTAAACATTTAACTCACATCTCTCAGAATTACTTATCCGAAAACTTAAAGAATAGAATATTTTTATTGGAATGGTAAGTTTGATACACTCAGTAAAACAGACTTAACTATAACCTATAATAAACTCGACCAAGAAACATGGAATAATTGTAAAACGGGCCCAAAAATAGCTCCCTGGTGTACCCAAATTATAAGTTCACATTCAAAACTGTTCTATACTGCATAATTTGAAGTTTTAAACCGCTCTATTATTTAGGTAATACGTCATTTAAATACAAAATAGTTTGTAACATTACATGTGAAACGAATGGAAACGTTTTTTGTGAAATTGTGTTATGTAACTATTAGGACATCAAGTTAGCTCTTCCAAATATTACAGTAAATACACAGTTTTGGTAATATTAAACCTAACACTATTACCTCAAAAACTTTTATTAGTCTTACACGCCACGACTAATTTATCTATTTCTAGTATGTATTAACATTGTGCTGATCATTGATGAAATCTACTATCACAAGCGTATACTATGCTCTTTCTATTTTCAAGTTACCGATTTATAAGTATGGTATTTTATATACGGGAAGTACAACAACCAAACCTACTTCTAGCATGTATGTTCCGATCTGAAGTGTGTGGTCGGCCGAGCCGTCCTCACAGAGTCCTTAATGTAGAAACTTCTTATTGGCTGAACTCAAACTGCGGTCTTTTTTGTGATTCGTTGTAAATAACAAAAGACTACAATAACAAATTAACATTAGGTGGACTGCACATCTAATTATTAAAATACTTCATTTCATAAAAAAGACAGATACATAAATCAACAAACATATCAAATTACTATCCACTCATTAAATCCAGCAACCATAGTAACTGAAAGAATTTTCCAAAATAAAAATACAACAATATTTTCTAACTTACCCGTTGAGAAGACTTAACAATAAGTGAACTAACTACAGCACTCGCAAAGTTGCATTCACGATCGCGTGTGGTACAGACAGCTTATATGAAAGTTAGAGTTGGTAACTTAGTAAGTAACTAAGTTCCAGATAATTGTTATACGGTTTATAGTCTATCATTGTTCTTACTTATATTATGTTGTTAGTTGTTTTTGATTAAAGCTATTTTTACAAGCTTTTTTTAACTTGCTTTGTTGGGCCAAATCTTGCAACTGAATTTTAAAACAGCTATCCATCCCCAAACGACTGAGCTGAAATTTTTCATACACGTTTAGTTTGGATGAAAATGCATGGTTAGCTAAATGACGTTACTCTAAATCTAATATGGCGGACTTCCAAACATGGCGGAGCAGTTATTTTTTAAGCACCTTAATTTAGGAAATCCTTTTAAATGATAACTTAATTTTAGGAAATTATTGAAATATTTAATAAAAGCTTGTCTTTAAAAGGTGTTTTTATTAATATTTATTTCATATTATTATACATGTAATCCAATATGATAATTAATAATTATCAACTATTACAATAAAAAAATATAAAGCAAAGTGTAGATGTGTGAAGGGGAATAATTAATTCAAAAGAAGAAATAAATGTATGCACATAATTCAACTGAGTTAATTAATGTAGGCACAGACGATGAGAATATTGATGCAGTAAACTGTACTTTAGTAGGGAACAAGACTTACTACACACACAAAATAAATTATGCAATAAACGCCACTGTCGAAGGCTTAAAAACTTTGGCTTCTCTTTGAGGACCTTACGAACATAATAAAGCGTGACTTATAGCAGACAACAACCATTGTAATATATTTCAGATTTTTATTTTTTTGCACTTTATATCTGAACTAGCTCCTGTAAAACATAAATACACTATACACAATGATACTATGAATACAGATAGAAATATAGAAGATGCAAAGCCAACTAACGCTTAATTGAATCTAATACCGTACAACAAACTAATTAAAATTCAATCAGTGTGTACAGACGTTCCACGACTAACAAGGGACGGTCTGTGTTCTGACAATTAAATTAATTTTACCAATACAACGGAATGGACATTCAGTTTATAATTGTATTCAGAGTTGACTATAATCTGTCGGAGAATTCTTTTAGCACCAGACTTTTAACGCAATAATAGCGGGCAATCTTCTCAATAGTCCTGAACCAATTAGCGATTTTAAAAACTATACGTCTATTTTGTAACTTAAGGGTCATAGCTTTTTCCCTTTTCCTTTTTTTGTAATTAATGCTGTCAATCTAAGAAGCCTCAACAGCTTCACCGAGCTTTGCAGCCTGGGCAGAAGGCACATAGTCGAAATGGCAGAAGGCACATAGTCGAAATGGCAGAAGGCGCAAGGGTGCCAAAGTGGACGTGTGTTCTATTCTTTCTCTGCCAGATTTTTTTTAATATCTATACAATTAATAAAATTCAAGTGTCTGTTTGTAATGTCAAAATAACATCTTTTTACAAATGCATATGAAAGTATATACGACACTTATAACAAATAGCCCATTTTTTAAATTTTTGTCTATCTCTCTGTCTGCCTTTTTGTTCCGGGTAATCTCCAAAACGGTTGGACCGATTTTGACGGGACTTTCACTGATAGATAGCTGATGATATAGGGAGTAACTTAGGCTACTTTTATTTTAGAAATATAATTATGGTTCCGGACAAATAAAAAAAACTGGTCATGGTGAATCAATGCGGGCACTTAAAGGGCTTCACTGAGTAAACCATAAGAGATATAGCAAATTAATGTACTACATAATTGTAGAAATTAAAAAGACCTACAAAAAGCCAGCGAGAGGATACGTCTATCTTCTAAGGTACACCTACAATAAGTATTTTTGTCTTTAAACTAGCCGGGAGCGTGGGGCAAGGTTCGCGCGGGCATTCTGTAGTCCACGTGAGCGAAGCCGCGGGCACAGCTAGTAAGGTAATTAAAAAAAAACTCCCTTATTTACCTACCACAAATAATTTCACAGAAATATCTCTAGAATATATCAATCGTAAAGTGACTGGTAAAAATATAAAATCACAAACCAAATCCCGTAATGTCGAAACGATATTCAATCGAGCGTGACATCTGAACGAATCTTCGGGATTAATCGTATGGAAGTAAAATACCACGACTCACTGATCAAAGTTAAATACGACGCGTAAAGGCATCTAAGAGTTACATGCATTAGTAGGAGAAACGCTTGGCTTCGTTCAAGACTGATCTTTAAAGACCAATGTAAATTGACCTCTGACATACGACTACTGGGGGTCGAACAAGACAATTGTTTCTGACTGGATCGCGACGTAATGGTACGCTTAGGAATGTCGTGTTCAGGTATGAGCCGGTGTAAATCCAATTGCCGAAAGGCTTGCAGGTTGGCGTGACAGTAACAACTAGACCTGGATCTCTCTATGGTCTCCGTTATATACAGATTAACCTGTGCATACCATCAGGGCAGGGCAGTCAATTTTCCGTTCAACGACAATAAAATGTTAAAGTGCTTAGGCTAGAAAGACGATTAAATCTAGACTGCAGCCTCCGAAATAAATCGATATTTAAAAGCAATACAAAGCACCCTAGCTTGCCTTGCTATGGTTTCATCAGTATGTTTTTCTCACTACAGGCAGGTAATCGAAGCGCACTACAACTAATTCAAAATTTCTTGCTTATATGTTTATCTAATATATAAAGGTATCTATATTAATAAATATGTTGTTCTGTCTGTACATTTAATATTTTTCCAAAATTTCCCGATAGGCATACTATATGAACGAAACTGTTCACGATATGACATACAATTTTTTTTTGTATCTTTCTATCTGTCTGTCTGTTTGTATGTCCGGATTTAACTCAAAAACGGCTTGACCGATTCTTATGAAATTATGTATATGAGATGATTGTCATTGGTCAATTGATAGGGTATAAGAAATTTCAATATTACTTTTCGTGATCGAAATAAAAATACTATTATCTTTAATTCTTGACCGATTTTCAGTAAATTTTGTACACGGGAAATCTAAGTATTTACATAATTGATAGGCTATAGGTAATTGTTGACAATTAAAAAGTGATATTGATATTACTTCTAGAATGAAAATAAAAAAAGTTCAAAAAAATTAATTTATGATTAATTTAACTAATTAAAAAAAAAATTCTCTACCGGTTCTGATCAAATTTTGTATACGGGAAGCATACATTATACCGTAATTGAGAGGTGCAATACAATAAGAATCGTTAATAATGCATTAGAAATTGTAGATTAGAAATATTTAATTTTCAACCGATTTTGATGAAAAATTGTATACGAGAAACACATGCTACGGCATATGAATCTTACCAATATGAGTAAAAATAAAATTACGGGATGTAAATAACTACTGCGTAGTAACAAACGCGTGCGGAGCCGCAGGCACCCCGCTAGTTGAATTATATAAGTATTGTAAATAGGTATAGTTTCAGAGTTTGGATGTAAGAGGTAATTACCCTAACTACTAATTCCAATTACGAAAATTATTTACTTAGTAGAATGCTAAATTAACCGTGAGTGCGCTATGTTTTATTTATATCATTTTTTAAATTGTTAGTAGTTATGTATAATAAATATAATAATATTAAAGTTTTTTTTAAAGATGATGTTAAAAATATGATCTTAATAAAGTAGTAATAACACACCATAGTAAAACATATAGATCGAAAAGCACAAAAAACTTAAAAAATTTTTTCAAGAGATGTAAAATTAAATATAACTCACCAAAACTCGAAACGTACTCTAACAATGTGAAAATAAGCACCAACGTTGCATCTGAAACAATGAAAAAAATAATAATATAACACTGATTTTACTTTAAAGATGACTTTACCAAATAAAAAAAACACCAAAATAATAAATAAATCTCTATAATATAAGAAACGCGTATATATTGAACGTATCTTTACCTCTAGGAACGAACATATTGGCGGGAAAATCTGTAACGAAGGGCGTGCACCACCCTCGCCGAACGAATAGGAACTGACTGGAAAATGGAGCTCCTATATAACAAATGTAGTTATTTTGTGACTATAATTATAAAAGCTAGAATCGCTTGAACTAACTAATGAAAAACCAAAGCTACGCAGTACGCACGTATTTGAAAAGAATGTAAAAAAAATCAAAATATTGACGCGTTCGTTAATTATAACAAGACAATTTTTAACAAAAAAGAGAACAAACTTCAACGATTTTGAAAAGTTACCTGGTGTAGCTTCGAAGTCGAAGATCCAATGCCGATGAAGCTAAAACGGGACTACCCTTGTGGTATTCCCTATCTATCAAAAGAAGAATCGTCCAAATCGGTTCATAAACAAAGAAGATATGGATGAACATCCATTAAAAAAAATATACAGTCGAATCGAGTAACCTCTTCAGTCTTTTGTTGAAGTCGATTAAAAAATGGGCTCTCAATAAAGGCATTTTTGAAGAATCGGACGGTAATTACAGATGTTTGTTAGTACTTATAACAGTTAATAATTATTTCAAAGGAAAAATAGTATCTAATTGCACAAAGAAAGAAAACCTACAACCACGGACGCTCTCACAGGGTACGTTAAAAAGTGAAAAATTAATTGTTTAAAGGGACCGTCCCACTTTTAAATATATATAAAAAATAATAGGCGGATAAATCCCGACATAAAAACATTTTTAAATTACTAATTCGAGATCATATAGAAAAGCTATCAATTATAAAATTTGGAAAAAAATAACATGTACAGAGAGAAATATAAATTTATTAATATAGATGTAGTCCACTTTATTTTCATTCGTTTTAATAAAGTCTCTCGTAACTTTTCCTAGACCGAAATTTAATACGAAATCATTTCTAAAACTAATAAACTCCCAGGAAAATAATTAAATAGCACTCCGTAACAAAGCCTTACAAATCAATGTACCAATTTATATTGAAAGTATGAAATCAATCAGAGTGATTGGGCCCTTATTCCTATTGAAACCGGGGATTTTCCATTCATAATACCGTTGGAAAGCGGTGTTCAGACGTACTTTAATTGGAGTGTTCCGTTTTGTGAATACATTGTGCGGTTATTTCCATCGTATTGTTAATAACGTAAGCCATCAACAACAGCTTGTTTGTGAATGATTTAATACGAAATCAAAACAACGACAATTTTCTTTTCAATAAATTTTTAAGTTATTAAATAGCGGGAACGATCGACCGCATCCGTTTTGCGACATCTATCATGGTTATAACAGATATTTCTTAAGCGATTCACACCATCGACGTGAATTCGAATCCCTGCAATAAATATAAGCTTTAAGGAAAACATGATGAAATCGTGAAACCCATAGCATGATGGAATGGCATTTTCTGAAGCCCACCTTGATAACTACCGCTCTCAAGTTGAAAATCTGTCGCCAAGCGCCTATAATTGTGTTCCGGCAGCTGCACTTGGAGAGTCAGTCCTCCCAGGCTCCCACTAGACTTGACGTGTTTAAGTGAGATTCGTCGCAAAATGTTAATACCTATAAAGAATTATTTCTTTCAATCTAAAATCTATACTTTTTACTAAGTCTTGAGGGCAGAGTTGGAATGGCTCGCACAACAGTGTGTATTTTCAATCATTCTCTTAGGAATGGAACACCGAACACGCCAGCAGTAAGTAATTATTGCTGTTTTGCGATAGAATTAGGGTGACTGCAGTGAAGCTAATTTTATTCAAATTGTCTTGTCCTTCTTGTACCGTGAAACTGTGGAACCATATGTTTTTGCCTCTTTCAAGCCGACGATTATTCGTGATAATCAGGACTTGAATTAACCGTGTATTATATATTCTATCTCATTCTCATGAAGGCTAAGTCCTATAGATGTGTGTCTCTCACTTTTTAGTGTCGCTTTTTCGTTTCATCGCGTACTAAAAAAGTTTTCACGTCATAAAGTTCCACCGTCGAACCTTAACACAGAATATACACTTAAAATATCACCAGCAAATACTTTTCGAAGTATTTGGACCTAAATAAAATCCCAAAATGAATAGCACCCACCGATCAATCGTTGCAATTTTCTTCCTTACTCTTGAGAATTGGATATACGTCCAGGAGTGGCTTGAATGTTAGAGATACCAGGTAAACCCGTTTGGACCATCATTAACAATACAAGCTACGGTTCTCCGTAGAATCGTTTAGCGTTCGAATCACTTGAATTTCTAGGTGGCCTATATTAATTCTATGTACGATAGGTTTATTAAATAGAATTCAAATTTCAAACATTGAATATAAATAGCTCATTGAATTAAGACTTAAAAGGTTTTCTCTTGTAAAAATTATAAATATAAAAATAAATGTTTGCAAATCTGGGCAAAAAGGTCGATGTCCATTTTTCGGAACAAAATATTTCACTAATTGAGAATTTCAGTTCTCTATTAGGGAGAAAAACTGAGTGCTGATGTTACGAAACACGAGGAGGGGTGTACTTAAAAACAAAAACCATGGCTGCCAAACGCTTTTCTTTTTTTTGTGATAACTTCTTTAGCGCCGTCGTAACTTTAAACCTCATGAAACGAAAAAAAAAAGACAAACATATACATCTATATGTTTTAACCTGCGAGGGAATGAGATAGACGGTTATTGCAACTCCTGATTTTCACGACCACGATCGTTTTCAAATTGGCCAAGCAGTGTGTTGACCAGACTTGCACGTACTGTTGTATTGTAAAATACAAGTGGTCGTTGATTTAAGATTTTTAAAAAGAGATTTTAAACAAAATATTTTTATGTTTTCTGATGGTTTCATTTCTACCGAGTGTGAACCGCACACATGTTTTTTTAAATTGTTATTAGATTAGCGTTTCTTGTTAACTGACCTGCTGTTAGGTATTGTTGTGATAACCTACAAATGGAAACTCAAGTGCAGCTGCCGGAGCATACCGAATGGTACATAAGACCTCTCCAATCACTAAAGAATAAGTTCCCGGAATTTAATATTTTAGATTTGCCCTCCCAATACATTCTTCATAACTTAATGTATATTCATAATAAACTTTGACAAGCTAGATTTTGTGAAAGACCAGCACAGTTTTAGTATTAGAAATAGTCATAAATGATGATGATGATGACTCGCCCCCATGGTTTTATTAGTAAAGGGATCAATGAACTACCTATGAGATGGCAAAAGTGCATAGATAACAACGGTGCATTCTTTGATTAATTAAATATATTTTACCAAAAAAAATGACTTTATATTCCTCCCGTACAAAACGCCAATTTTATATGTAAGGACCTAATATATTAAAGTAAATAAATTAATACTGTGAATCCTAAATCGACCAGTGCCATTGAAATATAAATATTGACATTGTCACTCAACGAAAAGTGACAGCAAGTGATATAATATTCATTTTAGGTTCAAATAGCAAATGTCAAACAGAAAATAGTCTATGATTAAAAAGTAGCTGGTCGAATTTCGACATTAGGGCGATCGCTAGTTAATATAAAATTAAGAATCTTACCTAATAGATTACCTAATATGTATCTAAAATGATATAAAATAGTTTAATTTACTAGAATACTTAATACGGTTGGACGTCGCAAAGTGCATCAGATGTATATTACTTGAACAGATAGAGAAGGTAATGGGCTACGTGCATATTGCATTGGTACCAATCTCGAGATTAGCTTTTTAAATCTCTACTATGTCCTTTTTATCATATAATATTAATTCTTTTATTTACAATTAATAAAATTGTACCTAATTTTCTACCTTAGTTTCTTTGTTTGTTAGCCCTTTGCGTTCTTAAATCATTCATTAGAATTACTAATCATAAAACTGGTTAATGGGTGTGCGCTCTCCCGCCAAGATTTATGTATTAGTACAACCAGTTTACAACAGATGGCGTGAATATCGTTTCATTTTCAAGACAACGGGAACGAAGTTTCGGGCAAAACCTAGTCTTCTATACATTAAATCAATTCAGAAAACGGCGATTTTGTAGTGATTAAATGGCTTATGCTGAGTGAACCATACTATATCAAAATAATGTACTAAATAATTGTAAATACTAAAAAAATCTACAAAAAAGTCAGCAAGATTATATGTCTATCTTCTAAGGATCACCCACAATAAGCATTTTCGTCTTTAGTATAACCTTGAGCGGGAGAACCACGATTCGCGCGTGTGCCCGATTGACGGAATTCTGTAGTCCACGCGAGTGCAGCCGCGGGTACTGATAAACATTCAATAAAAAGTTTTAAAATAACAAACTACGATTTTTATAAGCACTACGCATTTAGCGAAGTGTTTTCTGGCCGTGGAGAAGTGGGGATTACAATATTACTAGTGACTAGCTGTACAGACTACAGAATGTCGTCTATCGGGCATACGCGTGAATACTGCTACCCCCTCTCCCGGTAAAAAAGCCCTCACTAACATTTTTGTAGGTATTTTTAATATCTACAATTATGTAGTACATTAACTTGAAATATCTCTTATGGTTTACTTAACGTAAGTCATTTATGCACCCTAATTGATGATACACCATGACCAGTTTTTATTTATTTCAGTGGAACTCTTAATTCTTTTTCCAAAATAAAAGTAGCCTAAGTTACTCCTTTATAACATCAGCTATCTGCCGTTTCATCTATCGTTTCAGATATTACCCAGAACAAACGAACAGACAGACAGACAAAAATTAAAAAAATTGTTGCTTTGTTATAAGTCCCTATGTATATATATATACTATAATACTTTCATAGGCATTTAGTAAAAAAAAAAAGGATATTTTGCCATTACAAACAGACACTTCAATTTTATTAATTGACATATATAAACATATAATAAACCTGAAGATTTTTATTTTACCCTTCACCTGATTTTAAATGATGATGTGGCCCAAGATGGTGACAAGCTAAATCTAGTAGGAAAACAGGTTCTCAAGTTCAACTGCAAGTACACAGATACTTAGTGACAGATTTTCAACTTGAGGGTGGTAGCTTGCCAGGAGGGCATTAGAAAATACACTACCACCATGCTATGGTTTCAACATGACGTTTACATTGATGAGCTATAGGAGAGACAGAGTGAAGAATGTCAGGAAATAGGGCAAATACTAAATATTCATAGTTATAATAGTTATTAAAATAGTATTATAAATAAATAAAAAATCTAATCTAAGCTTTTACTAATCTAAAGTAAACTTTATTGCAAGCTTAAAAAGAATTCATATGACAAAATAATTAAGACCAAGTTATTAACATTAATACTGGACTTGTATTTTAATTATCTACCTAACATGCAGGACACAAATACAAAGAGAGGTAGGACACAGGCTCTCTACTTGTTATAGCCTGACTACCCTACAGAAGATCACAGCCAAATAACCTCATGTTGTGTTTCCGCAGTGAATAGTGTATCCAGAACTCATTTTGGGAAGAGGTTTTACAAAGCATAAATAAAAATACAATTATTAAAAAAGAAATTATAATCTGAAAATTTACTAAAACCTCAATGTATAATGATTATCAAAGTATTTTTTTCACAAATATATTTATATTGGATATTATAGTACCATATGAGTCTGCGGAGTCACTTCACCAACTAAAAATGTATAAAAAAAAAATACTATAAAAATGTCTAAATAAGACATATCTGTTGTGACCGTTTTTTAATGAATTGCTAAATTCTCAGTCAGACTTACTTTGGAAGTTGTGTTTTTATATGACTTGTAATGTAGTTTTGACATTTACAATATTTATTTAGCATATTTTTTTACTAACAAGAGTATAAGTATGCGTAATTAACTAATAAGACTATAAAACCCTTCAGATAGATTGATAGATAAAAATATAATAGTAAACTTTTATAGAAACTATGTATTTGAAGGAATTTCTATACTTTGATTACAAAGCATTATAAACATAAGAAAAACGGGAATAGCCCCATTATTCACATGAATCAAGCAGGAAGTCTGATTCAAAGTAATTTCAAAATATACAATACTATTTTAGCAAATATAAAGTACAAAACTTATATATCTTTATATCTCTACCCACAATAGGAAACTTTTTGTAAAATTTAATAAACAATATTATAATTAGAAACTTACCAAAATTCATTATATTTGGTATGTTCGCCTATAATAACAAAATAAGATTCCTAAAAGCTAAAACAATAAAAATATCAAAAGTAGGTATTTGCAAAGTTTACAAACATGAAAAGTTTTGTTTTAAATTTTTTATAAAGTTTTGCACATCACAAACAGTAGTGTTGTAAACTAAATATCAATCTCGATTAATAGATAGACACCAGAACAATCAATTATTCAAGTGTTAAAAAAAAGACAATCATTGGTGATTTACAAAGATAATATGTAGTGGACTTTTATTGTGAATACAAAGAAGATATGCGCCGAATAATCTTTTACCTCCTCAAGTTACTAAAGTTTTCAGTCTACGAAACACGCAATGACCCTTTTTTTCACTGTCATTCCTCGCCGAGCTGACAATAAAATTATAGTCCGTACAAAAACAATCAATCATCATTCAATTAATTTTTTTTTAAACTACCGATTACTATAGATTGATCAAAAAACCGCTGTTTTACAACACTAGCACACCGGCACACAGCTGACTATTATCTCTGGCTGACAGCTAATAAGTAGAGATGTATCTCCATCACAAAGAATTATGTAGAAACACTAACTCATTTCATTTCACAGAATGAAATTTTACACTTCACGGCTGACTTAGTCACGCTGAACATCTTTTAGAAGGTAATGGTCACTGAAAAAAAACCATCTTTTACTACACACGATTCTTCAGATGTAATACTATCAATATTATTTACATTTAATCAGTTATTTTAATTTAAAAAAATTGGTTGCCTGTAAAGTCGGTATACGGGCGAAAGTTTTACGTGACAACGACTTTATGTCTGTCTCTCTCGCTCTTAGGCGGGCTAACCATGCCCGAGTGGAAGGGACGCGTGCCTCTCACTCGCTCTCATTGTGAGCGCATAACGTGAGCGGAGCGTAACGCAGTTTCTTGAAGTGTCACCTGGCAAACCAATATAGAAGACGTTGTCACGTCAAAAATAATGCATGATTTGTGTGTTTGTTGTATTGATACCTTAACTAAGCAGCACTGTGAATATGTGTCATCATCTATTGGGTGACGTGGAGCCGTTACACAAATTAATATTGTTCACAGATAAATTTTATTGATAGATAAATTTAGTGTGTTACCTGTTACAAAATACCACGTACTTTTTAAAAATACTCGTGCGTTTTTGGAAGTGTTATTTCTCTGGATAAAGAACATATGGAATAGGTTTTTTATTTTACTTGTTGCTCACCCATAATTCTGAGATAGCCAAAGAATTTGGGTGAATCATGATCTAGGTCAACGTATTTTCCTTCTTGCCTCTGAACATGTTCAATTTAAGCATCTATCAATCTCAACATTTTTTCATCCCTAGTCATAATCTAATAACTTATTGATTGATGATTATAACATACCTTTTATCTGATTACCGTACTTTGTAATTGATATCAAAAAATGATCAAATTGTAAATGCTGTTAGCAATTAGCGCTGATCATTTTTGTTTGAATGAAAAATCGAAACTCGACACATATCTTTCTAAGACAAGTGGTAAACAACCAACACACGACAAGATATATTATAGGGCATCTATACGTTTAATATATATTATAACAAACAACGTCCTAGAGGTGTTACGAATATATTCGTAATAGGTACAGGGATTATAATACGTGCCACGGACTAATATATTATGATAAACGAATACAGAATAATAAATTACCAAACACTACATTAGGTACCATTTTTAACGATTAACAGTTTCCAAGTTCGGTGAAGCTGTAAAAGCCGCAGCGGCTTCAGGGCCCCTAAGGCTAACCAGTGTAGTCAGATCTAAAAAAAAACGATTATCAGTGTATTAGCTAATACGGATATTAGTTAGATTCGTAGATTAGTTTGTAATTTTTGTACTAGGTATGTGTTGGTATTTCGAATTAAGAATCACTATATTAGGCACCGTTTTTAACGAATATCAGTGTATTAGCTAATACGGATATTAATTATATTCGTAGATTAGTTTGTATTTGTTGTATTAGGTATTTATTGTTATTTCGTATTATATTAGCAGTTCCTTAAGTTCCTTGTAACTAGCTGCGATGGCATACATGTTATCGTATCTATATATTTTTGAGAATTTCAAATGTATATATTTATTATTTTGTGTTTAGAATCAACAAAAAAATCAATCGACTGACGTTTTTAATGGACATATATAAACATCTATACATGACATAGTGATATTTTTTAACATATTATAATATATTTTAATATACCAAAGATTTTGACGTTAACGACAGTCCGTAATCTATGCAAATAATAAAATTGAAGTGTCTGTTTGTAATGTCAAAATAACAGTTTTTTTTAATAAATGCATATGAAAGTATATACGATACCTATAACAAAAAACCCATTTTTAAAATTTTTGTCTGTCTTTTTGTTCGGGGTAATCTCCGAAACGATTAGAATGATTTCGACGGGATTTTCACTGGTAGATAGCTGATTTTATAGGAAGTGACTTAGGCTAACTTTATTTTAGAAAACTAATTAGGGTTCCGCGTAAATAGAAAACAACTGGTCATGGTGAATCAATTCGGTCGCTTAAAATGGCTTACGCTGAGTAAACTCTAAGAAATATAGCAAATTAACGTACTAAATAATTGTAAGCATTAAAAAGACCTACAAAAAACTCAGCGAGAGTATACGTATATATTCTAAGGAACGCCCACAATAAGTATTATTGTCTTTAAAATAGCCGGGAGCGGGGGAGCAAGATTCGCGCGGGTATTTTGTAGTCCACGTGAGCGAAGCCGCGGGCACAGCTAGATTATTAATACGAAAGAAAATTTAATCACTATCATTTACGTTATTATAAAACATACGGATAATAATAATAAATATTCACAACAATCTTTTATTTCATACTCACATTCTTTTAATACAGAATAGATACGCTTAATATCAGTTTTAGATTCAAGTAGGTAGCGAATAGCGAATATTGAATCGGTGACTATTATTTGATTAATACCAAATAATAGGTACGGGAACCTAATATGTGTTACCTAATATATTCCATATTAGGAATTCAAAAATATCTGCCTTATACAAGGTGTCCAGAAAGGGTATCGGGTATTTGTAAGTTCAATGAAACAAAAATTATTTGTATGCAATAAAAAAGTTTATTGTTTATTATTAGCATATGAATTGGAGAATTATTTGGAAAAGATGATGTTATCCAAATGATGACCGTTACGTTGCTGGCACTCTTCTAAACGGAAACGAAGATTGGCGTTAACACGTTGACACATAGCTATCGATATTGCTGCCATTTCTGACCTGATGTTTTGCTTTAACTGGGTTAGATTCGTCGGATTGTTTTGATAAACCTTACTTTTAAGGTATCCCCATGCAAAATAGTCAAGCGGGCTAAGGTCGGGGCTTCTGGGAGGTCAGTTGATGTTACCCCTTCGCGAAATGACTTTATTAGGGAATAATTCGTTAACAACTTCCATTGAGTCATTTGAGGTATGGCAAGTGGCCCCATCTTGCTAGAACCACGTTCTTGAGTTGAAACCTGCAAACTCCTGCAACTCTGGGACCAAAAAATTTCGCAACATATCGCAATAACGGTCACTATTCACATTAATTGCTCGGCCTCGTTGATCTTCATGAAAATAAGGACCAATTATGCCTTTATCAGACATAGCGGCCCAAACAACGACCTTTGGGCTATGCAGGGGTCGTTCATGCTTTCGTCTCGGATTCTCCACTGCCCAGTACCGACAATTCTGCTTATTAACATGACCATTCAGGTGAAAATTTGCTTCGTCACTGAACAGTATGTTGTTAAAGTTGTTAAATCGCTGCAGCACTTCGTTCGCAAAATTCAGTCGATTAGCATAGTCCGTATCCTTCAATTCTTGAACCAATTGAATTTTATAGGCTTTTAGATGTAAGTCTTTCTTTAAAATCGAATGTAAAGACGATTTTTTGATGTTCAACGCTTGGCTTCGCTTTCGGATGGATAAAGACGGATTTTGACGAACCGACGCCTCAACTTCTTCAATTGTTTCTTCATCGCGAACTGAACGAGGACGACCAGAGTTTTGAATTTTAACTGTCGCACCTGTATTCTCGAACGTCCTGATCCATTTCCTAATGCTATCGTCACTTGGCGCGTGGCGTGTACGATATTCCGCACGATAGAGACGTTGAGCAGTCACTATTGAATCCCTATTACGATAATACGCTCGTACGCAAAATGCGCGATGCGTCCCCGAGTACTGTTTCATCGTGACTAAAACTCCACAAAATGGCGGACGCCACGAACCCCTCCCCGCACCCTTTAGACGCCCCGTTTCGAATATGGCGCGAAAACAAATACCCGATACCCTTTCTGGACACCTTGTATAACACCTCTAGTGTATCCGTTTATGTTCTTTTTCCGCGAGATCAACTTATCCGATTTACTTACATGTTATTTTTCTAATACGTGATTATGTTATCTGGCCAGGTTATATACGAAATAGTGAATCAATTTAAAAATCGGTTGTCTGTAAAGTCGTTTTACTGACGATAGTTGAACGTGACAACGTCATAAGAAAATACTGATGGAATTGTATCATTTTTCAAAATAAAATTTTAATGTTATTTGTTTGATAGATATTTTGTATGGATATAGAGAAGTAGGTAAATGGAAATGACAATTAAATTGATCAAGTTACATTTATTTGTACGCATAAATACAAATAGTTAAGTTAACTTATTGTTATAGGTTTTGTCAATTATAGCATAACCTACAATCGCTGCACTAGCGGACCGATGCTATTTATTTTAATGATGAAAACACGAATATTCGACAATATATCACTGAACATATATTTAATATCGAAAGAATCATTACCTTTATCGCCGCAATTGTCGTTGCTATAAACAATTGATACCACATTCACTTTTCACTGCACTTCATACTTGACGAAAACATGTAAATGTATTATTGTATAGCAGCAGTCCACGCGGACGCATCGCTCACTCAAGTAGGAGAGAGACAGATGTCGAACGCTGCCGAACGCGGAGGCCGATTGTGCCTCTTTGTCGCTAGTTCCGCGCTCTCCCTTGCACTTCAAGCCTTAAATGGAACGCCACAGAGCGAGGTAACGTCGCATGAGTCATGTTTTTTCGTGCGTGCAGCCGGCTCCATCGAATTATAAGACGTTTTCACGTCAAAAAAGACGCTTTTGGGGCGCTTCAATTACTTACGCTGTGTAAACCATATAAATATATCAAATTAATGTATGACATAATTGTAGATCTTAAAAAGACCTGCAAAAACTCAGCGATGCCATATGTTTATCTTCTAAGGATCATCCACAATAAATATTTTCGTCTTTAAAATAACCTGCGTGCGCCCGCTGTGGATAGCGAATGCTGTAGCAGGTATAGCACGATACGTGCGTATGTTCAGCTACAGGATTGTATAGATCTACAGATCATGCGAGTTGAGACATGAGCACAGCTAGTCTAGAAATGTACCGCAAAATAAAGCGATTACTTAAACTTAATACATCCATTAAGCCGAAAGATAACCACAGCTGGATATAGGCCTACTCCAAAGATCACTACAACGACCAGCCTTGCGATACTCGCATTCAGCGGATTTCCGTAATCCGCAACATTTTTGTGCGTCGGTCCACCTTCACGCGGGTCTGCTCACACTGCGCCCTCCTTTTTATGGTCACCACTCAAGAGCTCACGGCACCAAAATAATGGTAAAATATAATAACAGGCCCTTTATGAATATGAACAAACTAAGTCACGACCAAAGCTCTGTTACTAATATCACAATTGAATTATCTGCGAGGATTAACCGTAAATTATTATTATATTTTATAGTAACACGGAAAAGTAACGGTACTGATCCTGATGGTAAGCATAGTAAAATCTAAAAACAATGGATACAAACGAATGATCGACATATCAACAATCCTTTGGCGGTCGTCGACCTCGTCGCTGTCATGCCGGCCTAAAAGCCTCTTGCAGCGTATATGCAATGGCTGATCACAGAAAACAACACCTGGTGTATGGTGGTCGCGATCCAGTCGGTCACAATTGTCGTGTCCTAACACAGAAAATATGTATGAATTCCGTATTCTTCAGACGCTGAAACTGTTGTTAATATTTCTATCTAATACAATTCTGAGGATTATCCGTACCTCTGTCGAATTATAGGCTATTATTTCATTAATATATTTTTACAAAGAGCAGCTAGTCTATAGGGCAGTATCAGTTTATACAGGGTATTAGTAGACCGCTCCCGAAAATGAAGACAGACGATAGTATTAATGACACCTTTGATGATGGGATAGAAAAAAAATTGATCCTGATAAAAAAAAATCATATTATTTAAACTTTTTATTAGCATTATTTACGCTCCATCGTGTTAGTACAGCTAAATGAAACTATAATTTCATAAAAAATACATTACTTTACTAAAAAAAAAAACCAGCAATGAAACACAAAATCAAAAACAGCTGATGCTCGGATCAACGAACATCCGGGCGCAGCGTCAATCTTGCGCTGCACGCAACTAACAATCAAATAAATACTTATTTACAACATTTGTCTAAATAACTAACTTATCTACTTTGCCACTGTGCTAGTCTTTACCTAGCCACTTTCTTTCGAATTCACCGGTTGAATAAGCTAAGTACCGGGTTCGGTTCACCGCTTATGAAAAAAATACTTGAATGTAATTTTAAAAAGGATAGATTCATGCTTTTTAATCCGTCGTGTAATTATGTTTATTACTCTGATGTATTCAGTTATGTACGGTCTACTCAGATCAGTTCAAAAATAAGTTATAAAAAAAAATTGGTATGAAACAGCTTACCGATCTAAATCCTCCGTGGCCTTATGAGATGCGGCTCAAATTGTGCCCCATTCATTTCGAGGCAGATTTGAGCTCGGCGTTGCGTCTCCTTATGCAGTCGTGGCATCATCGTGGGGTCTTCGACACAGTCCGCATGTAGTTTGTCGAAAACATTCACGATCCTTTGGCGCATTTCGTTAGCACTATCACACTCACGATTAAAAACCCTTTTTTTCACATACCCCCACAGAAATAAGTCTAACGGGGTCAAATCGGGTGGCCGAGGTGGCCAAGCGTGTGGTCCTAGTCTGCCGATCCAGCGATCATCAAACAGCTCGGTGAGGCGTTCACGGACGAACCTTGCCACATGTGGAGGTGCACCATCATGCTGAAACCATGTGCGGCGATATTCAGTCAATGATAGGTCGTCTAAAATGTCCACTATTTGTTCATTTATAATGTTTAAATATCGCTGTCCGTCAAGTCGCTGTGGCAGAAATACTGGCCCTAGTATGCGATCCTTAAATAAACCTGCCCATACATTAACCGACCATCGGGTTTGGTGCCCGGTTTATAGAACTGCGTGCGGGTTCACCTCGGAATACACGTGTGTATTTCTTCGGTTCCACAACCCGTTTCTGGTAAATGTTGACTCGTCCGTCCAGATGACGTGTTCAATGAAATCAGGGGCACGTTGTTGCTGGTATAATAAACCAACGGCAGAAAACTCGCCGGCGGTCGTGATCGCCGGATACCAAAGCTTGCACTTTGTGCACTTTGTATGGCCGCATTCGGTTACGCTTTAACACCTTATGAACTGTCCAGTACGACACACTTGTTCCATTCCGACACCTTAACAATTTAGCAATACTTCGTGTACCTAAGTTCGGATACCGGCGAACGACATCTAAAATGCGCTCCTCGGCCTGAACTGCCACTTGACTTCCAGCTCCTGCCGCTACTGGAACAATGGGTCGATTTTCCAACACTCGCTGAAATGCTGCTGTTATCAGACGAGAGTCAGCCGGATGTCGAGCTGTCGGGAATCTCTCTCAGTAAATTCGCAATGCACGCGAAGCTTTCCCGCGAGCTTCTCCAAGACACATTAACATGTTACCGTATTCACGAGCACTATAAACGTACGCGTTAGGCATTATTAAAACAGAACAATAATAAAAACAACACAAACTTAACAAGATACACAAAATGTAACAATAAAATATTAACAAGAATTTAAATATCAATACGATTGAACGAATATCTGTCGCTCATGCGCGCATGAAAGTCTAAATGAAACTGTCTCAAAAACTAAAAATACTAAATTGAATAATCAATCCCGCCAAAACAAACCTCTCCTTTGGCGGTGAGCCGCGGCCGCCGTTGACGGCACTTTGTACATTTCCACAGATCGATAAAGCGTTAGACATTCCCAATTTTTATTTTATAAGCTTAGCTGTTATTTATAAAAACTATTTAATCTTTTTATTATTGATTTTATACAAGAAAATAAAAATGAAATGGTACAGAATAATTTAATAGTTGAAATTAATTGCAATTACGATAGTCAATTAATCTATCAGAATGAATTTAAAATAGAATTCTTATATTTTATGTTAACACACTTCCGTTTTCAGTCCGGCCAATACTTTAATTTGAAAACAGGTAGATACGTCACACCTATCGAAAATTACGGCCGGCAGCTGGCGATCGCACTAGTACTTATTTACAACATTTGTCTAAATACCTACTTTGCCACTATGCTAGTCTCTACCTAGCCGCTTTCAATCCGATCAAAGTACCGGGTTCGATATCCCACTAATTAAAAAAATACTTCAATTAAATTTTAGCAAGGGTAGAGTCAAGATTTTTAATCCATCGTCTATGTTTAGTAGTATTCTGATGTATTCAGTTATGTATCAGATCAGTTCAGTACTGATTTGGGCCAGGCGTTGAGATAGCTAAGTGCCGGGTTCGATTCTCCTCCAAAGTACGCAATGACGAAGTTGGAATGTCAATTCTAAAGGAACCTTGTGACGTAGAATCTGCACATACTAAATTAATTATTGTCACTACTGTGTTTTGTTTTGTAAGATTCAGAAATACACACCGTAAAATTTTCCTCATTTTTTCTATCTAACTCTGTTTAGGTTTTTCGTACTTTCGCTCATTTTAGTCGTTCATTTTACACACACACCGGCGGTGACACCGCGTCACCGCGCTCTCCCCGTGCCAGCGCGCCAACATAGCACTGGCACGCGGCCGCCGCCGCGGCCTGCTGGTGTAGGTACTAAATTTGCAAGCGACATAAAAGAATTAGAGGCGGCGCCGGCGTTCACGATAAAACTTGCAAGTAATTTTTGTAAGTACCTACCTGTTTTCAAATTAAAGTATTGGCCGGACTGAAAACGGAAGTGTGTTAACATAAAATATAAGAATTCTATTTTAAATTCATTCTGATAGATTAATTAACTGTCGATCATATTGCAAATAGTTTCTTCAACTATTACATTATTCTGTACCATTTCATTTTTAATTTCTTGTACAAAATTGTAAATTTTTTAATTGTGTACGTGATATTCCAATTAGGTTAATTTAATATTCTAATATCATTTTTGTAGTAGCGAGCTTCTTGTTACGTCAGGGTACAATTGATTGTATAAATGTATAAAAGGAGTTTTTGGCGGGATCTTGAAGTGACATGTTGTGGTTGTTATTTTTAATTCATTTACTTAGGTTTTGACCCTATATTATGTAATATTGGTGGCGTTTTGCGTGATATAGTTTGGTTTTGTGCATAAGTGAGGTGGATTATAAATATAAGCTGAAAGCATTCATTCTGAGATCCAACAAAAATTCCCTAGAAAGTTCTAACAAGGGAGCCACCATCTTGTTAGGCTATTGAGTCGTCATAACACTTGACAATATATTTCACTCGACAATGGCAGTAATGGTCTTCATTAAAGAGGACCGGTTGCCAAGTTAGGAAGAGGAAGAAGAAGAAGAAGAAATGTATAAAAAAAATTGAATTATAACTTCTAAATTCCATATGAAGACTAGTCAGTAGGGATAACTAAACTGAAATAATAGTCGTGAATGTAGGTATAACGGTTTATCGATCTGCGGAAAAGATCAAAGTGCCGCTTTCGACGCTAACGAGGGGCTACTGCAAGGAGGCGGCCCGCGGCGCTTTATTTCTTTTGGCGGGGTTGATTATTAAGTTTAGTATTTTTAGTTCTTGAGACAGTTACACTTTGACTTTCATTTCATGTGCGCGTGCGTGGGCGACAGATATTCGTTCAATCGTATTGTTAACTAAGTTCTTGTCATTATTTTATTGTTACGTTTTTTGTTTCTTTTTAAGAATGTGTTGATTTTATGAGAGTTTTGTTTTAATAATGCCTAACGCATACGTTTATAGTGTTCGTGAATACGGTAGCATGTTAATGAATAATGTGCCTTGGAGAAGCTCGCGGGAATGCTTCGCGTGCATTACGAATTTACCGAGAGTGATTCCCGACAGCTGGACATCCGACTGACTCTCGCCTGATAACAGCAGCTATTCAGCGAGTGTTGGAAAATCGGCCCACTGCCTCAGTAGCGACAGGAGGTGGAAGTCAAGTGGCTATTCAGTTCGAGGAGAGCATTTTTGATGTCGTTCGCTGAAATCCGAACTTAGTTAAACGAGGTATTGCTAAATTGTTAAGGCTTCGAGATGTAACAAGTTTGTTATACTGGACAGTTTCCAAGGTGTTAAAGCGTAAACGAATGTGCCCATAAAAAGTGCACAAAGTGCAAGCTTGGTATCCGGTGAGAACGATCACTGGCGAGTTTTTTACCATTGGATAAGACCCGCAACAATGTGTGCCTGGTTTCATTGAACACGTGATCTGGACGGACGAGTAGACATTTACAGGAAACGGGCTGTGGAACCGAAGAAATACACACGTTTATTCCGAGGTGAACCCGCACGCTGTTCTACAAACCAGGCACCAAACCCGATGGTCGGTTAACGTATGGGCAGGTTTATTTAAGGATCGCATACTAGAACCAATGATTCTGCCACAGCAACTTGACGGACAGCGATATTTAAACCTCATAAATGAACAGTCGGAGGACATTTTGGACGATTTATCATTAGCTGAATATCGCCGAAAATGGATTCAGCATGATGGTGCACCCCCACATCCTCAGATTCGTCCGTGAGCGCCTCACTGAGCCATTTGATGATCACTGGATCGGCAGACTAGGACTATACTCTTGGCCACCTCTGTCACCCGATCTAACCCCGTTAGTCTTCTTTCTGTAGGGGTATGTGAGAGAATGTGCTTTTAATCGTAAGTGTGTTAGTGCCAACGAAATGCACCAAAGGACCGTGGATGTTTTCGACAAACTACGTGCGGACTGGGTCGAGGACTCCACGATGATGCCTGCATGAGGATACGCAACGCCGAGCCCAAATCTGCCTCGAAATGAATGGGGCACAATTTGAGCCGCATCTCATAAGACCACGGAAGCTTTAGATCGGTAAGCTGTTTCATACCTACATTTTTTATAAATAACTTAGTACTGAACTGATATGAATAGGTACATAACTGAATACATCAGAATAATAAACATTCTTACACGATGGATTAAAAAACATGGCTCAATGCTTGTTAAAATTTTATTTAAGTATTTTTTTCATTCGCGGGGATTCGAACCCGTTACTTTTTTAATTCAACCGGAGAATTCGAATGAAAGTGGCCAGGTAGACACTAGCACAGTGGCAAAGTAGATAAGTTAGGTATTTAGACAATATTGTAAATAAGTATTTGTGCGATCGCCAGCTGCGGGCCGCGTGAGAATGGCACCGCGCCGCGCTCGCGCTGGACTGGCGCCGCGACGCGCCGTGCCTGCGCGTTATTTGACCCGAGCAATCAGCTGTATTTAATTTGGTGTTCATTGCTGGTTTTTTTTAGTAAAGTATTGTATTTTTTTGTAAAATTCTCGTTTCATTAAGTTGTACTAACATGATGGAGCGTAAATAATGCTAATAAAAAGTTTAAATAATATGATTTTTTTTAAATCAGGATCATTTTTTTCCGTCCCATCATCAAAGGTGTCATTAGTACTATCGTCTGTCTTCATTTTCGGGAGCGGTCTACTAATACCCTGTATAATTAGATCGTTTTTTCTTTAAATATTTACCTTGAGTTTTACAAACCACCTATTATAAATGTCCCGTTGCCTCCCACCGTAATTTTAAATGCCACGACCCAACTGGTACTAACTTAATTATTTCTAATAAATTTTGTATTGATATCGCTCTCTATTTAAAAAAAATTAAACACAACATAAACCTAATTATTAGTTTCGTGTTTCATTAACATGTGTTGTGTTACTACAAGTAATTATAAACAATTTCTTTATTCTCTCATTTTAAAAGTAATTTATTTAATAACTGTTTACTGGATATCATCAATCATAATAGCTCTCAAAATTGTTTCAAACTAATAAACAAAAACGACATTGACGATTGTAATTATTTCTAACTGCGCCATAATATCATAATGATAGACAAATTAAACTTAAGTCTAGACCACACTGTGAGTTTTTCACCATACGCGGAAAAAATATGTGGAGAGTTTTACGCACGAACACGAATCAAAGAAATCATGATAACAAAATAGCTTTAGTAGATGTCGTTTGTGTTAAATTGACATAACTTAATAAAAATTATATAAAAATTAATAGAACGTGCGAAAAAAAAAACTATTTTAGTTACATTACCTTGTTAACGATCGTTTATGTAACGGGAAAATATGTGTGAGTGTTTGCTTTTTGGTCCCATAAACGCTTCTAAACCATTAATCCAATTGTGATAAAACCGGGTATGGTAGATAATGGTCCAATAACCCTGGTACAGATGTCGCTATAAGTTAATAATTGAAAAAAAGCAGGTACTGTTAAGCAAATAAGCAAATACCAGGGTCTTGATATTATCGTCCCAGGAGGATCTTTTTAAGCCTGGTGCACAAAATTAGCAAACTCCAGGGACCGTAATCCGTTTTCCGCCCCGTAAGACGACCTTTTTTTTCTCCTCAGTGAACATAACACAAGGAGACTTGATCGATGTTGAAAATTGATATTGTTGCTTACCAGCTTAATGTTTACCTGGTACATAACCCTGAAACCGGGCATTTATAGCAGGGATCTGGTACGTCTATCCCCGGATGAAACTTTGTGAGTTATTGTGCAAAAACGCCTGACTACAGGCCTATAGATGTTATTGTAGAGCCCACTCTTAAAGTAAAATATTTAAAAAAAAATAGCCGTCATGGGACGCCCAGCAGATATGTAACCTTTAAGTGAATATAAAAAAAAAAAAAAAAATCACAGGATGATACCGAAACTCGACAAAGCAAAAGAAAATCACTGTAAAGATAATTATTTTTTTATTATTATAAATGGTGGTCGTGATACCTACCAACCGTTTACCGCACCGCGGCGTGAAACTTCAACTTAACTGAAACGCTATCACCAACTCATCACAGCATCACCTTTGTGGTGACGATGGGCTCCCAGGTTACTCAGTCGTCGGGGTCACCATATAAGGCATAATAAAATAAATGTTTTATGAATGACAATGGTTCCTTTTTGATGTCATAAAATTTATGACGGGCTCTTCAATAAAAAGTTTTGTCCATCTAAAAAGTATGAATGATAAAGATTATGCAATAGTTCTCTGTGCAAATGAATATAGAATAATCAATAGCAGAGAAAATTCATCAATAGTTAATTGGTGTATAACAATACTACTTTTGACTTTCATATTTGAATTTGACACTTTTGACAGTGTTTGAATCAGAATTAGAGGCGAGCTATACTTGTTATTCCTGTTCCTGTTCCAGAGAAATAACAGCTCCAGTAATCTGCTCCAAAATAACAGTCTGTTATGCTTTAATAGGGATATGTGACGTAGTAACACTTGTAACCATAGATTAATAAAGTATACATCGTCAACTCTAAACCGTATGCACTATCGGTCTACCGTATAATTATAACGAATAACATTCAATAGATTAATTGAAATCAAACAATCAATCAATCAATCCATCAATCTATCAATCCATCAATCACTTATTCCATCACTCATTCAATCCTTTAATCAATCCATCAGTCCACCAATTAATCCATCAGTCCATAAATCAATCAATCCATCAATCAATCCATAAATAAATCTATCAATGAATCTATCGGTCTATCAATCAATCCATTTGTCCGTCGATCAATCCACCGATCAATCCATCCCAATCAATCCATCAATCAATCTATCAATTAATCCATCAATCGATCAAGCAATCTATCAGTCCATCAATGAATATATAAGTCGTCAATAATAAACATTTTTACGTTATTATACAGAAAATTATGTTCCAAACTGAAACAGTAACACTCTCTTGAATAGGTACGTAAAAACAGCCTGTTCCTTTTAGAGGTATATTAGATATACCCGTTTCTTTTTTCATCTGTTCCGATAAATACGCCTGACTAGTATGTGGAACAGGTTGTATTTAGTAACAGTTTTTACTGATATTAGATAGTGGTTCTAAAATGTTACTTGTAAAAACCTGTTATTTTTAACTGTTCCGATATATACGCCTCATTCCCAGTATTTAACATTGTTTTAGCCACAAATATCAAATAAAAATGGCTAAATATTATATATTTCCATATCATAGCACTTGTTTTCACACATCTACAGTGCTGCTGGAGAATCAGTATTTCATGATTTGTTTCTGATGGCTGTATTTCAAATGTTGTGGGGGAAAAGATTATTAAAATTTAGCATCCTGAGAGCAGTAAAGAAAAAGTAGGTATAGAAATAAGACAAGTTTCCATACACTTAATTGTTTAATAAGAAAAAGAGAATACTTAAAAACTGCTTTCCTCGTTTTTAAAAAATCAGAAACATCAACGTCTAGTGAGTGTTGTGTTGAATAAACGTATAATCAATAAATATATCGTTTTAAAGTTATGAACTTGTGTTTGTTTTCAAGCCAAATTTTTGGCCACATCCTAGGGTACGAAATTTGTAACATTCTAGCAAGTACATCAAAGTTCTAATTTGATAGTTGTAGTGTTGTGACCAAATAAGTAATGATATCGATCGCATATATCGATGACGATGACGATTCATCAGATTTTCATTAAAATAAATAAATAAAGATTACCTGTCGTTATAATTATTTCGTTTTATTGTTGAGTACCTACCTATACCTACTTATTTTAAACAGCTTCGAAATGTTTGAAGAAGTTGACATTATCAATCAAGAATTAATACGTGTAACATATTGTAATGAAATATAATATTAGTTAATAAATTTGTACAAAAGTATCCGGCAATAGTTTAGTTTCTTACCTTTTGTAAAAAAATATCAGGTCTGTTATCGTGTTACATTTATCGATATAGCTCCATCCCTTTCCGTTTCTCCGACTTTGGTATAACCTTGTATGTGTGTAATCGTCATATTTTTATAAAATAATGCATACATAATGTAAAAACGACGCTCGTTCAAGTTTTTACAGGAGCTTTCATTGAGAAAATAATGAACATAGACGGCCATCTTAGAACAATCGTTTTGTTTCCTTAGCGAGGTGATTTACACATATTCACAGACGATACATATTCACAACTTATCTATACATACCAATTTATACATTTCATTCATGATTGATATCTCCATCGCATTTACTCTTGAAGTGGCCTAATGAGCCGTCCGCTACCCATCTCTTTCCCTCATTATATTTGTATAAATGATACTTGTCAAATGTTGTACATAAATAAATATTATTAATAAATTATTATTACATGTACATACATAACTACAGATTAAAATATATTATGAAAAGGAGTCCCTTTAGGCAAGGTTCCGAAGATATTGGCAGCGTTCCCCCTTTGAATAGCTAGACTAATTCTTTGTCCGAGGTAGCTGCCAGCTCTTCGGTCTCCTGTGATGTCGACTAACCTTTTTACTATTTTCTTAAAAAGCCTTGTAGCGCTAGGACCCCACGGGCCAAGGGTCTCGACGCCGAATGGGACAAAATCATATTCAGAGCCCAGACCCCTGTATTTGCATGCCTTAGCTTTTTCAGCCGCCTCACAAGCCACACCAGCTCTGTTGCTGGTTCCAAGTAGATGGGAAGGGGCCAGCGTGTCTGAACAGGTTGCATCCCATACTAGCACCCAGCCCATCTTCCATGGAACCAAACTCATACCGTCCGGTCTCTTGCAATACCAGTCGGCTCAAGTAAACTTGGAACGTTGACGGTGGCAAGTGACCGGCGTATGATATCGTTAAGTGCGGCATGTCTCGAGAAGCGGCCTGCACTTTTTTGACATGACAGTCCGTGATGTCCTAGCTTGTCGACATCACTGCCACAGGGACATTTATGAAGAACTCAGACCGGAACCCCAAGCCGTAGACAGGTTGCGATTCGGAGCGTGTCAGGTTCAAGAAATGTTCCTGTATTTGACGAAGGATACGCTTGAAGCCAGTAGCCGGCCTCATGCGCACCCACGGCCAAAAGCCTAGCACGCGCCGAACCCGTACTACTTGTCAAATTACGTTAGTGATGAGTCATAGATTTAAATCGGTACTTTACGGTAAATAAGTAAACTAGTGATGCATTTTCGTGTCAATCCGTATTTTACTAGATAAATTACCGGTTTTTATCGATATTTTTGCGACGGCAACCATTTTACCAGATTTATCAAACCGAGTCTTAAAATAAAACAAACGTAAGGATTACATAATATTTATTCTTATTGGGATTTACAAATATTAACATGCCATAGATCTTTCCCTTCATACTTCACGGGCTTAGGACCGGCTTTATGCATTGTTTTAAAACCTCAGACCTAAAGAATAACTATATAATCTACGAAATTGTGGATGTGATGTTCTTTGAACTCTGTATAGACGGAGCGCAAGGGAATTTTGGCAGGATCTTGAAGTGTTATGTGGTGGTTTTTATTTTAATTCATACCTTATGTTGGCTCTATATTGTGTAATTTTGGCGACATTTTACGTGATGTAGTTTGGTTATTTTGCACAAGTGGATTATAAATACCTAACTGGGAACATGCATTTTAAGTTCACATAAAACTCCCTGATAAGTTTAAAAATGGAGCCTCGATCTTGTTGAAGCTATGTTTGAATATTGCAAGATAGATAATTACATTTGGGTAAATACTTATTGTTTAACATTGACTTTGGCTGAAATGTGTAAGAACAGTTGCCATTCAATAAAAGAAAGACGGAGCGCATGGAACTAAAAGTGAAACCAGAAAAAAAGGAAATACAAAATAGCTTTAGTAGATGTCGTTTGTGTTAAATTGACATAACTTAATAAAAATTATATAAAAGTTAATAGAACGTGCGAAAAAAAAAACTATTTTAGTTACATTACCTTGTTAACGATCGTTTATGTAACGGGAAAATATGTGTGAGTGTTTGCTTTTTGGTCCCATAAACGCTTCTAAACCATTAATCCAATTGTAATAAAACCGGGTATGGTAGATAATGGTCCCATAACCCTGGTACAGATGTCGCTATAAGTTAATATTTGAAAAAAAGCAGGTATGGTTAAGCAAACACCAGGGTCTTGATATTATCGTCCCAGGAGGACCTTTTTAAGCCTGGTGCACAAAATTAGCAAACTCCAGGGACCGTAATCCGTTTTTCGCCCCGTAAGACGACCTTTTTTTCTTCTCACTGAACATAACACAAGGGGACTTGATCGATGTTGAAAATTGATATTGTTGCTTACCAGCGTAATGTTTACCTGGTACATAACCCTGAAACCGGACATTTATAGCAGGGATCTGGTACGTCTATCCCCGGATGAAACTTTGTGAGTTATTGTGCAAAAACGCCTGACTACGGGCCTATAGGCTGAGAGCAGTAAAGAAAAAGTAGGTATAGAAATAAGATAACTTTCCATACACTTAATTGTTTAATAAGAAAAAGGGAATACTTAAAAACTGCTTTCCTTGTTTTTAAAAAATCAGAACCATCAACGTCTAGTGAGTGGTGTGTTGAATAAACGTTTAATCAATAAATATATCGTTTTAAAGTTATGAACTTGTGTTTGTTTTCAAGCCAAATTTTTGGCCACATCCTAGGATCCGAAATTTGTAACATTCTAGCAAGTACATCAAAGTGTTTGGCCACTTCTTGTTTCCTTGACTAGGCAACACTGCTCATTCCTAATCACTAAAATAATCAGTTTAATATTAGTTATAGAGAATATTAGAATTAGTGTGTCAGGCAAGCTAATTAGCTCCTAAATAATATTAGTGAAGTTTATTTATACTATTTCCATTTCTTTATTTTCTCGATGACAGTTCTAATTTGATAGTTGTAGTGTTGTAACCAAATTAGTAATGATATCGATCGCATATGTCGATGACGATGACGATTCATCAGATTTTCATTAAAATAAATAAATAAAGATTACCTGTCGTTATAATTATTGCGTTTTATTGTCGAGTACCTACCTATACCTACTTATTTTAAAACAGCTTCGAAATTTTTGAAGAAGTTGACATTATCAATCAAGAATTGATACGTGTAACATATTGTAATGAAATATAATATTAGTTAATAAATTTGTACAAAAGTATCCGGCAATAGTTTAGTTTCTTACCTTTTGTAAAAAAATATCAGGTCTGTTATCGTGTTACATTTATCGATATAGCTCCATCCCTATCCGTTTCTCCGACTTGTATGTGTGTAATTGTCATATTTTTATAAAATAATGCATACATAATGTAAAAAAGACGCTCGTTGAAGTTTTTACAGGAGCTGTCATCGAGAAAATAATGAACATAGACGGCCATCTTAGAACAATCGTTTTGTTTCCTTAGCGAGGTGATTTACACATATTCACAGACGATACAAATTGATACAAATCAGAGATAAATATACAAATTCACAAATTATCTATAGATACCAATTTATACATTTCATTCATGATTGATATCTCCATCGCATTTACTCTTGAAGTGGCCTAATGAGCCGTCCGCTACCCATCTCTTTCCCTCATTATATTTGTTTAAATGGTACTTGTCAAATTACGTTAGTGATGGAATCATAGATTTAAATCGGTACTTTACGGTAAATAAGTGAACTAGTGATGCATTTTCGTGTCAATCCGAATTTTACTAGACCAATTACCGGTTTTTATCGATATTTTTGCGACGGCAACCATTTTACCAGATTTATCAAACCGAGTCTTAAAATAAAACAAACGTAAGGATTACATAATATTTATTCTTATTGGGATTTACAAATATTAACATGCCATAAATCTTTCCCTTCATACTTCACGGGCTTAGGACCGGCTTTATGCATTGTTTTAAAACCTCAGACCTAAGAATAACTATATAATCTACGAAATTGTGGATGTGATATTCTTTGAACTCTGTATAGACGGAGCGCAAGGGAATTTTGGCAGGATCTTGAAGTGTTATGTGGTGGTTTTTATTTTAATTCATACCTTATGTTGGCTCTATATTGTGTAATTTTGGCGACATTTTACGTGATGTAGTTTGGTTATTTTGCACAAGTGGATTATAAATACCTAACTGGGAACATGCATTTTAAGTTCACATAAAACTCCCTGGAAAGTTTTAAAAATGGAGCCTCGATCTTGTTGAAGCTAAGGTAAAGTCACTAGTAGTTGACCATGTACCTGTAGTTGACCGCTAATGCACATAAACCGTTATAATAAGAATTCGCGGCAATTTTTAAAACTCATTCGTTAATAAGTAGTCAGTGCTGCCATCTGGCCAACTAAGCGCGAAAATCGCGCATCCATATCTGTCAAATATAGAAAATGGCTGCCAGTTGATTGTTGAGTGACGGACCATAAAATCAATAAATTCGTTTTTTGTTACAATATTCGTAGAGATTGAAAAAGTTTGAAGCTAAATACTAGGAACTTTGTCACCTTGTTGACGGTAAGTGTTTTTCGTATCTTGTTCGTTTATGGTTTATTTAAATGACAGGGTAATTAAAATTTGAAGATTTGTTGACAAAATTGAGATGTGGGGGTGGTCCACTACTGATTCCGTTTGACTGTGATTTTCTAGTAATTGACCATGGGGGTCAACTTTTGATTGAATTTCTTTAGTAGTTGACTAACTTTATGGTACGAATTTATGGCTATGGTCTATTACTAAAACCAATTTTTCATCTTGTAGATGCCTGGGAAAAAGGGCGCATTCCTAAATTATACTGAAGCTACAATGCTTGCAGCAGTGAACGATGTTCGTCTTCATAAAACACCAATACGAACGGCTGCAAAAAAGTTCGGTGTACCAAGAATAACGCTTACAAATAAAGTAAAAGGGAAGTCACCGATGGAACGAAAAATGGGTCCGACATCCATTCTTACACCAGAAGAGGAGCATAAAATATGCGACTGGGTGCAAAAAATGGCAAAAGCGGGTTTTCCTGTGACAACCGAAGAGTTAATTGTGAGTGTAGAGAAATACTTAAAGGAAATAAAACGTCCATGTGTCTTATTCAAGCATGGAAGACCAGGTAGAACATGGGTAAAGGCATTTATTCGGAGAAATCCAACGATTTCCATGAGGATATCACAAAATTTGACAGCATCGAGAGCCAGGGTAACAGGTGCTCACCTATCAGAATGGTACAAACGTGTGTATAAGGAGTTGGAAGATAGTGGCCATGCTGATATATTGAATGATGCATCGCGCATTTTTAATTGCGATGAGACAGCATTTTTTTTGGCACCAAAAGGACCTAAAGTGCTTGCTAGGAAAGGTGAAAAAAATGTTTACCAGCAGGTAAATGCTGATGACAAGGAATGTTTAACTGTGTTGGTAACTGGAAATGCAAACGGTTCCCTAGCCCCTACCACGGTATTGTTCAGCTATAAGCGGATACCTCAAGAATTTGCAGATAACTTTCCTTCAGACTGGGGTATAGGAAAAACCGACTCAGGATGGATGACGTGTGAAGCATTCTTTGAATTTGTGGCTGATATATTTTATCCTTGGCTGATTAAAAACGAAATAACTTTACCGGTTATTCTATTTGTTGATGGGCACATATCTCATTTATCACTTCAAACTAGCCAGTTTTGTGAAGAAAAAGGAATCGTGTTAGTAGCACTCTACCCTAATGCAACCCATTTAATTCAACCAATGGATGTGGCAGTATTTAAGCCACTAAAAGAAGCCTGGAGGAGGCATGTACAAAATTGGAGAATAGATAAAATAAAAAATGACGAGCCTCATATGCTTAAGAAAAAAGATTTTGCTAAGTTATTGCACGAGGTAATGGGCAATACCATAAGTAAATCAATTTTGGCAAATGGATTTAAGAAATGTGGCTTATTTCCGTGGAACCCATTGGAGGTAAAAGTCCCACGAGAGTGTTAGCGAAAACCAGGACATTAGCGAACAAATTCATTATCTGAAAGGTGGCTTAAATTTTTTAAACGAATCTATCAGTCCCGAAAAAATTGTAGCATTTGATGCAACTCTGGATGAATGGTCAGGTGATTTGGCTGATTTATCGCTGTTTAATTTGTGGAAAAAAATAAAAGATGAACTGAAAAGACTACAACAATTAAACCAAATTATTGATTCTACATTAGAAGGGGTTGAATCGTTAGGTGTTTCTGTAGAAGAGGCCCAATTATGTGATCTGAATTTTGAAGGATTTGACACATCAGGCATCACCATCGATGCGTCAGCATCTAACAATAATAATGGTGTTTTGGAAACCACAGCAACTGCGTTACCTAATACTGTTGATGACAACATGTTAGTTACAGTCCCAGGATCACCAACAATTAGCGTTGTTGAAGGTGCACTTAAAACCACTATAGATCAATCGGACATCATTGCTCCTACTGACATGCATGAAATCATGCCAAAACCGTCAACTAGCGCTGTTACTGATGAATTGAATTCCGGTATCGATAGTGTTATTAGCACTATTTCTGACGCTGTACCGGATAATGTTCCCAGTCCCTTTAAAAAACATTTCTTTTACAAGCCTCATATTAAAAAGGAAACGCCTAAATCACGTCCCAAGGAAAGAATACCCACTATTGTTTCAGGAAAAAGTTATCAGGAATATCTACAGAAGAAATTAAAGCAAAAAGAAGATCTTGAACGAATAAAAGTAGAAAAGGCTGCTGAAAAGCTTAGAAAGAAAGAAGAAAAAGAGTCATTAAAGAGAATCAAGACTCTCACAAAATTAGAATCAACCAAAATAAAGCGGGTAAAAAAAACCTGCGATTCTCTTCCTCCAGTTCAGACTCGGATGCTGTGGTCTCTTCAGGAGAAAGTGTGATTGAGTCAGAAAATGAGATTGAAAGAGAATCACCAATTGTGGGTTTAAAACCCCCGCAAAAAGTAGATGGAGAATTTGTTATATTTAAGTACGACAATAACTTTTATCCTGGAAAAGTACTTAAAGCTACGAAAAAAACAGCAACAATCTCATCTATGAAATCAAATGGTTGTTTGTGGAAATGGCCCGAACATAAAGATGTGCTCGACTATCCCTGAGATGCAGTAGTTGCTCATATAGAGGCTCCCAAGACCAGTTCTACGAGAAATGTATTTGATGTTCCAGAGATACATTCCTTGATATAATTTTTTAAGTTTAATGCCCATAACACAAACATTCAGGACCATAATCCCTTTGGCAAAAGTTTGATGTTTACGCTTTGTGTTTGACAGTGTCCTTTTGTTTTATAACCATCTGTCGGATCTTTTAGAACCTTGTTTTTATGTAAATTATAGGCATAAAAGGCCTAATTATTATTATATTTCAAATAAAACGTTTACTTTTCATCTTATTTAACAAATAACCCGATTAAAATTGTAGCATCTGAGTGGTCACCTACTGATGCAAAATATGGTCATCTTCTAGTTTTTAAATGGTCAACTACTAAATTTCTAATATTGGAACATTTTTATATTTTTTTAATTTTATTTGACTATTGTACGTGGTAAAATGTTTGTTCATATGTTAAAACACTTTTCACAGGGTTTCCAAAAAAAGAAACTTACTGAATTCTTATGATAATTAAAGTCAAACATTTAAAAAGAATATTCTGTCTCCGTAAGTGGTCATCTACTGATGCTTTTACCTTATGTTTGAATATTGCAAGATAGATAATTACATTTGGGTAAATACTTATTGTTTAACATTGACTTTGGCTGAAATGTGTAAGAACAGTTGCCATTCAATAAAAGAAAGACTGAGTGCATGGAACTAAAAGTGAAACCAGAAAAAAAGGAAATACAAAATGGAACATTATTACAATTAAATGATCATAAGAATAAAAATATTACCATAAAACAATAGTTATTAAAAGTATATAAAATAAGTTTCTTAATATGAATCATGAATGTAGGCAAAAAGTACAGAAATAACAGAATTTATCATCAATATAAAAATCAATCACTCACAACGTATTTCTCAATAATATTACAGACAGGGAAAACAAATTCATATTACAATTAATTAATTAAGATCATAAGAATAAAAACATTACAAAATATTAACATAAAACAAAAGTTATTAAAAGTATACTTAAAAAATAATTTTCTTAATATGAATCATGAATGTTGTTAAAAAATACACTAGACAAATTTGCATGCTTCATAAAATATTTGTATGAATAATTAGTGAATATTACACATAATGCCTAATGAAGTAATTAGAAACAAAGAAAATATGCTAGATTATTTATATTACATACTAGAATTATATAATTATTATTTACCTTAAAAATCATAACAATACATGTGAGTATATTCATGAATCTTTTAAAAAAAAATTTATAATTGATTCTGATTTAATCAATCAATGTTATATTATGTACATTAGATAACTAAGAACATTACCTAATAATAACAATGAATTATTAATAATATATTAAAACTAGTAGTAGTACTATATTTTAAAAACAATGTAAACAAAATTTGCATACTCGTTAGAATTAACTATGAGGCATACTGAAGGAATTCTGTTAGTAATTGCAAAGTAATATATTTTGCAAAGGCATAGATATAGGTATCTAGATCCAGTAATAATATATCTATACATAATAATAGTTAATAGAGGAATTAAAATAAAGACAATTTTAGTTGCAGAAACTATGATAATAATAAGTAGTACCTATACAGTTAAATATGATTTTGTAGTACTATGCCTTCTAACTGATCTGTAACTAAAGCCTTTTGTAGCTTTAGTAGGGATTAAACTTTCCATTTCTACATCTTTAGATCTGGAATCAATATTATGCATTCGTCTGTTAAAATTAATGCACCATTGTTTTACTTGCATTCTAATAAATAACAAATAACCAAAAAGCTTTGAGAAAGTTTCTTTGTGCATCTCACAATTGTACAATTTAGTATAAATTTTTTGTTCCAATGAACATTCTCAGGGGGAATAAAATTCTCTATGAATTCAGTGTCGTCAGTTTGAAAATTATCAATGTATGATCCATATTTTTATTGGTTTACTAAATTTTGAAGGGTACCTTACATTTTGTCATCATCATTAGCACAATTTGTAAATAATGACTTGCCAGTAGTGATGTTATTAATTAATAAAGTTTTATAAGCCGAGACAAAGTGAGTACAATCTGGGTTGGTATTGAAATTACCATGTGCTCTTATTAGACCAAAAAATTTTTCTAATGGATCTTGGTTTAGTCGTCTGAGACTTAAAAATTTTACACCCTCAATAGAGCATAAATCAGACCACAGATGTTTCATAGTTTTAATATTATGCATAAAATGCTTCAGTGACAAAGGCTTGCTTTCCCTTTCAACGGAAGAATCAAACCGCATTGAATTTAGTTTCTTCACAGCATTATTCTGGAAATCTATGTGTTCAGAATTTAAAGATAGAGCATGTTGCAATTTATAACCAGAGTGACCAAAACCATTTAAACTATCAAACAAATCATTTATAAATAAAAGTATTTCTACTGTGAAAAGATCATTATCAATATCCACATTTGGAATAGAATATTCATGCTCCTGTAGAAAAAGCAGGGACTTCATATAAACTTCAAGCGATGTAGCCACTTGTCTGCTGAATACTTGAGCAGCTAGTTTGACCTGGAAATATACAATAAAGTAATTTTATTTATAAAATAAAAAAATAATGCGGGGCAGAGCAAGTATCCATAATATACAGACGAAGTCGCGGGTACCAGCTAGTGAATATATATTCAGTAGTATCGGAGATGAAAATGACTAAAATATGTTGAGATCTCTTTAGTATGGGCAATCATACATCACTTTTGTCAAGCAGAGTGGTCATTTTATAAACTTCACATGCGACTGGGATTTTAATAATTTTACTTACATAGGTACATAGTGTACATAAATGATTTCACGCCTATACAGGTTGATTTTTGAAATGGGTCAGTGAGAATTTTACTTACCTTCATTTTATCATATGATGTAGGTTTCAAACATGTTTGTCGGTGAGTTTAGTGCTTCTTGCTCGTCCACCATTTCCATCTACTTTATAAAGAATTTCAATGTACTCCCACTTAGCACGCCGATTACCGATGAGAAGATCTTTCTTCTGAAAATTATTGCGAAAACATTTTAGTAAATGAGGTACATAATAGATGTGATATAGCCGGTTACTATTAATGTTATAGGAAACATTATTATCATTGTAGCCTTCACTGCGTAGAAGTTCTCTATTTGAGTCCGATATTAATGACTTCTTAGCTGCAACATTGGCAGAGCTTTGATCACTAACTGTGGCTCTAACTATGAATCCAGCTTTAAAAATTGCAAATACTACCTCCTTGATAATATTCTTTGAAACAAATGTTTTTACTCCATCTCGAGCAAAATAAAATGCGATTACAATTCCACAAATTAACAAATATAAAATGTTTTTAATAAGATTATGAACAACGAACAATGGCAGTTCAATTTGTTTTGTCAATTTTGACAATTCCAATGAAAATGGCGGCCACAGACCAATATGGCGGAATAATCAATTTTTTTTTTTTTTTTTTTTTTAATTTATTTTCCAAAATACAAAATACATATTAAACTATTTTCTAAAATCGCCAAACTGAAAAACAGTTTGTTGGCGAAAAACAAAATGCACTCAAAACAGTATTACATAACATTTAAAACATTATTATATTAAATATTTATTTCAAAAAATGGTGTCTGTCAATGGTCTGTGTCTGGTGTTATGTCAATGAGTATGCCTTTGTGTGAGTGTTTCTTTGTGTGAAAGAGAAACGTAGCGGGTACGCTTATGGATTTTTCCCATGTTGAGTGCAATAGATGCGCGAGCTTTTCGTGTTAAAATTTATATGCGAGTCGACGGAGCCTGAATGAACAATGAACAAAATAATGAAATGGAAATGGTATAGATATGATAGCATGCCAAAAACATTCCAAATTATGTGGATAACTGGAGTATATTCTTTGTTCTGGTTTATACACATTCAGACCATAATCTATAAATTATACTTTATATTAAAATAAAAATATAAAGGCGACACCATTTATGATTCGCTGTTGTTACGCGCTGTTGTGTCTAAAATTCATATTGAGTTATAAAGATAATAATTTTAGATAGTGTGTAAAAGATTAGCGATAACAATTTAAAACGGATTTTAAACGAGTTGTTTGCATGTACTCTTTGTCAAACATCAAAGTTTATACATTTTATCGACGTTTTTGTGCTAATATGAAAGTCCACAAGAATAAAAGTGTAACAGATGAACAACTTAGAGAATATTTTCCCGATTTACCATCCGGACCTTTGGATAAATATAGGAGAGCGGCATCTTTTGATTGGCGCCGTATGAAGCTAGTTTATGAGACTTTAAGTACTATAAAATTAAAGGTAAATTTATTTGTTATATCTATCAATACATACTACTTTGTTAGAAAAACAAAACAAATAATGGCTTAGTGGTAGTGCACTTGGACACAATGTAGATTGATCTAGGCTTTGAATCCTATTATGAGGAAAGCTTTTAGTGAAGGAAAACATTGAGATTTTTTCTTTTTTATACAACAAGCTTTTAAACAAGTGTATAGCCTGCCTGGTGGTAAGTGTCTACCATGTTGACTATGGATGCTTGTAATGCCTGGTATCACTAACGTGTGACTTATACATGTTTTAAAAATCATGATCTCTACATTATAATTTTCATACAAATATATTATTAAGAGCTAACAAATAATAGCAACATAATATTCATAAAGGTAAAATAGCATGGTTTGTTATTTAATTTTTTATTTATTTTACATATAATAAATATTAAAATCTGGGTGATGGAGTAATGCTCAGTATATAAAAAAAAGAAGAAAAACACCAATGTAGATAAACTTGGAAAGTAAAACATAATCTAAATACAAAATTTCATCCAAATTATTGGAACTGTTTCCATGAAACCAAATACATATCTATGTATACAAATAAATACAATACATACCAAATATATATATAATTAGATTTTTTTTTCATTGCAGCATGAAATGTGGACTTTTATGGAGAACCATCCGTTATTCCAAGACACGGCATCAACACAAAGTCTTGATGAACAAAGACATATAACAACTAAGCGCATGTATACACTGTTCAATGAAAACTTTATGCCTGTGGAAAAAGTAAGTTCTAAATATCATAAATTAACACACTTTATCCCAATAGTTGAAATATCAATTATTGTGATTTAGGCTATATAATCAACATTCAGAATATATTTTTTGTGAAACTAGAATTATGCTAGATTTATAAAATAAAATAGCTTTGGATCAATAAGTGCACCTATGACTGGGCACAGCCAATAGCATATGCTATGGATAACCAGAAAGGGTCAAGACGGAAAAGGCATATTTTTTCACCTAGCCTCCATCCACCAAGTCCGTACCATGCGATAAGGAACTTTGTTCCAAAAATTTATTTTATCTATGCCCCACAGTTTCACTGTGTTAATTTATTTGACTAACTTTCCACCACTCTACTGTCAACTCACTCGTCTAGCATATTGTTGTTGTCATTTCTGTACTTGTCTACAGCTTTCTGGATTACTTCTTTTTCGTCCTAAATTGGTAACTAGTCTTTGAAGACCATTATTGCCATTATCAAGTGAATATAGTGTCCTGTCTTATGACAATCTCAGTATCCTAACAAGATGGTGGGTCCCTTGTTAGAACTTTCTAGGGAGTTTTTGTGGGATCCCAGGATGCATACTTTTAGTTTATATTTATAATCCACTTCACGTATGCACAAAAACCAAACTATATCCCGCAAAACGTTACCAATATTACATAATATAGGGCCAAAAACCTAAGTAAATGAATTAAAAATAAAAATCAAATCATGTCACTTCAAGATCCCGCCAAGAACTAACTCCCTCCGGATTACTTGATCTGCATGCTTACTGCTACACTCCTGAGAGTCATAGTGTGAAGTTATGTATCCTGTAATTATCTCATAAATATATATATATATAGTTATAAAAAAATTCAAACCTGTCCAGTACTTTTTTTAATAAAACAAAGTTGGCAAACAAGCATAGAGCCAACCTTATTATAAGCGGCTATGTACACGTCTTGTAATAACATAGGTATCACTAGCATGTTACCAACCTTGAACTCCAATTCCCCAAGGAGCTCTGGAAAACCTAGTAATGACAGGAACACAACACTAAGTTAGTTGGCTGCAATCTTCTGTCCGAAACAGAAAGGCGTGGGTTACATGGGAAATTTTTCAAGAATGGTATTCTAATAGTTTTTGCCCATCAGTCAAATCATACTGTGACAGAAATGGGCTTGAACCTAAAGTTATATTACTCTTAGACAATGCCCCAGGACATCCAACCTCACTTGATACGCCCAGAGACTTAAAAGTGTACGTAAAGTTCCTTCCACCAAACACTACGTCAATATTACAACCTATGGACCAGGGAGCAATAGCAAACTTCAAAGCTTATTACCGTCGCCGCACTTTTAGCCAACTAATTCATGAAATTGACGGGGAAGGAAGACAGTCTATGCGAGAGTGGTGGAAGTCATACAACATTATGAAGTCTATTCACAACACAGAAGAGGCTTGGAAGGAAGTTAAAATGAGTTGTATGAATGGGGTGTGGTGTAATCTTTGGCCAGATGTAGTGGAAGCACCTAGAAGAATTGTCCAGATGCAGAGACAAGTGCTTGAAGACATTGCTGCAATGATTGAGGGGTCTGCACTTGAAGATGTCACGGTAGAAGATCTCGTAGAACTTGTAGCAACGCACGACGATCCTATCAGCAATGAAGATCTGATCGAGTTACAGAATAATCCTATCTACGATGAGGAAGAACAAGTAGAAGAGAAAGTTTTATCTTCAGGGCAAATACAAAATTCACTTTCAAAAATTTATTCAGGTTTGGACATATTGCAGAGTATAGACAATAATGATGACCGCGTCTTGACCGTGTGTCAAACAATTAAAAACAGTGTTGGCTGTTATGAACGTATTTTACAAGAACGTAAACTAAACGCTACCCGAAAGACAATAGATGTATTTTTCCGTAAAAAATAAGAGTATGTATTGCATAAAGTATTCCTAGAATTAAAGTGATTGATTAAAATGATTTGTATTTTTTTGTATCAAATTTTGACTATGTTTAATTATAAACCTCGATATACGCGAATTTCAGATAACGCGATTTTTTTCGGAACGTATCCCTCGCTTAAAGCGGGGTATTACTACGCTAGAACTGAGCCACCAGTGCTTAATAACACTAAATGTTTAACCAGTTTAGGCGTCGTCCATTAATCACGTGATGTTTTTAAACAAGGTGATACATGGTAAGGTTTTAGAGTAACCAAAAAATGAAATGCATTTTTTGGTACAAAGTATCTCAAAAATTTTCAGAATATTATCTTTAAATACAGGTATAATCGAACTTAATTCTGGAAAATGAAGCACCATGATAAAAATTTCCAGTAAAAATAAACTGCATATCTCACTACAAGGGGGGAGGCCCTTGTGATATTTCGTGATTTTTTCCGAACCATTTCCCCCCTTTCGAGTCTGACATGATTAATGGACGATCCTTTAGGTTTAATAAAAGTTCAGCAAGTGTGGAAAAAAAATTTCAGGTGATTGAAGACCCTAAGGCATTCTATGCTGAGAATGAAGCCATGTTAATGTTCGACGGCTCAATGGCAGTCAAAATTTCCCTCACCTTCCGTATGTTCAATAACGTTATCATGGGTTCTGGTAGAGATCACCATTACTCCATTATTGAGGATCTGACCAAAGGGAAGATCGGCGGGTGCTTCGCCCTGACTGAAGTTTCACACGGGTCGAACGCCAAGGGCATGCGGACAACGGCAACGTATTCGCCTGAGAAGAAAGGCTTTGTTATGCATAGCGAAGATTTCGAGGCTGCGAAGTTTTGGGTCGGTTGTATGGGTGAGTTGTTTTTTTTTAAAGATTAATACATATCAACGTAATCTCCATTATTTCAAGTGACCATAATCACATTGAGTGCTGTGTTCAAAGAATGTAGTCACACAAAGTCAGAATGGGTGTTATGGCTTGGGCGAAACTCTTAGATCATAGTGACGGATATGTGTTTGGACACAGATTTTAAACTCGAGAGTTGTAAGCTCTCAAACTAATTTGACCCATTGCTCACTTTGAAAATTAAAAAGTTTCAAATGCCCCCCGAAAATTGGTTTATTGAACGATAACTTATTAGAACTTGATTGCTACAAACACGTGACGTGGCACATGAGCTAAGAAAGTTTTCTATATAAATAAAATGATTGAGGTTTGCCGTTATGCATCACCCAAAAACTACTGGATAGATTTTGATTTAATTTTTTAACTTCGTAGTTACTTGGTCCTTATCAAAAATCACGATATCTTCATTCAATAAATAGTTACTAAAGTTTTAAGGAACTACGATTTTTATAAGCATTAGACTCTGTCGTCTAAGCGAACGAAGCCGCTGGATCAGCTAGTGATAAATAAAAGAAAAACAGGCTAGGAATAAGAATTTAAATGAATTACGCCATTATAATAGTAAGTTATTATTTGAAATATGGGGTTTCTAATTCAATCGAACTGTTGGAATACATTTCAGAAAACTATGGATTATTCACAATTTTTATATATGCCAGCACCTGCCTTTAATGCACTCTAAACCTACCATACCAAAAAGCATGAAAAACAAGGGTATGTTGAAAAGATGGAGTTAACTAGTTAGTCACTAGAACATGCCCAAATATCTACCATTCAATATTTACATAAAAAAGTTTTCCTTTACAGAAAGAGTTTAGACTTATTGTAAAACGCCAAACCGCTTTAAAATGTGTTTATTGTAGTAATGACAATGAAATAGAAACAGAAAGTACGAAATAAATTAACATGTATTGAATAAATAAATAAAAGCATTACGTAGCAGAAATTCAATAAGTTAAATAATAAGAATCACTTTTTACAATGAAATTCCAAAGGTTAAATAAAGTACCCGAAATAGATTCTTTGGATACAATCGGCTTGAATAATTTCTAAAGGAACACATTTATAGCATAACTAGCTGTGCCCCGCGGTTTCACCCGCATATAATTTAGAAGAAATCACTGATTGATGATTTATAATACTTCAATAAAGACAATATTTTTGTCGGTCGGCCAGATGGTTACATCGCGACATTGTGCGGCTCGTTCGCGCCGCTAACTACTATAGACATAGACCCGAGCCGAGTGTTGAATTATTTTAATTTTGTATTATCTCTCAAACTATACGTCTAAATAGCATGCTGAAACCTTTACTAGTGTACCATTCAGAAACACCCCGTGCAATGCGAGGCACAGACAAGACAAGTCTACCAGTTGTGTGGCGATCAAACAGAAAGGCGTGGGTTACACGGGAAATTTTTCAAGAATGGTATTCTAATAGTTTTTGCCCATCAGTCAAATCATACTGTGACAGAAATGGGCTTGAACCTAAAGTTATATTACTCTTAGACAATGCCCCAGGACATCCAACCTCACTTGATACGCCCAGAGACTTAAAAGTGTACGTAAAGTTCCTTCCACCAAACACTACGTCAATATTACAACCTATGGACCAGGGAGCAATAGCAAACTTCAAAGCTTATTACCGTCGCCGCACTTTTAGCCAACTAATTCATGAAACTGACGGGGAAGGAAGACAGTCTATGCGAGAATGGTGGAAGTCATACAACATTATGAAGTCTATTCACAACACAGAAGAGGCTTGGAAGGAAGTTAAAATGAGTTGTATGAATGGGGTGTGGTGTAATCTTTGGCCAGATGTAGTGGAAGCACCTAGAATAATTGTCCAGATGCAGAGACAAGTGCTTGAAGACATTGCTGCAATGATTGAGGGGTCTGCACTTGAAGATGTCACGGTAGAAGATCTCGTAGAACTTGTAGCAACGCACGACGATCCTATCAGCAGTGAAGATCTGATCGAGTTACAGAATAATCCTATCTACGATGAGGAAGAACAAGTAGAAGAGAAAGTTTTATCTTCAGGGCAAATACAAAATTCACTTTCAAAAATTTATTCAGGTTTGGACATATTGCAGAGTATAGACAATAATGATGACCGCGTCTTGACCGTGTGTCAAACAATTAAAAACAGTGTTGGCTGTTATGAACGTATTTTACAAGAACGTAAACTAAACGCTACCCGAAAGACAATAGATGTATTTTTCCGTAAAAAATAAGAGTATGTATTGCATAAAGTGTTCCTAGAATTAAAGTGATTGATTAAAATGATTTGTATTTTTTTGTATCAAATTTTGACTATGTTTAATTATAAACCTCGATATACGCGAATTTCAGTTAACGCGATTTTTTTCGGAACGTATCCCTCGCTTAAAGCGGGGTATTACTACGCTAGAACTGAGCCACCAGTGCTTAATAACACTAAATGTTTAACCAGTTTAGGCGTCGTCCATTAATCACGTGATGTTTTTAAACAAGGTGATACATGGTAAGGTTTTAGAGTAACCAAAAAATGAAATGTATTTTTTGGTACAAAGTATCTCAAAAATTTTCAGAATATTATCTTTAAATACAGGTATAATCGAACTTAATTCTGGAAAATGAAGCACCATGATAAAAATTTCCAGTAAAAATAAACTGCATATCTCACTACAAGGGGGGAGGCCCTTGTGATATTTCGTGATTTTTTCCGAACCATTTCCCCCCTTTCGAGTCTGACATGATTAATGGACGATCCTTTAGGTTTAATAAAAGTTCTGCAAGTGTGGAAAAAAAATTTCAGGTGATTGAAGACCCTAAGGCATTCTATGCTGAGAATGAAGCCATGTTAATGTTCGACGGCTCAATGGCAGTCAAAATTTCCCTCACCTTCCGTATGTTCAATAACGTTATCATGGGTTCTGGTAGAGATCACCATTACTCCATTATTGAGGATCTGACCAAAGGGAAGATCGGCGGGTGCTTCGCTCTGACTGAAGTTTCACACGGGTCGAACGCCAAGGGCATGCGGACAACGGCAACGTATTCGCCTGAGAAGAAAGGCTTTGTTATGCATAGCGAAGATTTCGAGGCTGCGAAGTTTTGGGTCGGTTGTATGGGTGAGTTGTTTTTTTTTTTAAGATTAATACATATCAACGTAATCTCCATTATTTCAAGTGACCATAATCACATTGAGTGCTGTGTTCAAAGAATGTAGTCACACAAAGTCAGAATGGGTGTTATGGCTTGGGCGAAACTCTTAGATCATAGTGACGGATATGTGTTTGGACACAGATTTTAAACTCGAGAGTTGTAAGCTCTCAAACTAATTTGACCCATTGCTCACTTTGAAAATTAAAAAGTTTCAAATGCCCCCCGAAAATTGGTTTATTGAACGATAACTTATTAGAACTTGATTGCTACAAACAGTGACGTGGCACATGAGCTAAGAAGGTTTTCTATATAAATAAAATGATTGAGGTTTGCCATTATGCATCACCCAAAAACTACTGGATAGATTTTGATTTAATTTTTTAACTTCGTAGTTACTTGGTCCTTATCAAAAATCACGATATCTTCATTCAATAAATAGTTACTAAAGTTTTAAGGAACTACGATTTTTATAAGCATTAGACTCTGTCGTCTAAGCGAACGAAGCCGCTGGATCAGCTAGTGATAAATAAAAGAAAAACAGGCTAGGAATAAGAATTTAAATGAATTACGCCATTATAATAGTAAGTTATTATTTGAAATATGGGGTTTCTAATTCAATCGAACTGTTGGAATACATTTCAGAAAACTATGGATTATTCACAATTTTTATATATGCCAGCACCTGCCTTTAATGCACTCTAAACCTACCATACCAAAAAGCATGAAAAACAAGGGTATGTTGAAAAGATGGAGTTAACTAGTTAGTCACTAGAACATGCCCAAATATCTACCATTCAATATTTACATAAAAAAGTTTTCCTTTACAGAAAGAGTTTAGACTTATTGTAAAACGCCAAACCGCTTTAAAATGTGTTTATTGTAGTAATGACAATGAAATAGAAACAGAAAGTACGAAATAAATTAACATGTATTGAATAAATAAATAAAAGCATTACGTAGCAGAAATTCAATAAGTTAAATAATAAGAATCACTTTTTACAATGAAATTCCAAAGGTTAAATAAAGTACCCGAAATAGATTCTTTGGATACAATCGGCTTGAATAATTTCTAAAGGAACACATTTATAGCATAACTAGCTGTGCCCCGCGGTTTCACCCGCATATAATTTAGAAGAAATCACTGATTGATGATTTATAATACTTCAATAAAGACAATATTTTTGTCGGTCGGCCAGATGGTTACATCGCGACATTGCGCGGCTCGTTCGCGCCGCTAACTACTATAGACATAGACCCGAGCCGAGTGTTGAATTATTTTAATTTTGTATTATCTCTCAAACTATACGTCTAAATAGCATGCTGTAAAAGGCGAAGTTTATCTTCATTATTAAATTTCTTTATGATGAAGTAACTTTTGGACTTTTTTTATATATTCAATGGCTAATATTTTTGTAGAACATTGTATTGTCGTATCAGTAACCATTAAGCCAGCGCATGCGGTTAAAGCAGTTCGAGAGGGCTTCGATTTACGACTTACGTAACAAAAATCAATATTTAAGGCTAGCTAGAAACTGTAGCCTAATGTTATAATATAACCTATACTATTCCTCTGATCTGGCTATCGTATAAAAAAAGAATTTTTGGAATCCGATTGGTAGTTCCAGATATTAGCGTGTTTAAACAAACAAACAAAAATCCTTTCCGCTTTATTATATTATTAGTATTAGTATAGATTTTACATGTTTTTATTTAATAAGGAATGATTCGTATAATTTATAACCAAAATGTTCTAGTCCTTACCATTTCATATGTCGAACTCTACGTCCCTTTATATTTATTATCATTTATTGGCCGTGCCCTAAAACTGTATAGCCTCTTTAAGCTTACAAACCTTCAAATGAGTTACTAATATAGTACAGTGACTTTAGAGACATTACAATTTTAAAGAGTATTTATTTGCTTATGTTTTTAAGTCAGTTCAACCTTTTTTGTATAAAATCGGATTGAGTTTTCAAACATGTGTCAAAATAAAATGTAATTTAAATCAAAAGCACTAAGGAGTATTGATATCAACTTCGAAGCAAATCACCGCCAAAATAACTTTCTACCCCTTTTTAACCCCGCTAGGGGAAGAATTTCAATGAAATACGAAACACGTCTTCCATCAATTCTGTTAAAAATGGTTTATGCAAAATTTAAAGTAAATTGGACCATGGAATCACGTTGTTCCATACAAACTTTGCCCCTCTTTTCCACCCCCTTAGGGGTAGAATTTCGGAAAATCCTTTCTTATCGGATGCCTACGTCATACATAGAACACACCCTCCAAGTTTCAGGTCTCTACGATCAGCGGTTTAGCCTGTGCGTTGATCCGTCAGTCATTCAGGACAAAGTATTTTATATGTATAGGTATTATTGTTCCATTGTGATGCTTTAAACACAAATTAGTATTCGTTGTTTTGAGTTTTATTAATTTGTCCGCTAGCCGTCTTCTCCCCGCCATTTGCACCTCTACTACCTTTTTTTGGTGGTTTATCCAAACGTATAATTTCGCGAAGGATGTTTTTGCAGATTTACAACTCTAGTCTGTAACACATTCTATTTTAACTTTCTTCTTTCCTAAGTTGGGTATAAACCTCTTTCATTGCATGCTTTTCCCTTCTGTCTAAGTAATCTTTTGGTCTAACAAAGTTCAACACATTGCCGATTTCTAAATTTTCAAATTTTTTCAAGTTTTTATTAAACTTTCTTTGTTGATATGGGTCAAATCAACGAACTCAATTTTAAAATAGTTATCCTCAATCGATTGAGCTCAAATTTTGCATACACGTTTTGTTTGGTTGACTTTGCATGGTTAGCTAAGTAAAGTCATTGTAAATCCAATATAGCGGACGCCCAAAGATGCTGGAACAGTTATTTTTTACGCACCGGCATAATATGGATATCAAATGAAAGGATTTGCTGAGAGGATGAAAAAATAATAATTGATAAAAAATACACTTTTAAAAATAGCTTTTATTCAATATTTTAATAATCTGAAACGCTTGTATAGGGCAAAAGGGAGGAAGGAGAAATTAAAATTAAATAATTTTCTTTCACGACACAGGTTTTACAAATTACATACTTCAATATTGAATAAAAGCTTTTCTATAGTATGAACTATGAAATAGCAAGCGTTTATAAAATCTAACTGATAATTGGTCAATGCAGTCTATAACTATTTCCTAGTTGTGATATTTCTTTCGTAAGTTGTACTATGTACAAATAGTGGGATAGTAGAGAGCCCGGTTTGTTCGCCCTTATAACTAATTTAAAAGGGTTTACAGATCTTTAGAGAGATGCTAACAAAGTTTTTGGATGGGAACACAGAAGTACGAACACCATTCCTATGCGGTAGAAATAAGTGTGACGCTGAAGCTTCCACAATCGAACTCTTTCTAGGTTTCTTTTAAGATCTAAGAAGTAGAACGAGAAAATGATAGAATATTCTCCATATCTATTTTAAAGAAAAATCTATAGAAGTTGTTTACCAATTGCTCTAAAACTTTAACACAACGTTGTTGTGTTCGAATACGCGCGATTTTATATACAGGTGGGCCAGAAAGATTTGCGAATTTAAAAATAAAAAAAATAGGTAAATACAATACACATACACATCTTTATTTCAATTGAAATAGACATCTGGTAAATTTATTTCTTGAAAATTACATCATTCAGGTGTGCACCATCCCGCTGCAAACATTCCTCGAATCTGAACCTCAAATTGGTAAAAACTCGCTGACACATTGAGCGAGGAATAGATGTCATTTCTTCTCGGATATTTATCTTCAACTGGTTAATCGTGACAGGATTATTGGAGTACACTCTACTTTTCAGGTATCCCCACATGAAAGTCCGGTGGCGTTAGATCCGGACTTCTAGGCGGTCATGCAATGTCACTTCGGCGCGATATCAGTTTCCCAGCAAACATCTCGTTTATGGCCGCCAACGAAGCATTAGATGTATGACATGTCGCACCATCTTGTTGCAACCACGTCGCACGATTATAGGCTTCAAATTGTTGCAGTTGCGGAAAGAAAAAATGCCTTAACAAAGCTATGTATCGGTCGGAATTTACAGTGACAGATTGCCTACATTGATTTTCAAAGAAATAGGGTCCGATAGTTCCGTGTGCTGATATGGCCGCCCAAAAGGTTACTTTTGGTGAATGCTGAGGCTTTTGATGTTTTGCACGTGGGTTCTCTGCAGCCCAGTAACGGCAATTTTGTTTATTGATATGCCCATTTAAGTGAAAATGGGCTTCGCCAGAGAACAAAATATTGTTGAAACTCTGAAAGCTTTCTAACATTGTTTCAACAAAAGCTTGTCGTAAAATTGGGTCATTCGTCAGCAATTACTGCACAACTTGAATTTTATACGGGTGCAAATTCAAATCTTTCAACAAAATGCGACGCAAAGATGTTCTGGACACCACAAGTTCAGCTGATAGCTTGCGAGTCGATAGACCAGGATTACGTTGAACTGAAGCTCTAACTTGTGTCTTTCGTTCTTGTTACCTTGGACGTCCCGCAGGCTTCTGTTTGAGAGTCGAACCAGTAGCTTCGAACTTTCTGATCCACGATCGAATCACACTTTCCTTCGGACACTGATTTACGTCATGTAATCCAAACTCACGCCGAAATAAACGTCGAACAATAGCGCAAGAATCGCCATTTTTATAATAATGTTTAACGGAGAATGCACGCTGCGCTCCGGTGAAGCGATCCATCGCGACTAAATTTCCGAGAACCGAGCTCCTCATCCCCACCACCCGCGCAGACCCCGCTCATAAGGTTCGAACGCAAGAGTGTTTTTAAAATCGTACGCATTTCTGGCCCATCGTGTACTTACTTTTTTTTGGATAAAATCAGACTGAGTTAAGCAACGATAAAAGGTATCAGTTGAATAATTTTAAGAGAATAATGTTAAAATACTGTTTCTAAAAAACAAATTCTATAATCATTACTTGGTCCATATAATTAGTCTGATAGGTTGTGGTAATGAATAGCATTGAACTAGAAAATAGAAACGGAGATAATTTAGCGAGATTATTAGTTTGCCGCGAAAAATGTCAATTGAAGTCTCTCGTTGCAGGTAAATCTGCAACACATGGAATAATTTACGCAATGTTAATATCGAAAGGAAAGAACCACGGTCTTCACATGTTTGTAGTACCGTTACGAGATCCAAAATCATTGGTCCCATACCCCGGTGTTATCGTGGGAGACATAGGAGAGAAAATCGGTTTGAACGGAGTCGATAATGGGTGAGTGATAAAATATTAAAACAAAATCAGTTTGCTATATTTATAATAATTTAAAAGCTAGAAGGGCTTATATTTTCGTACACAAATTTAGATTGTTGGTTTCAGCTTTTCGGTTTAAAGAAATTTATTATTCAAAAGAACATAATTAATTAACATTAATTTCAATTAATGAGAACAACATAAATGTTTGTTACATTTTACGAATATTAAAAACATCCAGTGAGTTAAACAGAAAATAATTTTAAATACATAGATAGCCGATATATTTTTTACTTTAATTTAAATTTGTTAAGCGATTCTGTTTCTCAGTTCCTTAGATAATTTATTAAAATAGCTTTTCACTTCTTCATTTAATTCTTCTAAATTTTATTCCCTCAAGCAACTGAAAATAAATTGGTTACATATACTGAATATTATCCAGAGTAGGTTTGAATAGCTTACTCCATACTTCTATGCAGTTTGACGCCGATCAAGTAAGCTAGAGGTTCCCAGACGTTGTACCGCACCCGGAAACGCATTTAAGTAAGCCTCGGAATATGAGGTTTAACTAGAAAGTTATTTTCATTTCTGTGTCCAATTAATCTTTATTAATATATTATTAGTGACAAAGAGTTTGGGAACTCTTGAACTATGACATTAATTTCCCGTGCCTTTCAAAATTTCAGTACTTATTTAATATGTTTCTTTGGTTTTAAAATTATATGAGCTATCAGAGGTATTCCTTTCAGGTTTGTGATGTTTAATAACTATTATATACCGAAAGAATATGCTTTGGACAAGCTTGGTGGTGTGGATGACAACGGTGACTACAAGACTCCATTCAGGGACCCCAAGAAAAGGTTCGGAGCGTCGCTTGGGATTCTATCAGGTGATAAACTTTATGTGTTGTTTCCCACATTACGTGCAATAATGAAGTCAGTAATATAAGATTTGTATTCTGAGAGTTGTGATGACTTTGAAACGTTTTGTTTTCATTTGTTATTTATCTAATTATAAAATCAAGTTTAAATGGCCGTTCACCCTGTTTGTAGTATACGAATGAAGGTCGCCAATTCAATTAAAGTTGAAATAATATTTTAAGTCTTCAACGGCAAAATCAAGATTGAGAGAATGCTTCTTCTAACCTATTTATTTATCTTTTAATAATAACTTTATTTATTGAGGTCATTTTAAAAACTATTGATTTAAAAAAAATTGCGACTCTGTCTTTTTCTACAGATTACTAAAAATATGGTATTATAATATGTAAAACTGGTTTACGAGAAATGTTATTTCTTATAGATCGAATATTCATAGATTTTTAATTATTTTTTGTTACTTTCAAGGTGATTTTTTTTTATTTTTTTTTTATTACATGCATTAGAATATATATATTAAGTGGTGGTGGTAGTTAGTGTACGTACACATCCTTGTGAGAAAGAAAGAAGAAGAAGCTAAGTTTCCAAACAATCACTCTGCCAACCTGATGGTAAGCGACTAGTGTATCCTATGGACGCTTGTATTATCACAGGTTGCATACCTTAAACTCCCACGCCTCAAGGAGCAGAAATTCTATTCACCGCGGGAACACAACACTAGGTTATTTGGCTATGATATTCTGTAGGGTGGAAGGTATTCCACCAGTCGGACTGTCCCAGGTAGAGATAAATGTCCAAACAAATCTCTCATTTAATATTTTGACCTAACTTGGTACAGCGATTTATTAATAACCCTTTATCGATGGGTAATTCAAATTTAAACAAAGCGTGCCTGCGCCTTTAGGTGGTCGGGTCCACATAACCGCTATATCGACGCACTACCTTTTGAAGGCCATCGTGATCGCTATCCGATATTCGGCGGTGAGGAAGCAGTTCGGACCTGAGAATGCTGTTGAGGAGACGCCGGTCTTGGAATACCAGCAGCAGGTAGTGTTTCGAACATATTCATCGTAGGAATGATGAAGAAAACATTTAATTTCCTTGTTCTTCTATAGGTTTTTTTACTTTAGCGAGGACGATTAAACTGACGCATGCGTCAACTATTGAGTCCGTTCGATGAATTACGCCTTTAACTTTTATATAGTGTGGGTAATATGTAATATGTATCTGACTGATTTTGAAATGGCGCAATTTTTTTAACTCTTCGCAGTTCTTTGTTATTTAACCACAAGAAACTGCCCACGTGTAAATTTCATTTAGCAACGTTTTACGATAACTAATTCTTGTGGCTCAAACTTATTATATAAGGAAGATGATAAATTTTCAGAAAACATGGTAACAAGCGACAAAGCCCCTTTCCGCATGACTGGCTTTGTCAATAAACAGAACTGTCGTTTCTGGTGTTTTGAGCTTTCTTATTTTATTCACGGACGATGTCTAAAACTCCTGGAATAATGAGCACTCTTTTTTTTTTTTTTAAGACAACTGTGGTAACTCTGTTTCTTTCTGTAACAGTTGAACGACATGGAGCCATAATATGGAGCTTATTGTGCCAGGTATAGAGTCACGGAACTTTCAAGGCACGTTGATTCATCAGTGAGAGATGTTTCCAGAATGATTAGTTTCTAGTATTTTGAGGAATTTCATTAGTGTCCAGTTGGATAAGATTGTAAACTAACAACATTAGAGCAGTTGAAAAGAAACCTTTCTATTCGTCTTGATATATTATATTTCCTTTATTAGTATCACGGTAAATTGACGGTACTGTCCCTGATGGGCAGCAATAGCACAATCCTAACATAACGGCGACCACTGTGAGATCGTAATCAAACGACGGTCGCCGCTGTCATGCCGGCCTGCATTAATTTAACTGGATATGCACAGGCTGATCCTGATCCCGCAACGCGACACGCAAAAGCGAGTCACTATGACGGACTTTTCACCGCATGCATGGTGGTCGCGACCTTGTCGGACTGTACAGCCTTATCACCACGCTATCGCTATTTCCTCGTTCGTTGCTCAGCTGAATGCACCACGTGCAGGTGGGGTTAGCTTGGATATCTCAGTTTACCACCTACATTTACATACACCCGAAAAAGTTATAAAAAATGCAATTGAAAAAGCTCATGTTGGTTTAGTTTCTGTGTGTAGGTGGACATACAGTATAGCTAACACTATTCGTATTCTGTGATAGACTCATACAATTTTGAAATCAGTCAGGGTCACATGAGAATATGTTATTTTAATACGTTTTAAAAATGCTCTCCAAAGTATCAACACGACTAAAAAACTCAAAAAGGTCGTTCAAGATTAAAAAAGTCCATTTCAACAATGCTATAATGGCTCATTAAAAACTCACACCATTAAAAGTGTTTTGGGGTTTTCCTATGAAATTTTCAGTAAGCAGCTTAGAGTTTGGTTTCGTGCCCGATTAATGCCAATAGGCTCGTCCACTATTACATGGAACCTAAAAACATACTCGGCGAACTGTGGGTGTACATTAGTACACCTCTGCCTAACCCTTCGGGGAATACAGGCGTGATGGTATGTTATGTTATAATGGTTCAGTGATAGCATGTAAGGACTCAACGTCGACTGGCGTGAGTTTGAATCCCTGCGATGAGCCTTTGCTTTCGGTGAAGGAAAATTTCGCGATAATACCATAGCATAGTGGTGGTCTCGCCCGGCTAGCTACCACCCTCAAGTTGAAAATCTGTCGCCAAACACTCATAGGTGTATTCCGGCTGCACTTGAGAGCCAGTCCTCCCAAAAGGCTTAGCGTGCAATCCACCTTGTCCCTCATCATCACTGAAAAACAGATGAGATTATGGAAATAATCATAAAACCTATAAAGGAAAAAAAAAATCATCTTGTGCAACCTTATGGAATTAAATTTTTGGTGTGTATTCTTAAAACGTGTTAATTAAACATAATGTTTTCATGTGAGAAGTGAGAAGAAAAAAATACTTTTTTTGGGCCACCCTACTATACATAACAAACACACATAAAAGGACACGTTTAATAAATGTTTATAGTAGTGTTAACTAAGAAATCGCATTAAAGATAAAGATATACGTATAAATTAAGTCTGGTCTGACTGAGAGTTTCACAACATAATGCCACGCTTCGTTGGTTTGATGTCACCTAGATTCTAATTCCTAGAACATTGCGACTGGTGAATTACAAAAAGATATACAATGCGAATGCGTCATAGATATATTAAATTCGATTCTCATTGAATTTTGTCTGAGAATTATAATAATTATGTTAATATGAAATGAAAATATAATGTTGAATACATTATAATAGAAACTTAAAAATAGATAGATCAATGACAATACGTTCAAATGTGAAATGTTATGTTGTCATAATAAACTTTTGGTCAATGTAACATAGTGTGTTACATACAGTGAGAACTCGTAAATAGATATGTTCAAATAACGTTTATATTAGCTGATTGGTTATTTGTTTGTCACTGACATTTATACATACACTATCGAATTGTCTATCACTAGAAGGTGTTGAAAGTTAACTTAATGCTTAATGAGTATCTTTTTCTCCTTCTTCTTCCTAACTTGGCAACTAGTCCTCTTTATTGAAGACCATTACTGCCATTATCAATTCATTATAGTGTACTATCTTATAACGATTTTAGTATCCTAACAAGATGGTGGCTTCCTTGTTAGAACTTTCTAGGGAAGTTTTGTGGTACCTATCTCAGAATGTATGCTTCCGCTTTATATTTATAATCCACTTCACTTATGCACACAAACCAAACTATATCACGCAAAACGCTACCAAAGGTACAAAATATAGGGTCAAAAACATAATTTAATGAATTAAAAATAAAAACCACATAATGACGACACTTCTTGATCCCGTTAAAAATTCGAGTACCTTTTAAAGGCATTTTGATCGGATCTGTTTATCTTTTTAAAATACTTTGCCACATCTATACCTACGAACTCTTTGCAGCAAATCAGACTGTTGCCATACCTGGCAGCCACCTACGGAATGAGGATATTCTCCGCGTGGCTGAGTAACCTTCACGTCACTATGAATATTAACAACATTTTGGGTGAGTTTACAATTACCGGACTTAGATCTTCTTCTTATCCTTAGGGGGCGTTCAAGTATTACGTAACGAAATTTTTGAAGATTTTTTAGGTTACACCCCCCCATCCCTCCTTAAACGTTTCGTAACACCCAAATCAGCAATTCAATATGAGAGCTTTCATAGGCGAAGAACACCTGATGATGCAAATGTCCCTGTTTCGAGGACATTACAGTATGAACTCACTTTAACAACACTGGCTACAGCCATATAGTCGAGGGATTCCCCGTAAAAGAAACTAAGATGGTTGCCAACTTCTGGAGAATAAAATAAAAATGACGTACAATACAATCGAGGGATTCCGAGTAAAACATAAACGAAAAGGGTTGCGATCTTGGGAAATTTTAATTGCCTAGTTTTTTATTTAAATTAAAAATAAAAAACAATGTTAAGTAACACGCTGTTCGAATACCCTTCCCGCCCTTGTAACGAATCGTAACATTTTACAAGACCCCCCCTCCCCCCACTTTGCATTACTTAATACTTGAACGCCCCCTTATCCTACATCCATGTTTTCTTCAACTCTATTAAAATACTTAGCTCAGTATTCGCACCGTTTACAAGAATATCATTTTGCACACCATCCATCCATACCTTCTTCGGTCTTCCTCTACTCCCTATATCCATCTAACTTCATTGGATTTTCCTAAAACATATAAAAATTGCAATGTATTGTATATGTAAACCTTCTGTAAAAAAATTCTCTTATAGGCAATGAAAACCGTATAAAAATCTGTTACGTGGCTTAGAAAGAGTAAGCTGACAAACAGACAGATGCGGTTAGCAATATTCTTTTTAACTGACTTCATAAAAAGACTAAGGTTAGGTCCTCAACTCGAATGTATACTTTTTTATAAATGTTCAGCAATGATTTCTTTACTTATGAATCGATTTGGAAGATTCTTTTTTCGTTGGAAACGGGATGCTTCAAGGGTGGTGGTCCTTTTTCAATTTCCTTGACATTGGACCTTCGAATTCGATGATACACCACGGAATTTCTCAAAATCATTGCAGTTGGTCTTTTTTGTTTATAATTGCCTTGTATACCACGTATTGATATTGTTATCCCAAGGTACTAATGATGAGCACGCAGCCAGCAGGGGTATAGAACTGCATGCATTGTCATCAGCCGTCAAGCCAATGTTCGGCTGGACGTCTCGAGACGGCATCCAGAATTGCAGAGAAGCCTGTGGCGGACATGGATATTTGAAAGGTATGTGCTTTAATAATAACTATTCACCATGTATCTATAATTCGAATTTCAATCGAAAAATCTGGAAGCTTGCCTCATAATGTGCACTTGTGTTTCTTGCCTCTATTTGTCGTAGCCTATGTATGTTTGTAATACCATAGGTACCTTTCACTAGTCTATTGACGACCTTGAAAAGTAGGAACTCTGGCAACCTTATTCACCACAGGAACACAACACAATAATAGAAATTTCTCTGACCTTTTTTTAATTAGGAATATCCCATCATGAACTGTACTCATTAAAAACACCAAACGTAGCCTCCTTCGCGCTTTGTATAGAGGGGACAGGAACCGCTTGCGCATTACCTCTGTGCCCACCGGCAGCACCCAAGTTCAAATCTTAGAATCTATTTTGCTTTATAAATTGCATTCAATAAACCAGTTTACGGTAAATCCCCGACCTGAATGTTTACTATAACAATATTGCCAATTTGTAATTAGGTATTTCTACTTATACCAATTTGTACTTAAGCATTTTAACCTACTAAAATTATTTCTATCTGATTGCTAAATCTACTAAAAAAGTAGAAAAATACTACCAGTGGTCACGCTGTGATTTTTGTAAGCCGTTCACGCGCGATGACACCCGAACGCGCCCGAATCTTTCCATTCTTGTTCACTCAAATGAAACTCGTCACAATATGTGACGCGAGAAAGGAACATATGTCCGGCAGCCAGATATCCAGGCATCCGGCCTCGAACCTTGCCGGATAGTCGGTATCCGGCCAAACGACTATCCGATTCATCTCTAGTATATATCCCTACCACCCCGCTTGATTACTGGATATATATACGTACGCCAATACCAAAACGCACGCGATACCGATCTGGAAAAAATCATTGTTTATTTTTTGTCTGTGAGTCACGTAATTTGAAACGCCGATTATAAAACGTTACGTCACCGTTCAGGATATATGGACGTTAGACTCTTGTGTAAGTTGTGAAATTTGTCACTGTTATCATACAAAATTACTTATGAAATGAATTATGACGTCACGGGACGATAATGCCGCGTTTTTATGGCGAATTTTTATTTAAATCAAATAATATTTGTAAATCACTTTATGGTGTATTAATGAAAGCCAATTTATTCATAGGTATTATTTTCAACATTTAAAGTGTTTCAAACGATTTTCCATAAGTTGTCAACTCCCGGATTGTCGTATCCTACACCACCCGGCAACTTTTCTATATTTTAATCTTTTGACGTCTTAAACGTTAGCTGCTTCTTTGGGCGACCTCCGCAATGACAATGATGCGAACTGCACATATGAAGGGGAGAACAGTTTACTACTCCAGCAGACCAGCAACTGGCTCCTCAATGTTTGGACTAAGAGACACCAAGCTGCACAGCATAGCCCGCTGGGAACTCTGCGTTTTTTGGATGACGTTGATAAACTGCTGCAAGAGAAATGCCAGTGGAGAACTGTCGCGGATATGATAGAACCTTCTAGTAAGTTAAAAATATTATAACTACCATGTTAAGTTGCTGGTTTCCTTACAACAATGTTTAATTTATTATGGAAATCTGTAATTATGGGGCGGAACTGGCCTATTACTATTACTTTATGATGGCGTCCAGTTAATTATAGCTATTCAATAGTACGGCTGCTGGGTAAATAGTATGGATGCATGGTCAATAGTGACCTACATATTATATAGGTGGGCGAGATACCTCATTCCAAATATCATTCCCCGTTGTAATATTTATATATTGGAATTAATGGCAAGTAACTAATAATTAAATTCCTTAGATTACGCGTTATTTTATAAATATATCTCTGAGACAATTTTTAATGTTTTAAGGATATTATAAATATAATTGTACCCTGTTGTACATTAATTAATTTGCCAATTGAATTGTATTGTAATTTGTTTCAATATTATATTTATTAATTCATTAATGTTAAACTGTTCAACTCGTTAAACCTTTTTTTTCTACAGAGAATTAATAAATACCCAATAAAATGAACTTGAATATTCTTAATATGAGTATTGTTTTTAGATTTAATTCACATGTATAAATGGTTGACGGCCTATACACTCAAGATGACTTACGAGAAGGTTTCCAAGTTAAAGGCTGGTGGTAGAGACAATTTCCAAACAAAAAACGACTCTCAATCATACAACGCTGTCACATTATCTATTGTTTATGGAGAGGTATGTATAACTTGTTATATAAATTTCAATCACAAAAAAAACTATAGGGTGTGTTGTTTGAATACAATCTTACCTGATGGTTAGTAACGATGTTGCCTGACACGTTAACATGTTAAGCCTACCTAGAGGGACTGGGTTGCATTTCAGAGCGAGCCTATTTCCAGTTTCAGCTTTTTAACAACTTCGCATGTATCGTATCTTAACGTTATACGAATTTATTGTCGAACATTAAAAAATATATTAAATTACTATGTACATTGTACAACTATAGCGAAATATACAATTAAAAAAAAAACAAAGGCATAAATTTTTTTTTTTTTTTTTCAAATTATTATTTAATTCCCAGACGTCGTGCTTAAATATTATATTATAGCCTATCACTTCCATAATTAAGATAAATCTAACGACAGCTCATATGCTAAAATTCATCAAGCCGTGTACTTTGTCCCAAAAGTATCCGACATGTACCTGTAACTTCGCACTGGCATTATTTTTCGTCATCCGGCTCATGGCATCCCTCGAAGTGGTCCGTCCCTCTTCGAATGAACAAGACGCTCACATCGGTGCTTCCACATCCTGATGCTGTTCTGGTGATCAGTTTTCGGAATGGCTATGAGTGCACGCATCGCATTCATTTTAACCGTCTGTCATCGAACATTGAATTTCTGCCAAGAACATGATGAAGTTAGCCAGCCATCAGTGTTAATAATGCAAATTAATTTTACTGACTTTATTACTTTTTAATTATCTAAAAATTGTATATTGTTGCATAAATTTTTGTATACTTTCGAGTCCATTTTTCAATCAATAGACAACTTTATTTGGGGAATAATTTATTGAATTTTGTCAGGGTTTTCATACAGTATATGTCAAAACATCAAAATTATTTCACAAATAAAGTTATTAAACGTTTGAAAAATCGCCCCTTATTAATCAAATAGCGAAGCTAACAATTTAACTTTGTACTAAACAACTAATGCAGTATTAATTCTAAAATTATCAGAAATTCTTATTGTCAAGGCCATTCTTTGACTGATTTACCTTGCTAGAATGTCAAGTGAAATATAAAACTTATTACAGAATTACGTGCTAAATAACTTCTACACGTCTGTGCTTGAGTTTGAAGACGTCGCATGTCGCGAGGTGCTATTGAAGCTCGTGTCGCTATACGGGGCGTTTCTATTGGAGAAACACTTGGCAACACTGTACATTGTAAGTACTAAAAAGATCTTTACAGTCTGTTCACCATTACTTGTTCCTTTCCTTTATGTTGGCACTATTGACTGTCAATGTAATATGGCTTTCGACCGTCAGACTTTTAACTATATATCTTTTAAACTGCAATTCACTTAAAATAACAAGGGGGAATTTTAATCACACATAATATCCAAACATCCCCGTCTACCATAATTTTTGGTAAGCATTTTAGAGAAAATATGGCAACCCCATTAGTCAAGCTGTTAATTACTGATCAAAAGGACTTTTTGAATGAATAGACTATACGTATTATAGGTATTTTCAATGATTTCAATTTCACTTTTTTTTCACCTTTGTCCCACTTTTCATTCCGCTTTTTGGTTTGTTTCTTTTTCTGACGTCATAAAAAACTAGATTTTTATGTACTTTAGAATTATCTTATATATATTATGTAGGTATTGGTTATTGTGTGTACTCTGTAGGGCTGCCAACTGTGTTTTATTTTGAACATTAATTATAATTGTCATTAAGTGAACAATAAATTACGTGTAGATACTTTGTTTCAAATAGTATGATTTTTCTAAGATTCTTTTTAGGTAAATTGTGTATTGTGGCGCGTTTTATTGCTGCTATAAAATAATATTTTTTATAAACAACTTTATTGGTGTTTCTGACAGTATGAAAAGGAAGTAGAGGTCGTCCGTTATCGACTTTTTTCCTACATCTTCAACAAACATCGTCATATTTCAGCCAGTTTACACAAAACCTTAATCTATACTAATATAATGAAGCGGAAAAGTTTTTTTGTGTTTGTTTATACACGCTAATTTCTGGAACTACCAGTCGGATTCGAGAAATTCTTTTTTATAATATGATAAACCAGACCCACGAGGAATAGTATATCTAAAAAAAGTCAGCGATAGCATATATCTATCTCTTAAAGATAAGCCACAATAAGGTATGATTGCGCCTATTTAATTATGTATTGGTTAGTGAACTCTTTATCTCTCATCCCGGTCCCGCTCATATCTTAACGTCATTTGCAATTAGCATTGATTCGTGGCTGCACGATTTCGCACGTTTCTGGTGTCGTAGCAGAAAATACTTTCTCTTTTCTGTTTGTGTGGTGGATTGTGGACAATATCCCGCTTGCAGCAGTCTTGGCGAAATGAAGTGAACATCTTCGCCAGCAAAATAAGATATTGTGCATCTTTCCTTTTTCACGAGCTGCTCCCTTTCTAAAATCCTAGGTAGTTTGTTCGTCCATCTTTTCATCAACCAATATAGCAAAGTTTAGTTAATGCTAATTAACCGCGTAAACAATTTATGAGCATTATTTTTAGGCATGACATATTAATCCTTACGAACAAAAGCTACTTCACCATTATCTTATACATCATGTTATATGAGATAATGAGATAACGCAAAAATAAAATAATTTAAAATAAAAAAAAAATAAAAAAAAAATTCAACACTCGGCTCGGGTATATCTCTATAGTAATCGTGGCGCGAACGAGCCGTGCGATGCAGCGATTTGACCATCTTGCCGCCCGATAAAATATTGTCTATACTGAAGTATTATAAATCATCAATCAGTGATTTTTTCTAAATTATATGCGGGTGGAAGCGCGGGCCTCAGCTAATGAATTATACACATAAAGTTTCCTCATGAATCACTCCGTCCATTGATGAAAACCGTATGAAAATTCGTTCTGTAGTTTATGAGTTTATCGAGTTTAAAGACACGTCCAGGCGTGGCGGAGGACTTTGTTTTATAATATAGTATGGTAATGTATTCAAAAGTTTGGATTTACATAGCTAATTCTGTTCCAGGGTGGTTATTTGTCCGGTGAGCAAGGTCTGCTCGTTCGCGAAGGGATTCTGCAGCTTTGCTCGTCGATCGCACCGCAATCTGTCGCGTTAGTGGACACTCTATCACCGCCGGATTTCTGCCTCAAATCAGTTCTTGGTAGAGCTGACGGAGAAGTGAGTGATAATTACATATTTTAATGTATAGATTTTAAATCCACAATTTTTACGCAGTTGCTATTAAGAACTTTTTTTTTTAATTGTGTATCTTTGGACTAGGGATGCCATCCATAGGATTTGCCCTAGTTTCAAAAACGTCCGGTTTTTTTAAGGTTGTTCGTCCATAACTTCTTTGTTTATGAACCGATTTGGATTATTCTTTTTTTGTTGGTTTAGAGGATACTGGTTGGTCACATTTTAATTTAATTGGCATTGGACCTTCAACTTCGAAGATACACAAGGGAACTCTTCAAAATCATTGTTGGTTCTTTTTTGTTAAAAAGTATTTTTATTGTTGAAATATGGGGTGACAAAAACTCTATTTTACCAAATGTCGAATAATTTTCAAGTTATTGTCTGGCGTTAACAATTTAGGTGGTGGTAGGTAGCCCTGATTACACCGTAAGATGAGCAGACGCCGAGAGGGCTCTGTACGTAAGCAAAATATAAACAGAAGCATGAGTTTTCGTAAAAAAGGTAATCCGACAAATCCCCTGACCGACTTTTCTTGTTAATGCTAGAACTGGCACCGAAAAAAATTGACGTGGTGTCGCGGGATACCCGGTAGGAAGGAAGTCCCCTTTCGCTATATATTATTAAATAACAAGCAAAATGAACGAATGAATTTAGTAAAACAAAAAATAACAAAAAGAAAAGAGTTTACATAAAAAATCATAAATCAGCGGGTCTCGAACTATTGACAACTCGTACTGTACATACAACAGTGCGTACAAGTCTGGTCATCATACAGCTAGACAAATCGGACCAATTGAAATCCTGTAGTCGCACATACACCTATTCCATCATTCTCTTTTTAGTATCGGTCGGGTCGGACACTTTCCGTGTACCTCGCACCCGCAAAACACGGTAAGAAATTTCGTTCCAAAAAGATATCGGGTGCCGATGTTTACTTACCGATATTGACATCAGTTATTTTCTAATATCGTTCACAGCCCTATTTTAAATGTATGTTTTTGATATGAAGTGTAGAGAGACCAGGAGTACCATCTCTATGTTTGAAAAATGTTAAATTATGGTGTAGCCACGGTAGTAGTGCGTAAATTTTAAAGATAACCGACAAAAGTTAATTTGTTTTTAATTTTCGTCTCTTTGGACGACTTTTCACTCCACAAACTTTTGCCATTATTTTTGAAGTGAAACCTTCTTTAGCCGCGTTGAGCGATTTTTGTTAGGGGAAAAACTTATGGGTTCGCGTCACCGATCCTCGACATGCTCGTGACGTATTTTATACTCGACCGTATCATATGCATGTTTGACTTTTTGAATGGATAAAATCTTGTGATTTCGCGTCATCTTCATACTCTGCAATAATTCAGACTGTAATTGATTTAAAAATAGAACATAGTTATTCCATTGCTTTAAGTTTCGGCAGTCCCTATGACTGCCTGTTTTTTTTTTAAGTTTTACAACATTAAACGAAAAGTATCATTTACCTCTTTATACAATAACGCCATTTTGGTGGATTTTTGTAATTTTCTGCGTGCAGCTGGACACTTTTTCAAGTTGTCATCCACATAAGATGGGTTGTCTTTTTTATCTATTAATTTCGTTTACTATCTTCCAGGCGTACAAGCATATACAGAATAGCGTGATGACATACCCTGAAGCGTTATCACGCCCGCACTGGTGGCGAGACGTCGTACACTGGACCTCCTATGCGCCGTCCAAACTCTAAGCTTTCTAATATACTCTCATTTTATGGGAACTTTTTACCCCTGAGTTAACTAGTAAATGTAAAATCAACATACAAGGGAAAATTGGTATTATTTGATCGTTTGTAAGGGGCCGTTTATAAAATGTTCGCACTTTTTTAGGGGTTTCGCTTACTGTGTCAATTTTGACTAAGATATATACAAGAATTACTCACTTAATAGTATTAGATTACGTACGTGTAAAAATGCAATAATATAATGTAATAATGCTCATAAATCAAGTTTTTAAAGTTCAACAAAAAAAAAAAAAAACCTTGTTGTGGTTTATGTATAAGAGATAGGCATATGCTATCGCGGACTTTTTTTAGAAAGTAATATACTACGACATTGTTCTGCTCTAAAACATCTACAAAACAGTTTATGATAGTATATGTGTAACTTTTATATAAATCAGAATAAAACATATTTTAGTAATTAATATTTCGTTTGAACGCTTTATCCGCATGCGCTGATCAAATGGTTTGCAAATCAAAATCGAAATAATCTTTATTGAATTTAGGCCCTAAGAAGGCACATATGAACTTCAAAACACTACTGCCTGTTCGGAAAACCGGTAAGAAACTCGACGGGTTTTTTTTCAACTGTACAAATCTAAATATAACAAGTACAATAATAATAATTTTCCAGACATCACTATCATTCACATAATGATCCACCCTATAAATAACCTTTTGACAGTAAAACCCGCTTGACATGGTCCTTGAACTTGTTGTCCGGCAAATCAGTAATGTGCTTCGGGATCACGACAAACTAAAAGAAAATCATAGATGGGTTTATCACTCTATGTGTATGGTATAGTAAATCATCCCTTATTGTACCGTCTTGCGGGATGATTTTTCAAAAACGTGAAATACTGTTATTTCTTCCTAAAAGCATAAACATGAATTTTCATATCCCTAACTTGAGTAATAGTGGGTTCTTCATTCAAATTTTCATTCCCTATTTGACCTCTTCAAGTTTTATCTTCGCGCCATAAGGTACCCTATGCCCTCCAATGTTCAATATATCTCTATTCATCAAAATTGGTTTGGTTATGACCAACCGACAAAATTCCAACCTATGCTGACCTCATTTTAATATGATTTATCGTATAGATCTGAGGTCAACGTATATTGGATAAAACAAATGTTCCGAAACTGTCCATTTTTTAATTATATGTAAACTTTTATCATCATCATTTTACAAAACCGTAATATACAGTTAACTAAATTTTCAGCCAATTCAACTGAACAGTTATTTTATAGCATTTTTATCGAACAAATGTTTCGACGTGATTTTTTAAATTGATATAACTTTTTAAGTGAACCTTACCACAATATATTAGTGAAAACCGTTTCCAAATCGGTTAAGCCGTTTCTGAGATTAGCGCGCCCAAACGTTGGCAAACAGACAAACAAACAAAAATTCTTACAATCATTGTTTTGGGTTCTACTGCGTTGATAAAAGCCCTCCATAATAGTTTTTCTCATATATCTTCTACGTACAGACATCGATCAGTTACGTTTTTGTTATATATATAGATAAGTAATTAACATCGCTCAAAATAAATAAATATATAATAATAATTATAAGTTATTCTTAGATCTGTATTATATATAAGGCTACCGCCTATATAATTGTGTAAAAAAACTTTATTTTTTATAAATTTTATTGAAATGTATAAGGTTATCTTTTTGGTGTTTGTTTTATTTTTTTTAATAAAATTTTCTTATATTTTGTATCTTTTCTTTCTATATTATATATCAAGCAACATTAATAGGTAATCACTGAATGATAAAAACTATAATTGCAACGCGGGTGTTTTTCTTTGCCGGTCGTTCAGAGTTCAAGTTTGAATGATTCTAAAGGGTTCTACGATAGGATCGCGAACACCATACACTAGATGAAATTTCCCGTTGTAGTAGCACGCTTAGCCATGTCGCGATCCGAGTACAGCAGCTGGTCATTAATATAGTGTGGTGATTTGTACATCTAAACATTGTGATAACCCTTCACAGTGGCTTTCTTTTCTCTTATCACGTTTGGGATCAGGCATATACAGCTGCATGTATAATAACATATACCATCACGCCTGTATCCCCGAAAGGTTAGGCAGAGGTGTACTAATGTACATCCACAGTTCGCCGGGTATGTTTTTTCAGCTCCCATATAATCGGGGGCGAACCTATTGCGATTAATTGGGCACAAAGCCAAACTCCGAACTGATACTGAGGACTTCATAGAAAAACCTAATAACATTTTGCTCGATCTGGGAATCGAAGCCAGGACCTCGATATAGCAGTTGCCTTAAGACAATTAATCTCTCAATGGTAGTGTTTAAACAGAGACGTCATAATGCTGTGTTATTATAAAAAAAAAAAAATCGAATTCACGTCCTACGATGCGTGGTATCTGAAAGTATAACCACTGAGCCATTATCGTTCAAACCCTTTATAAATCGAGCACCTAATCTTGAATATTTCATTATACTAGTTTGCAAGCTAACTCTTGTAATTGACTCTTGCATACACAATGAAACCTGTCGATCAGGTTGATTTGAAAAAAAAATCCATTTTAATTTGGTTTAGTCGTGTGCTTGAACATAGATACGCTATCGTGTTTTCGAGAACCAAAGATTTTAGTGATCAAAACAAAAGAAGAAAATATCGTAAAGAGAAAAAATCCCAAAAATGTAGCAATGTGCACCCTATTAAAATTGGTTACTTTAGTCCTTTTTCTTTCATCGTAAGTATTGTTTTATAGGTATACTAGCTGTGCCCGTGGCTTCGCTCACGTGGACTACTGAATGCCTGCGTGAATTTTGCTCCCCCGCTCCCGGCTATTTTAAAGACAAAAATGCTTATTGTGGGTGTTTCTTAGAAGATAGATGTGTACTCTCCCGGACTTTTTTGTAGGTCTTTTTAATGCTTACAATGATGTAGTACATTAATTTGCTATATCTCTTATGGTTTACTCAGGATAAGCCATTTAACCGCCCGAATTAATTCACCATGACCAGTTTTTTTTTATTTGTGTGGAACCCTAATTCTTTTTCTAAAACTAAAGTAACCTAAGAGTTACTCCCTATATCATCAGCTGTCGCCAAAGACTAATAGGTGTGTTCCGGCAGCTGCACTAAAGGAGCCAGTCTTCTACTAGGCTTAGCGTGCTACCGTCTTGTGCTACATCGTCACTTATAATCAGGTGAGATTGTGGCCACAACACTAAACCTATAACAATAGAAAAATAAAAATAAAGGAGACGGATACTCTTTCATACAGACATGAGCCTGGGTAAAAAAAGATGAAAAAATATGAAAACGATGTAAATTAATAGCTAATGCAATATCAAACAGTCACTGAAAGTTAGCGGATTTTTTGCAATCTAAAAGCAGAGATTTAGGAAATTTCGTAAAAGGGAAGTCATGTAATAAACTTCAATTAAACAAACTACTTTTGAAGTAGGATTAATATTAAAAAAGGGTTATGTTTATTATATTTTAAAGTTATTAGTTTACTTATTTTGTTGATTGTGAATTTTAATGCTATTGTACGATTTTAAAAACAAAAATATATTCGATTTTATAAACCATATTTCAACTAATTACATTCTGGGCCCAGAAATACCCGTCTCCTTTGACGCTCTCGACGGACACTTTTTTGTAAATGGAAATGGTACTCTGCCCTCCATATTTTTAAGAATTATCTACTAAATATTATGTTGGCTGATTGATTTCCTAAACTCTTTGTTTCATGTCTAGAGCTAGAAGTTATCTCATACCACAAGAAACGCAAGATCTAACAGAGTTGGGGAACGTGCTTACAGGCGTTCTAAATAAAATGGCTAAAGGACACGAAATCACATGTGTGGCTATCATTTGCGATTCCATCTATGTAAACGTATTTGATGGAGGCCCATTTAGGAACGCTTTTGCGATTGCTTTTGTTATGGTATCTATTTGGCTAATTTTTAATTATTATCTTTAAAATTTTATTAACTAATTAAAACATAACATAACGCCTGTATTCCCCGAAGGCTTAGGCAGAGATGTACTAATGTACACCCACGGTTCGCCAGGTATGTTTTTAGGTCGAATGTAATTATAGTGGACGATCCTATTGCCAAAAATAGGGCACAAAGCCAAACTCCGAAATGTTACTGAGAATTTCATAGAAAAACCTAATAACACTGCCCGACCTGGGAATCGAACCCAGGACCTCGAGCATAGCAGTCAATTAATTATTGATAATTAATTAATACAATTTCGATATTTAGCGGTAAAATCCGCAGGCAACTTGTTTTCTATAGAATTTGTTGTAAAAAAAAAAAATCCCACTATTAAACATTTGACCTACATTTGTAAAATTTATGTAAATATGATACATATGTTTAAATGTGATGTCAAACTAAGATCGTATGTGTTCAAGGATTTTACTTTGATTTCTATGTCATCATGGGAAGTCGTAGTAGTCGAATAACTTATTAAATCTCATACTGGCTGAATATCGATTCGAATTTTGAAACTAGTCAAAATACAGTTCCTCGTTACCGAAAGGGGCTCTGTGCATCCTTTGAGCACCTTTTGTACCCGCGCCTGGGTAAAATACAGTCGAATTCATATAGCAAATAAACCATGAACTGAAATGGTGATTACTGTCATATTTTCTTACGGGCAAGGTGATTTACTACTTAGATTTTATTGTCAAGTTGGCGTGACTAATGTAGTTAAGCGTTACAAATTTATATTATTAAAAATACATTAAAACCTTCGGCTTACTTCAAAAAAGCGGCAATCAAAACTACACCGAATCGGCGTAATCGAGTGATATACCGACAATACTGTCACGTTGATAAGCTTCATTTCAAATAGTTACTATACACTACGATATTACGGCCGTATTCTAGGATCTATTGTTTCCCAGTGAACAAGTTACCTTAATTTGATATCACATTCACATCATAGTTGTCATATTTCATATAAAATTTAATCTATATAATGTGCAACTAATAAAATTGAAGTGTCTGATTGTATACTATTTTTAGAACCTTTTCCTGCTTATTAACGTTCTAGATCGTAGTAGAGGAATACGAGGACTTGCTGTCACCTAATTATTTTACACTCGAGTCTTTAAGAGCAGCTAGAAAAGACGGTTGCAATGTTTACATCATTCTATTGGCTAACGGTCTACAAGCATCAAGATTATTGAGGTTTGGAGACAGGTAATGTATGTTTATATGATATTTATTGAAACAGTAATATTGATACATTGAGAGTTTGAGTCGGTGCAGTATTCCACATCAGAAGAACTGCCCACAGAGTAGCACTGCTTGTGTTGCCGTGTTCCGGTCTAAAGAGTGTATTTGTCACCATGGTATGGCACATGAGCTGTTTTCTAAGTCAATTCTCAGAAAAAGCAACATAATAAGGATTGTTCCTAATTCCTAGTAAACACTTTACCTTAGATAATTTGAGATCACATTGATATTGCTACGATCTGACTAAAAATAGAAAGTAAGCACTTTGACGTGATGACATCACACACAAGGCATACGTGGATCACAGCATTTTTTTGTGTACAGGACATAAAATTGATGTGATAAGTGATCTCAAAGTTATGTCATACTTTGTGATATTAATATAAGATTATTAATTTGATATCAGGGTAATTATTTTTATGTTAGGTTCATTTGATGCTAGGTAAATTTGATATTTGATGTTACGTAAAACTGACATAACGCACATATATCATTTGCACATCTGATAATTCACGTTTACATAACGTACATAACTAGAAAGTAAGCTTGTGATGTACGGCTGACATATCAATAAAGTCAAATATACTTTAACTTTTTATATTGATACTGTAACGATGTTGTTCTAGGTATCTTTTGTTTTATAAATTGAATATAGGAATTTGTTTTTATGAACCAATTATTAACTCCCATAAGTAACATGGCAATCACGAATATTAATTCGTTTAGCTCCCGAAGTAGCTCCGGTGTTGACTGACTATTGAGTCATTCTAATATGCAAGTTCGAATCTTGTTCATAGTTATTTCAGCATTTTAGCATCTTACTTCTTCGGTAACTTGGAAATTTAGTTGATATAAAATATAATACTGTTGACGTTATCGACCCTTTACTGCCAATATAATTATATGAAAATGTTGTCAGGGTTATCATTTCCCACACAATTGATATATTAAACGGATGACAAATGTACGTCACAGATATATCAGACTGGTTACGTCAGCATATTACATTAAAAAGTGTGATTTAATGAGCCATTTCTAGTTCCCTACTGGGTCATTTTTTACATAACCCGTGATATATCACATGTCATTCAGATATCACACTGACATAAATGTGTACACTGCGCTAGAATGTACCTAATTGGTTCGAGGTGGTATTATTTTTATTTACACATACAAAGACCTTATCGTTCGGATGGCGTCAACAAACAATTATCTAAAAATAGATTGTTTCCCTTCTTTTAAAAACGATGACTTGTGTTGTTTACAAGTTCAAGTACTTTCTAGTGATTTCGAAATCGTCTCATTTTTAGACTATATAAGTGGATTGTAGAGGGAGAAACTGTAATTACTTCAAGACTAGAATTGAAGAAGCGATTTGTGAGTTTGTTTGAATCTTTATTTATGCATACGAATAAATTATTTACTTGAACGATAACGTTATTTTATTACCCACGGCACAATGTCATATGTGCCATATTTACATAAATTAGACATATGCGGATTCTGAGTGATGTCAAATATAGCTCGTGTGTTCGGACTCAAGTTTTTCTGAGATTGGTTATAAATAGGCTGTAGGTAACATAAGCTAGACGCACCTGACTATTCGTTACTTCATATCGCAAAAAAAACTTTATTGGAGATTATTTTTAATATCTCACTTGATGCTAAAGTTATGATGTAGCCCAGAACGGTAACAAGCTAAACTTAGTGGGGGAAATGGCTTTCGAGTATACCTGCCGGAACCGAAAGCTCAGGGTCATTGCAGGGATTCGAACTTACGTCGATCGACGTCAAGTCCTTACACGCTACCATTAAGCCGTCATTGCATCAAATCCATTGACCACTTCTTTATATGCATGTTTACCCACAGGCATCGAGTATTGGACACAAGGGCAAAATACATAATGCTTCACGACATCAGGCTCTTTCACAGCGATTTACACTATCTCTGGAAGCGTATAGTGAATATTATATTCATTAGGTATCACAGCAAAATAAACGGAATTCCGAAAAGTAGGACGTGGTTCGATTTGTCGACTGTTCCTTTTCCTAATACAATAGAGGTAAATAGTCTTACATAGTAATACCAAATAATATAATGTGGTAAATACACACAGACTTACTATAAGGAGAGGTCTCGTCTTTCGGCAACTCGAAAGAAAAAGAGCATAGTATACGCCTCTGTTAGAACAAGATAGGGATACGAGACCATTTTCGTATGTGTTATAGGCCTGTATCAGCCTACGCAAATCATTATCAAAATAAACCTCGCTTAATTTTGCAAAATCTATGTATAGTGTAATATAACGTGTACTAGACGCGTTTAATTGTGGTTTATTGTACTGTAGGTAACTGGATGTAACTCGTATAACAAAGAAATCGACAAAAGAATACCTAAGCACTCTATTTTTAGTCTTATCTTATTCGACTTATTGCCGATCTGAAGGTACTATACCTTCCTAACAACTAGACATAAAAATTCAAAATTCCCATATTCATGTGCAACTGCTAAATTTTTGAACTCAAATATGTCCTAGAAGTATGGAAAAATATTCAATGTCAAACTTTTTTATTTTGGCTATGAGATAGTTATCTAATTTCGTTTCACGTATGTTTCTAATTATTTCCGAAATATGTCCAATTTTTTTTCCTTTTCGTTGTACTGTATTTGACCCGCTAGGCCTCAGGAGGATATAAAATCTATGGACATACAATTTTATAATTATTTTCATCACACTTGCACGTAAATAGTGCCTTAATATGCAGGCTATCTTGGTTGTAATCCCCTAAATAAAACCGGAGGGCTTTATTGTTGCCCTAACGTCCGAGGGCGTAATGGCTTTGATTAACAAGTTTTTTTTTGTGTTGAAATGTGGACGTTTGACTACAATTTCACTTTATGTTAAATAAAGTAAAATTCCAATGAATAAGATTACTTATACTTTTGTTGACATTATTTGATTTATTTGCTTGCAAATGTGATGAAAAACATTGTTTATCCCACAGGCGGTACGGGAATTACGAACATTGGCGCATTAAAACCCTCAGCCTTCGAGTTCGGCCTTCTAATAGACTCTCATTTGTATTTCCTTATTTACCGCACTTAAGACACAATGTACTATTGTACGTTACATTATGTAAGATTTATTATAAACTTTACGTTTAAGGGGATAATGATCCCTCGAAGGGTAGACGTTTGGAGGAACGGGAAGCTCCATTACAATCGACGTTTGTTCTTCGATAAAACTAGTAACTTGAACGGCGTCGTGCAGAATGTATTATACTTGGATCATATCCCTTCAGTAGTCGTGAGGCAAGATAACGAAAATAAAATTGGAGGAGTTGAGATTGAAGTAAGTATTGTTGCATGTCTTTTTTTGAATTTAAAAACCAATTCAATTTATTCTACTACTTCTCATAATCGTTACATCTCTTGAAGTTGTCATAATCACTTTAGTATTTTCAACGGTTAAGATGTCAAGGTAGATACTAATTGAATTAAAAGCGCGTCCTTGGTACAAAAAAGAAAAAGGTCAAACAATCTAATGTGCATAGTAATAGTGTCCCTTTTTTTAAATTTTGATAGAGTTTTAGCTACTATTAGGTACTACTTTTATAGATCTAGATTTTCACACGTTTTTCCAAAAATTTTCGGTTGGAATGGGAATGCTCCCGATAGAAAGAATAAATAAGTTTTTCAAAATAGTAGTCCTATAAAATAGAATTTAATATTAGTTTTCCCTTGCCTGCTAGCACCTCTCCCCTACCCTCCCAAAAAAATCTTGAATACACCCACGCCCATGATTAATCTGTAAATTTCTAAGAAATAGCTACGTACCATTGCAAGTTAGAAGTCTGCTAAATTTCAAATTCTTATAATACCTACCTAATTACTTTGGTCGGAATTAAAAAATGAATGATTAAATTACTAATAATAAGTACCCTATGTTACTCTTATAAGTACTATAAATACCTACTTACTACAACTTTAATAACATTTTTATTTATCTATTTCGAACCCTGTCTCTATGAGACCCTGGGAGCAAAAGAAAAATAGGCCAACCCTAATCAATACCTATAATGTAATTAACAGATCCTAAAAACATTAGCGAATAAAATGAACTTTAAACCAAATCTGTATCAGCCGATGAACACTGGCCTTCACAAATGGGGACAGAAGCAGTCCAACGGTTCTTACTCAGGCCTCTTGGGTGAAATAGTGAATGGTAAAGCTGATTTCGCTTTGGCTAACTTACAATACACTCCATATCATCTGGAACTGTCGGATTTAAGTGTTCCATATACGACGCAATGTTGGACTTTCGTTACACCAGAAGCATTAAGTGATAACTCCTGGATGACACTTATCTTACCCTTTAAGTGAGTATCCTTTGATAAGCTTCATCGAAACAAATAACTTACTTATTTTTTGGCTGATATGGTGCTTTAGCCTCAATGCTAGCTCATTGTACGTGAGTGTGGTTTACTTTTTCTATCAATTACCAATCCTAGAAATAACAACGTTTGGAAGGTTGTTTTAAACACTTTATATGTTGAAAATAATACCTATATATATTTTTAATTTTTTTTTTCATTAATACATCACAAAAATATTTTTATATTGAAATAAAAAACACAACACAAAAACGCTCCATTATGGTCCCGTGACGTCCCCATTCATTATAAATGTGATTTCGTATGACAACAGTGACAAGTGTGACAACTAACACAAGAGTCTAACGTTCATATTTCCTGAAAGGTGAAGTCACGTTTTCTAATCGGTGTTTCAAATCACGTGACTCGCAGACAAAAATATATTAATTTTCCAAAGGGAAAATTAAATAACTAAACTATTACTGTTTCCAGATTTCATTCTTATAAGGCTTTTTATCTATAGACCAATATTACTCAATGATTTACTGTAATTTTTAAACATATCTACAGTATACAACTCGCGAAATTAATAAACCTTTAGTAGTACCTACACTTGTGATGATGGTGAACAGAACACATTGTGGTGTTACCATGTATGTAGTAGGATTATTAACTTTTTTATAGTTCATTCACAGTACCTACTTATAATCCTAAAAAACGATGACCATTTGTAATTATACGTGTCATATTTACGTAAATTTAACACATCTGATGTAAATTTGATGTCTAATATAGGTCATGGGTTCCATACCTATAGATAATTATTTGAACAATATCACCATGTACATGTTAGACGTCACCAGTCGGATACAAATCCCTACCCGTTTCATATTGGATATAATGAAATGACAGCTAATAATCTTTAGAGATCCAAGTGATTACAGAAATAAGCGGTCTGGAGCTAATCCCGGAGTGCGACACTCCTAAACGTGCCACAATAGTAGGTGATACACTTCTTGTATGGTGCTCGCAATACATTCGGACACAATAAAAATAATAGCACGTCAAATTGACCTGGATGAGTACAATCCTAACTCAACGGCGACTACCAAGAGATCGTAATCCATTGACGGTCACCGCTGTCATGTCAGCCTGCAATAATTTAACTGGATATGTACCTACAGGCTGATCCTGAAATGCGTAACGCAAAAGCCAGCCACTATGATGGACTTTTCACCACATGCATGCACTCAGCAGGGTACCACGTGCAGGTGAGGTCGGCTTGGGCGACTCAGTGCTGAAGATGTAAATCGACACTCCTTAAAATATAAAAATGAATATTTATTTGTTTGTTTGTACCCTGTACATTCTTACACCTTCCAACCAAATACGACAGAACTTGTGTGAATTGTTGTGCGTATTGCCGCGAAGGTTTATATATTAGTACAGCCACTTTACAACAGATGGCATACAAGAAGTTTCATTTTCAAGACAACGGGAATGCACAAAACAGTAATACGTATCATAATTCATTAGTATTATATGATAGGTACATAAAAAGCGATAAAAAAGATTCCTAGGTATACCTAACCAACATTTTTAAACTACCTATATCACACAATGGATACCTACCTAGTTACCTACTTAATATCTTTTGTTATTGGGTATTAGGCTATATTTGTGGATAACTGTTCTACTGGTTTTATTGATTACGGGATTTATATTTCACGGATTAGCAAGATATTACATAAATCTTCAAGACTACAAAAGCGATCGTATTGACCTTGGCAAATCTAAAAATGTTGATGAAAAGCAACTTGATAATGGTGGGTATTTGTTTTAACTTATTGTTATATAGTATTATTTCTTGAATAAAATATCTTAGCGTGTAGAAGTACATGTATGAAATGTAATACTCAGTGTTGGTAAGTAAAGGGATTTATTTGCGAATAACCATAAGTAAAGAAATTCCTTACAATTGACTTGGTGATGTCTGATGTCATTATTTACTTTACAGATGCAAAACCTGTTGGGCTGTATTTGTTTGGAGAAATAATAAACAGCATCCTTTACACTTATGGAATGTTACTTGTGGTCTCATTGCCTAAGCTACCTACCGGTTGGTCAATCAGGTTACTCACGGGCTGGTACTGGCTGTATTGTGTCCTTTTAGTTGTATCCTACAGGGCTAGTATGACTGCAATTCTTGCTAATCCAGCGCCCAGAGTCACTATAGATACATTAAATGAATTAGTTAATAGTAAAATAACCTGCGGAGGTTGGGGAAGCGAAACAAAAAAGTTTTTCGAAAGTTCATTAGACGATATCATTAAGAGAATTGGTGAAAAATTTGAAATTATAGACGATCCTGATGAAGCTGCTAATAAAGTCGCTAAAGGTGTATACGCTTATTATGATAATGAATATTTTTTGAAGTATTTAAGCGTGAAGAGGAAGAACAGATTGACATTAAAGAATGTAGACAACACAACGGTAAACAACACTGATGTTATCGTTGTAAGTGATGCAGAACGAAATTTGCACGTCATGTCAGATTGTGTTCTTAACATTCCAATTTCTATTGGTCTTCATAAAAATTCGCCTTTGAAACCTTTAGCAGATGTTTACGTGAGACGAATAGTAGAAGTTGGTTTGGTTCAGAAATGGCTCAATGATATAATGAACACTATAAGATCGTTGGATACAAATGAAGAGGAAATCAAAGCAATAATGAATTTGAAAAAACTTTATGGAGCATTCATTGCTTTAGGGATTGGTTATTTTTTCAGTGCATTATGTTTAGTTGGAGAATTAATACACTGGCGTTTCATTGTCATGAAGGATCCAAATTTTGATAAATATGCCTTGGACAAGTATTATAAGAATAAAAATAAAAAATAATTTATTTTAAAATATTTTACTTAATTTCAAACATTAATATTACATTATGCTAACTCATACCAAACATGTTCAGTCAAATTTTTAGTCTTTTATAGTTTTAAGATTTTTGTATTAACCTATAAATATAATAAACCATTAAAATCATACCTAACTTTAAAAAAATGTTCTATTTAAAATTATATTATTTAAATTTAAGGAAAACAAAATAGTTTATAAATATTTAATATTAATTTGTGATTTTTTATTACAATAATAATTTTATAGGCTGTGATTTTCTAAGACATTATTTTACAGACTAACCGAATGAACGTGAGTTAGCTTTCAAAATTGTCCTCATGCACATATGATTTGAGGTATTAATTGGGCTATCTCCTATATAGCCTATGCCCTGCATAGATTTTTCATAAAATATCATAAGGAGCCATTCCTTAATTATGTAATGGTCCAAAGGGGTAGGGGGAGTAAAAAATCTCTACATGCCCTTATCTTGTTGGTAAAACCCATTCTTACACAATATTTTCTAAGTCGAAATTAAATATTAGAAATTAGTTCCATCTCAGATACAGAATTCTATAATGTCCACACTTCAATTTAAATCTTATTTTACAAGTTTTTATTGTTTATATAAAAAAATTAAATCTTAAATGTGTTCATTTTTATCCATTTTAAAATATTAATAATAGTTATAGTACATTCATCCCACATATTAATCTTTTTTCAATTATATGTGAGTTTTAGTATAACTGATCCTTTTGTAACATTTTATTTTTCTGATATTGAGATAGAAACCTACCTAACAAGAGGGAGGGGTTCGAGAAATCTTATTTACCCTCACATAGGTGGTAAAAATCACCAAAATCATCATCACACAATTAATGAATGACATAATTAAACATAATTAAATAGGTCCTTGGTGTCTACATATTTTAGTAATATTATTTAGTTTCAATATTAAATGAAGGTGTGGTAACACCTTCTGGAGCATTTTCTAGAATCCATGGATGTTGTAAAACATTAGCTAATGACAACCTTTGTTCTGGATTGATAACTAATAATCGCCCCATCAAATTTTTGGCTTTATCTGATATATATTCAGGGTATTTTATTATGACATATCTTATTTTCTTGTATGTAAGGTGCGAGTCATTTGCTTCAAATGGAGGCAAGCCAACAAGTAATTCATAACAAAGAACTCCGAGACTCCATATATCAACTTCATAGCTGTGCGGTTTTCCTTCTATCATTTCTGGCGATAAATAATCTAATGTGCCGCATAAAGTCATTCTTCTTGAAGATGGCGAGTGTACGGACCAACCAAAATCAGCTATCTTCAGTTCCCAGTTGTGTCCAATCAATAAATTCTCCGGTTTAATGTCACGGTGTATGACTTTCTTTGAATGACAATATATTAAGGCTTTTGTTAAATCTCGTATATAGATTGCAGCAGTTTTTTCATCGAAACGTCCATGTGTCTTTAATAGTTTGTATAGAGCGCCGTTTTTCGCGTATTCCAATATTAAATAAACACGTTTCTCATCGTGAAAATAACCGTACATTCTAAGAATATTTGGGTGACGTAGGCGACATTGGATCTCTACCTCGCGGCGTACCTGATGCTCTATTTCTGAGAATAAAATCTGGCTTTTGAAGAGAACTTTTAGAGCAACCACATAATGAGATAGTTTTTCACGGGCCAAATAAACGTTACCGAATTTACCTTTCCCAAGTGCGCGGCCTAAATCGAAGTCGGACAGTGACCAAGTTTTCTTTTTTTCGTTTTTATTCAAATCATTTTTGGCTGACGAAGATGACTCTTCCTTGTTTTCATTTACGTTCGATTTTGTACACAAAGGCCGGTTTGAAGGTAAAGCTGGTATTTTGAAACTGTCAGGGGAAACTTTTTGTAAGTTCCTGTTGCAGGCGCAAGCTGACCGCCCAGGGATAGGTGGACGATTTTCTTTACAATCACATTTTGGTATATCCATCCTCACTAGAATTAAAGTATTTAAATATATTAAACTTCACAAAAACAGTCGTATTCTCTTCGAGGCGTAATTTTAAAATTTGAATAACGCACAGAGTAGGTAAAACATAATAACGTATTTTACCATAGACCAAGTATTTTACGCTCCACCACAGATTTTATTTAGCACAGAAAAATAATACTCCTAGCGAGCGAGCTAGACACAGAACAATGTACTCTCTAACGAGAGAGCTAGATGTCTAATAAAATAAGTCACAGAGTACATTTGTAATAAGTACATCAGAGACAAATTAAGAAACTGTGGATCAGTGGATCTTTGATAAAGCAAAGATTTTAAAATAGCTTAAAACTCGCTCGACCATTTTATATATAATTATTGGAAACCCACCTCGGCTTTGCACGGCTAGCAGAATAAATCATTGAACTGTATTGATTTATGCGGCGCACGCCATTAGGGCTCCCAGTCAGCATTATTTTATTAATTATATAAGAAATTTTCAACGATCTTCATCATATTTCAGCCAAATTACACAAAACTTTAATAAAATAGACAGCTAAACCTTCCTCAGGAATAATTATCCCGTCGCGTCCATTGATTGAAATCGTATGAAAATCCGTTCGGTAGTTTTTGAGTTTATCGCGTTCAGACAGCCAAACGTGGCGGGGAAATTTGTTTTATATTACAGTAGGTATGACAGAACAGTTATAAATTTCAATTCAGAACTCAAACGCGTCTAGAGTAGGGCAGCTATCATATAAACTGCCCTATATGAGTTTATAGAGGTCAGTATTTTATATTGTACGTGTCATATAGTTTTTTATTTGTTATGGCCACTACTCTACTAGATACACTGTAACTTTTAGTGTTTTTAACCTTCAAACATTGCTTTGATAAGATTGTGGGTCCCTAGTAAGAATTGTTCATGGCGTTTATGTGACAACTGAAAATGCATGTTTCTAGTTATTATATAATAATATAATCAAGTTAAGCTGTGCTCAAGACTCCTCCTAAATTAAAATGCTAGTTTATTTATTTTTTGATAAAATATAATCATCCACAAATTTAAAGAAGTCTACTTAAACATTTCCAATACCGTACTTTAAACCATTATCGTATATTTTAAACACAGAACAAAGAATACATCTTTATTCCATGATATTAAATGATGCGCTGAGGTTACTTGGCTCATAACAAATTAAGTTCTATAAAAAAAAAAAAAAATTCTGTAGTATTTGCCTTATGAAACAAATATTTATCTATTTCAGATATTGAAATTGTGAGATAACTACGAAATTTCAATTTTTTTTTAACTCTGAAAGCACTGTCGGTCATGTTGTAACGTTAGTTGTCGGATTTTATACGAATGAAATTCGTTATGTAGTCTGTGCTGTGAGTTATTTAACAGATTATTATATTACATAATTGTAGGCATTAAAAAGACCTATAAAAAAAGTCACAGAGAGTATTATGTATATGTTCTAAGGAACACTCACAATAAGCATTTTTGTCTTTAAAATAGCCGGGAGCGGGGGAGCAAGATTCGCGCATGCATTCTCTAGTGCACGTGAGCGAAGCCATGGGCACAGCTAGTAGAAAATAAGAATAGTCTTTCAGTTTTTGTTTTAAATCACTGGCCATCGGAGACCACTAAAAAATTCTGTAATCTGCAACCAGCAGCTGTTACAACGGAGACCCAGAGACAAATAAAATTAATGTAACAGGTTCTGTCAAAACTGTCAAAGTCAAACGTGGTTTAAGAACTTTGAGATTTTCAGGTGATCGCACCAGTGTTGCCTATTTAGCTCTTTTAGAGCTAAATTCGGCTCTGTTTAGAATGAGTTAGCTCCAAAAAAACGTGTTTAGCTCCATAGCTCTTTTTCATAGAATTTTAGCTCTATTCCACACCTTGAAAAAAAATCATTATAATTTTCTCATACATTTTTATGCGTTTATCCGAATCTTTTATGAAAATTGGACGCAACCATTACTACCTAGCCTACGTCTATTGTCTATAAATTTATAGGAATTAAAATAGCGATCCGTGGGGAATTCCCTGGAATCCTATCATAATCCACGAGACTTACCGCATTTCTTCATTAATATATGTATCCGGAGTGTATTTTGTGTTGATTTTTTTGGTGTACCTATAACTTGAATCATTTAGTATTATTATAGACAGGTGTAACGTGCAAAATATCATCGAGTAAGTCATACACACAAAAATTCCGAGAAGATGGCTTTCTGAAACTGCTTTTCAGAATTGGTTCAAATTCAAGAGGAAACGCAATGGGATAACATCGCCCTAGTGCCGTGGGAAAGAAGAATAACACAATAGCATTTTGATATGAAGTTTTAGGCCGGTTACAGTGCTAAACTGACCGTCACTGCGTATGTCAGTCATGCTTCTCCTTTGTATGAAAATTCATAAATCATTACAGTGCTAGACTGACCGTACGCACGCGCATATTGCTGCGCATTGCTGTGTGTCGACCAACGCGCTATGGAAACAAATAAACACGTTCAGTTCTGCACCGACCGGTGGACCGACCACACGAATATGTGTATCATCGTCAAAAAAAGTCTTTCTACCGGTGATATATGGTTGTTGTTTTAAGTTGTCTTGTAATTTTGCTTACAATTCATCAATACTTTTGATCGACATTCCGAATTAATAAAAAAACATTCGTGGCGATTAGTTGTACGTGATATCTACGTCTTCTGTTCCTTACACGTTTACGAAGATAGGAAAGCTACAAACTGACGGCCGGTTAATGGGTATCGTCAGGACAGATCGTACACACTGATGGTTGGTGAAACACTGTATCCGGCCTTACTATACAAAGATGTGGCTGACATAAATCCTTTCAAAGAATTGTGTTCTTTCGCTCTTTCAATGGTTTTGTAGCGACATCTACATAGCGACACACAGCGACATCTATCGAGCCACATACGACGCATCCTACATCGCACTATAGAAATTAACTCTTCGATTGAGTGTATATACAAGAACCCGACTACAACCGTTGGGCAGCTGCCCGCCAGACATAACACCCGTCTGGTCGGAGGATCCTCCCTTTGCAGTAGTTCTTCTACACTGGTGACCCCGACGTGATCATCAGCGCAACCTTCTTCGCACAGCTACATCGTGACGTCATCATCACTTCCACAAGCTTTCGAGCAGCGAGTCATACAGCCAGCCAGCATCCACGGCTACTACGGGTATCCTGACCACCAGCATGCAGCGGACGCGCATTCCTGGTCATCACCCACAGCCTTCTCAGCGACCTAGGCACAGCACACTGCACTTCGGCCGGTCAGCAAGCAGAGACGCACTTCTCTCCTGGTCGACGCAGCAGCCAGCCACTACGCAGCACTGCAACACTCCGACTCAATTGAGCATTCTTGCAGCATCACCCCGACTCACTGGGGCATCACCGCAGACAGTTCCGACTCACCGTGAACTATGCGGCATCTGGTTCCGACTCACTGGAACATCCCACTGGCCCGGCAAACATCACTAGATGATGTATAGACCTAATATGGACCTAATGCTATCGACCTCCGGTCTCGGAGGGGAGTGATGTAGCGACATCTACATAGCGACACACAGCGACATCTATCGAGCCACATACGACGCATCCTACATCGCACTATAGAAATTAACTCTTCGATTGAGTGTATATACAAGAACCCGACTACAACCGTTGGGCAGCTGCCCGCCAGACATAACACCCGTCTGGTCGGAGGATCCTCCCTTTGCAGTAGTTCTTCTACAGTTTCTTTGCCCGGGTCTAACGCTAAAGTTGAAAGGGTATTTAGTCAGCTTAATATTATCAAGAACAAATCCCGAAACAAACTTTAAAATGACACCACCAATGCAATTCTGACTATTGGATCAGGATTACGACGAGTCAAAAAATGTTGTCACAGCTACGAATTACCGAAAGATGATAGGTACAATGGCAACTTACGAAAACTCAAGGGCGAATGAAGAAGAACCAACTACAAGTGTAATAGCATTTATAAATTTAATAAATGATTGTTCTGATGACGATAATTAATCACATTTTATCTGACATTTGCCAATTTTGAAATTTTGTCTTAGAACTTAGAAATTCTTCGCATTATCTCTTAAGATTATTACACATTATCGTATATGTTAAAATCTTTGATATTTGTTTGTCTTATATGTCAGTATAAGCCATTGATTAAAATGTTATTTCCATGTACTTTTTTATTTAGCTCTTTATAACTAAAATAATTAGCTCTTTTTTAACTCCTTTTTCCTAACTTTCTAGCTCTATTTCTAAATACAGTGTTGGCAACACTGGTTCTCACTGACTTTCTTTGGGTCTCTTTTCTTGTAAGTGTTATTCTATTTATTTATCCATTTAGACCGGAGTTTTTGGGTACGAATTTGTTTTGGCCCTCTTTCTTTATATTCAGGTTATGTGACTAAGGAATTATTAAATTGTGTATAATGCCAATATTCGTATAAAACACGATATTGTTTCTTCATTCAACGAGGGCCTGTAGTAATTTACCTAATATTGAAAATTATTTTCGATTTAAATGGTATACGGTTCCTCTAGGTGTAACTCTTAACTTTACGGTAAGTTACATAAATCTATAATGTAATTTTTTTTTTCTGACTGACTATACTGTTAGCCATAAGGGCCCTGATTCCTCAGAAGGCTTTTACAGCTTCACTGAGCTTGGGGCGAGCCTTGAAGGCACTCCGCCGCGAAAGTAGGGCAACAAGCTTAAGAGTGCCAAAGTGGTCAAAGGTGTAAAATATAAACCGTTCAACAGAGAGCTAAAATTGTTTAATAGCAATAGCCATTATTCTAGAATACAAAATTTATTTCATTTATTTAAAACTATCTGTGCCCGTGGATTCGCTCACGTGGACTACAGAATGTAAGTGCGAATCTTGTTCCCTCTGCTCCCTGCTATTTTAAAGACAAAGATGCTTATTGTGGGTGTTCCTTAGAAGATAGATGTATACTCTCCCAGACTTTTTTGTAGGTCTTTTTAATGCCTATAATTATGTTGTACATTAATTTGCTATATCTCTTATGGTTTACTCAGCATAGGCCATTTAAGTGTCCGAATTGATACACCATGACCAGTTTCTTTTTTATTTGTGCGGAACCCTAATTCTCCCTATATCATTAGCTATCTATCAGTGAAAGTCCCGTCAAAATCGGTCCAACCGTTTTGGAGATTACCCAAAGCAAACCGACAGACAGACATACAAAAATTTAAAAAATGGGCTTTTTGTTATAGATATTATTTATACTTTAATATGCATTTAGTAAAAAACTGTTATGTTGACATTACAAACAGGCACTTCAATTTTATTAATTGTATAGGTTGATTGATTAGTGTTTAATATTAAACTATGATTTTGTAAAATTATTAATGCAGGAGTATTTAAAAGTTAGTTTACTTGTATATACAATGATGATTAATATTTACAGTTTATTAAAACATTTGATATATTTACAATTTTATTTACACTTAATAATTATTTTGTTTGTTTGTCCATTAACATTTTTATACTTATTTCACACTACTCACACCCAACAATCACGGTAACAGTAATAACGCATTTACTAAAATCACTACTTGTAATTACACTCAAAATTAGTGTTTCGGCCTTGTAGGCAGTTATTGTATATCTAGTGATGTGAAATAACGCCTACTTCTAGTTATCATATTAAATACATACTATACTAATTATACCATACTACTAAATACTTTTAGTAATGCTATAACAATAATGTACAGTTTCCAGCAGCCAGAATGTCTGATGATGCAGAACAACAAGCTGAGGAAATAGAAGTTTTAAAATCAATTTATGAAGGTGATGAGAATTTCAAGCAAGTGGACACTAAAACCTATCAATACAAGGTATACCTTCATTGTTCTCTTTATTCTATGTAACATTTTCAACAACATTTAAATATACAACCTACATATGGACAACCATCCAAAGATAGAAGTGTATCATGATTTTTTTGGTTGAGTTTTATTCATATATAATTATTCAAAATCACGAACTAAACATGTATCTGGGGTTGTTTATTGTTTGTCTATTATTCGGTTTGTGAATTAAACTTGTCTAAAACTGAAATAGACATTCCTTACCTACTTACGACTTTTCCGACATTTCCCTGGTTTGTGTTTTAGGTAGATGCGCCTCTGTTTCTTATGGTCGCAATATGTATACTTTTCCTATTTAAGCTCTAGTATTATATCTGAGAATGGTGTAATAGGTGAATTAATAAACATTTTGTTCAGGGCAATATCCATCGTAAAGATTTGTAAAACACAGCTTCACCCAACTGAACAAATGTGGGAAGAATGATGAGGTGTATCATCACATACTGATGCATGTGTACCAAGAACAAAAGAGAAAGGGAGTCATTGACGAACAGTATGAGTTTAAACTGTCAAAATTTAGTTTTTTAGAACACTTAGGCAGAACCTTGTTCAGATAATGGCAAGTAGTAGTGCTAACTCATCAGTAACTTTACTGATTAAATCCTAGAAAGGATAGAGGTACAATGGGACAGATATTTCAATAGAATAAACTCCCTAAACTGAAAACATGAAAAACCATAATTATATTTACAGATTGTTTTATATTGGGTATTCCAATGGTAATAATTAATTATTTCAGTATGTTGATGGCGAGAAATCCTTTATATTGGAAATCTTATGGGGACCCACATATCCAACAGAAAAACCTATATTCAATTTAGAAATATTTTATAACCAATATTTGTAAGTATTAAAATTGAAATTATTTATTAATTTTAATTACTTTAAATCATAAATACTTTAAATCATAAATATAAGGACATACAAGTATAGGAAAACCGAAGGTTTGGATCATGGATGTATTGTGTGAAGAATGATATCATGTTTATACTGAGATGACAGCTAATAGAGAAGTATAATTTCATAATTTCTGATGAAAATTATTTAAATGATTATATTATGTTGTTAACCATACAATTTTTACCTAATAGTGATTAAGGTATAAATAAATGATCCAAATTATTTTATCAATGATAACTTCTGCTGTCAAAATTCTAAAGCACCTACCTAGTACCTAAATACAATCAGACTTTGGGCAATCATGTGCTGCTCCCAGAAGAGCTTCAGTTGCTATCTGACAAAAAAGTTTTGCAGTACATTAAGGCTATAGGCATTAAGGCTATACATATACTATTGAGCCGAGAGGTTGCGGGTTCGATCCCCACCCATGACTGTATTTTGTGTGATGAGCATAAATGCCAGTTGTGTGTCTGGGTGTTAAATATCCTATCTATGTATGTATAATCAGCTGTTTGGTTACCATAATACAAGCTTTGCTTAGTTTGGAATTAAATTGTCGTGAGTGAAATTGTGTCATCATATTTGTTATCATATATAGTACTGGGTTGGGAACTTTAGTAGTGTGGGCCGATCACAATAGATCTCATTGGTTATAGTGATGTGGTACTGCATAAGCCTGCATAGCCCCCATTCAGAATAACAATAATAATCAATGGTAATTATCGGAGAATCCTGGTAATTACAGATTTTGTTTGGTTTTTGTACATAAATAAAGTGGTTTTACAAACATATATTCTGAGATGCCACAAAAACCCCCTAGAATGTTCTAACAAGGGAGCCACCATCTTGTTAGGATAGTGAAATCGTAACAAGACATGACACAATATACACTTGATAATGGTAGTCATCATCATCATCATCATTTCAGCCGCATGACGTTCACTGTTGAACATAGGCCTCCCCCATAGATCTCCAGAGCGACCGATCTTGTGCGGCCTGCACCCAACGGCTCCCAGCGACCTTTATTATCTCGTTTTTCCATCTAGTGGGGGGCCGTCCTACGCTGCGCTTTCCGGTGCGTGGTCTCCACTCGAGAACCTTTCTGCCCCAACGGCCGTCAGTTCTCCGAACTATGTGCCCCGCCCACTGCCACTTCAACTTGCTAATCCTTTTGGCTATGTCGGTTACCTTAGTTTGTCTACGGATCTCCTCATTTCTGATTCGATCTCGTAGAGAAACACCAAGCATAGCCCTCTCCATAGCTCGCTGAGCGACCTTGAGCTTTCTTATGAGGCCCACAGTGAGCGACCACGTTTCTGTCCCGTATGTCATCACTGGCAACACACACTGGTCAAAGACTTTCGTCTTGAGGCACTGAGGTATTTTGGACGAGAAGACGTCGCGCAGTTTCCCGAACGCTGCCCAGCCGAGTTGGATTCGTCGACTGACCTCTTTTTCAAAGTTGGACCTACCTAACTGGACTGCTTGTCCCAGGTAGACATATTTTTCAACAACTTCTAGACAAGAGTTCCCTACCGATACTGGGGTGGGCACCACATGGATATTCGACATGATTTTCGTCTTGTCCATGTTCATTTTAAGGCCCACCTGTTGAGAAACTTTGTCGAGGCCATCGAGCATTGTGCCAAGATCTTCCGGCGATTCTGCCATGACTACGATGTCGTCAGCAAATCGAAGGTGAGTGATGTACTCGCCATTAACATTGATGCCGAGTCCTTGCCATTCCAAGAGCTTGAAGGCGTCCTCTAGAGCGGCGGTAAACAGTTTCGGAGATATTACATCTCCCTGTCTAACGCCTCTTCTCAAAGGAATTGCCTTCGTGCACTGCTCCTGTACTCGGACCGACATTGTGGCGTTGTTGTACAAGCACTTCAACACTTCGATATATCGATAGTCAATACGGCACCGCTGGAGAGACTGCAACACTGCCCAGGTTTCGACCGAATCAAAGGCTTTTACGTAGTCCACGAACGCTAAGCATAAAGGCAGATTATACTCCTCAGTCTTCTGTATAATCTGCCGCAGCGTATAGATGTGGTCTACGGTGCTAAAGCCTTTTCGGAGACCGGCTTGTTCGGGAGGCTGGAAGTCATCAAACTTGTGCTCGAGACGATTCGTGATGACCCTCGAAAACAGCTTATAAACATGGCTCAGCAACGAGATGGGCCGATAGTTCTTCAATAAGGTTTTATCACCTTTCTTGAAGAACAGGACCACCACGCTGCCGCCCCACGTTTCCGGCGTTTTACCCTCGAGTATAACGGAATTAAAGAGCTTCTGCAGAACCTTAAGTACCGGTGTTCCACCCGCTTTAAGAAGCTCTGATGTAATTCCGTCATCACCCGGCGCCTTGTTGTTCTTAAGCTGCTTAAGGGCCATCCTAATCTCGTACAGGGTGATGTCGGGGATATCTTCGGTATAGTGTCGGGTCAGTCCGGCTCTCGGATCTTTAGCCGGGCTGGTAACAGGCTTAGTTGACGAGGTATATAACTGCCCATAGAACCTTTCGATCTCCCTTAATACCTCTGGCTTGGTGGACGCTCCGCTGCCATCATCCATTTTCAGCTTCGTCAACTGGCTCTGCCCAATAGATGCATTCCTTGCGAACACTTTGGAGCCTTTATTCCGCTCTATCGTCTCTTTAATACTTTTGGTATTGTAAGACCGGACATCGTGTCGCAAGGATTTATGAATAGATCTATTGAGCTGCCTATAGGACTTAGCGTCATCGGAAGACTGCAGCGCCATACCACGCAGATCCGCCATGAGTTTTCGGGTTTGATCTGATATCTTTTGAGTCCTATTGCTACGGTGAGTTTTAAAGAACTTGGACCCAACCGCATGGACAGTTTCTACCAGCCTATTACTAATATCATCTACGGAGACGCAACTATCTAGGCAATCGAATTGGTTTTTCAATTCGACTTGAAAGCTCTCGGGGTTTTGGAGTTGAGCATTAGAGGGTCGGAGCGTAGACTTCATCAGGCGAGACCTTTCTATTTTTATATTTTTAGATTGATATTCAATGTGCCTCTAACCATTCGGTGATCACTGCCGGTTTTCACTCTGTGAATCACAGTGACATCATTGAATATTTGTCTCTTCGTGGTCATGATGAAGTCTATCTCATTTTTCGTGGAACCATTGGGGCTCATCCAGGTCCATTTCCTATGAGGTGGCTTCTGGAAGAAAGAGTTCATCATAAAGAGTCCCTCTTTCTCCATAAAATCGGCCAACCTCTGGCCCCTAGGGTTCCGTTGCCCATAACCAAATTGCCCCACTCCCAACTCTTCACCATCTCTTTTGCCCAGCTTTGCGTTAAAGTCTCCCATTACAACATTGAAGTGGGTTTTCGAGGTATGTATGGCCCTACTAATGTCCTCATACAAAACCTCCACTTCATCATCAGGGTGTACCGAGGTCGGTGCGTAAACCTGTATGACCTTCAACGAATATCTTTTGGATATTCTGAGTATCAGGTACGCTACCCTGCTCGACACACTGTCGATGGTCACGATGTTGTTAATGAGAGACTTCCGGACGATAAACCCGACACCACCTAGGGACTGTTGGTCGCCCTCCCTGTAATAGAACAAGTTACCTGATTTCGTGATTATCGTGTCCTCGCCCTCTCTTCGGACTTCTGATAATCCTATAAGATCCCAGTGTAACTTGTCTATTTCCTCTTCCAGCTCGACAATCTTCTCGTCAGTCCTCAAAGTGCGATTATTATATGTTGCCAGGGCCAGTTGTCGTGGGCGTCGGTAGCTGGAACTCTTCCGGGGATTCTTAGCACCCCCTGCCCCGCCGTCACCATAGCCGCTACCGAAACTAGGAATAGCGGGGCCGCCGGGGACTGGGGGCCTGGTCGTTCTTGTCGTTTTCATTGGGGGGATTTGCCCATACTCGCCACGCTGGGCATGCGGGTTGGCGAGCGCAGATATTGCTTTTTGTTGTTTAAGTGGGGGATGCTGCTGCCCATCCCCTAGCTTTTTTCCCCTTAGTCGCCTCTTACGACATCCACGGGTAGAGATGGAGGGGTCAATTCTAAGCCGGAACCACCACGGCATATGGTAGTAATAGTCTTCAATAAATAAGACTACTTGCCAAGTCGGGAAGAAGAAGAAGAAGAACTGTAATGTAAAATGTAATGTAATATTAGAATGTTATAATGCCTTTTGCATGTTAATTTTTATTATTAAATTCCACCATTTATTTTAAATTGATATGATTAATATACCATTGGAATAATGGTGACTATATCCTTACATTATGATGGTCATATTAATAATTTTTATTATCCTTTAATAAGCTTCTTGCTATTTATTACATTATAGAATACCATCAGTAAAAGAAAAGATACTGAAAATAGTGAACACAGAGGCTGATCAGTGGTTGGGATGTGCAATGACGTACACACTGTTTGAATGTCTCAAGGAGAGCATACCACAGATATTGGCAGAACAGTCTGAAGAGGTAGTAGTGGCGAGGGTTGAGAAAATTACTATTGAAGATCAGGTAAGGATCAGAATAAACTCAAATAACTAGATTAGGTTTTTTTCCCAGGGGACTCAAAAAGGAGTACATAGGTTTTTAAATTTTAAAGGGTCGGCAATGTGTATGTGATGCTTCTGGTGTCGCAAGCGTCCATAGGCTGTGGTGACTGCTTACCATCACGCAGACTGCATGATTGTTTGCCACCATCGTGGGATAAAAAAAGGATAGATGTTTACTCACCATACAAATTAAAAGCCAGATGCCAATTTTGTATAATTTTGAAGTTTGATGCAAGTCAACTTAGGTATCAACATACAGTGTAAACTCTTTATAACGAAACTCAAGGGACTGAACATTTTTTGTCGTTATAGAGAGTTATCGTTATATGGAGTGGAGTTTCAATATATGGGTTTTAACGCAAACCAACCAAGTTGGGCTCACTTCAACGTTATAGGGAGTTTATCGTTATAAAGAGTTTACACTGTATTTGGTACCGATATAATCAACTAAGATGTAGGGGGCGCCATCCATTAAAAATCTATTTATTAACATAAATTCTGTTAAATTTTCTGTTCTGTTTCTGTTAAAATTATAGAGGTCTGCCGTTGTGTGCACGTCACGTAAAAACTACTTCTGGATAGATTTTGATATTTTTTTTGTCTTGCTCCTTACATACTAGGTCCTCATTAAAAAAAAATATCACGATATCTTCATGGACAATAAATCAGTAGTCGTCGCGATCTGAGCTGCGTGCACAGCTAGTATTATAATAATATGGATACATTATTTTCAGTCTGAAGCAACAAAGAAACCGGAGAAAAAGGAACAGCTAACGAAGGCGCAGAAACGAAGAGTGTGGGACAAGGCGGAACTCGGTAGGGGCGGCGAAAAGCCCCGGGGTTGGGACTGGGTTGATATTGTCAAACATCTGTCACATGTCCCTCACCAGTCGGCAACGTCATGACACTTCTAGAGATGCACGAGAGTATTTATTGTCGAAAATAAACGACTACAATATATTGTACATGCAATGTATTAATTTCCAATAAATTATTGTTGTAATGGAATATATTTTATGTAATATATCATTTATAATTATTAAGATCGGTTTCAAATAACATCATTAAAAAATTATGTAGCTAAATTATACCATAATATGGTAACTGTAATTAAAACACGAAAATGTAAATTGACAAAAATAATTTTATTTTTATTCTTCTTCTCTTCCTAACTTGGCAACCGATCCTCTTTAATGAAGATCATTACTGCCATTATCGAGTGAATTATAGTGTCATATGTTATGACGATTCAGTATCCTAACAAGATGGTGGCATCCTTGTTAGATCTTTCTACGACATTTTTGTGAGATCTCTGAATGTATGCTTTCAGCTTATATTTATAATCCACTTCACTTATGCACACAAACCAAACTATATCACGCAAAACACCACCAATGTTACATAATATAGAGTCAAAAACCTAAGTAAATGAATTAAAAATAAAAACCACAACATATAACTTCAAGATCCCGCCAAGAACTCAATTATAATTAAATGATAAAAGTAAATAATCAAGGTTAATTCTATGAACTATGTTTTATTCCATTGGCGTCAGAGAAATTTTTGCCAATGTCAATGTTAATTTAATTAGATTGCGGTTAGAATTTATAATTCGCTATTGTTTTTTTTGAAATTTATTAATGTATAGTTATAAAACAAACTGTTGATTTAAAAAGAGGTCATTTGTTTAAACTATATGGCTTAAATCATCGGATAACATAGTAATTATTAAATAATGATATTACAGATTCTTACTGTATTTACAGATATTCTAATCAAATTAAGTAGGCATATAATAAATTACAATTTCTTCTTTGAAATGCATTCGTATTCCGTACGTTGTCAATAATGTACTTGTAACTATATACATTATTTTACTTTTCAATATTTAGGTTAATTTAACTGTTTGAAAAAGAAATTGAAAGGAACATTAAAAATATTTATTGTTTTAAATTCACTTTTTTTAAGCATACCTATTTTAGAAATAAATAAAATATTAATAAATTTAATAAATGTCCTTTCTTTCAATCGATTTCCAAGTATCGATAACAAAATTAAAACAATAGAACCTCTTTAGAACTTTACAAATATTGTAAATTGTTTTTTTTTCTCACAATGTACGTCTATAAAACCTATAAAATCTAAAATGTCATAGTTGCCTATAACTTAAAAAATGATTTACACGAGACAGGAATGGTATACTCCGGCGGAGGTAGCTATCCACAATAAACCTACCGACTGTTGGATTTCACTGAACGGGAAGGTTCGGAACTTGACATCCTGGCTTGAAGAGCAGTTTAGGGTCTGCAAGTGCACCAAAACTTGTACATGCGAAGTGAAGAACTGGTACTGCGATGATGATTGCGTTGAGACCTGTGCTTGTTTTAAAAGAGGTTTCTTATACTGTGATGGGAAGAGGGTAAAATTTGAATTTAAATAAAGGAATAACAACTTTTTACTAACGGCCGTTTTCAGTAATTTATCTATCCGTTGTTTCAGTTACTAAAGATAGACAAACATAACCTTTTTTCCTTACTTTTTTTTAATAACCTATCTATGGAAGGTTTTCGTATCTACATAATATATATCCATATCCTATAGCTTCAATAGATTAGAGGTTAGCCGATATATCTGCCTTAGGTTAAAGATAGTACTTATTACAATTATGTACTAATCGGGGATAGTAAACTCAGATATGTTATTGAAAACTGCCGTAAATACACACAGCTTGCGCATAGATGTAGTATAATTATATACTACGTCTATTGATTTGCCTTTTTCCCAGACTTGTATAAATACTTATGAAAATACCTCTAATAATTATATCAAAAATCAATTTTTTTAAATTCTTGCCTGTATGTCTGGTGTCCGGCTACTCCGAAACGGTAGGACAGATTTTAACGAGAGTTTAACTGGCGGATAGATAATGTTTTATAGAGTAACTTAGGCAACTTTTATTTCTCAAAATGAATTAGGGCTCCGCGCAAATAAAATAATAACCATTTCTATCTTGAAAACACCCGGCGGGTGACATCTGCTGTGACAATACCGACGGCATTCTGTAGTCCACACGAGCGGAGCCGCGGGTATAGCTAGTGTTACTTTAGATGCTACTATTGGCATGATATTATGTTATAATATTGCGACTTAAATTCTTTCGTAAGTAGTTTTAGCACCGCTGTAATTTGAAACTTGATGAAACGAAAAGCCTATTAGTCTAGTGGTCGTAAACGCGACTTCTATGATCGAGATCCTGGGTTCGATTCCCAGGTGGAGCAAAGTGTTATTGGGTGTTTTAATGAAATTCTGAGTAGCATCTTGGAGTTTGGCTTTGTGCCCGATTAAAGGCAATAGGCTCGTCCCCTATTACACGGGACCTAAAAAACATAAACGGGGAACTGTGGGTATACCTCTGCTTAACCCTTCTGGGCGTGATGGTATGTTATGTTATGATCCCGAAATGCGACACACAAAAGCGAGTCACAATGCCGTCATCAAGTCCGTACTTTTCACTACACGCACGGTGGTCGCAACTCACACCCCTTACACCTGAAGGCTTGATCAAGTGGGGTAGGTAGTATTGTATAAATTATGTTTTCTTTCTTCAGCTGGCAAAGGACGATCCTCGCGTTCGCGGTAAAGATGTAAGCCATTGGTTTAAAGGCGACGAGTGGGTCCGATATACGCACCCGATAGTAGGTTCTAGTGTGCCTTATCTTCCGCATGGGCCAGGCCCGAGGCAACCGGTCGTGCCCTCAACAAAATGGAGGCCGTTCTCCAATCCGTGGTGGCTGGACGACACCATCGTCGTAGGCAAGTTGACTGCTAGAACGAGGCCAATTCGGATAACTAATTCGATGACTGGTCAGTCTTAGCTAAGAGTTTGGAATATGATTATAGCTACATTTCTTATATATCAAAGTTGGTGAACAAGCATACGGTTAGTCTGATGGTAAACGGCTATTGTGGCCTACGGGCGCTTGAACTCTCGTTCTCGAAACAGCTTTAGAAACTCTACTAACCCCAGGAACACAACACAAGGTTATTTGGCTGCGATCTTCCGTAGGGTATTCCACTAGTCGGACTGTTCCAAGCAGAGAGAAATTTTTAAAGAAATTTAACTGTTGCAATGTTACTTTTTAATATTTTTCAGTGATGGTAGTGACACTATTGAGCCGAGAGGTCGCGAGTTCAATCTCTGTGCATGATTGACTTTTTATTTATTCATTATAGGTTTATTGGTTGACCACAATCTCGTTTGTTTTTAAACCTAGTGGGAGAAGGGAAAGGTGCTTGGCGACGGATTTTCAACTTGAGGGTGGTAGCTAGCCATGCGTGCATTAGAAAAACCCTACTACCGTGCTATGGTTTCATCGAGATGTTTTCTTTTATCGAAAGCATCAGCTCATTGCAGGGATTCGAAGTCACGTCGATCGACACGATGCCCTTACCATCATTGCTTCAGTACTATAAAACTTAGTACTTTTATGGTGGCACAGCAAAGTGACTGCATTATGCCTGATGGTAAAAACAGTACAATTCGAAAACAACGGCGACAGCCAACACATCAGCTTTTATCGCCAACACTATTTCAATTTCTCGATAATACGCGCAATAGACAGCTAAGATCTTCTGATTCTTTATTTCTCAGTATACCAAGTCATCACACTAATTTCCGCGACCGATCTTTCGCCGTAACAGCAGCACGACTATGGAATTCGCTTCCTATCAACTTCCAACTGGCCAACTCTCGAGATTCCTTCAAGTACCTTTTCGCTACGTAGGTTTCACTTGGAGCAATTGAATATTGGCTATGTTTTTTTTTTACTAAATATTATGCACACTTTGCTTATACCTTTCTCTTGCTTCCCTGGAAGACTGGTAGAGAATGCTTTTTAGCATTGATTCTTCCATTTGTAATTTTTTGTGCAATAAAGAATATAATAATAATAATACTGGCATGCAAACCTCTCGGTAGCTGGATTAGCTACACTGGCGGATCCTGAAACGCGACAAACTAAAAGAGAAATCATCATGACGGGCTTATCGCTTTACAACCCTACTCGCCTTAAATCTGTAGTAGTATTAAAAAGCTCAAGAGATTATTTGTTTGTTTGAAGACGCTAATCTTTGGGATTACCGATCAAATTTGAAAAGATAATTTTGTATTTCATAGTCTATTTATTGAGAAAGGTTACAGGCTATTTAACTTTACGCTAAATCTCTAAGCAGCGAGGCTGGAACCATGAAGCCAAGTAATCTGGCAAGTACGGTGGTCGCTACGTCTGGTTAAACACAGCTAGTAATAAATAAATTGTCATTATCAGGCTTTGTAGTAACCCTGGAAGTGTGCTCTGAAGAAACATTATACCAGATTATGATGCGGTATTTACCACACAACTGCCATATGATGTCATATACGTGGCGTTATCTAGACCGTCCTCTCTGCTACAACAAAACCTTAGATGAGAACGGAATTCCAGATGAAAGGGATTTGTTCTACGAGCTCGCACTGCCCGAGAATGTCCATATACCGTCGATTTTAATATATTACAATGATGACTTGACAGAAGGTAATCCTGTATTTGAATTCAGCTTTTGTCCAGCCGTCTTAAGTCCGCTACGGTTTACCTGTGCATGTGTGCCTGCGCAGGTCGACCGTACATCGTAGCGTGTATGGTGGGTGATACACGCAGGTTTAGCGTACGGCGTCACTCAAAAAGTTAATTTTTAATTTTGCACCGGTCGCTTGCTCGGGCTTAAAAACGGCACAGGTCTATTCAATACACGCTACAGTCTACCTGCGTAGGTCACCTGCACAGGTAGACCTCTGCAGCAGACCGTAGCGCGGGTGACCGGTTGCTTGCGTTGAAGTTATTCAATATATTATATACTTTAGCGGAACGATAGGGTGCCCAAACTAACAACAATACGTCATGAGTCACGCACCATAAATTTGTTTATTTGGATTTCTTTACAAAGTGATATTAAAAAAGATTATGAATTTATTAATTTAATGCCAGAATTACAAAATGTTTCAATGATGTTTGAAAGGGAAAGACAGAAACTGTAATTTACGCATATGTAAAAAACAATAGCAAAGTTTACTTCACAGTAACACTTATAGAATTTTTTATTGTTTTTAACATAATTTAGAATTTTTCATATTTACTTTTGAAAATTTTATTTGAAGGTGTTATTGTAGGTTATATTTTATTTTACCAGTTTCCCACCAAGCAGTACTGTGATTGTCTTACAAAGACGTCCCATGATGTATAAATGTATGCATCTGATGACTCTGATGTTAATTGTTCACTATAGACATATAAGGTGGCTGTTTTACACGTGCAGCTCTCGGAACATAATAGATGTGCTCCCATTTTCAAAGCTGATTTCAACCGAACGTGGGATAATAGGTAAAATTACCTTTTCATCGCGCTGACGTTAGGGTTCCTCAGGCTGTTGTTCTTCAATAACCTACCTTCAACTCGACGCAATATTTATGGTACTACCGAACAGTAAGTTATCACTTGAATTTATTAATTAATTTTTAAATGAAAGACTATGACGATTTCAGATCCAGCCTTGTACATATTGAGGAATACGGCAGGCGATGAATACTGTAAGTGTACTGAAGAGCAGTGCAAGCGTCAGCTCGAGTTGTGCAGGCAATGAAATTCTCTACGGTTGCGAAAATTTAAAAAAATATATTTATTTTATATTTAATAATAAATTTTGTTTTGAATTTACTTGAAATAAATTTTTGATGTTGGGTTTTAAAAGCGAATTCTTTTGTGTAAACCTAAAACTTACTCCTATAATTGTCACACGGTTTCACCCGAGGTTATTTATTAAGTAGAAGAGGTTTTTTGTTTATTTATTTAAATTATTTTTGTATATGATAGCCAGACACGCCTCGTGGCGCAGTGGTAGTAAACGCTACTATTGAGCCGAGATGTCGCGGGTTCGATCCCCGCTCATGACTGACTTTTGTGTGATGACTGATGAGCATAATTGTTAGTTGTGTGTCTGGGTGTTAAATATCTATATATGTATGTATATCAGCTGTTTAGTTACCATATTACAAGCTTTGCTTAGACTGGAAATAAATGGCCGTGTGTGAAAAAAAAAAGAAAAAAAAAGACTCAAGGAATAGTATAGGCTATATAAAATTAGGCTACAACGTTCAGATAGCCTTAAATATTGATGTTTATTATGTAAGTCGGGAATCGAGGTCCTCCCGAACTACTTTATCCGCGTGCGCTGGCGTAATCGTTAATGATACGAAATTACAATGTTCTACAACAATATTGGTCCTAAGTATATCGAAAAAAAGTCAGGGATAGCATATGCCTACCTCTTATACATAAGCCACAATATGGTATTTTGTGGCAAAGATTTTTTGCAAATTAAAAAGTGATTTATAAACATTATTTTTAGACATGGCATATTAATCCTTACGAACAAAAGTTACTTCAACATAAAGACAATTTTATGAAGTTAAATTTTGCTCTTTAAAGTATGTTATTTGGACATATAGTTTAGGAGATATTGAAAAATTTAAATAATTTGTACTGGCAGGAAGAATAATTACGATAGACACTACATGATTGCGCTGGCGGCGCGGTGCGGTTTTTGTTGGATAAAACTATAAAGGGTGAAACAGTGGGACACAGCTAGTTTATTTAATAAAACTCACAGCTCGAATACCAATAATAATAGGTCTTTACCTATGAAATTGCCGTTCTGCTGTAGTGGCCATTTCAAATCAAAATATTTTTTGTTTGGCTAAGAATTCTAATTTCAAATTAATTTTATTTTAAAAACATGGAAATCATTTTCCAAAAGTTGTCATTTGTTTGTTGATTAGTGTTACATTTTCAATCAATTCAATCTTTTTTGTCATCATGGATACGTTAAAAATTCGAGTAATTATGGAATATGAGTACCGTCGTGGCAGCAACGCGGCACAAGCGGTACGCAACATCAACGACGTTTACGGAGCTAACACTACAAACCAACGCACCACCTGTTATTGCTTTGCTCGCTTCCGTTCTGGGAATTTCGAACTGAAAAATGAACCTTGCGGTCGTCCGAAGACTTTGGTCGACAATGACGAATTAAAGGCGATTGTAGAAGCTGATGATACACAATCTACGGTGAATTACCAGCAGCTTTCCACGTTAGCGTCAAAACAATATTGGTCCATTTGCGTCAAATTGGCAAGGTAAAAAAGCTTGACAAATGGGTGCCCCACGAACTCAATGATCGCCAGCGCGAAGTACGCGTCGAGACGTGCCTTGCACTGCTCAACAGACACACAAATGAAGGAATTTTGAACCGCATTGTTACCTGCGATGAAAAATGGATTCTGTTTGATAACCGCAAGCGCTCAGCAAGTTGGTTGGATCCTGGTTCAGCACCTAAACAATGCCTTAAACGAAAACTTACCCCTAGAAAAGTGATGGTCACTGTTTAATGGCCTAGCGCCGGTGTGATTCATCACAGCTTCTTACCAAACGGGGTGAGCATTACTGCAGATGTGTACTGTGAAGAACTGAACACAATGATGGAGAAGTTGGCACATCTCCAACCAGTATTGGTCAATCGCTCGTCTCCGCTGCTCCTGCACGACAACGCGCGACCTCATACTGCACAGCAGACGGTCTCCAAGTTGCAAGAACTGGGGTTGGAAGTTCTCCGTCATCCGCCCTACTCACCAGACCTTGCGCCTACAGACTACTACTTTTTCCAGAATTTGGATAACTCCTTGGCGGGAAAAAAATTCAATACCCGAGAGGCAGTACAAAATGCCTTTGAAGAATTAGTTGCTTCCCGTCCAGCTGATTTCTTTAAGAAGGGCATCAATAAACTGCCACTGCGCTGGCAAAGATGCATTGATTGCATGGGTGATTACTTCGATTAATACAAATAAAAAATACATGAAAAAAATTCGTTTAAATTTTTCATACAAAACGGCAATTTCATAGGTAAAGACCTATAAACTAAATTTATAATTTACCCATACACAGCCTTACTTATAAGCGTTGATTAACTTTAAGCGATGCTTATATCTAGCTCTGTTTTCTTCTAGCAATATTGATTAGACAAAGAGAGAAATACTTTAATCGATGTTTAAATTTTGACAGGTTTTTATAAGTAAAGCCGTAAATATTTTATTATTACGTATTTAAATTACATAGGTAATGGGTATGTAGATAAATATGATGTATATGAAATTATTATTTTTTTTAAATAAAATAAATAAATCAATTGATAATGATCTGTGTTGTATATATATTATTTACTTACTAATTAGAGCTATTTTCATTTTGTTTGTAAAATATTTTTTAGAATACTAAAAGAAAAAGGTCTCTATGTCCTTGAATAAATTATTATATGTACGCAGTAATCTAGAAGTTAAGTTTAGCCCCATAGTTATTCCGATGTTTTTTTTTCTGACTGATTACACTGTTAGCCATAAGGGCTCTGAAGCCTCGGACGGCTTTTACAGTTTTACCGTGACAATCACTCCAATGTGTTAATTAATGTGAAAGAGCTGTGTGGTGTCGAGTGTATTTGGTACATGTAGCCGTAACATCTTGTTTAGTTCGGCTACGCGCGGTTGCGGTGCGGTTGCGGCCAGTGCATACGCCATGTAATAGAGACTTCTTGAAGGATGCGTCAGTCGCATAATGATTAATGATGCATTGATGTTACATTTATTCGAGCAATTGTAACCTCTGCCAAACCAACGCACCCGTGCCGTGTGGCTTATCGTTTTCACACCCCGTACTTGCCTACAGCTTCTTATTGTTGTAGCGTGAAGTTAGATAGACTATACCTTTCTCAATAAATTGGATATAAAATTTAAAAAAAGAAAACCAGTCCAGTAGTGTGTTCAAAAAACAAGCTATTGAGCCTTATAATATTACTTTATGTAAGCAGATAAAATAGCGCTTTGAATTTCTTTTTCAATTATGTACTTTATGCTCAGTTACGCTTGAGATAATTTTGGAATTCTGATAAAAACTATAATGGCATATTAATCTCTTTGTTACTATATTGAGGGTTAGTTTTTACATGGCTCGTGCCCAGGTCGTTGGTCTTTGAACCTGGATTTTTTTACTCAACACGCTCTCTGATTTATTCATTTAAAATAATTATAATTTTTCAACTAATTGTATAATATATACTGTTGTTCAAAGCGATGATGTTGTTTCAGACATGTTTGTTTAGAACACTAAGGGCGGTTTATCAAACGTACTGATGCGCCGAGCCGGGGCTGGCTAATAATTAGCAAAATTTTAGGGAAACTGAAACTAAATATGTTAATTTTAAATAGCAGTAACATTTTTATTTTCATAATAAATAAAATTTTGATATTTTTTTTTGGTAATGTCATTGGGGTAACTATATACCCTTTTTGAATTCGACGGGGTTTTTAATACATATTGTATATTTTCATATGCATTTAGTAAATAGCTGTTATTTTACATTACAAAATAGACTTCAATTTTTTTTATTTGTATAGATTGGTGCGCGAATCGTAAAATTCACTCCCATATTTTTTTTAAATACCGCAACTGAACGTATATTTACTTAAATTTTTTTTTTACTGGTTCAAAAATATAGGATGTTATCTCTACAAATAATCATATTAAAACTATGATACAGTGGATCTGAAGCGTCGACCGCAATAAACCTTAGAACAGTAATTACCATACCATAGGCCAAGGGTCCCATAAGGCTCGACATGCTCAACGAAGCGCGCTTCCTCCCGACCTGCCACAAGCCGCACAGTGTCCTGCCTTCTTTTAAAAAAACTATTTCTCATTATTATATGAAATTATATTTGTGTTGTAAATGATCAAAATCCATCAAATATTATCTTTAAAAAATAATGAAAGAAATCATGATTATTTGTGGACTTTTCTTCACTCTAGGAAAAATAAAAAAACTTGTTAATAAGTACGTATGGTTTTATTCCCTACTAGCTATGGACACAGCTTCGCTCACATGGACCAAAGAATGCCATGGCATATGAATGGCGATGCGATCGGACAACACGCGAATCTTGCTCCCCACTCCCAGTTATTATAAAGACAAAAATGCTTATTGTATGTTTCGTTAGAAGATAGATGTATACTCTAGACTTTGTAGATCTTTTATCTAATAAGACATAATTTCATCTCTTATGGTTTACTCAGCGTAAGTCATTTAAGCGCTCGAATTGATTCACCGTAACAAGTTTCTTTTATTTGCGCGGGACCCTAATTATTTTTCCAATATAAAAGTAGCCTAAGTTACTCCTTATAAAATCAGCTATCTACCAATGAAAGTCCCGTCAAAATCGGTCCAACAGTTTCGAAGATTATTCGGAATAAACAGACAGACAAACAAAAATTAATTTTTTTTATAGGTATGCTTTATATACTTTCACATGCATTTAGTTAGAAGCTATTATTTTTAAATTACAAACATACACTTCGATTTTATTTATTATATAGATTGAAACGAATGTAGTAAACGTTTTTATTATTCGTTTTCTATACCAATAATATAAAAAGTAAAAATTTGATTTTTTGTTTGTGATGGATAAATAATTTATATTCTTGTTTAGATTTTTGAGGTAATACTGCTTTTGTCGCTTGCTTTTGTTTAGTCGTGGGTAAATTAAGGCTTATTTTCGATAAATTAACCTATTAAAATACTCGTATTCTAAAAAATGGGCTTTTGCAGCTTTACATTACCACACACAATAACAGAAATGTCGCAATGGAGTTTTTGGCGGGATCTTCGCTAGTTATGTAATGATTTTTGTTTTTTATTCATAAATTTATGTAATACAGGTGGCATTTTGCATAATAAAGCTTGGTTAATTAGTGTGCACAGGTGAAGTGGATTCGAAATAACTTGGAGCATGAATTCTGAGACACCACAAAACCTCCCTAGAAAGTTCTAATATGTAACAAGGGAACCACCATGTTGTTAGAAAACCAAAATCATTCTATGTTCACTCGATGGTGGTAGCATTAGTTTTCAGTATAGAGGACTAGTTGCCAAGTTTGGAAGAATTGTGAGTTAATTGTGAATTACGTCAATTCATTTCATAGATAACGAAATGTGTCATTTTTGCTTTACAATGTAGCATTAACAATGTATAGATATGATTAGATTCCAATACAAACTACTGTGAAAATGACTAATTATGTAGGTAAATGAAATTGCACAATTAATATCCAACGCTTTTCATTCATACTTTCAAATTACTACCCCACGCGATATAGTTATTTCTAGATAATAAATACCGCTTGTTTGCGTATTTACGCTACGCGACCACCACGCATGCGCGGATCCGATAATTTTCACCCGCTTGTTACCCGAAATTATAGCCGCAACCCCATGCAAAGAGTTTCATTAAAAATAAACTCTCTGCTCGTACGCCATTTTTGTCCATAGACAAATGAGTGAAGGAACGCGCGCTCGCGTGACGCTTACAAGGAGTTCCCGTCAGATAACGCTCCCGCGTGTTTTTGAATATCGTTCCTACATACTGTTGTAAACTTTTGTTTACATTTCTAGTGTTTTTTTTTCTGTGTTAATAATTAACTCTGGTGACAACCAAATGTTTCTTTACAAAAAAAGAAATATGTATTATGTCAAGGTCATTTTGGTTTACACATAACATGAAATTTGTTTTATTGTCACTGTAAAAACTATTTTGTGAATGTGTGGTTAATCTTACGTAAGAATAATCTAGAAAAACTAAATCCAACAAAGGTATGTATTTTCATTTCAGTATATTTTAATTTTAAAATATCTAAACGTAGGTTTTAGTTATTAACTATTCTTGAGTTTTAAATCTGAAGGATTCCAATATTATTAGTAAAAGTATCAACTCATGCAAAGTCTACTTACAGCAAGATCATTGTATTTTTCTTCGTGTGCAATAATCTTATTATATTAAATGAGCAATTATTGTATATATATTTATATGTAATTGGTTTCTCGGAAACGGCTACAACGATTTCGATGAAACTTTGCATACAGACAATGTTTTACATTCCAAGTTTATCTAGATAGGATTTTTTATAATGTTGCTATAATGTTAGCCTTAGGGGTCCTGAAGCCTCTGACGGCTTTTACAGCTTCACTGTTACTTGGTCCTAGATATGTGTTTTTCTTTTGTTTTTTATAAAACACCGAAAACAGCTCGGTCGCCCAGATATTAGTAATTATAAAATCAAACACTGAAGTAAGTTATTTGATTATTTGTGTTGATATATTTTAAGAAACTTATTCGAGTTTGTTTATGAAATTAAAACGGTCGTTTCGTTTCTCATAGTTTTTTTTTTAATATTTTTATAATATTTAACGGTAAACTTCTTAGTACATGAAACATAGGATAAATTTTACGCTTTTTTCGACTTAACATGAAAATAAATGTATTTTACTCACATTATTTAATGTACAAGTATGACTCTGGTATGTCTAATAGCCAAAACCAAAACCATCCCACATTTACCTATATAGCTGTAGTATTGTAAAGCTTAGCATCGTTACATAAAGACGTTGATTAAATATAGGCAATGCTTATCTTTAGCTCTGTTTTCTTCTAAAAACATGGATTAGACAGAGAAAGAAATACTTTGATCGACGTTTAACTTTTGACAGATTTTTATAAGTAAAGTGTGAATACATTATTATTTTGTTTGTTTATTTGAACGCGGTAATCTCTTTAACTGTCTTTCAAGTGTGAAAAATTATTTTCACATTTTATAGTTTATTTATTGAGGAAAGTTATAGGTTATCTAATATCACATTACGACCCTTGGTGTGTACCAGTAACCATGATATTAATTTCAACATTTTACATTTATGTTTATATTTTTTTTTTTTTTTAAGTTATGATGTTTTGATTATATGTTTACTGTAAGTTAGTATTTTGTTGTTGTAATAGTACGGTAAATTATAAGCATAAGTATTACAATCTAAAATACAATGGTGTCCACAGAGAAATCTTCAATCCACCGCCGGCTGTCACTGTCGTTTTATCCTACAACCGGCATACAACCCTATTGACAGTTGGATATGCACTGGCTGATCTCGAAACACCAAAAACCAAAACCAGAACCAGAAACCAAAAAAGTGCACTGTTTATCACTATATGGATGGTGGTTTTTTCTGACTAGACTGTTAGCCATAAGGGCCTTGGAGCCTCAGACGGTTTTTCCAGCTTCACCGTGACTTGGGGGCGAGCGCTAAAGGCACTCAGCTGCGAAAGCGTGGCAACGAGGCGATCGCGTACCATGGCGAGTTTACACCTCATGTAAGGTGGTCGCGAACTATTCGGACATAATTATCATATGATACCACCCAACCAAAGTATACCGTGGCTTCGTTATCCACTGCACTACCATAACATGAAGTTTTTATTTAGCAAAGTTATTTCTTTTATCAAATCAGAAAATGTAATGCGAATGACTCATCCCAGGGGTTGGGTCTAATGAAATAAATCACCCCTCGGATTTCCAATATTCCTAACACTCTATTCGCAATTTATATCGATTTCTCCAACCCTCTATGTCAGTACCGTAATTGCCTGGGTAAAGTAAGGCCGCGGGCCCTTGGGATTACTGGGTGTTTCTTATTTATTCCGTTACATGTTTTGTTTTATACAAATAAGCTGATAAACAAGTCTACGACCCGCCTGATGGTAAGCAGTTACCTTAGCTTATGGACGCTTGTATCACTAGCGTGTTCCCACAAGTATCCTAAAGTTCCCTAAACCTTTCTCAGAGCCGGAACACAGCACAAGGGTATTTCGCTGTGAACTTTTGTCGTGTGGAGGTATTCCACCAGCTAGACTGCTTCAAGTGGAAAAAAATTTCCAAAGACATTCCTCTGGATCTTGCTTTTCTTAAAATGATAGCGTTTGTTCACCCATACCTGATGTTGAATAATAATAACATAACATAACATTACATACCATCACGCCTGTATCTCCGAAGGATAAGACAGAGGTGTACTAATGTTCAACCAAAATTAGTCTGGTATGTTTTTAGGTCCCATGTAATAGGGGGCGAGCCTGTTGCCATTAATCGGGCACAAAGCCAAACTCCGAGCTGCTTCTGAGACTTTCATAGAAAAACCCAATAATACTTTGCTCGACCTGGGAATCGAACCCAGGACTTCGAGCGTAGCAGTCCCGCTTATTTACCGCTTACGAAACTGTGTGTTTTCTCAATTAGGCTTCTTCGACAAAATGATCACCCAAACATAAAGTTCCATTGTGTATGTTATTATATTACAATAACAAAAAAGTACATTTTTTTTGTTTCGGGACCCCGGAACATCGGATCTCTTTATTCTCCTTACTACGTTACTGTTCAAAATGGATTAATAGTGTCTCCCCCTTGGGAAATAAAGGTGTCCTTCAATAATGGGTAAAGTAGCCGGGAGTGGTCCAGAAATGCTTGATAAAGTAAAATATTTTCAACAATCATCAATGACTTTGAAATATGGATTAACACAGTTTCTGATAAATAATAATAATAATAACTCCCTGTAAATATCCCATTGCTGGGAATAATTCTTTTCTTGAGACTTCTTTTTTTATGTGGGTTCTTTTAAAATTACTATAACTAAGTGAGCCTTATTTTGATATAACTGACTTAAGGAGGTCAGAAGTATCTAATTATTATTATTATTTTATAAATGGATTAATTTATTGTTAGTAGTTTTTTAATACTGTTACTTATTACTATTACAGAAGATTATTGTTGTTTATGGTTACATTGATGCTTATCAGTTATCACTAATTCCTACTAATATAATTAATGTGAAAGTGTGTTTTGTTTGGATGTTTGTTACTCAATCACGCTAAAACAGCTGAACAGATCTCAATGAAATTTGGCACACAGATAGTCTATGACCTGGAATAACATATAGGGTGCTTTTTATCCCGGTAAAAGTCATAGTTTAATCAGTGTTATCCTACAAATATAATAAATGGTAAGTTTCTGTTTGTTACTCAATCACGCAAAAACGACGATTTTTTTGGTTTGTCGTGTTCCGAGATCAGTCTGTGTATATCCAATAATACGCAGACGAAGTCGCGGGTACCAGCTTAAATAATTGTTAACATATAAATTGTTATAGATTATTGGTGTGAGCTTGATCACCACGCCAACCCACGAAGTATTAGCGATATCAAACGCCGAGAAATCAGCACTTCTATATTTTTCAAGAACATTTATCAAGCGTTCATGTTTCCTCACGACCTTTTCCTTCACCGTCAGTCGATTGTGTTAGTAATTGAAATTGGTAAATGTACTGGAATTCTAAAGAACTCGTTGGTACACCCGGATATCGAATCGATATTACCCGGATCAAAACCATTTGACCCCACGACTTTTATTCATGATATTATATCTCAAATTAGATTAGCGTTATATTCAGAAACTAACTGTGACCGTGGCTTCGCCCACGTGGACTACAGAATGCCGTTGATCGGACACACGCGCGAATCTTACTAACCCCGCTCCCGGTTATTTTAAAGACAATCATTTTATTGTGGGTGTTCCTTAGAAGATAGACATATACTCCCACTGGCTTTTTTGTAGGGCTTTTTAATGTCTACAATTATTTTTAGTTAATTATTCCTTATAAACAAAAGCTATCTACCAGTGAAAATCCTGTCAAAATCGGTCCAACCGTTTTCGAGATTATCCGGAACAAACAGACAGATAGACTGACAAAAATTTTAAAACTGTTTTTCTTTTTATGACATATCATACCATCATACCTGTATCCGCGAAGGGTTAGTAATAGTGTACTAATCTACACCCACAGTTCTCCGAGTATGATTTTTAGGTCCCATATATAGGGGGCGAGCCTATTGCCATTAAGTGGGCACAAAGCCAAACTTCGAGCTGCTACTGAGAATTTTCATAGAAAAACCCAATAACACTTTGCTCGACATGGGGATCGAACCCAGGAGCTCGATCATAGCAGTCGCGCTTACGACAACTAGTCTAATGAGGCAGTTTTTCTTTTTATAGGTATTATATATACTTTCATATTATGTATTTAATAAAAAGCTGTTATTTTGTCATTACAAACAGACACATAAGCTGAATGAATTGTATAGATTCCAACGATCGTATTGATTTTTTTTCATTATACAGATATTTTACTATCTTTTAAGTGATCACAGAATTGCACGTTGTGATAAACAAAAATACATTCGAATCCAGTCAAATATATATTTCAGGTCTGACAATAACTTTAAAAAAATGTCTATTGTGTTATCTGAATTGGAACGAAATATATCGCGCTTCGAATCGTTCTGTCACGCTCTATTGTCTATGCGCCCGCGCCGCGCCGACCATAAAGTCAGCGTCCTGTCCACGAAATAGTTCACAAATTAAAAAGGACAGCAACACTTAATGTAATTAAAAATAAGAACTTAGAACTATGTCTTGCTCTTTGTTTCGTTCGTGATGCAAAATTTTCAAGAAAAAATTTATCTTCATAGGAAAACCATTGTCAACCTACCTACAAAAAAGTCAGCGAGTGCTTAATATGTGTATCTTCTAAGGATGACCCACAATAAGCATATAATCGAGAGCGGGGGTAACACGATTCGCGCGTATACAAGATCGACGGCATTTTGTAGTCCACTGGAACGAAGTCGCGGTCACAGCTAGTTAAATATAAAACGATATTATCAACTAAAAACAGGAAATAACTTTACAATCATCTAAAGAATGTACCTATTTGTACGTATTGTACATATTGTATGTACGATGCCAAATCTCATAGACTTCCACGCACGCAATACACTTAAAAAGGAGTCCGAAGTTTTGTTCTCACGTATTAATATAATGATAATATAATATGATATAAATGTAGTATTATAAATTTTATTCATTAGACATTAAGTTCTTTTCGCGTGTATGAGATGATCACAAAAGATGCGCTTTATGGTATCCAGAGTAAAATCCAAAAACAACAGCGACTACCAAGAGATCGAGCAATCCATCGACGGTCGTTGCCATCATGATGGCCTACAAGCCTTTTGGTTTATCCCGAAATGCGACAAGCCAAAAGATAACCACTTTAACGAGTTTATCCAAGTGCATGGCGGTCCCTTCTTAGAATTTTCTAGGGAATTTTTGTGATCTCAGAATGGATGCACTTAGTTTATAATTATAATCCACTTCACTTGTGCACAATATCCAAACTATACCACACTAAACGCCACCAATATTACATATTATACCACCTCGCTGTTTGTGTTAAGCCTGAAGATTGTGATTCGCAATACGCATTGGCTTGCGTTGACCAAAGCCATTCCAGCTTATATCGTACCCCTATCAGTTCTTGAACTTAGACATGTGGGATAGCTATATAGCTATGAAATGAAATGACCAGTTAACAGCATATTGATAACATGTTTGTATTAAACAATGAATGTTTAGTGGTAGCGTGTAGGAACACTGCTTGATCGGTGTTGACACAAATCCTAGCGATGAGCTTGGGCTTTCGGTGAAGGAATACATCGCGATGAAATCATAGCATATAATAGCACGGCAAATTGACTCTACTGTCCCTGATCTGAGAGATCGTAATCTATCAACGATCCCCGCTGTCATGCAGGCCTGCATTATTTTAACTGGATATGCACCGACTGAATCCGAAACGCGACACGTAAAAGCGAGTCACTATGACGGACTTTTCACCACATGCATGCTGGTCGCTACCCAGTCGGGCAAATCAGCCCTACCATCCCGCTATCGCCATTTCCTCGTTCGTTGCTCAGCAGGGTGAGGTTGACTTGGGTGTTTCAGTGCTGAAGATATAATTCGACACCCCTTACATTCAAAATCACCACCACCATCACTATCTGCCACCAAGCATTTATAGGGTCTTCCGACAGCTACACTTATTATTTATTTATTTATTTACCATACTAAGAGATTTACACAAGAGTTGTTGAAATTAATGCCACATAAACCATACGTTGTCGGATATACAAAAATATAAACATTAACCTGGTACAAGCACATAGATCACCATCTATAAGAACCAAGAATTCACAATTCTGATAAAAAATGTTCCTTCAACACATATTTCTTATTTTGACTAGTTATAATATTGCGAACGGAGGTAGGCAAAGAATTTATTAGTCGAGGAATTAAGTAAGCAATCGTTCGACTTCCGTAGCAATTATTTGCTGAGAGGGTAGTTAGTTTCTTATTCGCTACTTGATGAGTGTATACAGCATGATCTATTTTATATTTAATTTATTTTTATATTTTACTTGGGCGCCATTTCCCCCAACCAATACTAGCGTATAACTATCTTGGGTATTCTTGGGCCACAGCGTCATTTGATATCAGGTGAGATTGTGGTTATACCGCTTTTTTTTAGAACTGACTACACTGTTAGCATGAAGGGTCCTAAAAAAATAGAGCCGCTGATGGCTTTTATAGCTTTACCGGGCTTGGGGCGAGCGCTTATGTCACTCAGCCGCGAAAGCGTGAGCAACCAGCGCGCAAGGGTGCCAAAGTGTCCGAACCTCGGCTTGGGCTGTTACCGCGATTGCAAAGAAGTCGCGATCTAACTAATTCCCTATCTGTAAACTTCGAGCTAAAGTAATATAAATATACATATATACATGCCCCTGCCTCCTGGGAGAAAGCAAGGAACATGTGTAGTAAAAAAAGAAAAAAAGGTCTCTTACAGAACACATGTACCTGTGTGTAGTTATAATGCTTAATTACAGATCTCTACGGTAAAAGATAAAAAAAATACTTTAATCACCAATAAATAATAATAAGTAATTTTCTATTTACAGATAATGGCGACTTTGCCGATCTTCGTTTCTCTAAGCAGGTGAGTTAGTACATACTTAAGAATTTTTGTTCTTAATTTATATTTTATTTAGATACTAGTTGTGCCCGTGGCTTCGCTCACGTGGACTACATAATGCCCGCGCGAATCTCGCTCCCCCTCTCCCGGCTATTTTAAAGACAAAAATGCTTATTTTGGGTGTTTCTTGGAAGGTAGATGTATATTCTTCCGGACTTTTTTGTAAGTATTTTTAATGCCTACAATTATGTAGTACATTAATTTGCTATATCACTTATGGTTTACTCAGCGTAAGCCATTTAAGCGCCCGAATTGATTCACCATGACAAGTTTTTTATTTGTGCGGAACCCTAATTCTATTTCTAAAATAAAAGTAGCCTAAGTTACTCCCTATGCCATTAGCTATTTATCAGAGAAAGTCCCTTCAAAATCGGTCCAACCGTTTCGGAGATTACCCGGAACAAACAGATAGACAGACAAAAAACTTAAAAATGAACATTTTGTTATAGGTATCGTATATACTTTCATATGAAAAACTGTTATTTTGACATGTAGCGACATCTCTCGCCACAACTGACGCATCTACATAGCGACATATAGCGACATCTATCGAGCCACATACGACGCATCCTACATCGCGCTATAGAAATTAACTCTTCAATTGAGTATATATACAAGAACCCGAATACAACCGTTGGGCAGCTGCCCGCCAGACGTAACGCCCGTCTGGTCGGAGGATCCTCCCTTTGCAATAGTTCTTCTACAGACATTACAAACAGACACTTCAATTTTATTAATTGTATATTATTGGCTGTGCGTTGCTGTTTAACCAGCATATAATAGAAGACATCACTAATTGATGATTTATCTTCAGTATGCAATATTTTATCAGCCGGGCAGGATTATGCGTCACATGGTCACATCGCACGCTGAGTATTGAATTATTTTAGTTTTCCATTATTTCTCAAATTATTCTTCCAAATAACAAGTTGTAAAGGGCAAAGTTTATCCACATAAAATTTTCTTGATGATGAAGTAAATTTCTTTCGTAAGGATTAATATGGCATGTATTCAAAAAATTATAATAAATCACTTTTTAATTTTCAATAAACTTTTGTCACAAAATTTCTTACTGTGGCTTATGTATAAGAGATAGGCATATAATATCGAGGACTTTTTTTTAGATAAACTAGAAATCAATACTTTTGTAAAACATTGTATTTACGTATCACTAACCATTATGCCAGTGCACGCGGGTAAAACAATTCAGAAGCGCTTCGTGTTCCGACTTACCTAACCATAACCAAAATTAACATGAAAGGCTATCTGAGGAGTGTAGCTAAATGTTAGATAGCCTATACTATTTCTCGTGAATCTTGCTATCACATAACAAACAATTTTTTAACTTAATTTGTAATTGCCGATGGACTGCTGATCTCGTGCTGGTAACCGTTTACAGTGCCTTCACTATATCTGTACAATAATCTTTATTTATACATTAAAAAAAAAAAACAAAGTTATGGTTGTATTATCAGTCGACCCTCTGAATGTGAACGTTGAGTTTTTACTTACATTAAATAAATTACAAAATTACTGCTCGTCGGTCGTCTCAGTAGCGCATCGTATATTCTATACCCCAGAAGCATAAGGGCGTAAAACAGAAACAGTTAGTGCTGTTTTACGTCCGTATGCTTCTAACGCACAGTTTTAATGTCTGGAATATTTAACAGCCTTTTTTAACGACCGAATAAGACTGACACTTTGTTAATTGATAGACGTACAAGGAACGCGAACGACTTGAAGGAAGCGAGTGTGTAAAAATAATCGTTCAGTCGCTAATAATTGTTTTTGAATTTGGATAGTAATAATAGTAAAGTATGTATTTATAGTTTTTATGTAGTCTTTGTTATTTAGGCATTGTAAGTACGATCTAGTATATTTTATTTATCATTAAGTAATTTTTATTTAAATAACCTTTAAATATAACTTTCTCTGCTCTTTTTTTCTTAAATCACACTATCTTCCATGTAAAGAAAAGATTTGTGTTAGTCATGTGGCCGCATCGTCACTTAGAATTGAGTGAGATTGTAATAATAATACGGTAACTTGTAATCAATAAAAAATAATCCAACTTCGCTTACTTATTTAGCAAACATAATAGTTTCCAAAGCGGATACCGAGAAAATTCCAACAACAAATCAATTCAATTTGAATGCAATAAATCGGACGAAACGTTTCCTATTTGGGCACACTGATGTGGTACATAAAACGAGCGGCGACACATGTCTACATATGTATAGATACGATTGGTATGTGAGAAGTGATCCCTATGGACAAAATAAGCAATGGCCGCACGACGGTGTGGTTTTGTTAATTTCATAGACTTAATAGGGTTGTCAGTTATCACGTTTTATATAATTGAAAATAAAATTGGCGGCAACCTTTACAGTTAGAGTTTTTGATTAAACCTGTTTAAAAAAGAAATAAATTATATGAAAAGAACAAAAAGATGTATTTTTTTAAGATGACCAATAATGAAATTTGATGGTTATATGAATAAAAAGTTTAATGGAACAATAAATGTTTTTTTATTTTTTATTTGTAAAGTCGAGAATATTGGTATAAGCGCCCATCCTTGCGTGTGCGCACGTACTAATTGGTATTTACTTCCTAAATGGTGAACAGGAAGCAAGCGCCGCGTCGCCATCGCGCCGGACGGCGACGAAAGCTCTCGCAACTTTTATTGTATTGATAATTTAATTCACAGCTACACGTATATTGAAGCTTTTGTTCGGCAATGCCATATATAGTAGTGTAGGAAATTCCATTGATTTACTACGAAACTTATTGATGTAAGATTGAATCAATGTATTGACCTAAAATCAACTGGCCTACCTGATGCTAAAATAGAATTATAAGCGATAGTTTTTTTAACACCAATTTATTATTTTACAAAGATGTACAAAATAATTTGTACAATATATATTTTTCACATTTTCACCTAAGAAATATACTTAATTCATTACATACGAGAATTCGTGGTTGTAGAGTGGTTTAGACCGGAGGAATATCGTTTCGATGTCTGCAGGATCCGATTCGAAGCAACGAACTTGTCGGGATTCGCGGACATTTCTAATTAAAATTGATAACACTATCAGACGCTGACAGAGAAGGAAAACAGCAAAAGAAAACATGAACGCTTGAGAAATGTTCTGGGGGAAAATATAGAACTGTTTATTTCTTGGTGTTTGTCGTGAGCTGTCATGGCTTGGTGATTAGACTCGTACCTGCCCTTAGGAAGAGGCCTTTGCCCAGAAATGGAACACTTACAGGCTGATTTTTTTAATACTTGCAAAGGAACTTTCGCGACACCTGGTGTTAAGCGGCTGCCGTAACCTATGGACGTTTGAAATACAATAAGTATTACTAGCACGTTGCCGACCTAGAAAACTTACTCCACTGTTAGCCTGAGGGGCTCTGGAACAAACAGAGTCGCTGAGGGCTTTTACAGCTTTACTGGGCTTGGGGCGAGCGCTTAAGGCATTAGTCGCGAAAGTGTGGGCAACAAGCGCGCAAGGGTTCAAGGGCGCGCAAAGAAGTCGCGATCTGACTAATTCCCTATCTGTAAAATTCGAGCTAAACTAACATTATACATATATACATGTCCTTGCCTCCTGGAGGAAGGAAGGAACGTGTGTGACTATTTAGTGATCTGAAAATATCGTCTACACTGACTAGCGTAAAAAAATGAAAAAAAGTTCCCTTACAGAACCTATGTACCTGTATGGTGTGCATATATGTATGAACATATTGTGTGTAATGATGTATGTGGGTAGCTAAGTGATTGCAAGTGCAGTGTCACCTGTATCACGTGAGCGGCTGCCAGACTTAAGGGTTTCACGGACCTAGGCTTGAGTCGCCGCGAGAGAAGAAGGTCGCGGCGGTGAGGTCTTTATTTTATTACTATATGTATGGTGGTCCCGATCCTAGCAACCGGTTTTAATCTATCCATGTGTTAACATGAATCTTGAAACTATCCAGTCTGTCTATTAAAAAATCGAACTGTGCTCCACACCGCCACCGTTGGATCAAAGCGTCGCCACGCCAACATCAGCAACTACGAACCGTCAATACTTTATTCAGTTTAGATCCTAGAAAGGTTCTAATGATCGTTAACATACTACCGGTTCGGAAGACAGGTCAGTTATCGAGAAAAGCCTGCAAGAAATTCGATTGGGTTTTTTTAGATTAGTTTTGTCAAGTGCACAAATAATATAAACTTTAATAATCATAATAATAATTTAGTGGATGCACAGAGACACAACATTTTGGGAAAATTATATATAAACTGAACTATACATTTAATAATAATGTATCTACATCATGAATATACTTACTGTATAATAAATTTTAATAAACGCTACCAATTAGTTGTGTACGTCAAAGTTATGGAAACAAATTCAACGTTCATTCAAGTGATATCAACTTCAAAAATCTTAATATACCTATCTGCTTTTATGACTCTTATCACACGATAGCCTAGTGAAACGGACTGTTGCAAAATGATTTATAACTCGTAAATATTGCGTTAAAAGATAAATTACTCGTACATGATTACATGAGGCGTAGTTATATATTTTAATAACTCCATGGTAATAGAATTGTTCTGAACTCATCTGTGGTATAAATCATTATATTGGTACCGCACTTGGGTTCTGACTTCATAAATGGTATTTTATAATTATGTACTTAAATATTATTATGCCATTTCAGCTACTAAAAGCTAGAATGCCGACCTCATTTGATCAACTACAGTGTATAAATTCTAGATCCTAAACCCGGCAGTATGAAATATGTAGGTTATAAGAAACAGATTCCAAATACGGCCTTTGAAAGAAAGAACTAAACTGTGAGTTTATTACACAGTAATTATTTACGGGTTATAATTTTATTTTTACTTATATTTTCTTTGGTATGTATCCACTTAGTATTAAACTGCTTATGTATTTATCCTTTTTTTCAAGATAAAAATACTTATAAGTTAGTGTTAGAAAATTTTTACTCGACTGTAAAAAAGGAGGGTTATTTACAAAGTAACATTTTTTCTTTTCAATATCACTGGTTCGATCGCCAGTGTATGACATATTGCAATAAAGTATTCATTCAAATATACTCATCGCACAAATGTCAGTCATATGCGAGGATCGAATCTACGACATCTCAGCTCAACGTCCACTTACTACGACTGCGCCACGAGGTCTGTTATATAGATTTTATAGGCTATCAATTGAGAAATAACACATTCTTTTTCATTTCTGTGTACAAAATTCCATTGAAATACGTCAAGCCTTTTTAAAGTTAAATCTAAGACAAACAAAAGGACAGGCAGACAGTAATGTCTTTTTTAAAATATTAAAAAAGTTGATGTTCTTTAAAAAATATCTATGTAGCACAGTTTGAAGCAAAAATACAGATGCATTATATATCGTTTTGACGCAGACAAAGATACCGGAAAAAGCTGAATAGGTGATTATAATATATCATGCTCAATTAGACACTTCATTAAGTATAACACGACGTGGATAGACGTCACAAATGATGCGTGAAATGAAGTTAATACACACTTATAAACTACAAGGAGTCGTCAACATTAATCAACTTGTAATCGAGTTGTAATATTAATAATCACTTTGTAATTAATCTTTACGTACATGATGTTAAAATACGCTTGATTGGATAATGTAGATAATCTTGGATGATACTGATTATATGTACGTTTATTATGTGATCTTATTTCTTCTTTCTTCTTTAATGGCAACTATGTTCATCCATAATTATGCCAATGTTACGTGAATAAAAAATGTTTGTAATTATTAACATTAATAACTTAGTTCTAACAAGATGTAGATATGTTAAAACTGTCCAGGAAGCTTTTGTGGCTACTTAAAATGCATGCTCCCAGTTATTTTTTGTAATCTATTTCAATTTATTAAGCTAACTACAATACGTACCTAAAATGCCGTCAAAATTATATAATGCAGGGCCAAATATCAAAGGTTATAGTACAGTACAGTAATTGAGTACGGTGGTAGGGTTTTTGAAGCCGAGATACTTGCAAACCGGCATTACAATACAGCAACGACCAGCAATAGTCTGATCTCTTCTGTTTCTACTGTGCTTACCGTGAGGTACAAGGCAGTTAGCTTACTTATTATAAATACAAAGATACTGAATACAGAAAATAACATATCCTAATCATTGTCTTGTCGATGTGAGATGTGGCTCGTTTAGTGTGAACCTAATCGTACATCAATGTCCGTCGAGATCGCGCGTGACAGTAAACGCGTACTCAAACACGTGGCTTCATTATTTCATGTTTTAACAGAAACAGATTACCACTACGCTTCAAATAGTAAAGTAACATTTAAGAACGTACATATTATTATCTATCTTTATAATTAATAAATTGAAGTGTCTGTTTGTAATGTCAAAATAACAGTTTTTTACTAATGCATATGAAAGTATATACGATAACTATAACAAAAAGCTCATTTTAAAATTGATTTTACAAGGAGCAATTTATGCTACTTTAATTTTAGAAAAAGAATTAGGGTTCCGCACAAATACAAAAAAAACTAGTCATGGTGAATCAATGTGGGCGCTTAAATGGTTTACGCTGAGTAAACAATAAGAGATATAGCAAATTAATGTACAACATAATTGTAGACATTATATATATCTATCTTCTAAGGAGCACCCACAATAAGCATTTTTGTCTTTAAAATAGCCGGGAGCGGGGAGCAATATTAAGTGCGGGCATTCTTTAGTCCACGTGAGCGAAGACGCGGACACAGCTAGTTTTTTTATAATTTTTTTAAGTATATATGTTTTCATTGGTATCGTATGTAACAAAGATGCATGCTTTCTAAATAAAGTCGCTTCTATCGGCGAAATAAATGTACAAACTAAAATAATAAATAAGAACAAGACAATTTTTAACGCAAAAGAAAACCAAAATAATGATTTTGTAGATTTCCCTGGTGTATCTTCCTGTAAACCTTGAGGAAATAACCCTTTTTACCCAAAAGAAAAAACAATTGACAAATTAGATTAATTAGCCAACCATTAATCTATGTACCTACTATTTTTATTTGTTTTTTTTTTTTATTTGCCATTGACTATATTTTTTCGAAAATACTAATTTTTTGTCTTTGTTGTATGGTTTTTAACCGTTTGGGTTGCGACGGCCCAGTTGAATCACACAAGTAATAATCAATGGAGTTGTTTTTTCTCTGATTTATAAATTAAAAAAAAGGTTTATTATATACAAAGTAAAAAAGTTCTTTCAGCTAATACGTATTCTTGTTCTTAGTTTTGGCTATCATGCAGGTTTTTAAGAACGTCCTAAAATACTACTATCGGATCGGAAAGCATTGCGACCATCGAAAAGAGTTGGCAAGAAACTTGACAAGGTTTATAATTATTATAATAATACTTAACATACTTAAAACATCATAAGATCTCTTTTACTTCAATTTGGAATTAGAAGAGGACTGAAAAAATTTGGTATTTATTGCTTTTGCAATGCTTTTGCTTTTAGACTTTTTGAAGTCTAATTTTCTTCCTTTATTTTACCTGTGATAATGCAAATACAGACAAAGAAATTAGAACACTGATTCATTTAATACGATGTTAATACGGTAAATAAATATAAATGTGTATAAAATTCGATAATGAAATCTTTATAAGGCGCGACACTAATATCTATAGTTGTCCGGTCGGTCGATTGGTGCGTAGGCGCAGATTTCGTACGCAATTGATTCTCAAAACGTGATTACAAAAATTAGGATGTGGTTTATTAATAATGATACACTAATATTTAAATATTACTGACGACATATTTAAATTTTTATTACGAATACCTACGAATAATATTCTTAAGAAGTTGTAAAATATAATAAATGTACCTATTATTAAACAGATACTTTTTTATATTCGTACTGAGTCAGCAAAATATCTGCAGTATATTTTATGGTGGGTAAATATATCAAAACCTTTGCAATCTTAAATAAGCAACTTCAGTTATTTGGAGGAGTTTCATGGTGCATATTTGAATTCGAAGGTCCAATGCCAATAAAATTAAAATGGGACCATCCTTGAGCTATCCCATATCAAACAAAAAAGAATAATCGAAATCGATTTATAAACAAAAAAATTTATGGCTGAACATTCATAAAAAAATAAACATTCGAACTGACGTCTTTTGTTCAAGTCGGTTAAAAAGTACACTGATCACGAATATACCCTTAAATTTTTTTCTTTGTGATTGTTTGTATGGCCCGATTTAACTCAATAACGACTTGACCGATTAATATGAAATTTTGTACATGGAAAGCTTGTGTCATTTAGTCAAATGATAGGCTATAAGAGTTTTTAAAAATATATTTAGAAATGGTAATAAAAAATTGGAAAAAAATCTTACCCGATTTTGATGAAATTTTGTTCACGGAAAGTACGAGTTATGCCATAATTGATGGGCTACAACAATTTACAACAAAATAATTCCCAAAATTATATTTTCATCAATTCTCAATCTCAACGATTTTGTACCAATTTTCTAGACGGGAAACATATATACGACCTTCCATAATGGAAAGTCTATAAGAATAGTCAATAATACATTTAAGGAATCGTAAAAAAAAAAAATTGTTTTAACCGATTATCATGGAAATTTGTATATGGGAAATAAATGTAATACCTCAATTGATAGATTATATGAATTGTCAATAATAATATGAATAAAAATATAATTACGTGATTTCAATAATGACTGTGTAGTAACAAACACTTGCGGAGCTGCGGTCACACCGCTAGTTAATTTATAAATTCATAAAACCAAAGGCGACGTTTTTACGATCTCCACCAAAATTGTCACAATGATCATATAGCATCATTATCAACCGTTGCTATCGTTAAATGTATACTAATATTATAAAGCTGAAGAGTTTGTTTGGTTGAACATGAAAATCTCAGGAACTGCTGGTTCGAATGGAAAAATTATTTTAGTGTTGGATAGCGCATTTATCGAGGAAGGTTATGGGATAATATAACATAACGCTATGACCAATAGGAGCGGAGCATCAATGAAAATTTTTGCAAAAACGGTGGAAACTTATTCTGTTGAGAGCTTACACTGCGTGGGCTGCGTAAATGGTTAAAGTTACGCAACAATCGTGAGACGGAATTGTTTTTTTTTTATTTCTAAAAAAATGTACGCCAAAATGTATGTCTATCTTTTACAGTTTACTCAATATAACCTTTTCTATGATAATAAAATTTGTTCTATAGTAATGAATTATTTACGAAGGTGTTTTTATAAATATGGTAAGAATCCTAATTGGAATAAATACGTTATTCATCACGAGTATTTCATTTTAAATAAAATTGTCCTTTACGGTAATTAAATCCAATGAATATCTTAGGAGATATTAAAGTTTTGAAATAAATCCGCAGCAAAATAATGATCAAGTACCGCGCGCGCATTTTTATTATGCGGAATGATGTGGGAGGCGGGCTGCACCTATAATACAGTGCCTTTAACCCATTCTCTCTAACCCTTTTTCTCTCTCTCTTATATGACGCAAAACGAAGTTGCGCGGGTCAGCTAGTATATTTATAAAACCGGTAGCAATTAATGTAAACAGTTTGGACTAACTCTCGCGACCTGTATTTCACATTTGATTAATTTTCCAATTACACGCAAACCGTTCAATAATACATACGTACTGAGATATCTAATTATGATGTAAATAATTATATGCTCGCACGTGAATCGTGGATTCCAAATCTAAGAAAATAGTTTTTTTAAAGCTCTCAGTCGTTTTTGTTAGACTTTAGTAAATAGATTACATCTAACAAATTAGCGCGTCCAGTGTGAGTGTATCCACTGATTCTGGTAATGTCCTGAAGAGCTCTTCTAAAAAGGTCTTGGGATAATTTAAGGATACTGAATGCTTTAGTATTGCAGGATGATCACATTAGATTTTATTGGTCGAAGCCACAGAGATTTGTCGCTGTGTTTTTTCACAGCCCAAGTGAGAATCCAAAATATTTAATTTTTTTTAGGTTTTTATGGAAATCAAAATGGTAGCATCTATTCGGAAAACATACTAGAAATGGACAACAAGAATAATCATATAGACAATATAACTAATATATTTATAGCCAAAGAGCTGGTGTCTTTTATTGTTTTTTTTTTCTGACTGACTATACTGTTAGCCACAAGGGCCCTGGAGACTTAGACGGCTTTGACAGCTTCACTGTGACTTGGGGGCGAGCGCTTAAGGCACTCAGCCGTGAAAATAAAGACAACTCGCTCAAAGGTGACAAAGTGGCCGGACCTCGACTTGGGCGGTTGCCGCGATTGCAAATAAGTCGCGATCTAGTTAATTCCCTATCCGTAATTCATGCTGATGACGAATGTGGGGAAGGTATTTTAGGAAAATTGAAATCAAGAGTCTGGAAGAGGATGTGCGGTTATTTCGCTATTGCGCAGTATAATGTCTCTCTCATACATATGATAATATAAGATCATTTTATCGCACTCATTTAAAATATTTATTTGTGCCAGGTAATTATTAAAAACCACCGTACTCGTCTGGATTGTTGTTAATATTTAAAATATTTATCAATTAATCTATACAGTTAATAAAATTGAAGTGTCTGTTTGTAATGTCAAAATAACAGTTTTTTACTAAATGCGTATGAAAGTATATCAGATACATATAACAAAAAGCCCATTTTTTAAATTTTTGTCTGACTGTCTGTCTTTCTCTTTGTCTGTTTGTCTTTCTATCTGTCTGTCTGTCTGCTTGTTCCGGGTTATCTCCGAAATGGTTGGACTGATTTTAACGGGACTTCCACTGATAGATAGCTGATGGTATATAAAAACTTAGGCTACTTTTATTTTAGAAAAAGAAATAGGGTTCCGCACAAATAATAAAATACTGGTCATGGGGAATCAATTCGGGCGCTTAAATGGCTTATGCTGTGTAAACTATAAGTGATATAGCAAATTAATGTACTACATAATTAAAGGCATTAAAGACCTACAAAAAAGTCAGTGAGAGTTTATACCTATCTTCTAATGAACACTCACAATAAGCATTTTTGTCTTTAAAATAGCCGGGAGCGGGGGAGCAAGATTCGCGCGGGCGTTCAGTAATCCACGTGAGCGAAGCCACGGGCACAGCTAGTTATAAATAAAATTCAATCTAATCCAAAATCCAATCCGACAAACTAACATATCCAATACAAGACATGTTTTAGTAGATTCATGATTTAAAATTAAATACCGAAATAAATTCAAAATTTTAAAACAAAATTAATTTGCCGTGTAGGCGGGCTTTGAGACAAAGAAGACCTGTACACAAAGAGATATACTGACAAACGGTTTTATGATACTGAGGAAGTAATAAGGGAATTGATTAGACGATGATGATGATTGCTATGTTCGAGGTCCTGGGTTTGATTCCCAGGTCGAGCAAAGTGTTATGGGGTTTTCCTATGAAATTCTCAGAAGCTGCTCGGAGTTTGCCTTCGTGCCCGATTAATGGCAATAGGCTCGCACCCTATTAACTGGGACCTGTTAATGACACTGTGACTTCCAAACTAAGAAGAGCCTGTATCTTGGAAGCCGATATACGAGATTTACAAAACACAAACACCTCAGGTGGCCGTAGACGATTTTATAGGTAAAGTTTATTAAAATTATGTATTTAATATCTATATGTATTTACATAAAATACACCACTTTGTAAATTGTACCCGTGCGAAGCTGAGGCGGGCCGCTAGTGTTGAACAAAGCAGTGTTTCATACACCAGTAACACGTGAATCGTACTTACTGAGCTATAATTACGTAATTAACATACCAACAAAGACGATATAGCTTATAGAGTCGCGTAAAAAATATTTCCAATGAAAAGTGTTCTTGTGATTTGAATGTATGAGTTTCGTTCACTTTACTTTACCTGTTCTTGGAATGTATTAAACACGAAATACATATGAAAACAGCTTTCGGACGTTTTTAGTGATCGAGATATATAATAAACTAACGGTGCGCCCGAGGCTTCACACGCGTTTGTTTTACGCAGTAACTATTTTCATTCCGTATTTAAATTTTTACTCATATTACTGACAATAATTCATATGGCCTATCAACTGAAGAATGGCAAGTACTTCCAGTGTAAAATTTCAAACGAAATCGGTTGTAATTATTTTTTTAACCGAATTCAACAAAGACTAAAGTTACTCAATTAGAATGTATATTTTTTTATGGATGTTCAGCCAATATCTTCTTTGTTTATGAAGCGATTTGGATTGTTTTTGGGGGTCCCATTTTATTTTCTTTGGAATTGGACTTTCATCTTCAAAGATAATAAATACACCAGGGAACTTGTCAAAATCATTGAAGATGGATTTCTTGTTTGTTAAGAATTTCGATGAAAGTTTGTATTTATATAATGTTTTAAATCCCAAGTCTTAGACAGTTGCATTCTTTTTTTTATTGTGTAAGACACCAAGCTGTTTAACTGTCGGCCCTGTTTAGAGTACGATGTCCAGGTCTCAAATCCGTACAAGAGTATTCGCAAGATGCAGGTCTGATAAACAATCATCTTAGTTATTATAGAAAGGTATTTATTTTCCAACACTCTTGTGCTAAGCTTCCCGAACATTGTAGATTCCTTACCAATGCGAATATTAGTTTCAGCTTCGAATGACAGATTATTTGACAAGGTGACCTCAAGGTAACAGAACTCACCAACAAATTCCAGTGGTAAATCATTTAGTAAAACTGTTGAACTTTGATTACAATTTGCACCATAATGACAGTTTTTTTCTCATTAATCAACATACAAACAAAGATATAGGTGATATTGTAGTAACAAATAAGTAGAATGCACGAGCAGTTGACAATTGGCAACTATACTTGGATTACGATTTTGTATATAGCTTGTCTATAATTATACATTTCAGAATAATTTCTTTACATACCAATAATAAAGCCACCACCGGAACTCGGTAATGATATCCCGAAGCGGACGTGGACGTTGAATGTGAGGCCTTGTGGTTTTTATGCGAAATATTCCCGTTCATACATACAACGAATACACTGATGTACGGCAAACTAAAATATATGAGAAACTGGATTACCTTTTATTCAGAATGCGATCTGGAATCTGGAAAAAAAATTACCTATAGCGTGTGCTTACGACTTAACCCATATTTAAAAAGTTACAATGTACATCGACTGTCATGCATCGAACAATAGTTATCGACAACTGTAGTTAGAAACTTAGCTATACGAATAATTGAATTATGTATCTCGTTTCGAAATTTTTTGTTGCGTTTTCTTCAGATTATATCTACGGTCTGTAGTATCAACAGTTGGTGCTTTGTTTCCATTCTAAAATCGAGCCTATGTCACCTGTGAAGCCTAAAGATCTACGAAAATGAACTTAACTATCCCTTGCTATATGTCGTTTGGAATATCAGGGGTCTTAAAATATAAACTAGACATACTATTCTTCTTCTTCTTGTTTTGGTTCCTTAAAAAGCACTTGCCAGTGTCAATGTTTTTAAGCCTTCGTAAAATTTTCCAATATCGAAAGTGGCGTTTTCAGTATCAATGTTTTTAAGCACTTGTAAAAAAAAAAATTATATACAAAAGTGGAGTCTTCTGATAAGATGGCGGCTCTCTTGTCAGAACTATCTAGGGAGTTTTTGTGATATCCCAAAATGCATGTTTTTACATTTCACTTATACACAACAACCAAACTAGATCACGCAAAATGCCAACAATATAACTTAATATAGGGTGAAAAAACCTATGTTAATTGGTGATGGTGATGAAATTTGTTATTTTTGTGATATACACCTATTCTAAGTTAGTAATAACTAAAATCAATTTAAAAAGCTCAAACTTTTACATTGTTACATTTCAAAATTTCATATAAGGAATGAATATAAGAAATCCGTTTAAGAGTCGTAAAAAAATTACGGATATATTTTTCCCTCGGATATCCGACACATCCCTAGTACAAATGTACAAAGTATGGAGTCATCACGATCTACGTTACGAAGGACACGAACACATAAACATTAATTTTTATTTATAAAAATTTCAAAGTCATTCTAAATGTTATTACTGTTTACAATTAACAAAAAAGTATCGTGACATGCAATCCTTGTTTGTACACGCACGGTTAATGCCAAAATAGGGTATATCATACTATACTGCGTTTTTTAATCCCACAGAGTAAATTGACATCACTAATGTCAAAGTTGAAAATAATGTTGCCATATTTATTTTTGTAGTGTTGCACTACCAAGCATTTTACGGTACAATTATTTGAATTGTAAGATGAATTAATTTATTAATTGAAATTTTGTGGTACAAAACATATGTATCAGATAATTTATTATTATCATTACATAATTAAGGAAACTATGAATTGTTTATATGGCAAATAAATAAAAAGAACGCGTCGATTGACCCTCGAGAGACGTGATTTTGTCTGCTTTATTTGGCATTTCTTGGCATATTCTTGGCATATTTCAATATTTTTCAGAATAACTTATCAATTTGTAAAATAATTATTTAAAAAACAAAATAAACTAGCAACAAATGAAATGTCAGTTTATTCTGTGGGAATAAAAAACGCACTGTAGTCATATTTCAATCCAAATATTTCCCTTAATTTTAGATTCGGCATTACATTTTTAAGTACAAGACCAAGACACTTCCGTTTAGAAAACCTATAGACACTAACAAACATGGTTTTATGATCATTCAAACGAGTTCATGTTCAAAGCGCTAATTGTTAGCCGAGCTATTAAGTCTTGATATACGACGCTATAGCAATTCTGTTAATAGTTAATTAATTAGGGGGCAACACCCAACAATCTGGTATAATTTCTCGCTCGGCTGACGTTGAGGTATGACCCGAGGTCGGTTGGGTCGATCGTCTTTTACGTTGACACCATAATTATTATCTTTTGTCGTTTTTATTTTTCTGCGCTCGGTACAACGAAGCGATTGTTTCGGCGATTTATTCGCACAGTTTAAAGCTTTATGATAAATGTTTCTTTTTTGAACAACGACTTTGATACTCGTTTATTTTGTTAGAGTATGTTTCCATTTTAGCTCTGTGTTTAACAATAAAATTATGTGCTGTTACGATTTATTTAAAAAAATTAATCATTATTTTCGAAAACTACAGAATATGCTATGAGAATTTGTAACACTATAGGAATCACTAGCGCACCTTGAACCCCCGTTCCCTAAAGAGCTTTGGAAACCATACATAATGTAGGGTCGCAAATAACCTTTTATTTGCCAGCGATCTTAGTAGAGGGGAGGTGTTCCACCAGTCGAACTTCTTAAGTAGAGATAAATATTCAAATACATTTCTCTCTGGCCTTAGGTTCTTACCTCTCTTTCAATGTTTCCTAATCATTAATCCAATTACGTAAAATTTTTTTTTATAAAAATAGCCTGCCTATAAATTGCCCACCTGCCTAGAAAAAGCTCGGTGATACCGTCAAAGCCTTGTGAGGCTTCATGGCCCCGAAGGCTAACCGTTTAGTCAGTTCAAATATAAAATAGGTACTGAACATATTTCTGTTTTGGGCATACAAATGAATACAAGAAGCGAAAATCAAGTTGATTGCGATGGTGTTTTGTGTTACAATTAGGTGTAAAAATTGCGCTTCTGCAGGTTCATAGGTTCGACGACACTTTGTTCTTATTGTATACTACAAACTTTCAAGATTTCAACAACCATTTTTCAATATTTTTGTATTCAAATACTTTGAAATAATTGCGCCGGGTATGCATTTTAAAACATTACGTTAACCATATTATAAGCTCGGGTGCGTGCTGTTGAAATATTTCCAATCGGTATGCTAATTGAGTTAGTGAACGAGAATGTACAAAAATGTAAATTATTTTACTCGAAGTCAACAATAGCGTGTGATTATTTACCGATCCAAAGATAACTTAATGCGCTCTTCACATATCTCCCTGATAAATCTAAAGCTTCTACATACACAATGTAAGAATACGGTTGGCTATTTTGAAATTAAATACGTTACAACCTTTGTTATTATTGTAATTATGTGATATTTTTTGTTATCAAGTTATTCTTTGTTAAAAGTGAATTTCCTTATTCTATGACTCGGTTCTGTTGGAATTATTTTTCGTATTTTATCATTAATTTTATTTAACTGGCTTTGAAAAAAGAAGAGTTACGCAATTCGAATGTATATTTTTTAAGTATGTTCCAGTTATAACTTCTTTATTTATGAACCGAATTGGATGATTTTTTTTTGTTGGAAGGGTGGTCACATTTTAATTTCATTAGCATTGGCTAACGACAATGGCCACTTTGATTAGGTACTTACAACCAGACAGGCCGTATGATTGTTTGCCACCTTTGTTGTATAAAAAGGTATTATTATGTTTATATATATCATTTATTCGCGCTACGAATAGCGCTACCGTGTATCTGTGCCTAAAAATGTGTGTAAGTTTAAATAGAGTTAATCTATACAATTAATAAAATTGAAGTGTCTGTTTGTAATGTCAAAGTAACAGTTTTTTACTAAATGCATATGAAAGTATATACGACACCTATAACAAAAAGCTCATTTTTAAAATGTTTGTTTGTTTGTCTGTTTGTTCCGGGTACTCACCGAATCGGTTTGACCGATTTTGACAGGACTTTCACTGATAGATAGGTAATATAGGGAGTAACTTAGGCTACTTTTATTTTAGAAAAATATTTAGGGTTCCGCACAAATAAAAAAATAACTGGTCATGTTTAATAAATTCGGGCGCTTAAATGGCTTATGCTGAGTAAACCATAAAAACTATAGCAAATTAATGTACTACATAATTATAGACATTAAAAAGACCTACAAAAAAGTCCATAAGAATATACATCTGTCTTCTAAGGAATACCCATAATAAGCATTTTTATCTTTATAATAGACGGGAGTGGGGAAGTAAGATTCGCGTGGGCATTCTGTGGTCCACGTGAGCAAAGCCACGTGCACAGTTAGTATTTAATAATTCTCAGGATCGTGCATTTGCTATGTGCTCAGCGAAGCATAACATATAACGATGTATAATTGTGCCTGGAAATGTACTTCAGGGTATGTTGTTATGTAAATTGAAATGAAATTGGATAGGTAAATAGTTTCACTCAGTTAATTCTATTTCACTAGAATCAATGTTGCGTAATGAAAAAGCGGGTGTAGGGTTAAATTATAGTATGTAAATGGGTTCACAAATCCCGCGCGATACAAGTGAAACTATACGTGCAACACTTAGCTACCCACATAGAAACATTACACACATTTGTACATATATACGTGCACACCTCACAGGTACATAGGTCCTGTAAGGGACCGTTTTTACGCTAGTTGGTGTAGAAATACTTTTCAGATCACTAAATACACATACGCATGTTTCCTTCCTTCCTCCCAGGAGGTGGGGAACATGTATATGCGTATATGTTAGTTAGCTCGAATTTACGGATACCTAGGGATTTAGTCAGATCGTGACTTTTTTGGAATCGTGACAACCGCCCAAGCTGAGGCCCGGCTACTTTGGCACCCTTGTGCGCGGGCTGTCCTTACTTTCGCGGCTGAGTGCTCTAATCGCTCGCCGCTAACTCCGGTGAAGGTGTAAAAGCCGTCAGGGGCTCCAGGGCCCCTAAGGCTAACAGTATAGTCAGTTAGAAAAACAAAACGGTTCACAAATATAATAAGGAACTCAACAACTCAAGTAGGAAATCTGTCGCCTAGGACCTATAAGTGTGTTTCTGCTGCAGCAGTTGAGAGCCAGTCCACCACTAGACTTAGCGTGCTACCATCTTGGGCTACATAAGTGATATTGTCGTATAACGCTAAAATCTACAAAGATATTTAAAAAATCTTAAATGTTTTTTACCATGAAGTAGGTAACAAACAGGATGTTACCTACAGCCTATTTAACTTAGAAGCCTTTCTTAATAAGAATTTCTTTCACTAGGTACCGAGTGCCTTAAGCGCTCGCCCCCAAGCCACGGTGAAGTTGTAAAAGCCGTCTGAGGCTCCATGGCCTCTACGGCTAACATTATAGTCAGATAGAAAAATTAAATCACTAGGCTTACTTCACCATCTTCGCCAACATCACGCATGGTTACTTCATACATAAGTTGAGATTGTGGCCATAACGCTAAGCCTATAAGGAATTAAAAAAAATAGCAGTTCCGTTAATTGTATTTGTTGGTATGCTAAATTCATTTCAAAGTATTCTATTACATTCTTTGATGAGTGATTATTAACTTGGCATGTCTAAATTGTCAATAAATTATGATTAAAGAATTTGACTTCTTTAATTTGAAATTAAAGTAAATATTTATTTACAACTAGTTGATACCCGCGACTTCGTCTGCGTATTATCGGATTTCACTATCTGTGTGCCAAATTTCATCTAAATCAGTTCATCTGTTTTTGCGTGATAGAGTAGAAACATAGAAACTTTCCATTTATTATATTTGTAGTATAACAATAGTTAAGCTATTACTTTTACTGGGATAAAAAGTACCCTATTTCTTATTCCAGATCATAAAATATCTGTGTGCCAAATTTGATCTAAATCCGTTCAGATGTTTTTGTGAAATTGAGTAACAAAGCTACAAACTTTCTATTTATTATATTTCAAGGATAACACTGGTTAAACTAGGACTTTTACCGAGATAAAAAGTACCCTATCTGTTATTTCAGGTTAGACTATCTGTGTGTCAAATTTCATCTTTATCCGTTTCGCTGTTTATGCGTGATCGAGTAACAAACATCCAAATATACACACTTTGACATTTATTATATTATTAAGATTAACAATAGCCAAGCTCGAAATCTAATATCAAAGAAAGTAACAAATTGCTTTGTAAATGAAATGAGCATGTGACTTTCCTCAAAAAATAAGGCTTTAAGAGGAAATGCGGCCAGTGTTTTGTCTATACAAACGTATTCCCCTGTAGGAAACTGATAATGGTACTAGGGTAAATATTATTATACCATAAAATATATATCTACCATTACCATACACATACCTTTTTTTTTTTCTTATAAGTGAATTATTATAAAAACTATGGGCCTTTTAAAATGGACGAAAATTGTCCTATTTTACCGTCACGTACAGGCGTCCAGCACACAAATTTGACGACTACAAAATGAGAAAGTAAAACGTACAGATATAGTCAAAGAACTTATAAAATTTTACTTAGCTAATAATCAGTTCGAACTGCAGTTGTCACTCTCGCACTCTATTCAGTGATGTTTCGGGTTCCAAACGACAGCAACAGATTTAAAAAAATATCTATTTTTGAAATGTTTCTTAGACCGCGTGTCCTCTTAAAATTCAAAAATAATTATTCAAATCTGACAGGTAGTTCTAGAGGTTAGCGCGTTCAAATATATAACAAAAAACAAGCCTTTGAGCTTTGGTATAGATTAGTATGAAGCAGATATATTAACTAACTTTTTTAAATATCAAATACAGTATTTCGAGGCTATTTATTTCCTGAAAAAATATAGTACATTGCAAATAAATATTTAATTTTTAAAAGGAATATTTTTTACTGCTTGATAGATAGATAATTATGATATCTGGCGATCGCCCTAAGGTCGAAATTCGATCTGCGACTTTTTGATCGTAGACTATTTTCTGTTTGGCATTTACAGTATTCATACACAATGAGTATTATATACATCACTTGCTGTCACTTTTCGTTGAGTGACAATGTCAATATTTTGTGGGGTCTAAGATCAATGGCACTGGTCCGGTTAGGATTCGCAGTATTATTTATTTTATTTAATATATTAGTAACAGATGTTATAGATAAATTTTAGCTTTCTGCACTCCTTCTCCATATAAACTTTAGCCATGCCAAAGTCTTCCGTGTACGCAATACCCTTATAAAGGTACCGAAAGTTTTTCTTCACGTAATAATATATAGATGATAAATAATCAAATTGACAATGACATACCAAGTCTCGTTCAGAAAGAGATAAAAGCTGTGACCTGCTTTCCGGTTTACACTTGACATTTTGGATAATGTTGGCTAATTTTTAATTCAATAAAAATATAGCACTTATCCCTACTATATATTTTTTTAAATAAAGTAGTTGGTAGCCTAGTATAGGTTTGGCAACCCTAATCAGATGGCAAACTACTCCACCCTCAACATGAATAACATCATAAATTTAACCACAATAAAATACAACTATACGCTATACAAATACGGGAAAAAAGTATGTGTAGTTTAGACAAATCACTAATTTATTTCCTTTTCTCGAATTAAGTACTATTTATCTTAATTAAAATTACAAAAATGTTTTCATTATATCATCCGCGTACTCCATGTCCAGAACTTCAGCTACACCGTTAGAATTTATTATCTACAGAGTTTTTAGACAAAACTACTAATCTAGAAATTACATTGAGATCATTGCTTACCGCAACGCATAAGGATTTCATTGTTTTTAGATGTCGTCATATAAAAATAGTCGTATTTATCAACAAGCCAAAATAATTATAAACATAGTCCTATATCAATTTATAGATTGTACATTGAAATAAATGTAGATACTAGAATAGTTAATAAGAATAAAAACCAATCACAACAAAAATCATCTAATGACGTTTTTAACACACTGTCGTATGTGACTCATAACGTCATAACATCACGTGTGTATTCAATTTTTTATCGTAGTATGGTAATTTGACGGTACTATGCAACTTGCAATCAAACAACAGCGGCGACCACCGTAGGATCTACAATCCAACGCCAGTAAGTTATTTCGGCCTGCTTAAATCTCGTTTAATGTTATAGGGATACCATGTTCTAAGAAGGAGGGAACATTTTCGCTGGAAAGCAGTTCCACAGGCTTAGAGTATGGCAAAGATATGACGTAGAGACAGGGCCCTCTTTACCCGGGGTTTCAAGGAGTGCGAGGAACCCGGGCGCAGAGTCCTAGGGGGCTTAAGCCGACCGCCATGCCAAAGGTCTTGATAGGTATCTACTAGCCTACCACAACAACACTGAGTAACACTAGTCCACGAAAGCAGAGCTGCGAGTACAGCATATTTAAGTTCAAACATGGGTCCAAGACTCAAGATAGGTTGACAAACCTGACCATTATAAGTAGGTATAGAATGAAAAGATAATGATAAAATGACAAAAATATTCCAACTCAAAAGCCCGATTAATTGTATTAGATGTATGATTATTAGTATTTTAGGGAAATAATATTATAAATCCTTAAAAAAATATATTGCGTTTTTTGTTAAAACAGCGTGCATGCGGCATGATAACTTTCCGAATATGCTTAAGAGGGCCCTGCGTAGAGAGCTTATCTACATCGTAATAAAACAAGATGCTTAGTAAGCCGTATACTTAGTTATTAGGTATTAGATAGTACTAGGTTAGGCTTAGTAACTTCATAGTTACGTAGAAATTAACTCTCATAGTTTTTTCACAAGCCTAAAAAAATATATTTTAAAGAAACTCAGTTAAGTAGTGATTGTTCACATCGCCGTATCTAGTCATAGTACATACATCGTTGTAATTATGTCACATTGCAATAATGACCAATGCATTGCTACTGATGTTCTGGAGTTACAAACGACTGACGATGATTAATGACTATTTGTTACCCAGCACAGATTTGGTTTACGGACACATTTCCTAGGGAATTATGAGTAATTATGCATATATTGCTTACGTGATTGAGGATTTTTCTGTTTGATTCTTATGCAAACAAGCTGAGCCCGTGATTCTACATACGTGGATAGATATACAGAGTTATTGTTTACTAATAAAGATGCACTTAGAATCCCTCATCCTACGTCGCTGTCTCCCCTGCGATCATAAAGTTTTACATCATTCCTAAACGGTTACATACATTTGGATGCTGTAAAGGTTCCAATTTACTTACCAGTTTATTTATTTATTTCAGGAAATTCTAACATACATACGTAATTAAGTTAACATATTGGCTTAAACAAAATGACTTCAATCGTATTAAAAAAAAAACAATCTTATAGCCCAACGAAATTTTTAATTAATATTATTTGAGTCAAAAAGAACGATATAGTGCTTCTGGTGTGAGTGAATGTGTGTGTGTGTGTGTGAGTATGATTGCGTTAATTACTTACTAATTATTGCATATTTATTGACTTCTGAATAATATTAAAAGCTTTTCCTTTAAACGCTGCATTACTATTAAAAACTATGCCTAAATTTTCAGCTTTCGTATTATATGAATGACCTTATCAATACTGAATGACGGGCATAATTGGTCTAACTCAATATATCGAACCTTTGGATTACAATATACAAGTAAAAGATATTTTGCCGAAAATAAATTTTCAATGGTATTATCGTACGCTCTTTTAAACTATAGCTATCTTATAGCCGTTGCGAAATTCGCTAAAGATATCATACGACCCGCGTTTTATTTGTTCTCAATTATGAATTTTCAAGTTAATAGAACATAAGTGATGTAATTCTAATATACAAAAAATAAAACAGGTGTATGAGATTACTAATGCATAATTTAAATTCTAGAAATATTAGGTCGTAAATGACAATAACAACCGATTTTTTTGGAAATAAGTATAATAATAATAATAATAACTTTTTATTTCACCATAACAAGATACAAAAATATGATAATTAGATAGATAGATAGATAGATACAAAAGACATTTATGTTTGAAACTATCACCGCATATTTCAACGGTCGTCACAATAATATAGACCGTGACATAATAAACTTCTTCCTTAAAAAAAACCTTACTGCATTTATTACAAAAAAACATAAAATCCTAAAAAAAATATATGTTTTTTTAGCTTTTTGCTACTCCTAAAATTCGTGTTTTGTCCGTTACGCTCTTTGTTATCTGAAGTGTCGATATAGTATTATCTGGGCATCTCGGTCGATTATTGCAAAAACAGGCATAGTACGATCAAAAGACAACGGTGGCGACCGAGAAATCGGCGATTCATCATCGGCCGTTACATCATAAGCCTTTCGGCAGCTGGATATTCACTGACGCGACACATGCGACAGCGGCGACAGGTCTCCGTGGTCGCCACTGTTCTTGAATTGTACTATGCTGGCCATCTATCATAGTGCCATGCAACTATGAGTAAATGAACGTTCATTTTAATATGTAAAATATCAAATTGTCCTGATTAACAATTACCAGACACAATCTTATATGCATCTAAAAGCGACCGCCATGCCATTCGTTAAAAATTAAACCAAAGTACACACAAAATGGAGCTTTATTTTTAAAAGGTGGCTTGCTTTTTACTTAGTGGATATAATGAGAGAGCCTTTAAACAGATTCTCATCTCTAGACAATTATTGTTGCTCTTGCAATACTATCATACTTGAGCCTCGATAAAGAAATAGTTGATTAAATGAATACGCCATAGATTCTCATAATAAGCAATAAGCAGGGACCGCGTCGCGTCGCATGCATTACTTACTTTCTTGAAAATAGAGAACAGGAGCTGTTTACAAACTTAAAAAAAAATACTCAAGTGAACCTCAAGTAGTGAGGTGTGTCATTGCACACATTTTTTTTATTGTATAGTTATTTTATATTTTGTAGTTTAAAATTGTGTTGATTCGTCCGTGAGGTTGTACATACCTACAGGCCCTGTCTTAATATCAGTGGTGCAGTGCTTAGGGGCCATCCATTACATCACACGAATTTCATGATTTTTTGACCCCTCCCCCGTCCTTGTCACAGCTGGTCACATTTGTGAGACCCCTCCCCTACCTAGTGTGATGTCACATACTTTGCAATTTTATAATTAGAAATTTATGAAATTAAAACAGCAGTGTTCGGAAATTATTTTAATTTCCATTTAAATTATTTTTCATAAAAATCGACATCAAATCAAAAAAAGGTATAAAAATTAACAAAACATAAAAAAAATCACTTTAATGAAAGATAAAAACCTAATCCTCTTCAGTCCATACACTTCGAACCCATTCCTTTATATTATTTATAACTGGCATAGTAGTCACATCGTTCTCATTTGGACAGTTAACATCAGAAACATTCATTGTGTCAACATCTTCTTCATCTAATCATAAAGCTTCATTGTCATCATTCAAAGAAAGAATTTTCCTGGCACGTCTTGCAGCAATTCTTTGAGGCCGAATTTTCGCGATGGGCAATAATACTTCTTCTTGCGTTTTATGTGATTTCTTGTGTAGGTTAGTGGCCTTGTATGATGCAAAATATAGACCACAGATGCCACACGATCGCATAAAAGTATGCCTCGACACTGGGGCAATAGGTATCATACGGAACTTGCTTCAAATATGATGAATTTGAATTTTCAATTATTATTTTCATTTAGTATGTAAGTATATAACTTTATTAATTATAAATTATATTATTATTTACTTTTGAGATCGATAATTTATTAATTGTTTTTTACAAAGATTTTTAAACTGAAATCTTCTTAGACGGACGAGGCTTCTTAATTGGACGAGAAGTGAAATTTCAAGGGCGCTTCACTTGTAGGTATATTTCGCGTAACATATGAGAGTGAAAACAATTTTTTTTTCTATGTTTTGACTAGGGCGGACTAAAAGAGTTTGGGAACACCTGGCCTACGCTTGTACAGAGACAGCACGTTAAATTGTCGCGTCTCAGATGGAACTGCGAATATCGTTTGTTCAAATACACGATCGTGTGTGAGAAAAATCTCTAATACAGTTACACATTGTTTCGATTCATGCTGCATAGTTTGTTATATACTTTTACTAGATATCTTGTTAACCAGAATGTTGACGAATCTAGGATTTTTTTTCTAGATTCTCCACTGACGAAATCTATGTTCGACTGAATATAATATGTTTTTTCTTTTATCTATATACACTGATTTCTTCTTCAATTATTTTAGACCGATTTTAAAAATTCTTTTTTTTATTTCAAAGGTTTGGTCACCTTGTCATGTAGTGAGGATTTGATGGGGAGATCCCATGGGAAATCTTGAATTGTTTATTGTATTATATGTCTAGCTATGCCCCATGGTTTTACCCTTGTTAGAACAACCTCCGTTAGACCCCTTTTAAGGGTTGAATTTTTAAAAACCTGTTCTTAGCGGATGTCTACGTCATAATGAATATCTAAGTACCAAATATCAGCCAAATCCGTTCCGTGGTTTTTAGCTCTGTGTTGATAGATCAGTCAGTCACGGTTTCCTTTTATGTACCTATATCCCATGAAAAACATGCTGTAAAAAACGGGCTAAGTATCGATTAAGATGGTTTGTCTAGAAAAATAGTGCAATCTCATAAACAGCCAAGTGTATGAGGTGCATATACAAAAACGAGTAATTCCATTCTATACAATCTATTTTGCCTAATTATATGAGCATAAAATATTTTAATTAATGACAACACAATATGGTTAACATATTCTTGTTACATGTCATGGAATACTCCAGACTTTCTATTTTTATGTGTAACTAGCTGTGCCCGTGGTCTCGCTCACGTGGACTACAGATTGCCCGCGCGAATCTTGCTCCCTCGCTCCTGGCTATTTTAAAGACAAAAATTCTTTTTGTGGGTGTTCCTTAGAAGATAGATGTATAATATCCCGGATTTTTTTATAGGTCTTTTAATGCCTATAATTATGTAGTACATTAATTTGATATATCTCTTATGATTTACTCAGCATAAGCCATTTAAGCGCCCGAATTGATTTACCATGACCAGTTATTTTTATTTGTGCGGAACCCTAATTCTTTTTCAATAATAAAAGTAGCCTAAGTTACTCTCTATATTATCAGCTATCTATCAGTGAAAGTCCCGTCAAAATCGGTCTAACCGTTTCGGTGATTACCCGGAACAAACAGACAGACAGACAAAAATGTTAAAAATGGGCTTTTTGTTATATGTATCGTATATACTTTCATATGCATTTAGTAAAAAACTGTTATTTACAATTCAATTTTATTAATTGTATAGGTTAATATTTTTTTCTAAGGCGGCATTTAGATACCTCTTACAGTTTGGCGGGGCTCTTACTTCAGAACTTCGATTTTTATAAGCCATCAGAAAACGCTTAACAGATTATTAAATAATTTTGCTAAGGCGGTATTTCGATATCTCTAATAGTTTGGACGGGCAGGGATTTTTCATTGTTTTTCCTTCCTTTATATGCTAAACGCTAACTAAAATTCATAATTTGAAGTTTGTAAAACTGCTAGAATCACCTTAGAGTTTTGATGATCGATGAGTGTGTCAGTGACAAAATTAAAGAACTTTGACTAGCAATAATTTGTAACTTATAAGGTATAATTATTGGGTATATTGGCAATATAGCCAGTTGTAATATGTACTCTTAATTCAAACGTCTTGCTTTATACACAACGAAGTTACAGGGGAGTCAAAAGTGCCGTGAGTCGCTTCGAGAAAAGGATGGTATACGGCCATGTTTGACTAGGCGGGTGCACTGCCGGTGTCCCCTAACTTAGATTAGATGAGCTCTCTCAAATTTGTCGGATGATAATTATTTTCTCTATACCATTTCTTTATTTTCTCGATGACAGCTCCTGTGAAAACTTCAACGAGCGTCTTTTTTACATTATGTATGCATTATTTTATAAAAATATGACGTTTAGACACGTACAAGGTTATACCAGAGTCGGAGAAACTGATAGGAATGGAGCTATATCGATAAACGTAACACGATAACAGACCCGATATTTTTTTACAAAATATAAGAAACTAAACTACTGCCGGATACTTTTGTACAAATTTGTTAACTAATATTATATTTCATATCTTGATGTTACACGTATTAACTCTTGATTGATAATGTCAACTTCTTCAAAATTTTCGAAGCTGTTGTATAATAAGTAGGTATAGGTAGATACTCGACAATGAAACGAAATAATTATGACGACAGGTAATCTTTATTTATTTATTTTAATCAAAACCTGTTGAATCGTCATCGACATCGACATATGCGATTGATATCATTACTTATTTGGTCACAACACTACAACTATTAAATTAGAACTGTCATTGAGAAACTAAAGAAATGGAAATAGTATAACACTGTTATCGAGATTAAAATAAACAAGAAATGCAACGTCACAAATCTGTCTTTTAAGCATCGTTCACTAATAGTATTCAGATTTCAGGTGTTTTCGTCACCCGTCCACAGTTCTCGATACTGACTGTTGTATTTTTTTTATAGGTTTAGCTTTACGACCACAATTTCACCTATCTCAATATAAAGTGACGATGTGGCCCAGATGGTGGCACGCTAAGCCTAGTGGAAGAGCTAGCTTGCAAGTGCAGCTGCCGGAACACACCAATAAGTGAATGGCAACAGATTTTCAACTTGAGGGTGGTAGCTAGCCAGGCGTGTCTTTGAATATACCTTACAATCACGTATGCTACGGTTTTCATCAGGATGTTTTCTTTTCACCGTGCGCTCAGTCTCATTGAAGGGATTCGAACTCACGTCGATCGACGCGGAGTCCGTAAACGCTATCACTGAGCCATCGTTGCTTTAATTTTAAAAATTCTTTTTTTTTATTTCAAAGGTTTGGTCACCTTGTCATGTAGTGAGGATTTGATGGGGAGATCCCATGGGAAATCTTGAATTGTTTATTGTATTATATGTCTAGCTATGCCCCATGGTTTTACCCCTGTTAGAACAACCTCCGTTAGACCCCTTTAGGGGTTGAATTTTTAAAAACCTGTTCTTAGTGGATGTCTACGTCATAATGAATATCTAAGTACCAAATTTCAGCCAAATCCGTTCCGTGGTTTTTAGCTCTGTGTTGATAGATCAGTCAGTCACGGTTTCCTTTTATGTACCTATATCCCATGAAAAACATGCTGTAAAAAACGGGCTAAGTATCGATTAAGATGGTTTGTCTAGAAAAATAGTGCAATCTCATAAACAGCCAAGTGTATGAGGTGCATATACAAAAACGAGTAATTCCATTCTATACAATCTATTTTGCCTAATTATATGAGCATAAAATATTTTAATTAATGACAACACAATATGGTTAACATATTCTTGTTACATGTCATGGAATACTCCAGACTATCTATTTTTATGTGTAACTAGCTGTGCCCGTGGTTTCGCTCACGTGGACTACAGATTGCCCGCGCGAATCTTGCTCCCTCGCTCCTGGCTATTTTAAAGACAAAAATTCTTTTTGTGGGTGTTCCTTAGAAGATAGATGTATAATATCCCGGACTTTTTTATAGGTCTTTTAATGCCTATAATTATGTAGTACATTAATTTGATATATCTCTTATGATTTACTCAGCATAAGCCATTTAAGCGTCCGAATTGATTTACCATGACCAGTTATTTTTATTTGTGCGGAACCCTAATTCTTTTTCAATAATAAAAGTAGCCTAAGTTACTCTCTATATTATCAGCTATCTATCAGAGAAAGTCCCGTCAAAATCTGTGTAACCGTTTCGGTGATTACCCGGAACAAACAGACAGCCAGACAAAAATTTTAAAAATGAGCTTTTTGTTATATGTATCGTATATACTTTCATATGCATTTAGTAAAAAACTGTTATTTACAATTCAATTTTATTAATTGTATAGGTTAATATTTTTTTCTAAGGCGGCATTTAGATACCTCTTACAGTTTGGCGGGGCTCTTACTTCAGACCTTCGATTTTTATAAGCCATCAGAAAACGCTTAACAGATTATTAAATAATTTTGCTAAGGCGGTATTTCGATATCTCTAATAGTTTGGATGGGCATGGATTTTTCATTGTTTTTCCTTCCTTTATATGCTAAACGCTAACTAAAATTCATAATTTGAAGTTTGTAAAACTGCTAGAATTACCTTAGAGTTTTGATGATCGATGAGTGTGTCAGTGACAAAATTAAAGAACTTTGACTGGCAATAATTTGTAACTTATAAGGTATAATTATTGGGTATATTGGCAATATAGCCAGTTGTAATATGTACTCTTAATTCAAACTTCTTGCTTTATACACAACGAAGTTACAGGGGGGTCAAAAGTGCCGTGAGTCGCTTCGAGAAAAGGATGGTATACGGCCGTATTTGACTTGGCGGGCGCACTGCCGGTGTCCCCTAACTTAGATTAGATGAGCTCTCTGAAATTTAGTCGGATAATAATTATTTTCTCTATACCATTTCTTTATTTTCTCGATGACAGCTCCTGTGAAAACTTCAACGAGCGTCTTTTTTACATTATGTATGCATTATTTTATAAAAATATGACGTTTAGACACGTACAAGGTTATACCAGAGTCGGAGAAACTGATAGGAATGGAGCTATATCGATAAACGTAACACGATAACAGACCCGATATTTTTTTACAAAATATAAGAAACTAAACTACTGCCGGATACTTTTGTACAAATTTGTTAACTAATATTATATTTCATATCTTGATGTTACACGTATTAACTCTTGATTGATAATGTCAACTTCTTCAAAATTTTCGAAGCTGTTGTATAATAAGTAGGTATAGGTAGATACTCGACAATGAAACGAAATAATTATGACGACAGGTAATCTTTATTTATTTATTTTAATCAAAACCTGTTGAATCGTCATCGACATCGACATATGCGATTGATATCATTACTTATTTGGTCACAACACTACAACTATTAAATTAGAACTGTCATTGAGAAACTAAAGAAATGGAAATAGTATAACACTGTTATCGAGATTAAAATAAACAAGAAATGCAACGTCACAAATCTGTCTTTTAAGCATCGTTCACTAATAGTATTCAGATTTCAGGTGTTTTCGTCACCCGTCCACAGTTCTCGATACTGACTGTTGTATTTTTTTTATAGGTTTAGCTTTACGACCACAATTTCACCTATCTCAATATAAAGTGACGATGTGGCCCAGATGGTGGCACGCTAAGCCTAGTGGAAGAGCTAGCTTGCAAGTGCAGCTGCCGGAACACACCAATAAGTGAATGGCAACAGATTTTCAACTTGAGGGTGGTAGCTAGCCAGGCGTGTCTTTGAATATACCTTACAATCACGTATGCTACGGTTTTCATCAGGATGTTTTCTTTTCACCGTGCGCTCAGTCTCATTGAAGGGATTCGAACTCACGTCGATCGACGCGGAGTCCGTAAACGCTATCACTGAGCCATCGTTGCTTTAATTTTAATTATATTATTCTTAAAAGGTGAATAAATCGTTCACAATCGACTCGGCGTCATAAATCTAAATATTTAGTTATTATTATGCCCGAATATGTTAACGCAATCTCACTAGAACCATTAAGTAAACAATTAAATTTGACAGAGTATGCTTCTGTTTCAAGGAAGTAGGAAATCATTTCTTATAACTACACCATTGCGTAGTTATCGACCGGTTGCGGGTTCGATTCCTGTTTGCATTCCAGCCACGTCGTAAAACGAAAACAATAGGCCATGCTTGAAGTTCGTCGCATGGGCGGATTTAGAACTCACTTAGATTCCTAGGATAAATAAATACTTTGCTTTTTTTCTTATTCTATGAAATACTTAATGAATGTACACTACTGTTATAAACGGGAAAAAATTATTATAAAAACTTTTAAAAGCAAGCTTATACTCGATATTTAAATAGTGTTAAAAGCTGGTAACGCTCAAGAAATTTATTTAGTTAAATACCTTTATATAGTTATTATAGTTTCATCCGTGTTTATTTTATCCGACAAACACCGCGCCGGCAACGCACCCGTGTAGTCTATCATAATTGTTCCCGCAAGTACAAATTATTTTAATTTTTCATTATCTCTTAAACTGTGAGAGCAAAGAGCAAAATTTAAGTTCATAAAATTGTATTTATGATGAAGTATCTTTTGTTTGTAAGGATTAATATGCATGTCTAAAAATAATGCTTATAAAATCACTTTTTAATTTTTAACCATTTTTTTTTACAAAACACCTTATTGCGGTACATGTGCTATCGCGTTCTTTTTTTTAGATATACTAAGGATAAATATTATTGTGGAACATTGTATTTCTGTATCATTAATGATTACGCCCGCGCACGCGGATAAAGCAGTTCCGGAGGATCTCAATTCCCGACTTACGTAACAAAAATCAATATTAAGTATCCTATACTATTCCCCGAGAGTCTAGCTACCATATACAAAAATAATTTTTCGAATGCGACTGGTAATTCCAGAGATTAGCGTGTTTAAATAAACAAACAAAAAAGCAACTTCGCTTCGCCAAAAAAGGAAGCTTCGTGAAGCAGCGTAGTGGGTCACTGCGACTGATTTTATACAATCATGCAGACTGGTCGTTAAGGCCCTTATCAGTGATTTTTCATTTCATTTGTGATAGCTAGCTAGATGAATACACTAAAACACCACATAATCTTTTTAGATCTCTTTCAAAACAACAATATTCATCAGAAAACATTAAGATACATTTTTAGATGTTTACATTATTAAGGTGAAAATCATTAAGATTTGGTTTTCTTACACGACTTGTATAGATTGGAAATAAAATTAAAGAAATGTCTTTTTCTCATTCCTTTCTTTTTTGAATGTAGAATTTAATTTTGTTTTACCTAAACATTTCGTTTAGTTATGCGTCCAGTCTACTGATGTTAGAATGTCCGCATTCCGTGCAAATGACAGCTAAACGCAATGCAGCGGCAGCGCGCTTGTCGCAATCAATGTTGCGTGCAGGAAGGTCAGCTCGTTAGTGCCTAAATGTAAACAGAAGCTAGGCTTTATGAAACAGTCACTTGTATTGATAAATTGAATATTTATTACAAAATCGTTGATCTAGCGGTAGACTAAACACATGCTAACGATTGTGAACTTCAAATAAAGAAGGAAGTTTCCAAATGGATTTTTTTTTATGTTTGTTCAGCCATAACTTCTTTGTTTATGAATCGATTTGGATGATTCTTTTTGTGTTGGTTAGAGTGTGGTCCCATTTTAATTTCGACTTTTAAGATACACCAGGGAACTTCTAAAATCATTGAAGTTGGTATTCTTTTTGTTAAGAAACTGTCTTGTATTTATTCATTTTGCTGTTGCAAAACTATCAATGGATTTTTCGAGATGCCTTTGTTTCAATTCATTCTTAGTAAAACAAACGTAAAATATTCTGCAAATGTCCGTCAAGAAATTTGTCCAAGGTTTTTTTAAAATTCAATAATTTCTTCATTGCTCCGCGTAGTTTCAAGACATCTCATAATGTATTACCTTATTAAATTTATTTCTTCAAAGCTTTATACGAATTTTACTCTTGTTACCTGCCGTAATTCAAATGTAGTTAAATACGATGCTAAACCAGAACCATCGTAATTTTAAATTAAATTTGCAGTATGGAATATTTGTAGTTGTTTTGATCGATTCAAAGGTTTTCACCCAGGCAAATCTGCAAGTCTGAGGTGTAGCGCGTCTTGCGAATTCCGTGCGCCTCTCTGATGGTCTGAGAAATGGCTTTGAGGTAGGGCTGACCTTGCCGAGGTTTGACGGCGATAGGGAAAGCGCTCCACCAAATCTGGCTGAAATTCAAGAGTACCTTGAGGTTTTATTTAGTATGAGTTTCACATGACCATATTTTTTTATAATAGCTCGGCACAATGATGGTACTGCTCCTGATAAGTAAGCACAGCACAATCCTAACACAAACGGCGACCACCGAGAAATCCAAATCTATATTTCTATGTTTATCTACCCGTTGATGGTTATTATTCCACGTAAAACAACGCTCTGCTCTGGACTTCTAAGGGGTACCAAATTTGTTCAAATCTCAAATGTTGGAGGAAAGGGGTACCTAAAGTTTTACGTTGGTTGGGAAAAATCGTAGATGCGGGTCTGCTATCTATTAATATACAGACAGAACGCAATCTTCTTAGGGTGAGATGTAGGATTAAAACCAATTTACATTCCCTGATCGAATATAAGTATATACTGGCCATGAAAATAAACACCTTCGTGGAACTATTTTCCTTTTTTTTTATGGAACGGAAACATATGACCGTGACATCATATACGGTAAATATGATCAAGTTTCCAAGTTTTTAAATTGAATTGTGAACTCTATTTTTAATATCTCAGGGTAGGTTTTTGTAGACATATTGAGAACGAAAGGCAACATCCTGGCGTACGCGTGTGTACGGATGTAGCGTAGGCAGGGTTTAATAAAACCATAAAACTTTAGAGTCGATAACCTCTGAAGTTATGTTATATAATATTTAATATTAACCTGCAAATGTCTCACTATATGGTAGAGGCGTCTTATCGAGGGAAAAGATATGGTATTTAGTCCGTCAGCCTACGACATATTAGTAATTTCAAACACCGAAAAATCTGTAGTTTCATATCTTATGACGTGCCCATTTTTCAAGCGTCGAAGATTTCTCACGTTGTTTTCATACACCAATAGCGAAAGTTTTCCTAATGAAGTTCGTGCATAAATGAAAGTTAAATTACGAAATAAGATTTTTTTACATGAAAAAACCATTATCAATAACATATCGAATAACATCTTCAGAACTAACTCACCCAAGTCAATCTCACCTGCACCTGAGTGATGAACGAGGAAGTGATTAGAGAGGTGGTAAGGTTGTTCTGCTCGACTGGGTCGCGATAGATGGCGATGGATAGTTGATCCCTCGATGGTCACCATATATCCGCGTGCTACTTTAAAAAAAAACAGAGAAGCGACTAATAAACATTGATCGTCGTAGCAAGGGTTCTAGAAAGGAGCAGGATTCGTGCTGCTTCGTACCACAGTGCATCCGATGAATGTCACAGTATAGTCAGCGTGTGGAGTTCCTATTTTTGTATATGATTATACTATTAGCCATAGGGACCTTGGAACCTCAGACGACTTTTACAACTTTACTATACGCTTAGAGTTCGGAACCCGTCTTGAATGGTGAATATTAGTAAATTAATATCGTTTGATTCGTTCGAAGGAGTCCAGAAAGCTAAAAATTATCTATAATATCTGTTACTAATATATAAAATTAAATAAATTAATATTGCGAATCCTAACGTGACCAGTGCCATTGAACCTTGATCCCCTAAAATATTTACATTGTGAATAAAAGTGACAGCAAGTGATATAATAATCATTGTTTAGGTTCATACTGCAAATGTCAAACAGAAAATAGTCTATGATTAAAAAATAGCTGGTCGAATTTCAATCATTGGGCATCCGCTAGTAATGAAAATTACACGTACATTTATGATGAGAGTAGGTAGGTACCAGTCTCCTTAACAGTACTCATTGAGTGACTTATTAACGGAAACTCACACCACACATTACTAAATAGGTAGCGAGACCCCATAGCAACATTGTTTGAAGGGCTCCCACCTGTTGTCGCTACCTATAAACAGGACCAGTATAATTAGTCTTCAAAACGATCTATTGTTTGTCACGCCACAGAACAGCCGAGTCCGTCGACCGACAAGCACGCAAGTCGATCTGAACGCTCCTAAAAAACAGAATTTGAATTGCGAATACTTATTACCTGTGCGGTCGCGTTCGGAATTCGTAACTGTTACATTAAAAAAAAAACATTATTAATTGATACAGTTTAAATAAACATTTGGAATTTGAAATTTTATTATAGAATATTTATTAAAAGTGTTTCGGAATTAGAATTTGTTATATTAAATTTTTTTATACCGAATTACAAAGTTTTGTGATTAGATTTTCAAGTGTAGTGCTTGGCTTAACGAGATGACCCCAGTCGGGCTACTGTTCAAAGTGAACAGGTAAGATGTTAGTGTGTATTTGTTAAGTGAATTTGTATGCAGGTTGCAGTTCGAGGGGTGGTTTAAACATTGAATGTTATGGTCCGTGTTAATACATTCAGGTCGGGAGTTTTGTTTCTGTGACCATTGGTATTCTATTAACATCTACGTTGTAATGGTTTCTTGTTATGTTCATGTTAATAGGTTTCTACGATCTGCATTCTTTCTTACTAATCATAGGGATTAGGGTTAGTACATATTGGCACGACCGCTTTTAAATCGCGCGACAAGAAAATAATAAAGGAAAAAAGGAGAAAATCGCCCATGTGTCGGAGTCTTCACTTGCGTTTATTGCATTAATTGTTAAAACATAAATTTTTGGTGATTTTTGTTATTAATTGAGGGGTAAAAAGCAAAGCCATTTTTTATCATTTGCACGAAGGTCAGACAAGAAATATTTATTTCTGGGACCTCTCATTCATAAAGTGATTATTAATGACCCATGTGGGATCATATGTGATATTATAGGACCCATAATTGAAAAATATTGTTAGGTAAAATTTGTTAACGTACTATTAAATGAGTTTTTAACTAACACCGTGAAAATTTGATGCGGGTTCCTTTTACACTGTAGGTGAGCATTAAGGAAGGGTTTTGGGAAATTCAACCCTCAAGGTGGTGAAAAAGGGAATGAAATTTGTATGAAAATCCGTAATTATTTTAAGGTAGATCTACGAAAATTGGTATTAAGCAATTCAGTTACAATGAGACATAAAACATATAAATAATGGGACATAACGCAATTATAACACGAGAGAAGCCGCGGGGAAAGCGCTGGCGGTACATATTTACAAAATTGGACAAGAGGTTTTTTTGCATTTATACACCTCAATTATAGAGATGGCTTTATCTTATATACAAAATATATTTCTTAATTATATAAAAATAATAAAACCTATTTAAATTAAATTTAAAAACTAAATATGTACGCCATAAAAATAACTATTTCCTAAGGTTGGTGTGGTTTATAATTACATATATTAATTGCGAAATATAAATTATAATTAAATTCTTTGCTAGGTAAGTGTTATTGCTAATTGAATACGCTATTGTTTACGTTCTGCAAAATGGAATTTGTAGTTATTGTTTAAAATAAACAGTATGCAAATGTATGCAGAGTTAACGAATTAATTAGATACTGCCATGTTCTTAAAATTCAATGAGTTGGTATATGAATATTCTCCAATAAATTTATAGAGACCATAAATTAGGTGTTTAGATGATCAGTGTAAATAAATACACAATTAACCAAGTACAGATAGCACAAATAGGCAGCTGCACTTGAGAGCCAGTTCTCCCACTAGGCTTAGCGTGTTACCATTTTGAGCTACATTATCACTCAATATCAGGTGAGATTGTGCCCAAAGAATAAAACCTATCAAATAAAGAGTTACAAAAAAAAAAATCGGTCCTGTAATTACGAATTTCACAAGAGCAAAGCGTTAGCAGAAATGGCTAAATATTGCCTACAAAACAAACAATATATGAATTTGCCCTTTTGAAACTGTTATTGAGATATTTGTGCTATCGCTTTGCTCTTGTAAAATACGTGATTAGAGTGGGAGGCGCTAAATATTTTATGGGGAACACGGTTCTTTATAAGTAAGTACTTACACAATTTTGATTAAATTCCCAAGGTACACAACACAAAATAAACGTATAATTGTTTTAGTTTTAAGTGATATAAGGACGAATATTTTGTATAACGGTTTTGTATAATTAATTTCAATTTATTTCGTATTTGTCTCGAAATCCAATCGTAAATTAAACTTCTTTTGATTTAACTGTAGGGTCCTTTTAATTTAATTTCTACGCATTGAATTAACTGCGGTTAATGATATCTGTCGGATATGGCGGGACGGGATGCTTAAGGGCCAAGACACACCGGTAGTGGAATGCCGGCGCGGCGCGTTGCGGCTACTTGATGGAAGTGAGTTGCCCAGGCGAGCATTAGAAATTGTCCTGACACCACGCTATGGTTTCATCACAATGTCTTCCTTCGGCGAAAGTTCAGACTCTTGTTAGGGATTCGAAAGTTAACAGTTAAACTACTGCATATTTAATTAACCTATTGCTACTGACAATTATATTTAAAATTACAATTATGCGATAATTATAAAATGGTTTTACTATATGCATACATGTCAATATAAAAAATAGCTTCCCTGCAAAGTAATCATCATCATCATCATTATATTAATACGTGAAGCAAAGACTTTGAACCCCTTTTTAAGCGTACTGCGTGCACGGAAGACTGTTAGATTTGGCATGGTTAAAGTTTATATGGAGAAGGAGTCCAGAAAGCTAAAAATTATCTATAATATCTGTTACTAATATATAAAATTAAATCAATTAATACTGCGAATCCTAACGTGACCAGTGCCATTGAACCTTGATCCCCTAAAATATTTACATTGTGAATAAAAGTGACAGCAAGTGATATAATATTCATTGTTTAGGTTCATACTGCAAATGTCAAACAGAAAATAGTCTATGATTAAAAAATAGCTGGTCGAATTTCAATCATTGGGCATCCGCTAGTAATGAAAATTACACGTACATTTATGATGAGAGTAGGTAGGTACCAGTCTCCTTAACAGCACTCATTGAGTGACTTATTAACGGAAACTCACACCACACATTACTAAATAGGTAGCGAGACCCCATAGCAACATTGTTTGAAGGGCTCCCACCTGTTGTCGCTACCTATAAACAGGACCAGTATAATTAGTCTTCAAAACGATCTATTGTTTGTCACGCCACAGAACAGCCGAGTCCGTCGACCGACAAGCACGCAAGTCGATCTGAACGCTCCTAAAAAACAGAATTTGAATTGCGAATACTTATTACCTGTGCGGTCGCGTTCGGAATTCGTAACTGTTACATTAAAAAAAAACATTATTAATTGATACAGTTTAAATAAACATTGGGAATTTGAAATTTTATTTTAGAATATTTATTAAAAGTGTTTCGGAATTAGAATTTGTTATATAAAAATTTTTTATACCGAATTACAAAGTTTAGTGATTAGATTTTCAAGTGTAGTGCTTGGCTTAACGAGATGACCCCAGTCGGGCTACTGTTCAAAGTGAACAGGTAAGATGTTAGTGTGTATTTGTTAAGTGAATTTGTATGCAGGTTGCAGTTCGAGGGGTGGTTTAAACATTGAATGTTATGGTCCGTGTTAATACATTCAGGTCGGGAGTTTTGTTTCTGTGACCATTGGTATTCTATTAACATCTACGTTGTAATAGTTTCTTGTTATGTTCATGTTAATAGGTTTCTACGATCTGCATTCTTTCTTACTAATCATAGGGATTAGGGTTAGTACATATTGGCACGACCGCTTTTAAAGCGCGCGACAAGAAAATAATAAAGGAAAAAAGGAGAAAATCGCCCATGTGTCGGAGTCTTCAGTTGCGTTTATTGCAATAATTGTTAAAAAATAAATTTTTGGTGATTTTTGTTATTAATTGAGGGGTAAAAAGCAAAGCCATTTTTTATCATTTGCACGAAGGTCAGACAAGAAATATTTATTTCTGGGACCTCTCATTCATAAAGTGATTATTAATGACCCATGTGGGATCATATGTGATATTATAGGACCCATAAAAGAAAAATATTGTTAAGTAAAATTTGTTAACGTACTATTAAATGAGTTTTTAACTAAGACCGTGAAAATTTGATGCGGGTTCCTTTTACACTGTAGGTGAGCATTAAGGAAGGGTTTTGGGAAATTCAACCCTCAAGGTGGTGAAAAAGGGAATGAAATTTGTATGAAAATCCGTAATTTTTGAAGGTAGATCTACGAAAATTGGTATTAAGCAATTCAGTTACAATGAGACATAAAACATATAAATAATGGGACATAACGCAATTATAACAGGAGAGAAGCCGCGGGGAAAGCGCTGGCGGTATATATTTACAAAATTGGACAAGAGGTTTTTTGCATTTATACACCTCAATTATAGAGATGGCATTATCTTATATTCAAAATATATTTCTTAATTATATTAAAATAATAAAACCTATTTAAATTAAATTTAAAAACTAAATATGTACGCCATAAAAATAACTATTTCCTAAGGTTGGTGTGGTTTATAATTACATATATTAATTGCGAAATATAAATTATAATTAAATTCTTTGCTAGGTAAGTGTTATTGCTAATTGAATACGCTATTGTTTACGTTCTGCAAAATGGAATTTGTAGTTATTGTTTAAAATAAACAGTATGCAAATGTATGCAGAGTTAACGAATTAATTAGATACTGCCATGTTCTTAAAATTCAATGAGTTGGTATATGAATATTCTCCAATAAATTTATAGAGACCCTAAATTAGGTGTTTAGATGATCAGTGTAAATAAATACACAATTAACCAAGCACAAATAGCACAAATAGGCAGCTGCACTTGAGAGCCAGTTCTCCCACTAGGCTTAGCGTGTTACCATTTTGAGCTACATTATCACTCAATATCAGGTGAGATTGTGCCCAAAGAATAATAAAACCTATCAAATAAAGAGTTACAAAAAAAAAATCGGTCCTGTAATTACGAATTTCACAAGAGCAAAGCGTTAGCAGAAATGGCTAAATATTGCCTACAAAACAAACAATATATGAATTTGCCCTTTTGAAACTGATATTGAGATATTTGTGCTATCGCTTTGCTCTTGTAAAATACGTGATTAGAGTGGGAGGCGCTAAATATTTTATGGGGAACACGGTTCTTTATAAGTAAGTACTTACACAATTTTGATTAAATTCCCAAGGTACACAACACAAAATAAACGTGTAACTGTTTTGTATAATTAATTTCAATTTATTTCGTATTTGTCTCGAAATCCAATCGTAAATTAAACTTCTTTTGATTTAACTGTAGGGTCCTTTTAATTTAATTTCTACGCATTGAATTAACTGCGGTTAATGATATCTGTCGGATATGGCGGGACGGGATGCTTAAGGGCCAAGACACACCGGTAGTGGAATGCCGGCGCGGCGCGTTGCGGCGCGCGGCGTGCGGTTACACGGGGTGACTGACAGATGTTTTTCAAATACACACATGCTACACTTGACGTTTCTTAAATGAAAAATAGGTTAATTTTTTTATCTTCAATTAATCAATGAATTTTAAATTTGTGGCTATGCAGTCCTTTATGCTATTTTGAAGAGGTAAAGGGTACGATTGTATTGGTGTATACATGTCCCATTTCTGAACTTAGTTAACGGTTTTCCGGCAACGTAGTAGCGATTCGAAACGCTGAAAAATTCTAAGTAAATTTTCTTAATACTATAAGGTGTTTTTCTTCATGATTACCTAATGCTTTTACAATTAGTAATTAATATATAGAAGTGTAATAAATAAATAAGTATGAGGTATGAAGATAGACCGCGATAGAATTAGAAGAAGACCGAAGAAGGTATAGATATAATGGTGTGTATAAAAGGTATGAATACTGAGATATCAGCTGATGAGTGATGGACTAGTGAAGAGAGTGGAAGAAGAAAATATGTTGTCCTGACCTTACTTAGGTGGATTAAGGGCAAGAAGAAGAAACAAGTATACCAAAGTTATATATCTACTTATATAAGGATATGACATTGTATGTTCATTCTTAACCTACCCTAAAGAGACCATTTGATTATACGATAACTATAAGGATAATTAATGCACTATATAAGTAACAATCTATGACTACATTATAAAATATCAATCATACTGTATATTTTAATTATTAGTATAATAATAATCTAGCTCACAGTAAACTTATACATTTAAAATTATTGTGCAACAGATAGTGTTAAAATGCAAATGTAAAAACGCAGCATTTAATGCTGTCGGTCTGTAACACCTTTATGTATAAATCGACCGGTTATATAGGAAGATCCAATTACCTGTCCGCTGACCGTTATTTTGACATTTAACTTGATACATCCCGTGATACGGATGCGTGTATAATATTATGAATTATGAAGTAAAATTAGATAATTGTCGTCTAGAATAATTATTATCAATATGTCTAATAAAAAAAAAAAACTAAAGTCTATAAAACAAGTTCTTGACGACAGTTTGACGATCGTAGCCGGTCAGATAATTATAATATGAATGCTAGGTGGCATAGACAGTGGTATGTCTAAACTATGCTCTCTTTTTAAATCAGTTATGTACGTTCAAAAAAGCGAATGTGTTTACAATCATTTTGTTCGGAGAAAGGCGTCAGCTCTCGTAGAAGCCAACAGGTAGGTGTGTCGCCGATATTGCATCGAGACTAAATCCAATGTCTAATGAATAGTTTGATATTCGAATACTATTGACATAAATCGTACTTTCATGTACGATCAGTTGTTTCAAGTACAGAGTGAACACTGAAAACCATATTTTATATTGGATCTTATAAACTTGCATTAAGATATCATTTAGACAAATATGATGTATTTTATACAAATAAATATTGTGTAATTTTCAGAAAAGTCATAATATAGTTATTCACATACTTATTTTAAAAAAACAGTCACGCATTTTTCTATTTCTTGTCGGTCTATTTGATTGTACACGCTAATTTCTAAAATATTTGTACGATTTTGATAGAATTTTCATTGAATTCAAAGCATAATTTACTAAATACAATTACGCTTTTTATAAGAGCTAAGCAGTAATATTAAAATTACAGCAAAAATAGCCCACACACGTTATTATCGTGGCACTAGATAGTAAATTAATAAACGAATAGTAATTTAATCGTTGATATAATATTTTCTTCAAAATAATAGAAGTAAAGTTTTTACTATTTGCTATACTTTATTCATTGCCGATGTAAGTATGGGGATAATATTTAGCACATAACACATTAAGGAAATGTAGAACATACAAGATTGAAAATAAATAAATGAACAAAATATTTGCAAATGTTACAAATTCCTAAAAAGTAAAGATATGTATTTTTTATCTGATACTGTCAAATGTTTTAATTGTAAATAATCTGGACAGATCTCTTTTAAGATTTTATAATACCAAAGGAGGGTAGACCGTACGGCACTGGGATATTTCTCGCTACTTGGGGTAGTCCGATCTTATGTTGTGTTCTTGCAGTGAGTGAGATTTTTAGGGCTCTTTAGGGTACGGTGTTCAAGGTCGGCAGCGCATTTTTGATACCTATGATATTAAAAGCGTCCATAGCCTACAGTAGTCGTTTGCCATCAGGCTATGCGGTTCGTATACTTGCTTTCCACCTTAATTGTATAAAAAATACATTTAAGGTAGGTATACCATCGACTATGTATAAAATATAAAAATGTTTGTCGTCGACCTGCGTATGTATATTGTAACCTCCTGGATATATAGATTATACATTATACACTTTTACGTACGTTATTTATACGTTACAGTTTAGTGTTTTTTTTAGATATTGCGACGATAATGATCTGAACTTACCACAAGTACTTGTCGCCAGAAAAAATTAACGTACATCACAGGCATGTTCGCACTCCGATTGTACGTTTCGTTTGCATTCAATTGTGAGGTTATCTTTGCGACTTGCACAACCTAGTAAAATATTTTATAACCGTTTGTAAACATCAAATTTATGGTACGTCCACACTATCCTTTAGCGAATTTTGCTTATCTAGGTGACTTTATCTCGAAACACGCTTCGGCCACCTTCTCTTTAAATAAATGAAATTAATGTACAATGTATGTATATATAATAATGCAGATAAAATAAAGGTCACCTTTAAAGTTAGATGCAATAATTGATCTTTTCTTTCACATAAATATATTAAATGAATTGAAAAATATTTTAATGTCAAATAAGTTTATAGTTTTTCAGCATTTTATGAACATTATAAAATTGTTCATGTATTTATTTATTAGATGTATCCGCGTATCTGCACGTGTTTATTATGCAGAATTATATTTTCACTCATGTTTTCAGATTCCTGAAAATGCTATTGATAAATTTTAAAGCCTACAAATTGCGGAATGCAGTAACTTTTCGCGTAATAAATAAAAATCAGCCAAGCCGTTTTTTGAGTTAAGCGCACACATGCAACAGACAAATAGACAACTTTAATTTAAAGTTATATTCGTGATCTCTGGTGACATTTTGTAATATATGCATATATATCCCACAATTAAAAAAAAAAAAATTTAAAATATAAAGACCATGTTTTAAATAAAATGAAACAAAACAAATCGACAACCGGTCGACGTATAAGTAACCGATACGAATGGGAAACCGCAACATGTGCCCGCGCATCCACTAGCATGGCGCCGCGCCGTTTCGACATACGCGCGATCATCATCCACCTATCGCTTTACATGCTATTTTATACCAGTTTTTTATTATCACATATAATATGTAATCCGTTGATGACAATAACTGACTGAAATATTAGGTCCTTACCCATCCAATTCCAGTTTTGTATTAAAAAAAAAAAAAAAAATTAATGATTTTTATGAATACTATATATTATGTATATTTAATAAGGCGATGTACTGACCAATACTATCGATGTACTTTTACCATTTTAATGGAAGTTCATAGCAACCCTGGTGATGGGATTGATGGCCCTTTAAATTCGGTTTTCACCGCCTCGTTAGATGTGAAATTTTTCCCTTGTTAAAATTTTATCCAAATTGAGAAACAATGTGAATCACTTGGAGCAATGATTGGTCATTATATGTACCGCCCGTATCCCATATTATTCTGCATAATAAAAATGCGCTCGCGATACTTGATAATTATTTTGCTGCCGAGTTATTTTAAAATTGTTATATCTCCTAAGATATTAATTTAAATCAATTACTGTAAAGGGCAATTTTTATCAAAATTAAATACTTTTGATGAATAACGTAGTTATTTCGATAAAGATTTATATAATGTATACAAAAATACCTTCGTAAATAATTCATCATTTTAGAACAAATTTTATTACCATAAAAAAATTTATATTGAGTAAACCTCAAAAGATATGCTGTCACGGTTTTTTTTATAACTTTGTAAGAGAAACAATTTCGTCACATACGATTGTTGCGTAACTTTAACCATTCACGTAAGCGCACGCAGTGGAAGCTCTGAAAAGAAATAAATTTCCCCCGTTTTTGCAACATTTTTCATTGATGCTCCGCTCCTATTAACCGTAGCGTAATGTTATATAGCTTTTAACCTTCCTCGATAAATGGGCTATCCAACACTAAAACATTTTTTCCATTTGAACTAGTAGTTCCTGAGATTAGCGTGCTCAACTAAAGAAACAAACAAACTCTTCAGCTTTATAATATTAGTATAGATTATTCACAGTAGTTATTATACCTCTTCAGTAATAATTGTTGTGCCAGGTTTCAGGATATAATGAACTACCGGTAAAGGTCCACCCTACATCTGCAGGATCACCTTTGTGACAATTCGGTTCAGAATCGTCCCCTAATTTGTATGCCTATTCAACAAGTCAAGGCAAGCTCTGTCGCGATTTTGTTCATACGTATTATTTGCGTTCCTACGATACCCATTTATCGAGGTTTTTTATCTTTTTCAGGGTTCCGTACGTTAAAAGAAAAAAAGGAATCCTAATAGGATCTCTTCGTTGTACGTCTGTTTGTCTGTCAAAACCCTTTTTCTCAGGAGTGCGGGGAGTTATCAAGTTGAAATTAATATCGAATACTCACGTCTGCAACTCCTTCTACTTCAAATTCTAATGACTTAGAAAAGAAATCAAATGATACGGCCGTTTCTGCCGCATATTTTAATATTTGCAAAGGAAGTAAAAACCTATAGAGTATTATCAGTTAATCTAGAATCCTGAAATTTGGCAAAAAGCAGTCTTATAGCACTTATATTTCGAAAATCGAAAATTTCTAGTTGTATCAAAAAAAAAAAACGATTACTTATTTGCAGTTAGTAAACTGACCATGGCATATATCGATGTAAGGCGACAACAGTTTTCCAATGTTAAAATTAAGTTTGTCCTTCAATATAGTTTATCTTTTCGTTAGAATTGTTCGGTGCTTTCTTCGGTAATGTTACCTAATTATTTTGGTGGATGTGACTGTATAATTACGGAACCCTCGGTTCGCGAATCCAAATTGCACTTGGCCGGTTTTTTTAAAACTACGTTGGTGGCAAATAAGCATACGACCCGTAAGCGGTCACCGCAGCATATGGACGTTTCTAACACCAGAAGCACCAAATTTGCGTTGCCAACATTTTAAAAATCTATTCACACCCTTTTTCAAGACTTCTATACTGTAATCCCCTGGGAAACCCTCCCTGCTGAGGTTCGCTGACATTCGTAAAGTTCGCGAAAAACTCCTCATAAACCGAAGTGTCCGCGATCATTTAGGTTCCAAGGTTTCAAGACGAACTCCCTGCCTATAATCAAAGGGTTCGAAGAGGATGAACATGATCTTTCCAATTTGACCCAAATTAATCAGTATCATTATATTAGCTGACTTTTTATAGATTTTCAGCCATAACTCCTTTAGTTGATTATTTTGTTCTTGAAAAGTGGATACCTCAAGGATGATCCCAATTTAATTGGCATTGCACCTTCAAGTAGCAAGATATACCATGGAACTCCTTAAAATTATTGAAGTTGGGTTTCTTTTTTTAACCGATTTAAAAACAGGGATTATGAATTCGAATATATATTTTTTATGAATGGTTAGCCATAACTCCTTTGTTTATGAACCGATTTATATGATTTTTTTTTGTTGAAAAGGGAATCTCTCGAGGTTGGGTCCCATTTTATTTCAACTGGCATTGGATCTTCGACATCGAAGATCATCATTGAGGTTGGTTTTTTCTTAAAAATTGTCTTGTTACTAAAGCTGATTCTGCTGCCACTATGGTTTTTAATTCATCGTTTCCGATTTTCGTCTCCGGTAGGTAGGCTACGGAGCTCATTATTGAGATATGTTTTTGTGATAAACGGATAACCGAGTTCATCAGCCAAGTATTTTACAAATGAATGATGTCGAATGTAAATGCGTATTTCTTTTATCATGGTTAAAAGTAGTATTTGTTCATGTAGGTAGCATTTACAACAAGACTACAGGTGGACGCATTACTGCAATTATCATAGAAAAAAGTTTTAATGTATTCAGCAAACACTGTTCATAACACTGTTAGGCGGTTTAATGACCTGAGCACGCTTATATGCGTTTGTATTATTTAACTTAAGTTATGTAGTTATGTGTCAAGTTGTAATTAACAAGTTGAATGTTTAGATAATGAAGTTTATATATTAAATGTCGAAAGAAGACGTCCTCCGCTTAATGGGCAAAGTAATCTTTGGCATGACTGTGGTTTTTGTATCTATTTTACTAGCTATTGCCTGATGTGACTTGTACGCCATCTATTGGAAGCTGATTTTCATTAATACAGAAACCTTTGCGCTTGCTGACATTTCAAAGCATATAACCAAAGATTTATCGCAATCAGATGAATGGTTTAGGAACGCGTTAAAGGGCCTACAATTTTTTTTGAGGTCAATGCCATCAAAGAAACGTTATACATACATAATATACCTAAATCGTTTCTATTTTGATGAAGTTTTTAATGGAGAGATGTTAACTGGCACCTACCACAAACATAAATTAGGCTCTTAATTTGTTTCGTACCTATTTTTGATTAAGTTTTGTTGGTTAGTTTTGTGTATATATAAAAATATTATTTCATGATTTTGAGTTAATTCGTTTTGAAGTAGATTTAATTTTATTTTTTATAAAAAAAATTTATAATAACAGGACCTATATATAATATTTATGTATAAATCGAGAATTAAATAGAAATGTATTAGTACCTATTTCTTATACTGGTGCCAAAATGATGATGATCAGATGAGTACATCGACCACGGCAAGATCGCGAGCGTATGGACAAGTAGCCCATGTCAGCTTGCAAATTAACTCCAAGCTTAGATATATTATCCACAGATAGTGTTTTAGCATAGCGTTATGTAAACCGTTAGAAATGCCAACATCGATCCATCATTGCCACTCGAACCGTTTATGGTGATAGGTGGTGCGCCGGCGCACACGGATTGCACGTTTTCCTCATTGTTCAACTGTCGTTGATCGCTCACATTTACTTTCTAGTTTAATCAGATGTTAAATATGTCTGTTATTGTGATATAACTTTAAAAGTCAATAATACTCGTGAAGTTACAATAAAATTAAATGTAAAAAAATGTTTTACTTAAATGGGTAGATACTGTTCAAAGTATGCTATTCTACATTTGATTAAATTTATTCGATGAACTGCCAACCGTGCTGCCGCCAGTGCACTCGTGTAGCCTATGTTATTCGCATTTTCCGTTCCAAGTTCGGTGAAGCTGTAAAAGCCGTCTGAGGCTCGAGTTTTCTTGGGCCCTTATGGCTACCAGTATAGCCAGAAAAAAACTCATTTATAGTTTGTTAGATATCTTGATAATCATGATTACTGCTTCGCTCCTTAGGGTTTGAGCGTGATGTTACAAAGCCTATAACCTTCTTCAGTAAATAGGTAACAAAATGAGAAAATAACTTTTCAAATGTGACTCGTAATTTCAGAGATTGGAGCGTTCAAACAGATAAACAAACAAAAAAAAAAGAGGCAGTCATAAGGACTGCCGACAAAAGTGAAAACTAAATTTGGAAATTTTAAATCAATTATAGCCTGAATTATTGTAGCGCATGTCGGTGACGCGAAATCATAAGATTTTACCCATACAAAAAGTCAAACACGCATATAATACAGTCGAGTATATACAATGTATTGGTGTATATATGCGTATACATGTATATAGACCGCTATATTACGCGTCGCTAGTCTGACGCAAGCTTAATACGTCACGAGCATGTCGCGATCATCGGTGACGCGAAGGTCACGCGAACCCATAAGTTTTTCCCCTACCAAAAATCGCTCAACGCGGCTAAAAAGTTTTCACTTCAAAAACTATTTCTTATGTTTTGCCATGCTTTGCATCGCCCACCCTAGAAAAATCTTCAGCATGGAAAGATTATTACCGTATTTATAATTTTCATCATGAAAAAAGAAAAATGGATTAAAGTGGCTATTCGGCTGGATGCTACCCCTAAGAAAATTCGCTAGCTATGTATATGCTATATATTTTAAGTACCAATTATATAAATAGTAATATTTAAAATAAAGAATTAAGGGGTTTTATTTATTAACTAGCTGTGCCCACGGGTTCGCTCACGTGGACTACAGAATGCCATCCATCGGGCACACACGCAAATCTTTCTCTCCCTCGCTCGGCTATTTTAAACACAAAAATGCTTCTTGTGGATGTACAAGATAGACATATACTCTCACAGATTTTTTTGTAGGTCTATTTAATGTCTACAATTATGTGTAATGTCTACTCTTATGGTTTACTCAGTGTAAGCCATTTAATCACCCAAATTGTTTCACCAAGACCAGTTTGTTTTTTTTTTTGCACGGAAAATAAAAGTAGCCTAAGTTACTCCTTATAACATCTGCTATGTATCAGTGAAAGTCTACCCGGAAAAAACAGACGAAATTGAAAAAAAAAGGGATTTTTGTTATATGTATCGTATATTTTCATATGCATTTAGTAAAAAGCTGTTATTTTGACATTACAAACAGACCCTTCAATTTTGATATTTGTGTAGATAAAGATAATTATGCTCCCGGGGGTGGTATATACCCCAATTTTACGTATATTTTAGTGACGTAAGGAAGACGAAGGTTTAATTTAACTAGCAACAAATGAAATGTCATTTTACTCTATTATCTCCTCACTATAAGGCATGTAATATGAAGGTTTGTCTGTCTATAAATCTTTACGAATCATTGGACTAATTACAACAATTATTAAGAAAAACACTCAACCATAAACATCGAGATCATTGCGATACAAATAGAATCCTATTGCATGCGCATGTAAAACATATAGCGTACATAATTTTCTTCACATTATCATCGTAATTACGAACGTCGTTAAAAAAATAGCATGATTTGTTATTCCGCGGCGCCATGTTAAGAGAACAATACAAAAACTTTGTTTATCCTTTCTTTTTCTTTTTATTTAATGGCAACTATGGTACGGCCATATCATTAGGAGGCTAGATGATCACAAGACCAGAAAAGTGCTAGATTATAAGCCAGGACCAAAAAAGCGTAGATGACCCCGCTTAACATGGATGTCTGTAATTAGGAAAGACATAAAAATCAACTACATAAACCCAATGAAGACCCAGAGAAAATGTCCCTGGAGAAGATAGATTAGGAGAGTCGACCCCAAAGAAAAGTGGAATAAGGCCAGAAGAAGAAAAAAACTATGTTTGTCCACAATTCTGCTAACGGCACGTGAATAGAATATTTTTCTAATAATTCTTATTATATTCAAATAGCTCTAACAAGATAGTGGCTTTCTTATTAAATAAAGCAGTCCAGAGAGTTTTTGTGGCAACTTCAAATGCCTGTTCCTGGCTATCTATCTATACTAATATAACAAAGCAGAAAAGTTTTTTGTTTGTTTGTTTAAACACGCTAATATCTGGAACTACCAGTGGGTTCGAAAAATTATTTTTATATATGACAACCAGACTCTCGAAGGATATTTAAGGTTAGGCTATAACTCGCAGATAGACTTAAATATTGATTTTTGTTACGTAAGTCGGAAGTTGAGGCTCTCCCGAGCTGGTTTAACCGCGTGCGCTGACGTAATCTTTAATGATACGGAAATATAATGTTCTATAATAATATTGGTCCTTAGTATATATATAAAAGTCAGAGATAGCACATATCTGTCTCTTAAGCCGCCTCCACAGGCTTGGCGTTTGCCACAAACACCAAACACGTGACAAACACCGACCACAATCACCAAACACAAACACGGCATCCCCATGCTTGGCGAACGTGTTAGTATATTCCGGTTAGGCAAACATGGCGGACGTCGAGCTTGTGGCAGCGATTACTTTCGGGTTGACCTATTTTTATTTTAAGAAAAGGCAAAATGAAATTGAACGAAAAAATAAATAATAGTTTAAAAAAACAAAAAAAAATCACGCTTTCATAAAAAATCCAACTAAAAAACAGAAAATAAAATTTAATAAATTTGATTAAGTACAGTTTAAAAAAAATGAATGTACATTATTGTAAAAAAGCGTGGGGTGTATTCAAAGCGCTTTTTAAGATATTATATTAACGAAGTGATGATTCTTCTACTCATTAACTGTCAATAAAATGTTTATAATTATTGACACTATGCACCCCACGCTTTTTTACAATAATGTACATTCATTTTTTTTTACACTGTACTTAATCAAATTTATTAAATTTTATTTTCTGTTTTTTAGTTGGATTTTTTATGAAAGCGTGTTTTTTTTTTGTTTTTTTAAACTATTATTTATTTTTCATTTTTTAGTTAAATTTTTTAAACTATAAATTATTTAGTTCGATTTGCTAACTATCAACCGCCCTTAATATGTACAAATGTGTTCCGATTGTATCTTGGTTAAGAACACATATTCAAAGATTTCTATGATGCCAATATAAACAGCGAGACACATAGAGGTGCAACCTTATTTACATATACAGTCAGTCACATTAATGCTTGAGTATGGAATTTTCAATCCGTAATCACTCTACAAAATATTATAATCATAGGAGCGAATCTGTTGGCGGCACCTGTTAATTTTGAGCAATCAAGTTCTTCAATTCGTATACCGTCCAAGGATCTTCCACGACTAAGTGCTACATAAGCTTGTCCAGCAGCAAACAATCGCGGACCCAAATAAATGACTGCATGATCAACTGTATAACCTTGCATGCCCGAAAGAGTAAGTGTGGAACTGCACCCATGCGTAGTTCGCGCACTAGCTCTATCTCTCTTACTCGTATGCAAAGTATGCGGAAAGAAATTAATTAATCCTGGCGAATCTAATTAGGATAATCGAATGCTTTGATCGGATTATTGCATTGTCATCGACTTTTGATACGTGTGCAAAGTTTGAATTAAATCTGGTCATTCAAAGTAGGACAAAATCGAGCTCAAAGGGGTCGGTTACATACATACATACATACATACAGGTGAAGCTAATAAAAGCGTGTTAAAAAAAGGAAACGACGACGATGGTGGATGATAATTAATAAGAATAATAACCACTAGCAACTTCGTCCGCCGCCCGCAAGCTCGCGCGTACAACTGATTGCTTACAAGCGTTTGGATACATCGCAAACATGTTTGTCGAACACCCTTTGATTTGTGCACAAAAACCGACATCGACTCCGATCACTGGCAAACACAAACAAAAACAGGCAAACACAAGCAAACACCTATCCACACGTTTGTGTTTGCTGTTTGGTGTTTGCTGTTTGCCGTTGTTTGCCAAGCCTGTGGAGGCGGCTTTATACATAAGCCACAATAAGGTATTTTGTGACAAAGATTTGTTGAAAATTAAAAAGTGATTTATAAGCATTATTTTTAGACATGGCATATTAAATCTTACGAACAAAAGTTTCTTCATAATAAATACAATTTAGTGAAATTTTGCTCTTTAGAGTATGCTATTTGGATACATAGTTTAGGAGATAATGAAAAATTAAAATAATTTGTACTTGCGGGAATAACAATTATGATAGACGACTACATCTAGGGTGTGTTGGCGGCGCAGTTTTTGTTGGTTAAAATTAAAACAGGTAAAACCGTGAGCACAGCTACTTATTTATAATCCACTTCACTTGTGAACAATAACCAAACTATATCACGTAAAATGCCACTAATATAACATATTAAATAACATAGGTTAATAAATGAAAATAAAAACCAAAATATTGCAGATTAATATCCCGTCAAAACCGCCTAATTTTTTATTAATAATGGCAAAGAAATTGGGTAGTAATAATGGAGTGAGCTTTTTTAATGTCTTATGAACATATCATTTATTTAAGCACACTTCAAATGCCAAATCCCATGAAGAAGCGCCTATATGTTAACCTTTTATCAGATTCAATTTGTAGGAAAAGTAATTGTCAGTTATAGTTGCGTTTCTTTTTACTTTCTAACTATAGCGTTTGTTTCTTGTAAGTTGCTTTTATGCCATATACCTACTTCTGACAGTTGATGGAATTAATTTGATAAAATATAAATGAAGCAATAGGAATCTACCGTCTACGTATATAATTTGTCCGATGTTACATGCTTCTTTCTGCTTCAGAATCTGCTGGAGGATGGATATTTATTTGTAGTGACCGACTGAAACACGGTTTTGAACCGTACATAATCGTCTACTCTTCTAGTTTCGGCCAAAACCGTTACCGATACTGAAACTTATGTAGATAATGAAAATGTAGAATCTTTCCAAATAGTACACCCCATAAAATTATCAATCGAGTTATGTTTACTCACCTTGAGAAATCTCTGCACAAATTAGCAACACTTATTAAGCGTTATTTAAGGGCGAATTTTAAACGAACTCAGTTACGTACGCACGCAAAAGTACGCTAGTTTCGGCAAATTTTTGATCAAAACCGTAATTTCGTTGGGTTTAATATACATTTGACCGAGTACATTTCATGATAGAAAGGCTGATCTATTATTATACTCCTTATTTTTGATATTTTATTCAATTCTTCATCAATTAATTTAAATTTTAAGTTATGTAAAATTAAATTTTCTGTTTACCGATTAAGCTCTATTTTAAAGCGAACTAGTTTCAGCGTGCCGTAATTAGATAATAGACACTGTATTTTTATCTACCAAGATTAACAATTGGTAAATTAATCCTTGTAAGTCATAATTAGTTTTTTGGGCTCTATCGTATATTTAAGGTGGTACAATGTTACAATGTACTGAAAATATTAACTTACCATACTGTTCACTAACAATATAACAGTAAAAACACATTGATTCTAGATTAATTAATATCGTATAAATTAAACGCAATGTATTGTTGATCCTATTGCATAGGAGATATAAAAAGATAAATTAACCATCAGGTTGATATCAGAAGCGATTTGATAAGTGAATAGTTTGATTGATCTACGGTTAATACTTATCTTTTACACTTTTACAAATGTTTCATATTTCAAAAATAGTAAGGCTGTTTTAAACAGTTGTTGAAGGATTATTGAAGAGTTTTATTTAATAACTCAAGGGTTGCCCGCGGCTCCGCACGTGTTTATTAGGAAGTAATTATTTTCATCTCGTAATTTTATTTTTACGCATATTATTGACAATTCATATAGTTAATAATTTATGGTAGGTATAACATATGCTTCTCGTTTACAAAATTTGATCAGAATCGGTCGAGAATTGATGAAAATTAATTTTATTATTATTAATTTTTTTTTACGATTTTTAAAAGTATAATTGACAATTCTTATAGATCGGTCAATAAAAAAAAAAGATCCTGGAGGTATTTATTTTAATGTTTTCTAAAAGAATTATTGAAAATTCTTCTAGCTTAACAATTAGCCAATGATACAAGCTGTTCCTGTATAAAATTTCATAGGAATCGGTTAAGTCGTTTTTGGATTAAATTCGTACATACAAACAGGAAGATTTTATTAAATATGAATATTCGTGATAAGTGTTCTTTAAATATGTAGGTATGTTTATTAAAAAATTTGGAAAAACAATTACATGTACAGACATAACTACAGATTTTTTTTAATGCATATATATAATGCTAAAAATGCTCAAAACTGAAACAAATATATTTATTTATTTATACTTAATATAAAATAATAAAAGATAATATGATTAATGTTTAATGAGTAGGGAGTTCATTTATTTCATTAAACAAGTTTGTAAAGCCGCAGTGCAGAATTTATATTCTTGCGTTTGTATATCTAAAAATATAGGTGTTCAGTATTGTTTCGATCACCTTCGATTTTCTGCTTTCATCATATATTCTGCATGGGCTTCAAACTAATTTTTTAACGTGGGAAAGCTCATCATTAGTTCCTCCCTTCTGTACGAGAGAGCAAGAGGGTTACGTGAGTCTCCTACTCAGTAAAACCCCCGCGATATACCATCCGCCCCCTTAACCGGTCGATACGAGCTTGGGAAAACACTGGCCAAATATTTACTGAGTTAATTATGTACGAAAAAAAAATCTTTATTAGCAAATATTATTGACAATTTACAAAGTTTATACTTACTTATAAATAAGATTTCTGAATATGATTGTATAAAGATTTTTATTTGTTTCAGTGAGGGTTTATTCACTTGTCCAGTCAACGCTTCCCCCGTGGATTACGCAAAGGTATTTTTAATTATAATATTTTTATTGAATTTTGCTATGCTAAATTCGTAATTATGTAATTATTATAGTTACATTTTTGTCTCTGTTGTGTGATATGTTTTCTGTTATTTACTATTTCTGTACGTCGCTAAATAAAAGGTGTAGACTATAGTCATAAATTCGCTAAAGAGGCACGTAAAATGTGTACATTTATTTTATTTTTATTTTATATTATAACTAGCGCCACACGCAGAGTGTGGTTGAAAAAGAATCAATTCATTAAAAAAAAGAGAGCATTTCGTTACGTTTACTCAGGTAACTTATTACTCAAGTAGTTGAACCATATACCGCTAGATGGCGGTATTTACAGTTTCCATTCAAAACGTGTCTTCAACACGAGAACACGATACAAATCACTAGTTGAAACTATTTTATTATACAATAAAATAAAACAGATAGTTTCCTTTGGAATAAACTCGCGCATAAACAATCTCTGATGTTTTAGTAGCAATAAGTACACGTATCAATTTGAACTTTGAAGTTACACGCACCCGTTTTATTTGAACCCGAACGATGAAAGAAAAATCTATCGTTCAATCATATTGATTGATTGTTCGATTGAATTAGATTTGTAATCTATAAATACTGATCTCTCTGCCAGGAATAAAACCAAATGGTGAAGTTACAATTTACATATCTATCCTGGTTTTTACCATAACTTGGTGCTCGATGAGAAATAGTTTTTATGAAATTCAACTCATGTGGATTGCATGAAAATGTTATGAAAACATTAAGTTTTTCTGTATCTCTATTTTTTAAATATTATGCCTAATTAATTATTTTTTATAGGAATTAAGAGATATTATTCCAATTACTAAGAGTTTAAGCAGTGATCCTTGTATAGAATACGTAAGTGGTAGGCTTATTGTCTATACCTATATAATATTATTGGTGGTAGGTATACCATAAACGCTGAATTGTAATTACAATGAAATATCAATTTATTCTAAGATAATGTAATTTAATATGAGAATTATCAAAATAATATGTTTCTTTATAAATATTCTTTTTTTTCTGAATTTATCTCTCGCTTTCTTTTTTTCTTTAAATCTCATTAAAATATTTTAATTTAAAAGTGTTTAAGAATTTGGTTTAATTTCCTATTATTATTAGTAACTCGTTGAGCCCGCGATTTCGTCCGGTAGCGTGGCATTTCGTATGCGAGGACGGCGCGGCGCGGCGGCGAATAGGAACTTGCACGTGGGTCGCGCACAGGATTGGACATCTGTAACATCAGCTATCTGCGAGTGAAAGTCCTGTTGAAATAACCCGAAAAAAGCAGAAAGATAGAATATTTTTGAAATGAAAACTTTTTTAGCATCGTTGTGATTTGAAAGTCGATGAAACGAAAAAGCGACAATAAAAAGAGACAAACACATAAATTCATAAAATTTAACGTGGGAGAAAATGAGATAGGAACCCCGGGGAAAGTTTTAGGCAATGGTAAAATGGTACAAAAGAGGTTTGTTGCGAAGCAATAATGAATTTTATTACCTCACTGCAAAGGCACGAAACAAAAACTTTTTGAACAACACTTATGACATTCTGTTTCTGATTGATATTGTGTCAGGTTACTGTAGTCGTAGAAATGAAATTATTTCGGTTAGCGGCCTTTGTACAAACAGTATAGGAATAATAATTTTGAACGATCAATGATGATAAATTACACCACTTCCAGTTCGTACAGAAGTAACAATAGAGGAGGCTAAAATGAGAAGTCTAATAAAATAAAATTATGGATTTTGCAAATTACTTTACCAAAGTATAAGTTTGTTTTTGCCACAAAAAGTCCCTAGAGGGCGCTAAAATAAAACTATGTAAGTTGCAAATTCCAACACTACAAAAGTATGTACGTACATTGAATAGTACGAATTTTGAGATGTCAAACAAACACCCTAGATAGTTCTGACAAGTGAGCGAAAATCTTGGCAGAAGATCCCACTTTGTTTAGTTATTAATTGGGAAAAGGTATCAGTACAACCGTGGTGTTTTGTATACGTGTTGGTATTATACATTTGTACTTTTATCAGAAGATATTCTCATGGATATTTCGAATGTGCAAGGTGATGCTGTAATTGAAAATGCTATTGTGATTGAATAATGATTGTGAGTACTTGTATGTACATTTTCATAAACTTTAAATTAGTATGTTTTTAAACATTTTCTGAATAAAAAAAAATATAGATATGAAGGTTTCACTTCTACCACGTGTGAATTGCACACATGATTTTTTTTGTTATTTTTTTTTCGCAGTTGCTTGCTGCACCCGGGACTGGCCGCCTTCCCCCAGCTTCGCCACTGCTTGGGAAGATGTTTACCTAGATCTGATATAGTGACGAGATAAGTCGATTTTGCGATTTGCGCATAATCAATTTCACACGGTACGCGCTTGCGCACGCGGTTCACACGCGGTCGATTTCGAATTCAATTATCGAACAAGTTTGTGGGGGGCTACCTACGTAAATTATTTCCGTTACATCTGTCTTTAGTTAGGTCTGTACCATAGTAACGTAAACGAAATTAAAGGATTCGTGCGCCACCTATTGTAAACTGATTGTACTAATATAGAATTTTCATGGGTTTGCGTGCCATAGTTTAGGAGTAGAAATTAAAAAAAAAAAACATTTTTACCCTCCGACGAAAAAGAAGAGCTATTAAATGTTGTTATATTATTTATTTGGAAGATAATCTTATTTAATATCTACTTTATATTATTCATCATAAGTTCATTTGATTTACCTTATTATTGTTTTGGTGTACCTTCTTTATCCAGATACCAATAAATAGTTTATGTATTGATTAGATATTTTATAACTTGATAATTGGTTGAATAACAGCTTTGTTAATATTTTAGGTTCGTATTGTTTACATTGCAATATATGACAATCTCTGTCATTGATAATTCTTTGATAGTAATAGAGCATGCGCAGTGAGGAGTTTCTCAGGTATAGACAAATATTCTATCCAGGTTCTAGTTTAGCAAAATAAATCTTGATTAGATTTATTTGTATTTTAAAATGAAAAGTCTAGTAAGATGAAATTTTGAATTCAAACGATTCAATGGGTTTTGCAATTAGAGTATGACAGATTCTTCAGGAGATCTGATCATGTATTATCTCACGAAGACCTTTAAATGTGTAAGTTTATATGTGTGTCTGTCTGTGGTCAATTGTAGCTCCCAAAGGCGCGGCGGAACCAAATTTGGTTTAGTTTTTATTATATATTTTAAAGAAGTGACTTTATCGTAGAATGTTCTTTAGCTGAGAAGAAAATCTTTTCAAAGCTGTCTTGAAGAATTGTAGCTCCCAAACGCGCGGCGGAACCGAATCTGGTTTAGTTTTTATTATATATTTTAAAGGTGACTTTTATCGAGAATGTTCTTAGCTAAGAAGAAAATTGCTTTTCTAGCTGTTCTGAAGCAACTTGTAGCTCCGCAAGACGGCGCGGACAGAGAACCGTAGATTTGATGTTATAGTATTTTAAATTATATATATTTAAAGGTGACTTTATCGAGAATGTTCTTAGCTAAAGAAGAAAATCTATTTCAGTCTGTTTGAAGAATTGTAGCTCCCAAACGGCGCGGCGGAATCGAATTTGGTTTAGTTTTTATTATATATTTTAAAGGTGACTTTATCGAGAATGTTCTTAGCTAAGAAGAAAATCTTTTCAGCTGTTTGAAGAATTGTAGCTCCCAAACGGCGCGGCGGAACCGATTTTGGTTTAGTTTTTATTATATATTTTAAAGGTGACTTTATCGAGAATGTTCTTAGCTAAGAAGAAAATCTTTTCAGCTGTTTGAAGAATTGTAGCTCCCAAACGGCGCGGCGGAACCGATTTTGGTTTAGTTTTTATTATATATTTTAAAGGTGACTTTATCGAGAATGTTCTTAGCTAAGAAGAAAATCTTTTCAGCTGTTTGAAGATTATCAGCTCTTTTCTAGTTCTGATAAATGTGAGCATCTTCCACAGGTCTGATCAAGTTGAAATTTGATATTCTGTAACTTTAATGATAAATTAAAAGAACATGGCAACCTTGAAGTAATGCTGCAGAACCATCTGCAATCTGCAGGATACCTAGCTAACTCTTCACCAACATGATATCATGTTTAGGCTCATTGGAGAAATCTCAATTATAACATAACATACCATCACGCCTGTATCCCCGAAGGATTAGGCAGAGGTGTACTAATGTACACCCATAGTTCGCCGTGTATGTTTTTTAGGACCCATGTAATAGAGGGCGAGCCTATTGCCATTAATCGGGAACAAAGCCAAACTCCGAGCTGCTACAAAGAATTTCATAGGAAATCCCAATAACACTTTGCTCGACTTAGGAATCGGACCCAGGACCTCAATCATAGCAGTCGCGCTTACAACCACTAGGCTAATAAGGCTAATCTCAATTATGCTGCTCATAACCGTTTTTGCTAGACTTAAACTCCAATTTTACGTCATTGATAGTCAAACACTCAAACAAGCATACTTTCACATTTATAATATTACCTACATTAAATTTGATACCTGAACAAAAGAATTTCATGTAAATTTATACAAGGATATATTTACATTTTAGTTCCATATCAATATACACCATTTCATAGTCAGACTATATAATGTATATGTTTTCTAAGGATCACTTCAAGATATCATAACAAGACCTTACTTAAAGCAGCGAAGCTGTAAACGCAGATGCAACCCCAGTGCACTTCGTATGTTGATAATGTGGAAGGGAAATTAGCAAATTAGTGAATGTTCATGGCGAAGATAATATAATTTTGTTATAATGCATTATTATAATTTATTCATATTGCTTAAATTGAGGCTTCTAGTCTAAACATATCTGTATTTTATATTATAAATCCAATGAGGTATTATTGAAGCTGTCAATAATGTAATGTAATTTGGCACAGTTATAATAAAATTCTTTCACGGTAACAGCCATCGGTTACATATTGGCCTATCAAGTCATATTATCCAATCAATTTATCTATTAAAGTCAATGAATGCCAAAAACCGAAGCGTGGTTTGCACGCAAAGTATGAAGCGTTTTTATTTTCCTACTTACCTGCATTGAAAAATAGACTTTATAATATATACGTAGATTCTAATATCAAGATTAAAATGTTTTCGTAATTTCGTGTCACTCACCTCACGGCGACGACCTTGCAATGCTAACCGGTCACGCGACAATATGGTCTGTCCCTTTCTAATGCATGGCATTTAATAAGTATGTCATTTTCTATCTCTTTTTAGCGGAAAGGTGTGTTGTCGTTCTTTCACTTGCATATTTTTGTTAGTAGTAGAGTGAAGCGGACATCTAAATTACTAATACTAAATTATACCGATAGATGGCTCTATCAAATACCAATCTACAACAAAGTATTTTTGTATACTATACCTGAGATAATGGGGGGATTACCGGATTATGAATTCGGTTATTTTGAGCGTATTATTGTACCTAGGTTGTTCTGAAAATTGTTAGCCTTAGGATAAATACAATCTCCTTTTCTTGAAACTATTTTTTATTGATAGCTTATTTCAATACAAATCTCTTTGCTGAAAATCATTGGCCACCAATCAATATGTATTTGTTTTTTTTAAACATTTTTAAAGATTATATGTCACTCTTCTTTTGTTTGCGACAATGGACGTCTCGCGGTAAATGTTTCTTGTTATAACTTTTTATGATTATACACGAGGATTATTATTTACAAGCTGCATTTAGGGTGTCTACTCCTGAATTTGCAACAGTTACTTATTGGTTTCGTGAATTTAATCGTGATCGAGCGAACCTTAACGATGACCCCAGTCCCGGCCGACCTATAACTGCAGTACCTAACTCGTGAATATGTCATAAGGGTAAAGTAGCTATTGCGGGAGAATAGACACATTACACATCGAAAGATTCAGGCTGAAATGAAGATTGGATCACAGGCAGGTTCCACTATCCTGCATGAACACCTTAAAGTTACGAAGCTTGCTTCGCGATAGATAGCTCATTCTCTCACCGTAGAGTAAAACTCCCATTGTGTTAATTGGTACAAATTTATGTGAGAAAAGTTTGAAGTAGGAACTTTGCAAAACGTATTCTACATCCTTATAACTAACGAAACTTGGATCTACAGCTACGATCCTCTCACGAAGCAACAATCCACGCAATGGGTGTTTGAAGAAGACAAGTTGCCGCCAACAAAAGTTGTTCCCGGTCGAAGCATTAATAAAAAAAGATTGCCGTTTTTTTGACACAGTGAAGCAGTAGCAGTAAAAAATTCTACTAGAAGATCGTAGAACAGTTACTAGTTAATGGCATTGCGATGTTTGCCTGCCTCAAGCTTTCGGGGACTTCAATTGCGAGCGACTAAGGAGTGATGTACGTGGCATTCTTTTTCACTAAGATAACGTACCCACTCACGCAGATGTTAGAACCATGGACTATTTGAATACTTTAATGGTACAAATTTTACCCCATCCTCCGTACAGCCCAGATTTATGTCTATGCGATTTTTTTTTATTTCGCTGGGTAAAAAATGCTTTGCTTCGTGGGCGAAAATTTATCACTGCAGAAGAGGCTGTCGAAGAATTTCGATGGTTATTTTTTGAGCACTCGCAACATAAATATTTTGAATGTTTCGAAAGCTAGCTCACCCAAATTTATAAGTGCGTTGGGGTTGGTGGGAATATTTTAAATAAAAAATCTAAATATGTATTAAATAAAAATGTTAATAAATAAAAATATTATAAATAAACTTTATTCATATTGTAACTATTTTTCATGTCAGTAACAATTTTTAGGACAACCCACGTAATAACACTTTATATTATTGTTATGTTGTGTATTATTAAATAAACACATCACTGCTCAACAATACATGTCACATGTATTTTCTGACCAATGACGATTTTTCAAAATAATGAAAATAATCACCAAACTTGACTAGGTGATTTAAGTAAAATAAATAATTAAAATATAGTTATATACTATGTACTCTCATCCCATAGCTGATAGGATTCAGATGACCCACCGTCGATCCCACGAAAAGGCCAGACGTTAGGTCAGCATATTTATATCAAGTAGAAGTAAGTTTAGTTTTAACACCAGTCTAGAATCGACCATCAAACTGTACGGTTAATAAAATTTTAACCAACTTAATTTTAGTTTTAGTTTTTGAAGTGAAAACTTCTTTTAGCGCGTTACGCATATTTTTAGATGAGATAAAATCTCTGGACTCGCGACACCGTTACGAGATGCAGCTATAGTGTGTGCATATATGCATGTAAATATAACAGACCGCGAACGCATCTAGATAAACAAATAAAAAAAAATTATTGCTATAAAATTTATAACAACTGTTTTGCCTAGTGTTTAATCAACCGATAATACAACAATTACTAACTCCCGATTAATTTTTTTTTTTTTGTTAAATCTAATTTTACGATATCACAGCAACATATACCGAGTATAGACTTTTAGTTTGGCGTTTTGCCGTCGGGATCAAGTTTTTACTTCTGTCGACACTCCCGGAGTGCAAACCGTAATTTTTTTAAAAAGACTTTATCGCACCCCGAAGTTAACTATATTATAAATACATTATTTACACACTTTCATATACAATAATAATGAATGAAAGAATAATAAAACCTTTTTGTCTGTTCGTATCAGAATTAAAATTAAAATAGGAGACCGCCAAACTCCTGTACGTCGAACCTCGGCGGGTGCGCGAACGCAGGTCGTGAGAACCGCCGACTGCAGAACAATGGCGTCGCGCCGAGATCTTCGACATCCATAGCAATTATTGACTATTGTTTAAATCTTTGATAAAATACACTAAGATTTTTATAGTTTCTATTACCTACATTCTTTGACTGTCATGGATGCTGTAATGCTATATGACAAGGTTAAGAGAAATAGTATTATGCACCTGAAGTTTTATTTGTCTTAGAAGTGAAATCAGTTTATTGCAATTGTTATAGGTACCCACGTGTATCATTATATTAATACGTGAAGAAAAACCTTTGTACCCCTTTTTTAAGCGTATTGCGTGCACGGAAGACTGAGATTTGGTATGGTTAAAGTTTATATGTAGAAAGATTGCAGAAAGCTAAAAATTAGCTATAATATAATAAAGCTTTCTTTATTCCATACCTAATAGACAAATTTACATTTAAAAAATTACTGTTAGTATTATTAGTTATATAAAAACTTTTATTCTTAATGTATAAATTTATTGTTAGTGTGTTAGTGATATGGATCCCTTTTGGGTAAAAGCCTCCTCTAACCCATGCCATTTATCTTTATCCTGGGCAATACTCATCCAGTTTGACCCAGCTATTTCAATAATATCATCAGCCCACTGTTTCCGTGGTCTACCTTTGCTCCTCTTTCCTGTTACTCTTTCATGTTACTAATATATTGAATTAAATAAATTAATACTGCAAATCCTAACCGGACCAGTGCCATTGAACTTAAACCCCCCAAAATATTGACATTGTCAGCACTCAACGAAAAGTGACAGCAAGGGATAAGATACTCACTGTTTAGGTTCATAAATACTGCAAATTTCAAACAGAAAATAGTCTATGATCAAAAAGTCGTTGGTCGAATATCGATCTTAGGGCGACCGATAATATTAATAGATTGATAAACAGATTCTGCTTATGTATGCAGTATATTCGTGACATTAGATTTTACTTATGAGCGAATTATACCTCATAGAGGGCCATCCATAATTACGTCACACGAATTTCATTATTTTATTACCTCTCCCCCGTGAGACCCCCCCCCACCACCTTGTGATGTCACATATTTTGCAATTTTATAATTAGAAATTTATGAAATTAAAACAGCAGTGCTCGGAAATTATTTTAATTTCCATTTCAATTATTTCTCAATAAAATCGACATCAAATCAAACAAAGGTATCAAAATTAACAAAACATAAAAAAATCTCTTTAATGAAAGATAAAAACTTAATCCTCTTCAGTCCATAGACTTCGAACCTATTCCTTTATATTATTTATAACTGGCATAATAGTCACATCGTTCTCATTTGGACAGTTAACATCAGAAACATTCATTGTGTCAACATCTTCTTCATCTAACCATAAAGCTTCATTGTCATCATTCAAACAAAGAATTTCCCTGGCACGTCTAGCAGCAATTCTTTGAGGCCGAATTTTTGCGATGGGCAATATTTCTTCTTGCGTTTTATGTGATTTCTTGTGTAGGTTAGTGGCCTTGTATGATGCAAAATATAGACCACAGATGCCACACGATTGCTTAAATAAGTATGCCTCGACAATGGGGCAATAGGTATCATACGGAACTTGCTTCAAATATGATGAAGCTCGGAGATCCAAAGATAGCTGAAGTAACAGTGGAGCGAATTTTCTTTCACAGTCATCTTTTTCTAAGGTAATATACCCGTTACACGTCTGTTTCATCAAAACAGGTGGTGGTAAAAACCCCTCTCGTAATAGTCGCCAAAGGCTAGATCGTCGCACACCACAGCATAGAACATCCTCGCATTTTCCTATTTGTAATAAATATTGTGATTCACGTACATGATGTACATACCAAATCGCAACATTTTTCAATACCTTAGCCTGTTCGATATCCAGTCTAGTATCTGTTGGCGCAATGAATTCGGCAACCACAGAAAAATCATTTTCGACTTAAAGAAGTTCTAATGTACTTAGATATAAAATATTATATTTTGAAAAAATGTGATGCCACAAAATTTGGGACCCCTTCCCACCCTTGTCACACAATGTCACACGTGACGTAATTTATGGATGGCCCCTAATCTTAAATACAAAACTGAATTTGATGTCAATGATATCATGTCTAGAGAAATTACTAATTTCGGAGCAAGCATTAGGAATAAAGGTTCATATTTTTGTGTAACTTTGAGTTTGAGTTTCAGTAAGGAAAACATTGAATAATAAGCCATAGCAACGTGGTAGGGCCCCTTAAGTTGAAATTTGTATACGTCCATGGTTGGCAACATTTATAAGTATGCTTTGACTGCTGAACTAAGTAGTACATCAGTCCCTTTAGTGTGTTATACCACATCGTCACTTAACATAAAAACATAAACACTTAACACAAACTACCTGTATTAAAAAAGAAATCTATATTTTATACATTCATAATATTGAAGTGTCTGCTTGTAATGTCAAAATAACAGCTTTTTAATAAATGCGTATGAAAGTATGTATATACGATACGTATAACAAAATATCCATTTTTAACATTTTTGTTTGTCTGTTTGACCGATTTTGACAGGACTTTCACTGATACTACTAGGCTACTTTTATTTTAGAAAAAAAAATTAGGGTTCCACAAAATAATAAAAAAACTGGTATTGGTGAATCAATTCGGGCGCTTAAATGGCTTACGCTGAGTAAACCATAAGAGATATAGCAAATTAATGTACCACATAATTGTAGGCATTAAAAAGACTTACAAAAAAGTCAGGGAGAGTATACGTCTATTTTCTAAGGAACACCCACGAAAAGCATTTTTTCTTTAAAATATATTTCAAAAATGTTCATAAACACGATGAGTTCCTCACCGGATAGCGGCTCTTCTCGATAACACGGTTATTTTCAAATCAGTTGTAATTGTTTTTCTATTTGTTTCCACAGTCGAGGTACCTTCTAAACGTCTAATGCCTTAAATTAAATAATATTAATGTATAAAAATTTCTTGTTGAATTGATGCATCTATCTAAAGTTATATTGTAATGTACATTTACTTACATATTTGTGTAACTAGATGTGCCCACGGCTTCACTCAGGTGCTCAATGCTTATTGTGAGTGTTCTTTAAAAGATAAAAATGTACTCTCGCTGAATTTTTTGTAGGTCTTTTTAATGTCTACAATGATGTAGTACATTAATTTGCTATATTTCTTATGGTTTACTCAGCGTAAGCTATTGAAACGCGCTAATTGATTCACCATTTTCTCGGAAACCTAATTAAAATAAAAGTATCTTAAGTTACTCCTTATAACATCAGCTATCTATCAGTGAAAGTCCCGCCAAAATCGGTTTAACCAAAAATTTTAAAAATGAGTTTTTTGTTAAATGTGTCTTATATACTTTCATACGCATTAAGTTATAAGCTGTTATTTTGACATTAAAACAGAGACAAAGTATATGCTGTATTAAAAAAAAAATATCCTGATAGTTCTTTTAAACAATGTTTCTTTGCAATAAAAAAAAATACATGGCTTATATAAAATAATATGATTATTAAGTATGTAACAGAAATATTTATTTAGTTTAAGTAGTTAATATTATAACGTTTCCATACGTCCCGCATGTACGTCTGTCACCGTAGGTAGGTATCTCATTAACGAATCCTGTATTGCTACTTGCCTCTTTTTGTCTCGTTTTTCATGACATGCAAAATATGAACCCTTAGTAAAATAAAATCTTTATGAAAATATTCATACTGATATTGATTTTAGTATATTATTTATTTAAAGGATAATAGGCCATAACCACCTGCTTTATAAAGTGAATATTCATTGTTTTATTTAGTCTAGGTTAAATCCTCCCGTATCAGTTCCAAACAATAATTACAACCCTGAGTATAGTTCATTTTATTACAATTTAATGAATAACAATAAAATTGTTTTATAATTAAATAAATAAAAATATGTATTTCAATTATAATTTTTTACAATAAGTATATCTGTGTGCTATATTCCCTATATATATAATATATCAGCCTATATTCCCATGTCGTGACGATGCAAGATCCCGCCGCGCCGCGTCGTATCTACCTAGTAATGGCCGCTACGACTCGGCGCGCCAATCTGTCACACATGTGTGGTAAAATGCGAGAAACGAGATTGTTTTGTTCCTCCATAGAGCTTTGTATCCATTTACAATTTGTGCCAGTGATCATTGTTTTATCTGACAAATGGAGATGGGCGACTATGGGAACAAATACGTGAAATGTTCTGTTCAACACGTGACCCATGTTTTTTAATTATTCAAATAGTTTTTTTTCCTCGTTTGATGTATGTACGCTCTCTGTTGTCTTTGATTTTAATGTGGCAAAGGAAACTTTGTTAGCCGCAAGCTGGACTGCTTGCCTGTTTTCAACTTGTTATATTTAAAATAAAATCACATTTTTATTGCAATTGACTTGTAATACCAAATCCGTGTGCATAATAAGCATTTTTATATATTTCTTATCTTTAAAGATTTTACTGAACAGTACATAGGATTATACTGTTTCATTATTACAGGTCAGCCCTAATAAAAAATAGCGTGAAGATATTTATACGATAGTCTATTTTTTTTTGATTGATGAGTATCTTTATTCTTTTGTTTTAGGTTGTAAAATATTATGATCTAAGAAAAGTCTTCTAAAAATCATAGCGCATACAAAAATTTTCAACTAAATATGATAGACAGGCTTACAATATTTAGATTAATAAATAATCATTTAGTTATTTCAGCAGGTTACATTTGATCAGAGTTTGATCGAAATTTTTCTTAATATAAAAGTTCCAGCACTGTAATTAATAATAACAATATATTTCTATTAAATAAATGTAACTAAAATAATTTATAGGGGCGTCAATAGTAAACAATAAGAACCAAATACAATAATAAAACGTAAATAAAAAATTATTCAGCATACGAAACTGACACGATCACACGGATATTAAAATTAAAATCGGAATAATAGACAAAACTTACTAAAGAAACTCTATCTCTCACAATAAATACGAGATTATGTGATATCTAGTGTCTAGTCAAGTTATTCCACTTTCTATTCAACCCTTTTACGATCGGACGAGCGTGAACTGATGGTACATACGTCAAACTGGATATAGAGAAAGAGGGCTAAAGAAGGCCGAAGTAGGTTAGCCATAGAGATTAAAAATAACTAATAAGTTTTCTATATAAAAAAATATTCATATTAGACGAATTTTGATACAGAATATTAGTCAACAAACTTAGACTTTTGCGTTCGTGAACATTTAAATCAATCTTGAATGAGCTGTTCATTCATTTCACTATTTAATCTGGACGTTTCTTAATACATATTTTGTTATCTATTATTAGATATACTTATATTATAATATACCTAATTAATTTTACTGGAAATTTTATTTTTTGTACAGACGTCCGCAAGGTTTTCAATTTGTGTTCGCTTTCATATTGGGAATCATAGTATGGAAGAACATTCTTTAATATCCTCGATTGAACTACTTGAAGATAATTAGCTAAGCATCTAAGTGTATCCCCATTGCTATGAAATCCAGGTTCTATCCAAGTCTTAGCATACATTGAAGCTTTAACCTACGCTGGTCTAGAACGAGCTGCTAAGATGCTAGAGCTGTGTAAATAGCTAATACAGTAACTTTGAAATTTACGTCAATAAATTTTGTGTATTTAAAAAAAAAAATATTTGTGATCAAATAACGCCTTGCATTTTAATTGGTAGAGTCAATTCGCAAGTTTCCTACGAAATGTAAAATATTTTTTTATTTATTAATATAACTCATAGAAAATATTATTTTAAATAAATAAGATGATGGTAGGTAATTATTTATGAAGGATTTCTATTCAATAAAATAATATATTCTAATACATTGAATGCATCTTTAAAGATCAATTCATTAAACTCAAACGCAGTATGGGACAGATGTTATCTCGTGCGTCATAGATGCAGTACATCACATTCTTCAGATCTTTTGTAAGCGGCAGCATTTAAATTAAAGATTAATCTCTATTATTCGGAAGATAGTCACCGTGGATCACTGACCCTCACTGAAAAGGTCTAATTTGGGTATATTCAAACTACGGTGCGTACACTATGCACACACCACGTTTAGTTAAATAGTTGTGCCGCTATAATTTAAAATTAACGGTTCTTCCAACTTCCGCAATTCGACAGTTGATAGCGGCTATATTGTTGAAGCTACATCTCTGGAATTAGCGGTCATTTATTCAGTCTATTTTGCCAAATCACCATGGATGGATATTGCGTTCAACAACACGTGCAAATCGTAAAATTGTTTTATCAAAATGGTTGTTCTGTTCAGGCGACGTTCCGCGCGTTTCACTCATTTCAAGGTCGCCATAATCGTCCAATAAGAGGACTATTCTCGGTGTGGTGGATAAATTTGAATGCACTGGTTCAGTAAACAATGAACTAACACACCCGTACGACCACAAAACGCAATATCTGCCGAAAACATCGCCCCTGTCCGTCAGAGTGTGTAGGAGAATCCGAGCAAGTCGACTTCACGTCGCTCACAAGGACTCGGCAATTCGCAGATCACAACTTGGCGTTTGAGTCGTGACTTTAGTCTGCACCCGGAAAAAAATTTACTGACCCAGGATCTGAGGCAGTTAGAAACTGACCCTAATTTTCATCAAAAAATCACCTTTAGCGATAAGGCCCATTTGGATGAATGGGTACGTCAACAAACAAAATTGTCAAATTTGAGACGGTACCAATCCACAGGAGATCTAAGAGCGTCCAATGCATACCGAAAAAATCACTGTTTGGTGTGGATTTTTGGTTGGCCGCGTCATCGGTACATATTTCTTTGATCGACGTTGGACAGGCTATCACCGTCAACGGCGAGCGCTATAGGACCATGATTACCAACTATTTTTGGCCTGAAATGGATTATATGGACTTCAACGATATGTGGTTTCAATACGATGGCACTACGTGCCACACAGCTCATGCTACATTGGACATTCTGCACGAACGATTTGAGGGCATGGTTATTTCACGTAAAGGTGATGTGATGTGAACTAGCCATCGAGATCGTGCGATTTGACCCAGATAGACTTTTTCTTGTGAAGTTTTCTTAAGTCGCAGGTATATGTAAATAAACCACAAACCACAGCGGCCCTCAAAGCCAATATAATCTACGCCATCGGCCAAATTCAGTGTGATTTATGCGCCACAATCATGGAAAATTGGACATTTCAGATGCACGCTACCCAACTAAGTCGCGGCGGGCATTTGCACGATGTTATATTTCATACATAATGGTATCGATATGCCTTTCAAACGAATAAAAAAAAATCGATTAAATATCACACACACTTTGTTTTATTTAAATTTAAAATATTAACATCTATTAATTTTTTTTAATTATTTATATGTTTAGTGTTTACCAACGCCTTTAAACACTTTACCACAATTACACCAGTTGTTAAGATACGATGTGGCTCAAGATGGTAACACTCTAAGCCTAGTAAGGTGACTGGTTGTCAAGTGGAGCTGTCGTAACTTGAGAGTGGTACCTAGCCAAACGAGCATTACAAAGAGCCCTACAACCATTCTATGGTTTCATCACGATGTTTCCTTCACCGAAAGCTCAGGCTCACGCTCACTACCACTGATTGCTTTATACTGGTTATGTGCGCGAAGAGATTTCCTATCGGCAACATCTTAGGAAATCTATTTTAACGTTATACATGTTGTTGGAAATGTACATTAGCTCGCATCGTGAGATGGCGAGATCGCGGGAAGGATTGTGATAGGCGAGTTAACAGCAGGTTTATAGTTCGGCGCAAGCGCTGCCCTTTGGATGTCGAAAATTGCTTCGGCGCTGATAAAACACATTGGTACAGACGAACTGGAAACTTCAGAATAAATCTGGAGTGTGTAGTGTATGGCGGAAATGGGTAAAAAACTTTAAAACGGAATTAGCTTTGACCGCGACCTGTGAATGGCTGAGAAAAAGAGAAAAAGTACATAAACAGTTAATAAAAAAGTTGAGGATTGAAAGTGAAGATTTGGTTTTTGGCATAATTGCTAATACAAGGAACTCTTGTGCAAAATGAGATAAACCGATAAAGCTTCTAGATAAACCGGTTTAAGCTGTGCGTGATCTCTTAGTTCACAATTTGTTGTACATAATAAGATTGGTTTATTATCTCATCGGATGAATTATTATTTACTTATAATGTTATAGTGCTCAGTTATTACAAATTTAATTTCCTCTTCTTATTACTAGCTGTGCCCTATGGTTTCACCCGTGTTAATTTTATCCGACAAATATCGCACCGCCAACGCACCTGCGTGACTTCCTGCAAGTACAGATTATTTTAATTTTTCATTATCTCCTAAACTATATTTCCATAGAAAATGCTATAATGGCAAAATTTAACTTCATAAAATTGTCTTTATGATGAAGTAGCTTGTATTCGTAAGAATTTGCCCCCTATTACAGGGGACCTAAAAACATACTCGGCAAACTGTGGGTGTATATTATTACACCTCTGCCTAACCTTTCGGGGAATACAGGCGTGATGATATGTTGTGTTATAAAAAAGCACATATACGAGACATGTCGTGACATGTGTGAACTGTACCGTAAGTAAGTTCTCCTCGTTTTAATATTGAACAGGGGTTAAGCTGTGTATAAAATAGTTTTATTATGATGTAAAGCAGTTGTAAACAATGCACCCGAGTCTGGAGGTACGTGAGGGACCGTCTGCCGGCCGGACTGTGACCCTTGTCGAAATATTTCGACGGTTATGTATTGTACACACACGAATTGGATCGGTTTACTATTCTTTTGTATAAAGATAATTAATTATTGTATACCATAAAGGTACCGTATATACTTTCATTAGCGACCCGCCCCAGCTTCGCACGAGTAGAATTTACAAAGTGGTGTTTATTGGGATTTTCTATGAAATTCTCAGTAGCAGCTCGGAGTTTGGCTTTGTGCCCGATTAATGGAAATAGGCTCCCCCCCATTGTTTTTGACTTGAAAACATACCCGGTGAACTGTGGGTGTACATTAGTACACGTTTGCCTAACTGTTCGGAGGTACAGGGGTGATGGTATGTTATGTAACTTAATAGTTACGAATAGTGTTTTCAGCTCGCGACGAGCAAATTTATCATAGATTCGGCGTGCCAGCCAACCGATTTCTTTAGTCGCGCGTAATTTTGAATTCGTGATATCTTCTACGGTATTCATTTAAATGGAAAAGTGTAATAAAAACAATTTTAATCTACATTAAATGCCCAAGTCAAATAACAAATTTATCTGGATAATGATTAATACTGAATTGGGGAAAATAGTTTCGCAAATAACGTCATATTTTTAGTAATTATGTTGAAGATAAAAATGGTTACTTTGAGTCAACCTTAGAAGATAGATATAAGCCACCGCGAACTTTTCTCTGGGATTTTTAAAGGACTACAATTTTTTAGGACAATATTTAAATATATCTCATAAGGTTTAGCCAGCGTAAGCCATATAAGCGCCCGAAAATAATTCTTGATGACTTGACTACAAATAATTGAATTTTCATAAATAAACAAAAACTTAATTGGAATGTATCCTACTAATACTTTAAACGCGAAAATTTGTGTGTATGGATGTATCGTTGTTGCTCTTTTACGCAAAAACTATTAAATGAGTTTTAATGAAACTGTATAATAATATAGCTTATACACCAGAATAATATATGTATTTTACAAGTAATAAAGATATTATGTGAATTGTCCAAAATATAACGATAAGTTTCAAGTAAGTAGGAAAAAATGCGAGCTATTCTGGCGTGCGCTGCAAAAACCTTTAGAGTTACATGTATGTAATGTATAATGGAAATGTTTACCTTAAATAGTCCTATATAAAAGCACGCTACAGGATATATCTATCTTTTATGTGTAAGCCATTATCGTCAAAAAAGGAAACCATAAATACAATAAAACTTGATAATTTATTTCTAACGCACATTTGGTAGTAACATATTTATCCATAACCTACTATTATACTACTATTACCACACGACTGTGGAATGCGTTGCCGCGTTATCTTCAAGATGCTAAAACAATTACCATCTTCAAATCACAACTGCAACGGTATTTATTTGATAAACAAGAGACGAAGTGATCAAAAGTTTTGCATTTTTAACTTGTGTATATATATGTACTTTTATTTGTACATATATAAGTATGTATAAATGTTCTTGAACCTATTTATAGTTATTTCTATTTTATTTTATTTTTGTGTTTGCTCATGTTTGTTTTATTATTAAAATTCATTTCCTATTGCACTACCGACAATAATAATTTTTTCCACATTTCCGCTGGTTAGCTGCTAGAAAATGCTATAAAGCGTTAAGCTCACCAGTACACAAACTAAAAGTGCAATAAAGTATTCATTCATTCATTTATTAAATGCATCACAACTTCTTAAAGATAATAAGTTTTAAAGCCGTGTCAGATGACCCCATTTATATGTCATCAAGAAAATATAATATACATATTTTTTATTTAAATTGTCATTGCCAATAGGGATATATATAGATCTTTGGTAGGAACTTTAAACCACCAAAGGAGCACAGAATGGACAACGAATGTTCAAAGAAAATCACACGGAAAAGTTAGTCATAAACGAAACAAATGTAAACGTATGTTTTATTCATAGTTATTGTGTAACTTACCTCATAGTATAACATTAGGCAACAATTTAACATTATTTCACAGAAGCCGAACAATAAAGTTTATCTAACTGGCGGACGTTAACGGTCATTTGTAGCTTTATCTGGAACTTTCTCACGTTAAGAATGTTATTTGTCGTGCGCGTACGCAAGTGCCGTGAAAGCCGCCATTGTGAGTTGCTCACCCGGTACATCGATAGCTAAGGCAACGGTATCATCAGTTATTTTTCTTGTCCTATTAATCTATAACACTTGAACTTCGATAACTCCAATGAATCCATCTCAAAAACCAACCAGACTATATGGAGATTATGCATTAAAAGGAGACAGGTATTTCTGAGCCCAGAATGTAATTAGTAGTTGATATATGGTTTATAAAAACAAATATATTTTTGTTTTTAAAATCGTACAATATCATTAAAATTCACAATCAACAAAATAAGTAAACTAATATCTTTAAAAGATAATAAACATAACCCTTTTTAATATTAATCCTACTTCAAAAATAGTTTAATTGAAGTTTATTACATGACTTCACTTTTACGAAATATTCTAAATCTCTGCTTTTAGATTGCAAATAATTTGCTTAATTTTCAGTGACTGTTTGATAATGCATTAGCTATTAATTTACACCGTTTTCATATTTTTACATCTCTTTTTTTACCCAGGCCCATGTCTGTATGAAAGAGTATCCGTATCCTTTGTTTATTTTTTTTTAAATTTAATTAAGATTGCAAACAAACGTACTACTCACCTGATGCTAAACGGTTACCGTAGCTTATGGACGGTTATAATACCAAACACTAGCGCATCGTCCCAAGTAGCTCTGGAAACCCTACTTACTCCAAGAACGCAACACAAGGTTACTTGACTGCGATCTTCTGTAGGGTGGGGAAGTAGAGAGAAATATACAAATATATTTCTATGTTCCCTATCTTCTATATTAAACGTTTAGTTTTCTATAGTACTGCTGATTTTAGTTCCCACGCGTTTCCACTAAAGGCGCTGGTGGCGTTTGTATGAATTAATTTCGATAAGTAGTAATTTTCAAAGATCTGAATGACATTACGTAGTAGTTGTTCGTAGGAGATTAAATAAGAAAGTAAATCGAACTCGCTCCAAATTCCAGTGTCGGCTTAGTACGGACGAATAGATCGTACACTCGACATATCGACTCTAAATCATTCGGGCTGGCCGTAGGTCACATGTGACTTCTTTTTGGTTAAATAAAATGAAGTGAGCTTTGTGGGTTATTCTCAGCGCGAAATTAATTCTGTTCACTTCACTTCTTATAAGAATGGCGACATGTATGAAGTACCTACACAATAGACTAGTTGATTTTTTGGAAAGTAGGTCATAAAGATTTAATTAATATTATAGTATCATATTTTTTAGGGCGTAGAAAACCATAAAACTTTATTTTAAAGTTTTCTTTTCGTAAACAGGCGAAAACGCTGCCAGCCATATTAGTCTACATATTATCTCTGCTGTGACGTCATACGGGTCTAAAGTAAAATTCTTTACGTCATATATGTCAATGCCCTGAGCTTCCTTAGAGTTCTATGATTTGACTCTCCTAGGGTTGACTGGACACTGGCAACACCGTCGACAGCGTTTTCAGAGTAAAAAAAAGCCAAAACCAATACATACACTTTTTATATTTAAAATCGATAAATATGTGTTTCTTAAGTCAAATACTACAGAAAAAAATTATTTATTGCGCCAAATTTGATATAAGTCAAGTAGTCTATTTTGCCAATGTAAAATCGGTAAAATTTAAATGAAGGTCAGTGTAAAACTCTGATCTGTTGTACCGATTGTACTGTGCTTACCCTCAGGTACATTGTCACGTTGCAGTTCACACGGGTTAGTAGTTAAACATTCAGAAAACATAAAACCATCTACTTTAAAATCTCTTTTTAAAAATCCTAAATCAATGGAACTTAAATTATCGACCACTCGCGCCGTACATACAACAATGCGTACAAATCTGGTCGTTACATCGCCAGGCTAATTCAACGACGATCATAGTCGTGAAAATCAGGACTCTCATTAACCGTGTCTATCTCATTCTCTCGCAGGCTATGAATCCAATAGACGTATGTATTTGTCTCTTTTTGGCGTTACTTTTTCGTTTCATAGCGTTTCAAATCACAACAGTACTAAAGAACATTTTATTTCAAAAGTTTACTGTACTATTTTTTGTATCAACCTTATCACAGGAATGAATTTTGAGCGCGCCCAGCATTTGACACTCCAGCCGTATTTAAAGTATAACCGAGTCTCCCGTGATGGATTATGATTACAGACGATAAATGTGCTTGTTACCTCGCGACCTCGCGTCACTTGCGACCGCCGCGACAATGTGATAGATTCCCCATAGACTCACAGTGCGTACTCATTGTTCCGCTTTTGATTTATAGAAATACTTTTGTGAAGTGTTATTAACTTTTCTTTTGGTATTATAAATTACTGTTATGAATTCAAATAAATAATATTAAGTACCTTTAATAAATAAGTTATTAGGAAATTCCTCCTTATTTTTTCGTTTCGTTTTTACACTTGCTTTTATTGCGTTATTCTCAGAATACAGAACAAACCAGAAGCCGCGTTCAAGAATAATTACATACGCTGCACTGTGTCCAAAACGATACGTACGTCCCGCACCTGCCCCACTTCCCATACGCATAATGTTGCTAGCTCGGGAGCGGTTTCCCACTTTTTAGGGTAGTCTTATAACACTAAAGAAAAGATATTTTTAAAAAAATATTTATTTATTTACATGGATTGCTTTTTAATTTTTTTTATATACTTTTTAAAGATTCGTACTTCTTGGCAAGTCTGTTGTATTTTTGTTGTAATGTTTTCATTCGTCGAACATGTTGTTCACAAAATAATTGTTTTCGTCGTAATTGAGATTTAAGTTTGACCTTTCTCGGCGTATCAAACACAGATTCCAAATCAGAAATATTGACATCACCGATCTCTGAGTTCGATCTCGCAGGAGATTGTGGTTGTGTAACCTGAAATGAAAAGCCTTAAGTTGTATGTTGTTGTATCATGTAATAGATTAACAAAAAATTTAATTAAATACAGAATATTTCTGCCGTACAAGGCATGACATTTCAGTCCTCACGGATGGAAACGCATTAGTAATAGCACTTTGTGCCTGAGCTTGCAAATGTTCATGGGCCTTACTTAGTTTATTTTACATTTATTACTGTTACTACTAGTGTTTATTTACTACATTAGTTTACTTGTAACTAAGTATACCGATTAAGTGCCTTTCAATATAATTAAAAAAATAAATTAAACATTATTATCATAGGTGGGTACGCACATTGTCCGATGTCGAAGGTTTAGACGTTTCTATGTGTAACTCGGAAAATTCTGGTGTCAAGGCCAAATACTGAAATAGAACGTTAGTATTATTCATATATTTAATTCACCGAAGTTTCATTAGCCCGGAATCTGAAATTTGCGCCCAGTATAGGCTCGCCCCTTATCACGATGAGGGACGGATAAGCTCGACGAAAAGTGGGCATACTTGTTATACCTTTGCATACTCCTTCGGGGATTACAGGCGTGAGCATATATATATATATATATATATATATATATATGTGTGGACCAAAACCTTACTTCAAAATACATGACAAACATTTTCACCAGGAGGGATACAATATAAATATAGTAATTATTATGACTATATCTACCTCAGTTGGATTAGCTGCTTTCCTCAGTCTTTTCAAACCACCTTTTGTATCATAAAAATATTGCGCTTCAAAGTGAATTGAGCAAAGTACGCTCCGGCTTGATGGTTTCCAAAACTCATCTAGCCGTGCTCTTTGTATGACTTTCATCCAGTCCGATTTTCTATTTTCATCAGCAGGGAAACTAAAATTACAAAGGTTCTATATACACAAAAATAGTAAGTATTCTACACGAGTATAAAAAAAATTAATGGGTAAAATTTTCGATGAAAATAAAATGGCAACACTTAAAAAATGGACGCGTAATTTTCTAAATGTAAAATAAATTAAACAATTAAATAAATATACTTTAGAATGCGCTACTTACAGATGAAATGTGATCCCATCCTGTTTTTTTATAATCCCTGCAGCATTTTTACATGTAGGAACAACACAAGACGGCATTTTAAAATTAAAATTGGCACTTGTACAATACGTCACGACGCGCTACTTACAAAGGAGTGACTAATCGCAACAACGTCAAACCACTCTATTTAAGAGTGGTTTTTGTATCTTCAGTTTTATGTGCGTTCGCGGTTTCTGGTTTGTTCTGTATTCTGAGGCGTTATTCTAAGAAAAAGTAAAATGAGTAATATCGAACGCATATTTGTATAAAACCAGTGATATCGACAAGGAATGAAATAATATTCTTTGGAAAAGATTGAAGATGCGATATATTTTGTTACAGAATTTTCTTATGCTCGCCTTCGCCTTTTAACGACCTCAAGTTAAAATCTATAACCAAATAGCTATCGGTCTGTTCTGGCATTCGTACTTTTTAGCCTTGGTAGTCGTTACTTAGCTCCGTGCGATAATGCACAAATTAACTATTTTGGCCTCAGTGATCCAAAAAGGGTCTTGTTCTCCAAAATGAGAGCATACCACTTCTTATCATGCAGATCCTTGTTCACCGATACTTAGGCCCATCAACCGGACGAGTTATTATTTCGAGTTCTTCAAGTGCCATCGTCTTTCTTGACAAGTTTTTTGTGTTAGTACCCGCAGTTAGTCTGTGTTAGCCTCATAACCGTATTAAGGATGAAATCTTTTCCATCATTCATTCAGCAGAAACTTATCCATTGCTAGACATAGACCTCACCCAAATATCGCCACCTTCGCCAGGTCGTCGGTCCACTTTGTGGCAGGTCTTCCCAACGGTGCCATCGGCCATCAGTTCTACAAGCAACGTGTCAATGTGTCACTTAATTCAAGTAATTCTAACAAGCTAGCTGCCTAGTTAGTTTTGGTCCATAAAAAAATACACAAATAAGAAGAAACGTCGCATAAAAGTTTCAAGATTAGTAAATTACTAACTTGCCCGGCAGACGTTATTGTGCCTTTTACAATGGGAATAACCTGATCACCTATCTCAATTTTTTTTCAGATTTTTTTTTCTAATTTGGTACCATAACAAACAAAACGAAGTAATAAGTATAAATATCCATAGTTCGAATTGTGAGTTATGCACTGCAGTTCATTAAGAAAATACAATAGAAAAAATCAATTACACTTTTTCCAAATTGTTCTAATGTTCTGGGTTACTTAACAATTTTTTCTTTCCGTAAAAACCTATCGCGGCATGTTATTATTAATGATATATTATAATTTGCCAAATCAAGAACGAAATCGGCTTCTTAAGTGATGCACTTACCAAGGAACAGCATTTAATTTTTATTTATATAGATTTATTATAATTAGCGATCGCCCTAAGCTAGAAATTCGACCAGCGACTTTTTGATCATAAACTATTTTCTGTTTGATATTAACAGTATTCATGAACCCAAACAATGAGTATTATCTACATCACTTGCTGACACTTTTCGTTGAGTGACAATGTCAATATTTTGGGAGGTCTAAGTTCAATGGCACTGGTCGGGTTTAGGATTCGCGGTATTAATTTATTTAATTTAATATATTAGTAATAGATATTATAGATCAATTTTAGCTTTCTGCACTTCTTATCCATATAAACTTTAACCATGCCAACGCAATACGCTTAAAAAGGTACCGAAAACTTTTGTTTCACTTATTAATATAAAGATTATGTTAATTAAGTTTTCTTTTAAAGTAATTGCTTTGGAACCCGTTACCGTCTTAAAAGTGATCCGAAAGGTGCATGAAGGTCGTCGGAGCGGTGGCTGGCGGTGTCTCGCTCGGCAGATGGTTACGCCATTGCATCTGCGCAAGGTGGCGTCGCACGTGTGCGATCACCAACACTTTGGTTTATATCTATCTGACTTTCTGATATTTATGCTTATCAGATTTATTCGATGAATTAATGAACGGATCATAAATTTTCATATACTAGGTCCCGGATTTAAGCTCACTTTATCTTTATGTGAATGAATTGAACAATATATCCGCAAATGAGAAAGTGGCGATAGGGGTTTTCATGGTATTAGCATTATATCGTCGTGAGTTCGAATCCTTGCAATGAGTCTGAGCTTGACATATGTTAACATATCTATAAGTTGACATATCTATCGTCAAGCACCTATAGGTGAGTTCCGCCAGCGGTACTTTAGAGTCAGTCCTCCCACAAGGCTTAGCGTATTATCATCTTGAGCAACATTATGCCACAAAAAAGTTCATTATACTAAACTTAAGGAACTCGACGTATAATCTAAATATGTATAAAAAGACACCGTGATTGACTGACTGATCTATCAACACGTAGCTCAAACTACTGAACGGATAGGGCTGAAATTTGGCACATGGATAGTTATTATGATGTAGGTATCCACTAAGAACGAATTTTTGAAAATTTTAGCCCTAAAGGGGTGTAAGGTTCAAAATTTCTATGTAGAAACAAAAACGGCAGATAGTTTATAAACATGATTAGCACATGGAATACTTTTTATTTCAAAGATGCCATTCTGAAGTCCACGCAAACGAAGTCCCGAGCAGAAGTTTTTGTTCATTTGTTTGTCTCTATAAGGATGTAATGGGTTTCAAAATTTGTATCAATTTTTTTAACACGGATGAAAGCGGAGACAGCTGGTTATTATATAAATGAAAATATCTATAAATATATTTTATACGTTTATTATTGACAATAGTCGAAGGTTTGGCTGAAAAACAGCGCTTTCTCGTGATTTTCCTAACGGGCGACAAGAATCTGATGCCAAATCTTTTGTCGCATCTTTATTTTTCTTGATTTTGTTTTTAATATTTTAAGTTTCATTAGATTTGTGTGTCTTGTGACAATAAATAATTTTTATTTCTTTCTATAAGTTATGAAAATGATTGTTAAGTTAATCAATATGAAACTAGTCCTTGAATTGATGCGGACGGATCGTTTCGGATTCGGAGGTCCGTTGAACCTTCTAGATCCAGTTTCGGTCTAGGTCGGCGCAAGGTCGCGCCGCTAACTCGAAACGCTAACTGGTATTAAGGAGACATGTCCCAACTTGTATCAAAATCCTCACTACTGTTGTCTTATTTACCCTGATTTTTTCCGATTAATCTTTTTTCTTAGCCCGTATATGTGCGTTTTTTTTTTAAATTTCTTAATTAGTTTAACGAATGGCCGCTTTATATTAATGAATGGTTTTGATTCCATTGATGGATTCTGTTATTGTAAAAAAAATATTCTTATAGCAAGAAATGAATTTGCGACCTACAACGGCGAAGGTGGTTAAAAACGTTTACTCGTGAAATTTCACCGCAAAGTAGAGAAGCAGTTAAGGATAAGACTGTTCTAAAATAAGACAAACTTGATTTGAAATAACTGCATTATAAACTTATGTGTAAAATATTATATTGAATCAAAATTTGAACTTAAAAGTTAAACAAATACTTCATGGGTGCTCATAATTTTGAAGTTTTATGTACTACCGTTCACTAGCATACATACAGTAAGTACACAGTAACATTATATTAATACGTGAGAAGAAAGCTTCGGACACCTTTTTATGCGTAGTGCGTGCACGGAAGACTGAGATTTGGCATGGTTAAAGTTTATATGGAGAAAGAGTGCAAAAAGCTAAAATGTATCTATAATATCTGTTACTAATATATTAAATAAAATAAATTTATACTGCGAATCCTAACCTGACCAGTGCCATTGAACTTAGACCCCCCAAAATATTGACATTGTCACTCAATGAAAAGTAACAGCAAGTGATATAATATTCATTGTATAGGTCCATATTGAAAATATCAAACAGTATATATAGTCTATGATTAAAAAGTCGCTGTTTGAATTTCGATCATTGGGCGACCGCTAGTTTATCTAAATACTTCCCAGAATTTAATACGTACAAATGTATTTAGTGCACTTATTTTTTTAGTATAAATGAAGCGCATGAAGAAAGTTGAGTATGCTTTGCTCGTCAAATACTAATTAATTAATTTCTAGATTTTTTTTACCAATCAGATGCAAAATATTCATTTTTCTTTTCTTTACTTGTCAATACAGAATATTACGAATTATAAAGTCACATTTCTAGTATTTGTGTATAGTGAATCAGTACATGCTATACCGTGACATATTATGATTTTATTCACGTATATTTTTCACTGTATGAGTTCAGACTTGGGGGGCAAGGTTTTGTACAATCAAGTCAACGTCTGTATAAGAAATAGTAGTAACGAGATCGTCAGTTAGTCACTTAAGTTGCTGCTACTTTTTGTCAGCACATAATAAGTTCAAAGAGGCGCAATCAGCGGGTGATCAGGGCGGGTCGATAGATATATTTCCAAGGAATCACTTTTGAACATTTTCGAGTGTTTGTCGAATTGAATGCCGATACTGTTGGGTGGTCGGTGTGTGAAATGAAAACGATAGGATATTAACGCAAACCCTTTTAAATTTATCGCCTTTCGTGTTTATGTTTGTTTATTTTTCACACGTTATAATAATTTAATGTTTTTATCTTGACTCTTTTTCATTACTGATTACTGAATTAGCGATTTTTTTTGCATTCGTCACTGACATACCTAATATTATTTTATACTTACACATTTTTTTTGTTATTAGGTGAACGTAAGGCATTTTAAAACGTTTTGAATTATTGAAGTATTTATAGATAATATATCAAATCTAATTTTTAAAAGTTTAGTGATAGACTTATGTTATAAAGTCACGTAGATCAGTGACACGTACTCACACTATATTTAATTAAAACGTAAAATTCTTAATACGTAGTTGGTTAAGTTTACTTACGGCCGTTTTCAATAACATAATTATCTGAGTTTACTATACCCGATTAGTACATAATTGTAATAAGTAGATAAATAATTTAGATACAAAACTATCCATTGATAGGTTATCAAAAAAAAAAGTACCGAAAAATGGTAATATTTGCTTATCTTTAGTAACTGATATAACGGATAGATAGGTTATTGGAAACGTCCGTGAGTTAATACTTGTTTTTATATCACCTTTGTGTGGTCTCAGCAGGTGTCTAAAGCGGTGCGATTGAGTTGTTTCTGCTTAACACCATGTTTTGAAATACATACTTGTCTATTGGGCGATATACCGAATCAGATGGGCGGTCTTTTTAGTAGAAAAACATTGTTTAGTCGGCTTTTTAAATCTCAATATGGACTCAAAGGCTTCTTCCCGAGGGAATATACTTTGTTATGATCATTAATTAAATTTAGGACGAGGTATTTAATTTAAAATGCCGAGTAAGTGTTTTCTACAGTTCGCCTTATGAGCACCAGCTAATAAAATAAAATAGTTGTAACGTGCTGTAGGTACAATTATTGGTGTACATAGTTGATAAACTAAAGCTTGTATGTATCTCCAAACAAAAGAAAATATTATATAAAATATTATATAAAAAATGATTAAGATAAATCTTGAGTTTACCGCCCGCGTATACAAATATCTTGTGTTGCGGTATTTCTTAAGTTAGTGCATTCCTGTGGTTCCTTGCCTGTGAGTGTGCTAGCTATTGTTCCAGGTGCAAGAAGTTTTACAACGTTTTTATTATTTCACAGTCCTAAACATTCACTTGCGTTCGGGTTCGTTTTACGCGGTAGCCTCAAATGCATATAAACGTATGATGTATTAGTCTTTGAATGCATTTCATTTTATTTTTTATGCTTTTTTAATTGGCTTCCTGCTCCTTAACATGCGAAGGTTTGGCTGAAAAACAGCGCTTTCTCGTGATTTTCCTAACGGGCGACAAGAATCTGATGCCAAATCTTTTGTCGCATCTTTATTTTTCTTGATTTTGTTTTTAATATTTTAAGTTTCATTAGATTTGTGTGTCTTGTGACAATAAATAATTTTTATTTCTTTCTATAAGTTATGAAAATGATTGTTAAGTTAATCAATATGAAACTAGTCCTTGAATTGATGCGGACGGATCGTTTCGGATTCGGAGGTCCGTTGAACCTTCTAGATCCAGTTTCGGTCTAGGTCGGCGCAAGGTCGCGCCGCTAACTCGAAACGCTAACTGGTATTAAGGAGACATGTCCCAACTTGTATCAAAATCCTCACTACTGTTGTCTTATTTACCCTGATTTTTTCCGATTAATCTTTTTTCTTAGCCCGTTTATGTGCGTTTTTTTTTCAATTTCTTAATTAGTTTAACGAATGGCCGCTTTATATTAATGAATGGTTTTGATTCCATTGATGGATTCTGTTATTGTAAAAAAAATATTCTTATAGCAAGAAATGAATTTGCGACCTACAACGGCGAAGGTGGTTAAAAACGTTTACTCGTGAAATTTCACCGCAAAGTAGAGAAGCAGTCAAGGATAAGACTGTTCTAAAATAAGACAAACTTGATTTGAAATAACTGCATTATAAACTTATGTGTAAAATATTATATTGAATCAAAATTTGAACTTAAAAGTTAAACAAATACTTCATGGGTGCTCATAATTTTGAAGTTTTATGTACTACCGTTCACTAGCATACATACAGTAAGTACACAGTAACATTATATTAATACGTGAGAAGAAAGCTTCGGACACCTTTTTAGGCGTATTGCGTGCACGGAAGACTGAGATTTGGCATGGTTAAAGTTTATATGGAGAAAGAGTGCAAAAAGCTAAAATGTATCTATAATATCTGTTACTAATATATTAAATAAAATAAATTTATACTGCGAATCCTAACCTGACCAGTGCCATTGAACTTAGACCCCCCAAAATATTGACATTGTCACTCAATGAAAAGTAACAGCAAGTGATATAATATTCATTGTATAGGTCCATATTGAAAATATCAAACAGTATATAGTCTATGATTAAAAAGTCGCTGTTTGAATTTCGATCATTGGGCGACCGCTAGTTTATCTAAATACTTCCCAGAATTTAATACGTACAAATGTATTTAGTGCACTTATTTTTTTAGTATAAATGAAGCGCATGAAGAAAGTTGAGTATGCTTTGCTCGTCAAATACTAATTAATTAATTTCTAGATTTTTTTTACCAATCAGATGCAAAATATTCATTTTTCTTTTCTTTACTTGTCAACACAGAATATTACGAATTATAAAGTCACATTTCTAGTATTTGTGTATAGTGAATCAGTACATGCTATACCGTGACATATTATGATTTTATTCACGTATATTTTTCACTGTATGAGTTCAGACTTGGGGGGCAAGGTTTTGTACAATCAAGTCAACGTCTGTATAAGAAATAGTAGTAACGAGATCGTCAGTTAGTCACTTAAGTTGCTGCTACTTTTTGTCAGCACATAATAAGTTCAAAGAGGCGCAATCAGCGGGTGATCAGGGCGGGTCGATAGATATATTTCCACGGAATCACTTTTGAACATTTTCGAGTGTTTGTCGAATTGAATGCCGATACTGTTGGGTGGTCGGTGTGTGAAATGAAAACGATAGGATATTAACGTAAACCCTTTTAAATTTATCGCGTTTCGTGTTTATGTTTGTTTATTTTTCACACGTTATAATAATTTAATGTTTTTATCTTGACTCTTTTTCATTACTGATTACTGAATTAGCGATTTTTTTGCATTCGTCACTGACATACCTAATATTATTTTATACTTACACATTTTTTTTGTTATTAGGTGAACGTAAGGCATTTTAAAATGTTTTGAATTATTGAAGTATTTATAGATAATATATCAAATCTAATTTTTAAAAGTTTAGTGATAGACTTATGTTATAAAGTCACGTAGATCAGTGACACGTACTCACACTATATTTAATTAAAACGTAAAATTCTTAATACGTAGTTGGTTATGTTTACTTACGGCCGTTTTCAATAACATAATTATCTGAGTTTACTATACCCGATTAGTACATAATTGTAATAAGTAGATAAATAATTTAGATACAAAACTATCCATTGATAGGTTATCAAAAAAAAAAGTACCGTAAAAATGGTAATATTTGCTTATCTTTAGTAACTGATATAACGGATAGATAGGTTATTGGAAACGTCCGTGAGTTAATACTTGTTATTATATCACCTTTGTGTGGTCTCAGCAGGTGTCTAAAGCGGTGCGATTGAGTTGTTTCTGCTTAACACCATGTTTTGAAATACATACTTGTCTATTGGGCGATATACCGAATCAGATGGGCGGTCTTTTTAGTAGAAAAACATTGTTTAGTCGGCTTTTTAAATCTCAATATGGACTCAAAGGCTTCTTCCCGAGGGAATATACTTTGTTATGATCATTAATTAAATTTAGGACGAGGTATTTAATTTAAAATGCCGAGTAAGTGTTTTCTACAGTTCGCCTTATGAGCACCAGCTAATAAAATAAAATAGTTGTAACGTGCTGTAGGTACAATTATTGGTGTACATAGTTGATAAACTAAAGCTTGTATGTATCTCCAAACAAAAGAAAATATTATATAAAATATTATATAAAAAATGATTAAGATAAATCTTGAGTTTACCGCCCGCGTATACAAATATCTTGTGTTGCGGTATTTCTTAAGTTAGTGCATTCCTGTGGTTCCTTGCCTGTGAGTGTGCTAGCTATTGTTCCAGGTGCAAGAAGTTTTACAACGTTTTTATTATTTCACAGTCCTAAACATTCACTTGCGTTCGGGTTCGTTTTACGTGGTAGCCTCAAATGCATATAAACGTATGATGTATTAGTCTTTGAATGCATTTCATTTTATTTTTTACTGCTTTTTTAATTGGCTTCCTGCTCCTTAACATGGTTATATTATGACTACCTGTGTTTCACCTGGGTTAAATTTCTAGCAACTCTCCACAGCGGCACTGCGGCACCGTGTAGTCTTCAGGTTTAAAGATTCCAGATTTCCTGAGACCCATGGCTACTGCTGAACTTCTTAGACTCGTATTGTGAAGATATACTGCCTCAATGAATACGCTATAAAATGCAAAGATATTTTTTTTAAACAGACTGAATTAACGCGTTCAAACAAAAAACTTCTGCTAGGAACTTTGTTTGCGTGGACTTCAGAATTGCATCTTTCAAATAAAAAGTATTCCATGTGCTAATACGTTTTTGTTCCTACACAGAAATTTTGAACCTTCTTTCACCCCTTAGGGGTTAACTTTTTAAAAATTCGTTCTTAGCGGATGCCTACGTCATAATAACTATCCGTGTGCCAAAGGAGACGGATACTCTTTTATACAGACATGAGCCAGGGTAAAAAAGAGATGTAAAATATAAAAACGGTTTAAATTAATAGCTAATCCATTATCAAAAATTCACTGAAAAAAAGCGGATTTTTTGCAATGTAAAAGCAGAGATTTAGAATATTTCGTAAAAGCGAAGTCGTGTAAAACTATTTTTGAAGTAGGAATAATATTAAAAAGGGTTATGTTTATTATCTTTTAAAGTTATTTGTTTACTTATTTTGTTGATTGTGAATTTTAGTGATATTGTACGATTTTAAAAACAAAAATGTATTCGATTTTATAAACCATATATTAACTAATGCCGTTCTTGGCCCAGAAATACCCGTCTCCTTTCAGTCCAATCCATTAGTTGTTTGAGCTGTGTGTTGATAGATCAGTCAGTCAGTCACGGTTAACTTATATATTATGTATTCAGATTAGATTATTTGTTTTAAATTTACAGTATGAAAGTAAACAACGAATATTGTTCTCATTTTGTAGTGAGTGTGAATATCAGGATTTTGGGGATCTATGTCCAATGGCACTAAATTACTACCCGTATTCGCAGTAACATTTAATTTAATGTATTGTTAACATATATATCATATATAAATTTTAGCATTCTGCACTCCTGATCCATATAAACTTTAACCATATCAAATTTACACAATCCTACGTGCGCTCAATATGGTTAAAAAGGATTTCGAAGTTCGAAATATTTTAATGATATACAAATAAATAATTTTTATCTACATATTAATACGTGAAACCAAAGCTTTCGGTGCCTTATTAAGCGTATTGCGTACTCGGAAGTCCGTGAGTTTTGGCATGGTAAAAGTTTATATGGAGAAGGAGTGCAGAAAGCTAAAATTTATCTTTATTATCTGTTACAAATGTATTTAAAAAAAAAAAATTACTGCGAATCTTAAACCGACCAGTGCCATTGAACTTAGACACCCCAAAATATTTACATTGTCACGCTGTACCTATTCAAGTTATTACCTATCATTGACGGCTAACTTCACCATGTCGCATTTCCGTCACAGGATGCGCGCGCAACTTTAATTTTTATCCTCAACTAGACCCGCCAAAAGAAATTTAATAAAACAATTTTTTTTGCATATATTTATGTTTTCTAAATAAAGAGAATAAAAGTTATTTATAATTATATAAATTGACTTGATACCATTGAAGAGTAGACAAAAATATCCTAACAGGTTATAAGCCAATGAAGCACGTAAGAAAGGTAAAAAAAAGTATAATGTTTTGCTAGCAACAATAATTTTTATACAATACATAACAGGTAGAGATTGTTTAACAACGAAGTAAAATGGTTTTGTTACTAATCGGTAGGTCCGTTACGAATGAGCAATAATTATTTTATTGTGAAAAAGTGATGCTGCATTTTGTCCATTATGTAACATTGCTATGTTTTCGTGTGTTCCGTCAACATTATTCGAAAGCATTCATAGTAAAACTAACAAACATAAAAAAAGTAGTTTTATCCTGAGCATTTAATTGTTTTTCAAAATTTCATGATAAACATTTTATATGAAAAACATTGATCACGAATAGGCCTTTAAAAAAATTGTTTGTCCTTGTTTGTTGTTTGGATTTAATTCAAAATTGCCTCGACCGATTCTTTTGAAATTTTGTACACGGGAGGATTATATCATTGGGCAAATGATAGACTATGAGTGTCTTCAATAATACTTTCAGAATATATATACTAATAATATAAAGCTGAAGAGTTTATTTGTTTTTTTGGTTAAACAATCTAATCTCAGGAACTACTGGTTTAACTAGCATATTTACCATGCGCACCGCTAAAGAGTGGAACACTTTACCAGACTTTGTATTTCCCGATTATTACAACCTGGGTATCTTCAAGTCTCGAGTGAATAGGTACCTTCTAGGCAAGCGTGCTCCATCGTAGACCACATTATCACTTACGATCAGGCGAGATAGTGATCAATCGCAAGCCTATCCATAGTTTAAAAAAAAAATGTTTTCTATTTACTATAACAGACTTTCTTTAGGTTGTAAGGGGTATCGAATTACATCTTCAGCATTGAGACGCCCAAGCCAACCTCACCTGCACGTGGTGCACCCTGCTGAGCAACGAACGAGGAAATGGCAATAGCGGTGTAGTAGGCCTGTACAGCCCGACTTGGACGCGACCGTCATAGTGCCAGCCCGATCAGCAGTGTAATCAGCCTGTGCATATCCAGTTAAATTAATGTAGGCATGGATTTTGATCTCTCTGTGGTAGCCGTTGTGCTAGGATTGTACTGTGCTTACCAACAGGAACAGTACAGTCAATTCGCTGTGCTAGTATAAAAAAAGGTTTATAGAGTTCGGTTTTCAAACTCCTTATACACAATAAAAGGAGATGTTTGAATTGAATATACGGAGAGGTGCAAACAAGGTGATGAAAAGAAACTCCAAAGACACAAGCGGAAGCAATACTGCTTTTATTTTCTACACTGTTGGGGGCTGATTGTGTTAATGTTTTTGTTGTCGTTGTATAGTTTGCGAAACTAATGTTTTGAGTTCGTGTTGGTAAGAAATTGTGTAATATAAGCATTATTTTAGTTTCGTTTTTGCCTTTAATTGTAATTCATTTAATTTAAAATTATGTTAACAAAATAACAAAGTTAACAAAGTTACTGTGACAGGTTTATCATTATCATGCATGGTGGTTGCGACCCACTCCGAACCCACTCACGTCCACTGTGGCGTGTCTTACACCTGGTGGATGGTGGTCGTGATTCAGTCATCACTCTCATCATTACCTCAGCCGAAAGAGTCCACTGCTAAACATAGGCCACCCGTAATAATCGCCCCAAAAAGTGGTCCTGCTCTAATCTGGGAGTTAACAAGTTTTCGAAGAAAAATATTGAAACGCTTCATATGTTGAAAATTATTCCTATGAATAATTTATTACAAAATATTTTTTTATTTAAACAAAAAAAATGTCACAAAAACGCGCGATTATAATCCCGTGACGTCATCATTTTTTAATATGTTATTTTGTATGATAACAGTGACAACTACTTACGCAAGAGTCTAACGTTTATATTACCTGAATGGTGACGTCACGTTTTTAATCGACATTTGAAATCACGTTGATTCACAGACAAGAAATATTAATTTTCAAAAGAGAAATTTAAATAAATAAACAATTATTTTTTCCAGATTTGTTTTGTTTTATGCATTTTATTTATAGACGAATATAACTCAATAATTTACTTTAATTTTTAAACATACAGTCAACTCGCAAATTGCATAAAGTCGTTGTTGATCAATTCTCGTATCACCCCACCCAGCAAACATGACAGATATTCTGTTTGATTCTAGCAATTTCTTTATGTTTGGCGGTCTTTATGCTTAAATTCAAGTTATTTTTATGTTATTATTACATGAAATAATTTATTAGCCTAATAAAAACGAAGACGTACGTTCCGACACGGCTCGGTGTTTGCACACAAATTCTCGGACTCGTCCAATTGTATAATGATTCATAAAGGTACCGCCTTTGTAGTAACGCTTATGGAGGCTTTCACTGAACTGCGATCGTCGGATTGTCAACTATAAATTATGGTTTAACTCGTAGTATCTTCACGCTGGGTGTTCTGAAACAATTTTATATTATAAGTAATTATAAGTTGTGGTGTTTAAGATCAGCTGAATATGACCGTGGCCTCGGCATGCATTAACGGATTTTTCGAAGTTGAGTAGCATTAGCTAATTTACCCTTCAGCTCTCAAGGTCACATAAATGTACGGAAAAATTGGCATATATGGATGGATTCCGCGTCGATCCCTTCGAGTTCGAATCCCTGCAATGAGCCTGAGCTTACGGTGAAGGAAAACATCGTGATGAAACCGTAGTATAGTGGTGGTATTTTTTCTAATGCCCGCCTGGCTAGCTTCCACCTTCAAGATAAAAATCTGTCATCAAACACCAATAGGTGTGTTACGGAAACTGCACTTGAGAGCCAGTCTACCGCTAGGCTTAACGTGCTACCATATTGGGCCACATCGTCACATAAGATCAGGTGAGATTGTGGCCAAAACGATAAACCTATAAAGATAAAAAAATATATACCTATATGCCATCGACGGGAGTAGAGTTATATGAGTAGAACAGTCTCATTCATCATACGATAAGATGATTTGTCAACAATATGAGTAAAAATAAAATTAAGAAACGAAACTAATTACTGCACAATAAACGCGTGTGGAGCCGTGGGACACTCCAGTCAGTATAAATAGTTATTATATCAGATTACCAAGAGATATCGCTGAATCACTGTTTTTTTACTGTTAAAACTTATATTTTACATACATACATATATAAACATATCAATAATAACTTATAAATATTCTTCTACAGAATAAACGCCTCTTTTCAGTGGAAGGCCTAATCATTTTCAAGTAAATATTTCCCATGTACAAATTTCATAAAAGTTGGTTGATAATTAGTCAAAACTTAATTTTTTTAATTTATTTTTCACGATTTCAAAAAGTAATATTTTGCCAATTCTTATAATATATCACATATCAATTAAGGAACGACATAAATTTCCCGTGTACAAAATTTCATAGTCATCGATTCAGCCATTTTTGATTTAAACAGGGGCGTACAAGTATACAGACATACACAAAATTTTATATTATACTTGTTAGTTCTTTATAATAAGAAGATGTTTATCAGGGTATTTAAAAAAAAAACACAATGTATAAGATAGACCTACAGATTTATTAATACTAGCGGTCGCCCAATCATCGAAATTCGACCAGCGACTTTTTAATCATAGACAATTCTCTGTTCGACATTTGCTGTACGAACCTAAACAATGAATATTATATCACTTGCTGTCACTTTTCATTGAGAGACAATGTCAATATTTTGAGGGGTCTAAGTTCAATGGCATTGGTCAGGTTAGAATTCGTAGTATTCATTGATTTAATTTAATATATTAGTAACAGATATTATAGATAAATTTTAGCTTTCTGCACTCCTTCTCCATATAAACTTTAACCGTACCAAATCTCACACAGTCTTCCGTGAACGCAATACGCTTAAAAAAGGGTACAAAGTTTTTCCTTCACGTATTAATATAATGATAGAGATAATAATTAAAAAGTAGACTAAATTTTTTGTCTTGGTACTCCTATTGAGCAGATGAGTCGTTATAAGCGACATTTTTATTAAGAAAAAACCTGTATTACTGGTGGGTGATCTAAACAGCTGATTTGAACGGGTTTAATACAAGTTTCCGTATTAACGAACTTTTCGGTTATATTAAGGCTTCTAGTTCAACTGGTTAATATTAAAAATAACAATAATTTATTAGTGGCCATAGTATTTGCAAACAATCTGAATCAAAATACAGTTTAATATGGGTTTTAATAGGCAAAAATCTGGGCGACCGAGCTATGCCCAGTGTCTTATAAAGTAATACACCTATCTAGGTAAACTTGAAATGTAAAACATTCTAAATGCAAACTTTGCTTCGAAATCGTTGGTACAGTTTCCTAGAAACCAATTACATATATATATACAAGAATTGCTCATTTAATATAATAAGATACTTAAGCATTTATACTGGCATGCATAGTTATTTAAAAATCTCTATATACATACAGAGATAAATTGAGTAAATTACAATAATATTAATCTTTGAATCAACAATTAATTAAAAATGAAATCAAATCATATTCAATATAAAAAAAAAATCATTCCCGCTTAACTTAAAACGGAAATTTTTAATACAATTGAATCATCTAAAACTCTTAATTACATTCATCTCTCTAAAATTTATAGTTATATATAAGTATTACGAAAAGTCTAGTACAAAATTAGAAATATTTACGCAGTGTATGTTATGTTTTACATTTCTTTACTTCTTTGTCTCTATTTTATACTGCCCTTTTTTATATCATAGCACGGCAAAGTAAGTAATTTTTTTATAACACTTCAACTGCGCAGGGGTATTGCCTCACCGCGCTGATTCTACCGCCTGTATCAAGGCGAGCGTTCCGAAGAGTTGTTCAACCTATGTTATGTTATGTGGGCTCCATCTGTCCGCAGTTAGACTCTTGCTGGGTCCAACGTGCGTAGAGCGTTTCAACCAGCTTAACTCCGACTAGAAGTGCAGAAGCCTCCTGGGTCCTGCCACGTTGGCCTGCATGGTCCGCGCCAACCGGTTATATACTGGTTGCTACCAGAAAGAGCCTTAATTGTGTGTATACGGTTGTCGCGATAGTTTGACTCAATCGTCTTGTCCTACTGTATAGTAAATAATTAAGCGTACTAATAATAAATTAATAACAATAAAAATAATTTATTTAACTCGAAAAAATCCATAACATTATGTTATTTTTACCAAGATTGAAACCGAAGATATTAATCTTTACAATTCTTAATAACTTATGTCGGTGTCTGTACTAGCTGTAAGACTGTATCATAGACACCAACGCGACGCGACGCTCAACATTCACAGTTTTTAAACCAAGTGAATAAAGTTGACACGTTGAGGGGGTTTGACTATTTGTTACGAGTGTTGTGATGGTTGGAGTAAGTGTTTTTGAATGACGTGTGTATGTGTAAGTGTGTGTAATTAACTTATAAACCTAACGAGCAGTTTCTCTCTACTTTGGGCAGTATGTCGCAACAGAATATCGCGGCTGAAAAACCTTGTGTAATGTTCCTGCGGTGAGTATGGTTTACAGAACTTCTTGGGGTGGAGGGGTTCAAGGTCAGCAACGCGCTAGTGATACCTATAGTGATACAAGCGACCGTAGGCTACGGTAGCCGCTTACCATCATGCGGGCCGTATGCTTGTTTGCCACATTTGTAGTATATATTAAAAAAATGGTGGTGTGACAGGCTTCGTGGCGCAGTGATAATAAGCCCTTTTATTAAGCCGAAAAGTCGCGGGTTCGATACACGCACAAGACTGACTTTTGTGTGTTGAGCATATTTGTCAGCTGTATGTCTGGGTTTTATTTATATATTTATGTATGTATAACAGCTATTTAGTTACCATAATACAAGATTTGTTTAATATGGAATTAAATGGCCGTGTGTGAAATTGTGTTAAGAAAAAAACTACGAACACGTGATCTTTATATATGTATTTTCAAAACCAGTAAATGTAAAAAATACACAAACTGATCGTAACCCTATGTCAATAACTGATCTATATTGTTCAAACCATTAAAGAACCCTATGTTTGCACGATCAACTTAATATGACATGACAAGATAATGTAATATGAATTTAAAAGGAATACAAAATCAAACGAAAAGTTCAACCGACAAATATTTGTAACGTAAACGATGACCGGTATGGGCGTGTTAAGTTCTAACGTTCATTTTTATTTGATCATGAATCATAGTTATTGACTTGCGTTCTTTTAGTATTATTAATAACTTATTTTAAGATATTTTTCTACATTTTCTATTGATAAGATGTCCTAAGATAATTCTAATATCTAGTATTAAAAATTCAGCATAATGTATATTTTTTGTTTGCTTTTTTGCTGCGGACATGTAGTAAGTGTGAGCGTTGCTAAAATTTCAAATACGAATATATGTGAAAATATAAGCTAGGTCTGATCGTGGTTGAAAATAATAAATCTGAAACAATCAAAAAGGTTTCTAAAGTTAGTTAGGAATGTGGTACTTCATACGTTCTACTTATCCTATATGGCTTGCTTATGAACATTTCTTGCTCTCAATGAATACAATTCTTTTAATTGAATTATAATATAGTTAGTTAGTTTATATATTATTAATTTTAAAGTACCTTTATCAAGAAATGAGTTATTTCATATAATAATTAGGTACGACTATATCCGATCCTACATCTTAGTAAAAGACAATTATTAACCAAAAAGAAAACCATCTTCAATGATTTTGAGATGTTCCTCGGTGTGACTTCGAAGTTGAAGGTCCAATGCCAATGAAATTAAAATGGGACTAATCTTGAGGTATCCCCTATTTAAAAAAAATCAAATTATCTAAACTGGTTTATAAACAAAGTCTCTAGAGTAAAACATAAAATCTGTACTAAATAATACAACTTATGACAAATATAAACAAACCGATAAATACAATTCCCTGTAACCATTCCATTATTTAATTTCAAAGTACGATCACATTGCATAGATTAAACACATTCCACAGCTAAAATTTGATCTTTGTGATTCTAAAAATCACGTCGGTTAATTCTTTGCGTGCATCTTTATTTTCTTTTACATATATAAGATCGGAAAAAGAAAATAACTGTCGCATTATCTGCTTCATATTTAGAAATGAATAATTTAACCAATAGTATAATATTTAAACTCTAAAGAGTCATTTAGACTCGTGGAACGCGTGATGAGTAAGCAGTTCACCCTGATTCACTTTATTGTCAACACGACATTTCTATCCACTAAAATATTAAAAACCGAATTTTATCTGGCATTAATCTGTGACTCAATTAAGTCATGTTTGTATTACTCGGGGTGGTCCGTTGGAGGTAGCTGGAAGTATAAGTTCTAAACGCTTTGTGTTCGACCCGCGTCAATACATGACGGTTACAGAGTTATGCCATGAGAATGGATTTGGATGTGCGCTCGCGTTGATGTCTTTACTTTGAAACATTTCGATGGACAATATTTTGTTTATTCTAAAATTGTACTACTATTTTATTCATCACTATAAATATATTTTGTTATTTATAGTTTTAGTCTCTAACCACGTTCTCACCTGATTTTAAGTGATACTCTGACTCAAGATAATTGGGTAATGTTTAATGTAAAATAATAATAATGGCTAAGAATAACTCAAAATGTAGTGGGCGCCTATAATAGGTTCGCATATCTGTATCAGACTTAGAATGAATTGTAAAAATGGCTCAAGTAATACATGCGCGCTGTTGGCGCTTCTTTAATAAATAAATAAAGATAGTAACCCGCGAAGCCTAGTGAGGGGGGGGGGGACTGGCTCTCAAGTTCAGACGATACTGTTATAGGTACTTGGTGACATACTTTCAACTTGAGGGTTGTAGCTACCTAGACGTGCTTAAGAAAATGCCCTACAACTATGATATAGTTTCACTATGATGTTTTCCTTCACCGAAAGCCTGAGCTGAGCTCATTGTACGGATTCGAATTCACGTCTATCGGTGCATTGTCCGTTATTACGTATTTGCTTCAAATAATATATGTAATAATAAACGAATTTACCATTATGTTAAAAATCTTCTTTCTTCTTCTTCTTTTCCTTCTTACACATAAAAATAGATCAGCGGGTGATCTTGTAATGTTAGGTAGCGATCGGATCCTTGTTCCCTATGGACTTTAAAACGGCACAGCGACCTGTGGACGGGTTCGCTAGTAGGTAGCTAATAACCAAAGTATAACATTACTCTAAAAGTGCCATATCGGGGCAACTACGCAGTGTACCCAAAATATTAGTAGCATTTACATAAGTAATAAATTGCATATCATGTTGAAGCTGTTTTAAGTACAACAATTTTTTTTTAAATAAAAGTATGTTATTGTTTAACCATGGTTTCACCTTTTTATCAAAGAAGGAAAAAAACATTTATTATTAAGAACAAAACACGTTATTACATAATTTAGACTAATGAAAAAAATTAAGTCAATCGGGAAAAATATGCCCATGAATATGATAATATTAACATACACAAAAAAATAAAGGATATATAAAAAGTTATAATATAAATGGTCAAGCTTCGTGTCCCGCCATTAGAAAAAGGCATCCAGCCCAGCATATGCTGAAGTGCCACGAGGAGAGTACCACGCAAAGTACCATAAAGACATGCAGTCCATTTGACATGGTTACTGTACATTACAACTATGTATACGCAGCCTTAAAAAGATCACAGTCCTAACGCAAGCCATAATAAGATTTATTCTTGATGACAGATTTCGAATGTTTGTTTCACTATTGCGTGTTACCAACTTCAGCCTACGGACTGAAATACAGCAGATATATGTGTGGCTACAGATGAATAAAACAAAAATTTGGGAAATTTGATTCCACAGTGAAATCTTCCACACGTTACGTGCTACGGATGTTAAGTGATAATAGTCGAAGCAATCAGCTAGCGTCGATCGACGTAGGTTCGAATCCCTACAATGAGACTGATCTTTCCGTCAATAAAAATATTGTGATGAAAGCATATTTATTTAGTTATTGAGACCGTCAGTGGTCAGTGTATTAAATGCAGTCACATTAAAAAAAAAACAATTTGGAAAACAAAATACACTTGGCCTTTTGAGGCAATCACAACATGCACCGTGTAAACAAAAATATATGAAAAGAATACAAACAAAAATAAACAGTTATAACAGGATCATTAGAAATAAAACAACAATAAAAAAAAACATCTTTGTCCGTTTTATATTTTTAAAAAAGTAAATCACTAAACGGCAAAATATAAAAAGAAAAAAATAATAATGAAATCATCGTTAATATGAATAACACACACAATTAAACTTTTGCAAGAACTTTATTATCTCATAACCACCCTGCTATATTATTCCTGAATACCAAATATTATGGTGATAGTGTATTTTATAATGCAAACCTAGCTAGCTACCACACTGGAGTTGAAAATCTGTTTCAAGCACTTTATAGGTGTATTTCGACAGCTACGCTTGAGAGCTAGTTCTCCCATTACGCTAAAGCGGTTAGATATACGGCACATTGATGGTATCCGATTATTGGTGAGGGAGGGGGGGGGGGGTATGGCCACGGATTCAAACCAATAGCGACCCTCGGTCCTGCCCTCCCCCGCACCAAAAATCGGATACGATCAACCTGCCGTGTAATAACCGCATAGCGTGCTACAATCTTGGGCACATCGCGACTTAAGGTCACCTGATATTATGCCAATCGCCAATTTAAAAAATGATGGTATATGTACGACTTAAAAATGGAGCGGACTCTGAAGTTTGGATGCTAGAACGCTGACCGAATTTCATCTCGGATTTGGTAGCTAAGCTACTCACCTTAAAATTACCCTCAGCAATGTAAAGGTCTCATCCTAATAGTTTCTTTCAACGAAAGCCCTGATCGGCGTAACATCTGAGCTTACTAGATCTGGACAAACAGCGCTGTAAAATGGCGAACAACTATTTATATTATATGTCAAGTTCTACAATTGCCTGGTTAGCCTAGTGGTCGTAAGCGCGACTGCTATGAACGAGGTCCTGGGTTCGAATCCCAGGTCGAGCTAAGTGTTAAGGGGTTTTTCCTATGAAATTCTCAGTAGCAGCTCAGAGTTTGGTTTCGTGCCCGATTAATGGCAATAGGCTCGCCCCCTATTACATGGGACCTAAAAACATATTCGGCGAATTGTGGGTTGTACATTATATAGTACACCTCTGCCTAACCCTTCGGGGAATACAGACGTGATGGTATGTTAAGTTCTACAATTTTCTCTTCCAATTAACAGTTGTCAATCAATAATGATATTGTCGATGAACATAAATCTAAAATACGCGAGCAGCTGAGAGTTGACAGTGCAGATCGCATTGTTGCATGCGCCCGCGCACATCTGTCGGCCGTCATTGTTGTGCCGTAGCGCAGCTGACTGCGCGGGAGGTAATTCTATTGGTGACATTTGATCGTTCAAAATATTCTTATTTCAAAATTTGTAACGGTTAATTCCACCCCTGCCGTGAAAATATTAATTATCTATACCTATATCCACATTTTTAAATATTTTGCTAATGTGGAAATACTTGTTACTAAAGACTATGTTAATCTCAAAATATATTATATTCTCAATAGCATAAACGTAGTTCGTCTTCTAAGTAGAAAATAATCATTTTTGCTTTTAAATGGACGTTTTAACTATATTAGTAGGTACATAATATGTAGGTACACCAAAGACTATCACAAATTAATTGATTAATTAGATCAATAATAAACATAGTTTTTATTGTTAAAAACGATTTTATATTAAAAGTACTGTAGACGTTATTCATCTTACTATATATTGTCGATTCCAAACACAAAGAAATATATTTTCTGTATTTTTCAGTGACTCGGTCGTAGTACAACAACATTCCTCAAGTATTCAGATTTCCTCAAGTTTCTTACAATAAATACTGTCAGCTTAATAAAATTGTATAAGCCGATATTAAAACCAGCATACTAGGGAAGGATCTTTCACTTGGCTTAACCATTAGGTTATGGTAATAATATATTGCATAATTTTGTATTTATTATGAACTGGCTGTTCTTTGTAAGGTAATATTTTTACATTAAATTGTAGGTAGGTGCAGTTGAATATAAAAAATATTCCCATATTAAATATTTTGTTATTTAATCAAATTTGCTCCTTTTCTACTTTAATAGTAATAATTCACTATTTACATAAGATACAGTAATTAATTATACCATTATGAAATCTACTCAAAACCGACCTTATTTTAAAATTATTGGTCACTCATGTTTTCATACTTTTTTTAAATACCCAAGAAGCTTAAACTTTGTAAAATAAAATATTTTAGCAAATTTCTCACAAAAAATTAATTCAATTTTTTTTTTAATATTACCATACCTAGTCAAACTATTTACTACTTATCGATTGGCAAAGTTAGCGTATAATAATAGATCAACAAAAAACCGATAGAATTCAGTTATTTGTGGTCGCAGTGTACAAGAATGTAAAACAAGGTAAAAATTTGTAGTTTTGTATTTAAAAAAATCATATCTTAGGCACACTACTTAGGATATATTTTTTTGTTTCGCATTTTTTTCTAAACGGCCATAGGTTTTGTTATAAGCCATTTCAAGGTTACCCATTCATTACCGGACACCTGTATATAGAAACGAATGAACTACCATAGATTAATGATTGGTTTCCACTGGCGCTTCAACTAGATACCAAGCTACTTACAAACAATAGCTCCTAGAATAAAGCAACTTAATATCGTATCGTGTAGTGACTATCTAAAATGTAGCTTGTTAACGGGACAGTATTGTCGGTATGACACTAACTCGAGTACGCCGGACGGCGTAGTTTTGATTGCCGCATTTTATTAGTACGTCGACGCTACGCTATTTAGTTGAAGCGCCTGCGGAAACCAATCATTCATCATAAATTTACTCTCCATTATGTTACATAATTGTACAATTTAGTCAACCGACGTTGATTGCCTTTTAAATTGGATAAAAAATAGTTCGTGTTCCAAAAAAAGTCAACGAAACCTCCTTAGTCAAGTAGTGTCAACTCGTAAAAATAAAAAGCAATCATGGCGCCGTTTATCGATGTCTCGGCTAGGGAGTCGCATCAACTCGATTATGATTACGTCGCGCCTGTCAAACGAATTAGTCGACTAATGCCACGAAACCACATTGTCAGCGCGTGTAATTAGCTCCGAAATCTAATAAATGTAGAAAGAAAGAAGATGAACATCACAATAAATTATTCGTTAAATACATGGAATGACAAAAGGGTTTAATGAGTGGATATCGGATAAGTCGTTGACTTTATTACTTGTTTTTAATTTATTTTTAGCTCTGCAAGTGAAAGGATTACCATATTGCGCAGTTTGAAAACAACTGTGTATTTTTATATGGTTATTTTTAACAAATTTTTTTTCATTTGATTTTTAAGAACATAATTATTGATGATAAAATCTTAAGATATCTAAATATTAATATTTAATTTGTTTTAATATAATAATCGGTTTCAAAATTTGCTGTAAGTATATAAAAATAATGTAGTTTTAAATTTTATATTTCTTTCATTATAAGAAAGCTTGCACACTGATCAATATGATTTCTATTACATAAATAAACGAAAATGAATATTTAGTTTTATGGCTTAATATTCCTATGATTAGGATATCCATGTTGCTTGTCGACTATAGATATTTTTAACGTTTGCACTTACACGAAACATTTATTATTAAAACATTACAGATTTCGACACAAAGAGAAATAAAATTCCCTTATATCACAAAAAAGCATCGTTAAGTGAACTTAAAATTATAATGCTCCTTTAAAATGTGAAAGCTAAAATCCGGTAGCTCATCCGTCCGTACGAACACATTTGACTTATCACAAAATTAACGTTTGAAACTTATGAGCTGTCAACTATAAGTACCAACAACTGGCAGCACTAATAAATGTGTCATTGCTTTTATTTTGTTTTTTTTTTCTTGTCTTGTTTTCGTTGCACACTGCGTCAATGTCGCTGCACTATTCGATGATTTAAAAGTTCCATGCCCTTTCTTTGTTTGGTATATTTGATTTTGGAATATGGATTAGTGATGCGCGCGGCGATATACTTCTGTGTTATGGACTTATTGTTATTATATGCGATACATAAAAAAGTAAACGATATGTCATAAAATAGATTTATCTTTTAGTATAAAAATATTTGTTATTGGAAAGTGCTTGTATATTCCCGTTAGGGATTATTAATTGTTTAGTTGGTCAATGTATTAAAACTACTATTTATATTATTATCACCTGTATACATATTACATAGGTCTCCCCCAAAGATGGTTCTATAGGCCCCCGATCTTCGGTCCACCGCGGCCAGTCGAGTCGAAGTGGGAGCGAGAGGTATTCCAGCGAAATCTCTCTATAACTCGCTAAAAGTCCTCGGCCTGTCGAGAACTGCAGTAAGTTATATTTTAGAACGGGTATCAAAAGCAGCATTAACAGGCTCTTACCAAATCTGGCTTGGCTGGGAGGGTATCGCGGGCAGCCAAGGTGAGCGCTGATGTGCATCATAAGGGGGGCCATAAACCTACACCTGGGTCGCAAGTCCAGGGGGCTGCTTGAATTTCTCTATCTCTGCCACATGATGGACCAGGCACCTGCACGGTGAATCCATGGAATGCTAAGATGTTTGTCTCTGGTATTTTTACTTAATAATTTTGAACGATTAAATTTATACTTATTGACGTAAATACAATTTTAGGTAAAAGATAAATCCATATCAATCCATTTCGCATATATTTGGAACGTTAAAATGATTACAAAAAGATTGTATACAGACAGCATCGCTTTATAACCTGGAGGTCACTCGCATCGTGATAAAAAATAAGGACTCGTAAATTAAACATGTTTTTATTGAAATATTTTTTATTAAATTTAAATTAACAACGATTATGAAATTAAATTAAGAATAATGACGATTCTTTGTTCACAACATGAGTCTGAATATATGCAACCTGGTGCTAGCAGGTGGTGGAGGCAAGGACATGTATATATGTACCTATATGTTAGTTTAGCTCGAATATCATAGATAAGGAATTAGTCAGATCGCAACTTCTTTACAATCGTGGCAACAGCCCAAGCCGAGGTCCGGCCACCTTGGCATCCTTGCATGCTTGTTGCCGACGCTTTCGCGGCTGAGTGCCTTAAGCGCTCGCCTCCAAGCCCGGTAAAGCTGTAAAAGCCATCAGGGGGTCTGTTTTTGGTTAGGGCCCTGCAGGCTAACAATAAGGTAAGATCGAAAAAAAATGTATGCAACCCGGTGATGACAATTCTACGTAAAATTTTGATATTTATTTTATAATTGCTCGGAAATTTACGGTACTGGCTTTGATGGTAACCACAGTACAATCCAAACACAACGGCGACCACCGACGGTCGTCGCTGTCATACCGGCAAGCGTAAATATCTTTTCACGTTATGCTTGAAGGACCCAATGTCGTAAGAAAAAGGGAACACATTAGCCAATAGATAATTCCATTCCATAAATTTTTTTTTAGTTTGTACTGAGATGAAGGTTACCGTAAAACTGTGAATCCGATACACAGCGCGTGTGGTTTTATTGCGGAAATGAGAGAAGGAATTAGATTAAACAACTCTTTAAAGCACTCACCATGATAAAGACGATAGAACATTCTCAGCGAGGCAATGTTCTTGAGCAGCTGAAGCGGCTTGATGTATTAGAATTTAGAAGTCATATTACCATATTACAGTGATGGGGATCGCAACATTTTACCTTGGTAGCTATTTTGTGGGTCGTGGCACTAAAAAGGTTGACATACTGTTTCTTAACTGGAATCGTTTATTGATATTTTATTCAAAAACACATAAGCCGATGACCTAGACACATTTGTGGTTAAACTAGTTGGTACTCATAACTTTATACGTTTAAATCTATTTATATATTTATTAACAATCGAAACTGGAGAACGATGTCATTAGAATGTACAATATTCCTAACTACTTTAGCTTATTAACTTTTATTAATTTAGTCGGAGACTTCGCTCTTCAAAAGCTTTCAACTTATTCAAAATATAGTTTTAATTCGTATGAATGTTTGAAATAAATTATTTTAGATATATCTGTAGATACGATGTACATATAAATATCTACTAGCTAGCCCGGGAGACAATGTTCTGTTCTTTCCGGTATTTAATAGCTCGAATACAGCACTACCTATCGGATTATAAAATATCTATACAACATCGTCTCGATAACACAAATATATTATGGAAATAGGAGTTCAATCAAGACTTTATTAAGATCGGCTTTTGTTAACTTTAATACAGTTTGGAATTAAACGGCTGTGTGTGATATTGTATCTGTATGTTTATTAGTTATTTATATTTATTTGTTAAAGAAACTTTATAACCATAGATTTTTAAACCGAAATTAAATTTCTTTTTTTTTAAACCGAACAACAAAACTAAATCAACAAATGCCCGGATTTAAAATAGCCGTGTTTACACAGAGCAGACATAATGGGGTAATGTTACTTCGTAATTGTCATAACCCCCCGATAATGGGTTTCGGGAGTGACAGCTGATTTATAAATTGACGCCATTTTGTTTGTTTTCGCTAGAAAAGTCTATGCTGATTATTGTCGTTCTAAATTCAAATGTCTTTGATGTTAATCAAAATTTTTATTCGGCTTTTGTAATATTAGAATACTATTTTAATATTAGATAATAGTTACATTAATTACCTATTAAGGATACATATTATTATTATGATATGGTTTATATTTAATCTATACTTACATTATTTTATTGTAAAAAAAAAACCTTATAATATTTCACCTCTACATTACGGACGATTTTTTAGTATTTTGGGTGGTCAAAAAGCAGTCATAGACTAAATGAAACAATATGAGTTCGCTAATAAGTACACGAAAGTCAAACAACAAATGTAAGCATCACGCCAGTTTGCAATTTATATCACTTTAATAGCTTTTAACAAACGTAATACTCTCAATTTAAATGTGAAAAGATATGGTTAAATAATAAAATATGGTTAAAAAAATAGTAAGTAGGTACTTAAAGAAAAAAAAGAAATTAATCAAGTCACGTGCCAGCTTTTCTCGATGTCAGGGATGTTTTTAGAACTAGTATTTTTGACTCTATGACGGCCCTAATGATAGGTACCTAACTATATTTATTATATTGCTTGTGTATCTGATAATTTAGTTTAAAAATGTTTAAAATCTAGTTTATAACTTGCTCAAATTCTGTATTTTATAGTGGATGACAGCTTGGAAAATTGAGGCCTCTTTTTCTCCAATCAATATTATAGGTATTTCTTGAATAATAGCGTGGAACCGGATGTCGTGTACGACATGTTTCAATTACGTTAAAGTTATTACTAAAAATTAAAAAGCTCTTCATCGACTACGATCACGTACAGTAAGCCTCGGCGATGCGAGGCGCGTGCGCAAGTACCGCGATATTGTGGACGATCAAAAAAGTAAAATGGCGCCAATGATGTCATAATGCGATTGTCAATAAATGATTCTCGGTAACATCGTGTGTTGCGCACACGATCCGGTATATTATCTAATAATTTATTTAATATAACTATTTTACCAAAAATATCGAATAATAAAGTTACAAATTTCATATAAGTTCTAAGATTATTAATCGTTACATAAGTAATTGAAAAACATATCAATTAAATTCTAGCACAGAAAATGTTTGTCGTTAATTCAAAAATTTATAAATGTTAGGTTTTTGTATTATCACAAAATTTCTTAAAATATTGCCTTGTACGAAATTAACTCTAATATCTTTGTACAAATATGTTCGTCAAAGTAATTATATTGATATTCTTTACTTACATAAAAAAAAAAATTTATGTAAGTATAATAAGTACCTATATAAATTTACTAAGTACAACAGATTGTGTAAACTATCTTGCAGTTATTAAAAAATATATGGTCTTTGCTATTGCGACCATGTTTCATCTTAATTTTACTAATAAAAATATATTATCTGTTTGTATAGATAATACCAAAATTTTCCGAGTTAGATAGCACATCACCTGAAAGCTATTGAACGAACCTAGAAAACATAAAGGCTACATATAATTACGCTTTTTCAATGGGGTTAAACAGTAACTAGTATCTGGTACTAGCTTATTTAAACATATAAATACAGTTCAAAAAGGACTAAAAAGGAAAAAAACCTACTACGTACAAACCCACGGTACATCTGCTTAGAATCTGTAAACGTTATTCGATACCCATTGTTGTTTGTCCATATGCATCCAACCCCTCGAGACCAAGGCGGTCAGTTCTCTAAACCATCATGTGGCCAGACCTTGTTATTACTGTGGATCAGAACCAGGCAACTGACTATTGTTGCGTCACAGGTTACGCGGCATAATACCAGTAATGATCTTTCATTAATTATACTACCTTGAGAAAATACCTGCATTTTACCAGTAGTTGAGTACAGTCAGAACAGAATCTGATTGTGGCCGATATTATATGAACTAAAAATTGTACAATTGAATAGAATAGGTAGAATCTACATATAATACATGAAGCAAAAGCTTTTGATACCTTTTTAAACGTATTGCGTACACAGAAGGCTGAGATTTGGCATGGTTAAAGTTTATATGGAGAAAGAGTGCAGAAAGCTAAAAATTTTATAAAATGGCTACAGTACAGGGTAATATGGGATACATAGGACATACAGGATAATTTGCACGTAATGCGAAGTTAGATGGCGGTTTGGGATTATCTTTTTATTGTAAAGTTTGTCAAGTGGATAAACTTTGACTTCAAAAAGTCCAATACCGCTTTATCTTCGTCGACAATCACCCGGGTCACTTTGCACATCTATTTTTACGTCTTCCCTTCGAACGTTCGTGACACATATGGTGTGAATTTTGCTTTTTTTCTGTTCCTTTAAGACCATATGGAGTGATTTCAATGTTTTCTAGGACACCGTGTGTTTATCTAGGTTACGTCGTGAGTTAATGTATCGGACTAGTTTAGTTTTTATTTATGATTACCATTTGTTTCTTGGCCGCGGAATCGAGCCAATAGCGACGCTCGATACTGCGGCAAAAAGCCCTTAACAGTGTAGTCACTGACTCTCTTTTGTTTTGGCACGTTTTGGGATCACTCAGTGTATATATCCAGCTGCCATCGATAGATTGACAATATCTGGTCTTTTGAATCACAACTGTTTTCATCAGGCTGTCTCACTTTGCTGTTCTACTATGAAAAAAGTAAACAAAATAAATTACTTCCAACCTAATGAAATAATTAGTATTATCATTCTACGAAATTTTTAATTATTGTTGCTACTATCCCACGATAAAATTAGCTGCACGTGTGTCAACGGACACGAATCTACAATGAATAAATACTTACTATAATTGCTTATTTTGTTTCTCTTCAACTAATTATATTTCACAGACTAACCTGTCCATTGTTCGTTAATTGAAAAATTACTACTAACGGGAATTTCACTTAACGATCTATTATAATAAATGCCTTTGTTTACGGTTTACATTAAATTGTAATGACACATGATTAGCTAATTACCTAAATTGTTATATTTTTACATTTAAATATTTTTTTTAGTTAGTCGACGTGACGGTTACATTTTTTTGTCGTTTATGAGTATAAACCTACTAGGCCGTGAGAGGCCTGGCTCGCTCTCAAGTACAGCTGCCGGAACACCCCTATAGGTGCTTGACGACAGATTTCAGCGCCAGTTTCCCCACTAGCAATCATTATGTTGGGCCACATCGTCAGTTAACATCAGATGAGATTGTGGTTATACCGCTAAAACCTATTAATGACAAAACAAAATTAAATAAATCTATTTAAGAATTTCTTTATCATCTTATGTATGTGTAAGTATATATATGTGTAATTGATTTCTCTGAAACGACTCCAACGATTTGGATGAAATTTTGTATTTAGATAATGTTTTACATTCCAAGTATAATATAAATAGTTATTTTTTCTTTTTAAGACACCAAACACAGTTCGGTTGCCCAGATATTTAAATATTAATTAACTAAGTAATTTTTTATTAAGAATTCTTATATCTATAAACTTTTTTTAACTAGTATTCAGACAATTGGAAATACATTTATTTTTTATTCTGACTATACTGTTAGTCTTAGGGACCCTGAAGCCACTGCGGCTTTTACAGCTTCACCGAACTTGTAACACTTGGAAATATTGTCTCGATAAAGTATTCTAATGAGTAAACAGTCTATGGCGTATAATAATTTTAAAACAGTCTCACGAAGAAACTACGTCACGCAATCAGCCCGTACTAAAATTGTATTTTACGCCATAAGAATATTATTTACGAGGGTTACACAAATAGCGACATCTAGCACACAATGAGATTGACGGCCGACTAATTTCGTACAAGCTTTTACTGGCGTTTTTAATAATAACAACAACCCTATGGAACGCAACTGTACTGCGAACAAGTCGCGTGGCCGTTTTTGGAATTATTTAACGAAGTATTTATTAAAAATATTTTAATTGTGAAAGATTGTTAGATAGATAGAAGATACTATTTTGTGTGTATTACTACAAAATTAAGTATATTTTATCTGATTGGTTTACCGTTGAAATAGATGAACAGTTAATGAATATTAAAAAATGCTTGTTAATTCACTGTAGAATAATCTCGAACTTAATTCACCCTCGACCATAAATCTCTTTAAACATATATTATCTACATTGCACAATCGAATGACGTCTTTTCCTTTTTTTTTTAACTGTCTGCATTCGCAATTCAGCCAAAGTCGCCGCGTCACATGAATATAATATTTTTCTTATTATGTTTGCGATCTTTAAATATAGCTCTGTCAAGATAGCGGTTTGTTAAAACTCTCCAGGGATTTTTTGGGGCGAACTAAAATGCATGTTTTTACTTATTATTTATAAGCCACTTCACTTGTATATAATAAGTTAATAACTGAACAACACCACTTAAAAAACCAAGTTCGGTGTAGCTGTAAAAGCCATCAGCGGCTCTGTTTTTGGATAGGGCAAACAGTATAGTCAGTCAAAAAAAACCTCTTAAAATACCGCCAAAATTATATAACATAGGGCCAAATGATATAACTTTAGGAGTCAAGTATAATAAAAACTACCACATGACAGATCCTGACAAAATCTACATCAAGTGTTGTCGCCCTATTTCGAACTAAGCAGACTAAGCACTAATAATTCATGGTGACATTTTATAATTCTTTGTCTAAATGGTGTTAGATATTTATAAGCGTTTACTTTTTCTTTTTCCTAACCAATCATTTGTTTATTTTTGCGACATGAATATATTTTAAAACATCTTTTTACATGTGATTCCACTCGTTGTGTAAAGATGTTTCGTACATTTTAGTATTCGAGTTTTTGAATGTATTTGCGTGAGTAGACACAAAAAAAGTTACTTTTTGATCCATCTGAGGATCATCCAATGTATGTGAAGATGCATAGTGGCTTTATTGTAGTATTTTAAAGAAAGTATGAAAAAGCCGATTGCCAGTGGAAATTAACAATAATAATCGATAGATTGTTTTGTAAATAAAATGATTATGATAAAGTATAAATAACTACTTTCAATGGATTTTATCAAATAGGTAAATCAAAATGTGTGGTAGATAGACCATTAGCTTTTATAACATAGAGTAAATTTAATTACTGTTTAAGTAATTTTAATAGATTTTAGTGTTGAAAATGTATAGTTTGAAATCTGATTATTATACATAGTTGAAATTTTAAATTGATATCGTGTGTAGGAGCAAATAAATGTATTAATTGTGGTTATATTTTTCTTTTTATTATGGTCGACTGGTATAAGTTTGTGTTATATCATATATTAGTACGTGAAGTAAAAGTTTTCAGTACCTTTTTAAGCGTATTGCGTCACGGAAGACTGAGAGATTTGGCAAGGTTAAAGTTTATATGGAGAAGGAGTGCAGAAAGCTAAAATTTATCTATAATTTCTGATAATAATAAATAAAATAAAATAAATTAATACTGTGAATCCTAACACGAAGAGTACCTACCATTGAACTTAGACCCCCCAAATTATTGACATTGTCACTCAACGAAAAGTGACAGCAAGTGATATAATATTCATTTTTTAGGTTCATACTGCAAATGTCAAACAAAAAATAGTCTATGATGAAAAAGTCGCTGTTCGAATTTCGATCTTAGGGCGATCGCTAGTTTTATATTATTTGGCAATTCAGTTATTTAGAATAACATCACGATTACGATTTCCGGAGTGTCGTGATTAGTTCGTGATTTCCTGGTTAAGTGATATTCGTTTTTCTAACAAACCTAATAATCAATCTAATATGTAATTTAGGTAATATTGTACTACCTAATTCTCTTTTTTATATTTAGTCATATATTTTAAACGTTTCTTAATTCAAAAAATATATAAAGAGAACTTAGTCAGTGGAAATCATTTATTAAATAAGTTATGTTAAAAAAATATATTTCTAATAGATATTGTTATTATTTGAAACTATTATTTCTATTCTTGGCTATATTATATTGATATATAATATGGTATACCTATTTCTACTTATTATTTAAATAGCATAATTCTTCATCTTCCTAGAACTTTCTTTGGAGTTTGAAGTTTTATGGCTACTAATATTATGGCCCTTTTAGTATTAGTAAGTAATAACCCTACTGCTGTAGAATGAAATGTTAATTTAATTTAAATTGTTAATGTTGTTGGAAGAGAAAGCTGAATGTGGCAGAAAAATCATGAAAGTAAAATAAATGCAGTAGAAATGAAAGTAGGAGTGAAATTGAATGACAGAATAAGAAATATAGTGTGATAAGAGAACTTTGTAGTTGAAAGATGATATAGTCATACGGATTGAGAAATGGATGCTTAGCTGGTTTGGGCATGTTGAGAGGATGAATGAAAGAAGAATGACTAAACAAATTTATAATGCGAATTTGAAAGAAAACGTTGGAAGAGGAAGGTCTAGAGTTCTAGACGAACGTTCCTCGATCAAATCGGGAACGTTCTGAACAAAATTCAGGTCAAGAGTACTCTAAACCGACGAACATGCATGAAAAGATTGATGAATGTTGAAGAAGCGAAAGATGTATGCCAGGATAGAGTAGCAAGTGGAAGGTGGCTGGCAAGCGGAAGCTGCCTACCCCGTTGCGAAATAGGCATGATTTATGTATGTATGTATGTTATAGAATATTTGTCAAAATTTATTGAAATTAACAAAATTAAACTGTAATAAAAACAATATCTGTTGTAGTTGTAAAAATAATTTTACATTTTACTTCTTCTCTGATTACTAAAACTATAAGTAATTTCCCATGATGGTTTTGGCTGTTGCATTTATATTGTGTGTTATTTTATTTATGATAATATGTATGTTGTATGTAATTATGTTAATGTAGTATAAAATATGTGTCTGTATTGCATACTATATAATAGTATGGTATGTAGTATAATGAATAAGTAATGTAATGATTTGAGATGTTATTATGAGTAAGTATAATATGGTAACTCGTATGTAAGGTTCCCAAGACACAGGCATGCCTAGTTTGGGGCCATTGTTAAAATTTAAGTTGAAAATTTAAGTTGTAATAAAAATGATTTATTTAGTTATTTTGTTAGATTTTTATTATATACTAGCGAACACCCTGAGCTTGAAATTCAACCAGTGACTTTTTGATTCACGTATTAATATATAGATTATATCCTAAGTGTATTTGTATTTATTTACTAATCTCGGGGATTTTTGTAGTAACTGACTGTGATAGGGGCTTGACTCATATTACTGAAAACAAACTAACTCAACTGGCAAAAGAGATCAATAAATATCAAATCTTGCAATTACGTGACATTGGCGAAATTGTGTCACCACACACTGTGTCCATAAAGGAAAGAAGAAGAGTTTTTTGGCACTCAAAATTCATGTTCCTTATTATTATTTTAAACTAAATAAATTGTACAAAATAACCAAAGTATATTATGTAAAACGCCACCAATATTATAAAAGATACAGCTAAATAACAAAAAAAAAAATATATATAGTCGTTATAAACACGTCTATTTTAGAGACTGTTCGTGACGTGCCGTACTCTACTACCCTCTCTACTCACCACACAAGTATACATTCGTGTATATAAACTGTAATTACACCTTCAATATACAAACTCTTTGAAATAAAACACTTGCTCTATTGAACGCAAAAGAAAGAACTCAAGCTCCAACTAGTTCAGACCCTTTTTAATAAAACAAAGGGATTAGAGTCGCTTCTGACAGCAAATTCGAGGGTCGTGAGGGTTTTTAAGCCACCCTTGTTGAATAAAGGGTCGTATTTTATTTGTTTACTACTCTGGAAAATGAATTTTGCATCATTAACGACTTTTTATTTCTTTCCCTGAGAAGGTCCTTTGTATGAAACTTAAAACGGACATTGAAATCGCTTCATTATAAAACTATAGTTTTTAAAAAAGCATTTCAAATGATTATAGTGATTTATTATTATTATGTACCAGTTGTCCCCGCGTGTCCACGCGCTTTAACTGCAGAATTATTGATGTGCAATTATGTATGTGTAATTGTGTGATGCGCGGATATCGGCAAACCTCTACCATTTGGTTTATATGTATGTAGATAGGTAGATAATATTATATTAAATGGCTTCTTAAGTTAGCACTAATAATACACGTTTTTAATAGGTTCTCTTATGAGATAGGTAGTACCTATCTATAAATATTTTTTTGTTTAATTTAAAGAGGTGATACATATTTTTGTTATAATGTTAATACCTATTAATCGAGAAAGCCATTATGTATAATGTGGGGTTAGGTAATATGTTTTTTTTTTATAAATGTTTTTATAATTTTGTATAAGTAACATTTTTTTTCCAAGTTAAGCTAGGTATGATATTATACTTTTTATTAATCTTTGCATTATTTCTGCTAAGAAATATATATTTATCGGTACATAATCTGATTTTTATTGAAGTTTTTATATATTGTATAGATATTTCTCTGAATAAATGTAATTCAATTTTTATATTTTCGAAATCATTTCAGTAAATTTTTACTTCCTCGTAAAATTTTACAAAGAACTGTGAAGGAATGAAAAAAGTTTAATTTAAAAATTAAATAAAGACTACCCCTCTTTTAATTTGAACACTTTCTAAATTACAATCTAGGAAAAGTGCACAACGGTAGAGCGCATGCGCTGCGGGCGCGTCAGCTGCGCGCGCGCACGTGTTTCTATAAAAGTCGGGACATGCAACGAATCCTGCGCACCATTGTTCTCAATCAACGCCCGTCGAGCCTGCTATACTTAAAAGGATCTCTATAAAAACTCTTTCGCAATACTGTTCTCTATGGTTATATGTTGAGAAGTTTGTCTGTTCATTGGACTCTAGAACTAGAGTCGTTAAAGTAGTAATAGTACACACATTTCAACTCATTCAATTTCAATTTTCACAACAAGTTCTAGGAATTTAGTATTTTAACTTTGCCCTCCAAATACATCTTTGATAATTTAATGTATGTTCGTAAAAACTTAGACAAGCTAGATTTTGTCAAAGATTAGCACAATGTTAATACTAGAAATAGAGATAAATATGTCGTACCGTGTTTTAGACTTAATATGTCGAATAAAAGTTTTTTAGGTCATAGTGTTATGTTCTATAACAAGATCCCGAAGTATATTACTGATTTGCCGGACGACAAGTTTTTTGTCCTTGGACAAGCGTGTTGTATTGTCAAAAGGTTTAGTGGATAATTATGTGAATGATAGTGATGTCTGGAAGTGACTCCCTCTCTGTGCATCCTTTAATATATTATTATTATTAATTATTTATATGAATTATTATTAACATTTGTACAGGTGAAAAAAAAAGGTAAACCCGATCGAGTTTCTTGCCGGTTCTTCTTGATGACTGGAACGTTTTCCAAACCGGCAGTAGTGTTTTGACATTTATAAGTGCCTTTTTAGGGCCTATATTGAATAAAGAAGTTTTTGATTTGATTTAGGTTGCTTTTTTGCACGACTGTAATTCAGCACTATTCGTGATCACAGTAAAATCCAAAATAACAGCGACTACCGAGAGATGAGTAATCCATCGACGGTCGCCTACAAGTCTCTCGACAGCTGGTGACCACTGGCTGATCTCGAAACACAACAATCCAAAAAAGCCTTAGAGTGACAGTTTACTATTATCAGTTGCGGCGTATTCACTCTGCGATTACCTTGGCTTAGACCAGCTGATCCCGGAACGCGACAAGTCTAAGTGTACCACTGTAGTTGGTACTGGCTGGTTTATGGTTTTTGAGATACAGTCAAACTGTTATCGGATCCTACCACCCAAGAGGTTTTCAGTTCGTTTGGTGCTGAGGTAAGATGTAATACATATACAATATGTATTAAAAATCCCGTCGAATCCGAAAAGGGTAAATAGGTACCCCAATGATATTACCGAAATATATATCAAAATTTTATTTATTATGAAAATAAAAATGTTATTACGATTTAAAATTAACATATTTAGTTTTAGTTTCCGTAAAATTTTGCAATTTTTTTTATTCTCACATGTTATGTATTTTAATAATCACATTAATTTACCAATATAACATAAGAATACGTAATCTATATTGAAAATAAAAAAGTGGTAGAGTCGGGAGCGAAGTATAGTTACTTGAACTTATTAAGATGTGTATGTGTGGGGTGCCACCCTCGACGTGGCACGTGCAATTTTTTTCTTCCATAGCTGTTAAATGGGTGGACGTGTAACACGCTCACTAATCAGCGAAAATACGATGTGTTGGCACGTAACATAAAAATATCTTTAATTGGAGAATTTAATTTCATTTTACATATTATCGGTATACCGCTGAAAAGAGTTATTGAATTATAATTAAAATATAAATATAGTTTTCTATACACAGCGAAATCAACTTTTTAAATTGTTGTCTTTTGAATTTATAAAAAATGGTATTATATTATTACTCAACTTAAAGCTTAGTAGCTATAGGTATATATATACACTATTGTTTTTAACTTCATTAACCGCTTATTTGTAATAATTAGTAGTATAAATATTATTGTCTAGAAATGACGATAGGTCCAAGTCCGGTGAAGCTGTAAAAGCCGCAACGACTTTAGGGCCCCTTAGGCTAACAGTGTAGTACGATCTAAAAAAAAAGAAAAAAGACGATTGTCGTGTATCGTATCGTCATACATCAGATAATAAATAAAGATGAGAATTTAAATTGTAAATTCATTATGAAAATGAACTCTGCGATAGTGGATATACGACAAAAGATTTAACTAGAAGAGTTGTAAAATAAACCACATAGCACTTTGAACTGTACATAAGTGGTTTTAACAAAACCGTTAAAAACTTCTTGATTGTAAGGTCGGGATCCTGATAAAAACAAAAGAAAATGGGACCCGAAACCAATAGGTGGTCCCGCATCCGCAAGCCCTTCGCGCCGTACCCCGCGACCAATCAAGTCGCAACTTGCACAGGCTTCGGCGCGCTACTGCCACGACTTGACGACCGCTCCATTCGTCCGCGAGCCGCCGTCGCGAGCGTATGTATCGTGCGCTCTCTACACAGGGTTCAGTGAACGAGTGTTGTGCTTATGAACATTCAAGATGGTGCGTAGCCTGTCGCAGTGGACGAAGACGCTCAGCTTCCCAGCTCGTCTTTCTCCCAACCGCACGTCGAAGGAGAGCGTCGGCAACCAGCCGAGCTCCCCTGGGGTTTCGCCGACCCCCAGCGCGTCCTCCCTCCCCCAGGGATCGGACAAAACGATCACACCAATCCCAATCACGGAGATTAGCCAAATCGTAAGTCAAGTAAGAGTAGAATTAATCAAGTAAGAATGAGTAATGATGAGAAAAGGTACAATTTTTATAGCGGCAACTGCGCTACATGCATGTAAACTACTTTATTACGTACGAAAAGCCACGGAATTCAGAGAGTTCTCTGTAATATGTAGCTAAGTTTACTTACCGCATACATAATCGTAACTTAGAAAAGAATTCCTATAAATATGCACACGTTTTTAAATTTCTCAATAAATTTTTTATGTCGGTATAGTATGAAATCGTGATTATTTAGAGTAAGTTTCAAATTTCGTGACTTTAATTAAATATTATTTATCCAGTTATAAACTTTTTAACTTTATAAGATTTAAATCACTTATTTTAACATTAATTTAAGTACCTATATATATTGAGAGAATGGCTCTGATCTTTCGGGCATCCTGGAAGTAAATATTACGTCTATAATAAATAAATATAAATACTTAGTGGATTAAAATTTTGCAAAATTATGTGGGGGTATGTTTGTCAAAAACTATCAAACACGTTCTGATTGGGGTTTTCATAAATCAATAGAATGGGCATCAAGTAGTAAAATAGTAAGAGACTAGATGTAAAAAAATATTTCTGATTGGGATCTTTGAAAATAATTATCAATTATCGTTTCATTTGTAATTTTAATGAAGAGCTAATAAAACACCGTTAGTAAAAATCAAGGTAATATTTCTGTATATCTTTCAACAGTTAATGAGGCCCTGTATACATTAACAATGATATTGTCAACTCAGTTTTCACGTAATCTTATGTCGACAATACCGTTTTCATGACATAGCAGTGATGCAAGCATGTTTGTATTGTGAAATATCTTTCTCTTCTTTTGTTTAAGTTAATTTTATCTTTTAGTATAAATTTATATTGAAGTTCCGTTACCATTTCTGTAGATTTCATAGTTTTATGTTACACGAAAGAGGCGAGATTGATAGAAACATTATTTTAAACAAATTTATATGTTATTTCATCAAATACTCTTTTAAATTTTAATAATGTAACTAAGTTTGTTTTTTGTTGTAACTTATAATATAAGTACTTAGGTTTTATCTTACAAAATATGAAAGCAATTAATTGAGTCGTAAAGAATTAAAAGCGGCAAACTTCACCGTTTTGATTCTATACCACACAATTTACAAAACAAGACAAAAATTTATTATAATGGCAACATTAAAAAGAGATCGTTGCAAGTGCATACGTATAATACATAAATATTAATTTGTATTATACAGATAGAGAATGTAGTTAAAGCATTACATAACTTTGTACCTTTGTTTACAAATAACTAACGAAAAGGCATTCCAGATATGGCACGGTACAGTTATATGTAACTGAACTTCCCATAAAAGATAGCTACGTGGATGAAATTGCAAATGTGCTTTGTGTAGCTAACAAGCAATAAGTTTTTATAACAATGACTCTAATGCGAGTTACTGTGGCGTTACTATTGATTTTTTTTGCAAAAAAGCCAAATATCGACCCTTGATGGACACCAAAATTAATTAGACAAATGTAAGTAGAATGATCATTCATTAAGTATATATTTTTCATCAGTTGTATAGAATGAATGATAACTAATATTAGAACCAGGGCACAGTGACACTGTAGTACCCAAAGGAAATGAATATAAAAACCTGTCCAGTTTCCGACGAAAGACACGTTAAGTAAAATAGTAACCTATTATCGGGCATCATATATTGACGTTTTTATTTATTACAACGTATCGTTGAAACTAAAGAGCCGTCGATGGACGTGAAAGTAAGCGATGCAATTGGGAATGTCCTAAGTAGTGTGTGTGGCGGTGGACGACAGCAGCGCGCAGACGCACCGTTATGTCCCGTTTTGCGTTCACCTTGGCAAGGCCGTACCGAGATGCGAGTTTTTGCAAAGCATGAAAGCCCATGACATGACTTTCACCTTTTTGAGACTTGCCTTTCTAAATACTGAAATATGTTTTGTTAATGTAACTAAATTAATAATTATGTAGGTTTAACAATAGAAACTTTGTATTTGGGTTGGATGATAGTAGATTGCTATGAACAGGTGGTATCATGGTGGATTGTTGCTTTCGTTTTTATTACTGTATAAAAACAACGGTCACCGCTGAGAGATAGATTCCCATCAACATTCATCACCGTTATGTAAGCCGAATGAAAGAACTCTTCGCGCGACGTTTGAAAGAAATAATAACATAGTACGGCATATAGGTACAAGAATTTGTAAGAAGTTGTTTATATTATTTGACTAATAGAGATATTTAAATGTAATTACTAGTACGTGCATAAAGGGTTGCATATTGCACAATATTATATAGTCTTTTACAAAGTTACGTGTTGGCAGGATGTCAATGACAATTTTGAAATAAAAAAGTACTTTAAGAAAAGACTTAAAATGTAAAATGATGGACATAAATGTAGATTGAATTCTGGCATTCAGAAACCATAAAATGACCTGTAAATTATAATTTTCCGGTTTCTTCTTCTTCCGTCTCGAATCCCGTTATATGTGGTTGTATATTCTCATTTTTCTGCGCCAAGTTAGTGTATTTTGGGTTTAGTCTATTGGGTGTCTTTTGTCTGTTCTGGAAGGCTCAGCGCGACATAATATTCGCTAAGACTTTTGACATGTCCATACCATCTAAAGAGGTTTTCAGTGATTTTTTCTGTTACTGGTAACTTTCTTTAAAGCTGTCTTATATACAGCATGAATTTTTGAGATGGGGCAGTAAGGGTAGGTAGGTACTTTAAGCGTTTTAGTTACACGAAAAGTTCCTGACGAGACTGTCCTTAGCTTTTTGAGACATTTTGATTAGCATTTACAGTTTTTTTTAAGTGCACAGTTAGCAAGAATATGAAAAATTTACACAAAAACTTTTTTCATTCCTATCGATCGATACAGAATCTTGCTTCTTATAAGAATCAATAAACTCTATGGGACCAACTGAGGTTAGTGTACTAAAAATGTCAGAAATCGCAAAAAAACAATTCATATACATGTCGTAGGGAATCATCGTAGCTTCGTTAATATTTTGCAAGAAAAAAGCCTCCCTTATTTTTATCCATAATTAAACCTTTTATTGTGCATTGTCTGGGCGCTAGAAAGAAGACTGGACATAAAGAAAAAAAAAACTTCTAATTTTGAACAAAAACATTACCTTATTTTTTAACTTTGGAAATAAAAATGTACATATACAATTATAATTAATGTAATTTCGATTGGAAGGAAAAATGTTTTTGTGTAAATTTCATATTTTCTTGCTGACTGTGTACTTTTGAAAAAATCGTAAATGCTACTAAAGATTCTAAAAGTGAAGGACAGCCTCCTCAGAAAATTTTCGTGTAGCTATAACGTATAAGGTACCATACCTACCCTTACCGCCTCATCTCAAAAATTCATCTTATATATTTAAAGGATTTTATGAAGCCTTATTTACTTTTTATTCATGCCACTAATGATTATCGAGCCTTAAAATGTTAGAGCTTAGGTAATTTTTGTAAAAGTAAAGTTATAATGACTGAGACAAAAATTATTTATTAAAACTGGATTTTTTGCAGGAATTCGATCTACCGAAAAAGCGTAGCGAAAAAACTCTAGTTTTTGGCAGGATCTTGAGTTGCTATGTTTTGGTTTTTATTTTATTTAATTACCTTGGGTTCTTTGACCCTATCTCATGTAATATAGGTAGCATTTTGCATGATGTAGTTTGGTTATTGTGCTAAGCAGATTATAAATGGAGTATTCCATGCCAAATCGACCACTTTTGAACCTTTAGATTTCGCTGAAATTTTTTTATCTTTTTCTACTCGATGAAAGATGTTTTTCAGAATTTTTTCAAATTTTTTTATCCAACCCAAAAAAAGTTATGAAGCTTTCAAAAAAATGGCTCTTTTATTTTCAAATAGCCATAACTCTCTCAAAAATTGACCTCTCGGGACATTTTTTTTTCAATTTTTTTGTTTGAACTGAATTTTTGAAAAAAAAAATTAACATGATCGCTTCTATGAAATAATCGCGTTTTTTGTATAAAATCGTTATTTTTTCGAAGTACGTCGTTTTAAATGTTTTCTTTTTTTTTCTCAAAAAAAAACTTCAATCAATTCTACAATTATCCCCGTGTATCCCAGAGTGGGCCGATTTTTTTTCTATTTCATTTTTTTTAGTTGAAAAAAAAAATTTCAACATTTTAAAAATTCAGAATTTTTTTTTCATAAATATTATTTATATAACATAATTAATGTAATTATATGATTAGTACCCTTTGCGGTGCCATAACAAGAAGACGAAGAAAAATAAGGAATTCGCTTCGGTCAATGTATGTGAAAAACGTTAATTCCATAAATACCAATGACATTCCAAGTTTGAAAGCAACTTTGAATAATATAATTGTCAATAAAATGTCAAAAAAGCGTTCGCTATAAAAATGGCCGCGTTCATATTGATGGCTTTCTTTTACGATTACACATGAGATTTTTATTTTACTACATATTTAATTTATAACTCGGATGAGGTCATGCGAGTTTGACATCTTGTAGCGAGCTTACGAGCCGGCGATAAAAAGTATTTTCATAACTTAGTGCGAATTATTTTTACAATGTTCGTATTTAACGGTCCCGTAATATCCATTGACAGGCTTAAAATATTTTTACTGGGTATACATTGCATGTTTTATAACTTTTTAAGAATTTAATTTCTTTTAAATTATTTAAATTGTCTTTTAAAAGGCTTACGAAATCATTTGAAGATGGTTTAGTTGCGCTGTATCCCCGCTGGAGTAAGCAGAAAGCGTGAAGAACCATTTACTCTCGTTCAGAGATTAAAATATTCATTAATTCGACTTTTATAAAATATTACTTTGACTGGTGCGTCGTGCTACAAATAGCATATATAAAAGACCACGTTTCAATTTTCACTATGTACTTATATAGGTCATTTTCATTGCACGTGGAATGAATTCGGCATGCTATGTAATTCTGCTTATATTACTCATTACAACTATCAATTGTTAATAAAAAGAATCGAAAGAAAAACATTAATCAATAAACAAGACTAGACCGATTAATTGATTACGAATAATTTCATTAAACAATAAATCCATAACAGATAGTAAAGTATCCTTTTTATGAAGACAAATAATTTTACATCGGTGTATATCGGCATCGGCCATATTTATTAGGTATTTTATTGTGTCTGTCGCGCACATCTGCGTGTCAAATTCCTTCATGCCATGTGCAGCCTGATGGGAAACAAACCGTGCACACGCGGGGAAAAAAGTTATTATGTAGTTTTGAAAATGGAATGGCGCGTTGTTAATGGTACTCAAGTGTGGTGTTTAAAGTTTAAAGAGGTTATTATGTTACGAGACTCTTTAGTTTATTTTTTAATTATTGATGCAGAAACTACTTAGACATAATTAAAAATAATACGAAATACGTTTTATATATTTGCGCCATTGCGTCAGTGTTATAATGATTTATGTATTGTATGTAATATATTTTACTTTAATGTAATATTAAAACTATTATTTAGGTGAATTTTTAATGCAACTAAAAATTTCGACAATAATTACTTGCGATAATAATGGCATTTTTTAATTAAAAATATATTAAATGGAATGCGAATTAAAAGGCTTTTTCCATAAATAAAAATATATAAAGACATCTGTTGGTACAAACGTATGTTTTTTTTGTAAGTGTAGCAATTATCTTCGCACAAAGAGGCCAATATTGAATACATACCATAGATAAAGGATGAGGGTGCGTTTTTTATGACGTCAGCTGTTATGGAACTCCACGCATGTAACCCACAATGGGCTACCGGCCGATAAAGATTTCAACGGAGTTCTTTTACGCATTACATGTTATTAAATTTAAAATTGGTACTTACCATTTTAAAGTATTTAGAGTATAGAGAGGACTGCAAGTGATTTAAAAAAATGCATATATTATATCCTATTTAATGTCTGAAAGTCTTAGTTATTATGGAATAGATTTTATTTGGCTTATGAGCTAGTGAATGATCACTAACACATAACAGAAATAATGTTAAGAGATGATCTAAACAAAGATGATAAAGCATTTCGCTTAGAAAGGGCTCTCAAACACAGTTAGTGGAATACCAATAGTTACTTGGCGACTAATTTGCAATTAGAAGGTGGTGGTAGCACATAAAAAATTGACAATAAGAAGTTGACAAAATTATGAAATGATCTGTTGATCTATTATTGTTAGGTATCAATAATAAAGGCAACATATGAAATTAATGATAATGACTAAGGTGATAATGATAATGATATTGATGAATAGTAACAATGTAAAAATTTGAATAAAGAATACTATAAGATGGTTAATGCAATGTACTGGGAAATGCATGGAATAAAGGAATAGATTGAAGTAAAGTCGGTGAAAACAGTCGTGAGATAGGGACAAAAGAATAAAAGTCAGAGGCATAAGAAATAAATCAATGTTTGATTAAACTATTTTACTCTGATTTGCGTTACAGAAAACAGGAGACTAAAGGAAAAATAGATAGAATATTAAGGAAATAAATAAATAATATAAAGAATATAAAAGAATAATAGATATTTCCTTTACCGAATATGAACTTTACATAAATGATACTTCAAACTACTACTACATCGAACATAAATCTTTATATTACTCTTATTTATTGATTATAGTTATCTGTATAACAACGTACGTGTATGAATGCCATTAATTTCTTAGATAAGTCACAGATATGGAGACCGATGTTGAGAATGATTATATTATTATGTACAATGCCTATTCACAAAAACGATGTCCGAAGGCCACGGGATAAGCGTTTTGAAAAATCATGATAAGAAAAAAAACATCACAGTCTAGTCGCTGTGCAAATTGTAACTAACAGATGTCGAGAATACGTTTCGCAGCACAGTAATGAACGGAGCGGAAGCGGAATAAAAATTTATTCATACATTCATGAAATGTTATAGGTTTAAAATAATGTATATCTTTTATATTAAGATTGTTATTTTTTTGCTGGTTTATATTCAAGTAATAAAAAAATCATAAATAGACAATTACAGCACAATGTTTGGGCACCAATATTAATGCCAAATAAAAAGGAAATTGCATTTAGGGTATAGGTGAAGTGTGAAGGCGACAATATGTAATTTTTTTATGTATGATGTTTGAGTAGCGTTTTTTTAAATATTACTATTATTATACATGGTATATATGGTCATTCATCGATATAATAAAAAATGACAAATATAAAATATATAATACTCGTGATTTTTGATATTCGTATAAATTTACTGATACGTTTTTATTAGTAAACCATCAAATGATGTTAACAACTAACATGAAGAAACTAGTAAAAATTTCCCATATTATCGCCATCTAGTTTAAAATAGACATAACTACAGATTTTTAAGCAAATTTTATCTCCTATAAATCGTAGACAGTTATACAATTATTTTACCATTTAAACTGATTTAAAGTATGTCATTTTGCATTATGAATAATTGTGTTTAATACCTTTTATGTTTATTTAATCTTTGCACTTTATTTATTTGTCAATGAGATTAACAATATCGCTACACCAGCTAACATGGTCTCCTCCTAAACGGATATGATATACGATACGAAACACTTTGATACCAACCTCTATGATACGATATAAACGGGTGCGGATGTGCAAAAAAAGGAACAGATAAAATTACACTTCCGGTAGATAAATAATAAAGAAAGGATGTTGGGATATCGGGAAAACTCCTGTTTTTTCTTCTCTTTCGGTATTTGAAATACGAATCAGTGACGTAGTGAAAACAATATAATATGTTGAAAGGTAACGTGATAAAAATATATTTGTAGCTTTTTGATTAAAAAATCAACTATAATATGAGTGGTTACTTTGTAGTTAATAATCATTTATATCTAGATGAAAAAATATGGATTCTTGATTCATACAATTTAATTACGATATCTTCGACGAGAGATCCACGTTAAATTACGGCCCCGTTATTAGTTATTTCGCAATAACAAAGCGATAGTAGTAATCACTCAATATTTGCTAAGAAATCGCAAATTCGTATTATGTGACACCATAATACCAAACACCAATGTACCAAACACAATCTGATTTTGCCATTTCGAAGCAAATATTTAGCGATTTCTGCTATCACTTTGCTATTGAGAAATACGTAATAAGAGGACGGATCTAGTGCAATATATTTTATCGTTGTAAAACAATTTATTTTGAATACCAAATTTTTTTTTTCTTCATATAGAAAGCGTTATACATATACCTTCGGCAGATTACAGGACGCAGTTGTTCAAAATTTAAAAATTCCAAAGCTCACCTGCCGACCCGGGCAGATGTTCGGAATTCGGATACATTTACTTAATGTTAAATTATATAAAATTTCGGATGGTTCCCAAGCGCACGCGCAAGCATCCGAATGAACAGCTGACGGTGTTTCCATGTCAAAAATGTATACCTGAATTGAGAGAAATCATCAAGAATGGAATGTCGGTCAGCTGATGTCGACATATGGCATAATTTTCGTGTTGTCAGGTATAAAGTTGACGGTTATTTCATCATAATATATTTTAGAATATAATAAACGTGTAAAGATATTTATAGAATACTAGCTAACGCCCGCGGCTTCGCTCGTCTAGATTTTTAAATACGATTTTTTGAGGAATACCCGGGTTTCTTCGGTAACGCGCCGAAGATAAAAAATATTTTTTTTGTTAATACAAAAATAGGTAAATCGCGATTAAAAAAGGGCAGGTGGCGGTGAGGGCGAAAATGTGGGGATATAGGTATTTTTTGATAATAAAAAAAAAACAAACAATTTTTTGTCAAAAGAGTTGAAACCTAGCGAATGACTTAGCGGTATGAAATATACTTCACGACCTATTCTCATACCTACCAAATATGCATAAAAAATTTAATAAAAATCGGTCCAGCCGTTTCGAAGGAGTGCGACCACAGACACCGTAACACGTGATTTTTATATAAAAGATATGTCAATAAAAATTTTCTTGATAAACTGTTATTTGTAGTGTTCAAGTTTGTTTTAAATAGTTGCACGGCAAATAGACGGCACCGTACCTAATAGTAACCACAGTACGATCCAAAAACATCAGCGACGATCGAGAGACCTAAATCAATCGACGGTAGCCGCTATCGTGCCATCCTGCAAACCACACGGCAGACACTGGCTGATCCTAAAACGCGACAAACCAAAAGACAGTCATTGTGAAGGGTTTATCACTATGTACATGATGGTCGCACATCTAGGTATCAATTAGATATTGATAGGTATCTACCACCCCTACTTTTTTTACGGTAGCAGTTGAACTACAAAATGCTTACACACTGAATTATTAAATTGCTGAATATGCTGAGTATATTTATTAAGAGAATGACATGAAAAAAATATAATTGTCCAAAAAATGTTATTTAAATGTCATGTACTTCTAATAAAACAGCAAAATAATGTTGAAATATTATTGTGAACAAATAACAAAGAAAATGATTTCTTCACTACTCTTACTTAACGACTTTCGTTCAACATTTTTTACTATAACTTTTTCGGATATATTCTTATACACATCAATTTATATGTTGGTGTTAAATTTCTTCTCTCACTGTAAATTATTGCATTGTTATTTCAAAATCTACGCTGGCTGTATATTAATTTGACTCCCATAATTCTAAAATGTTGATTAAAACAAAGTCGATGCGATTTTATGTGATGCACACCATCGAGTGAACTATCTTCACCATAACAAAACAAGAGATTTTGGAAACAACAACACTGTCATATTTTTTTCTTAAATCGCTTAAAAAAGTACATAGTTTATACCTTTAAAAAACGTTGCTACAGTTATTGTAAATATTTAAAAATCTTTGAAGCTGATTAAATTTATTGGCTTACTTTTAATATCTGTCTTGTGCAGTAACGCCAGACAATAAAGCAAGCTGTGAAATCTAATGCGAAACACAGCGCTGTTAATAGTTAACAAACAAAGTTGTTGCTCAAAGAGCTACTTGAGTTTATTTATAAAAGTACTAAACAAAGCCCCCTCTAACGATGGAGCAAGCGTCTGTTTTGTGTCTCCAGGTCCTGTGTTTATTAGTTCAGGTCCAAAGGCCCTTTGCTTTGAACCTTTCTCTTTGTAAACGAACTATTTTTCTTTTTGTTTACGTTTATTTTCTTTTGATAGAGTTAATTAAATTATGAACTCTACCCATAGCTAATAAAGGGTTCGCAAAATAAATACCTTTTTTTATACAAACGAGTGTCGCTCGGTGTCTTAAAAAATCATCTATTTAGATAAAATTTTAAAATAAAATATTTTTTTATCATTATAGGTTTAAGCATAGTGATCACAATCTCACCTGATCCTAAATGACGATGTTGCCCAAGATGGTAGCATGATAATCCTAGTGGAAAACTGGCCGATTGGTATTTGGCGACAGATTTTCATATTGAGATGGTGGCAAGCCAGGCGGGCATTAGAAAAAGCCCTACCACCATGCAATGGTTGCATCACGAAGTTTTTCTTCACCGAAAACTCAGGCTTATTGCAGAGATTCGAACTTATGTCGATCAACGAGGAGTCCGTACACGCTACCAACTGAGCCATCATTGCTTAAATATAAACCAATAATAACAATACAAGAATTTTTACTTATTAGTATTTGATGAATTACGACAGTACTAATTTTTTTTTTGCGTTTCATATCTTTGAAAATCATTTATATATTGCCTAATGTTTTGTAATAAATTATGTTTTGTTAATAAATTTTAATCTTTCGTTAAAAAAAACATCTTACCAAGCTCCGTCAATTTTTAAGCCCTTTATTAAATATTTCATCATACTTAAATAAATAATTGTTTGGATAACTGATGATGGGTAGCCAACCTCTTTAACTGACAGATTAATATTTAAAGTGGTTAATCACCTACTTAATTGACAGATGATAGATGTCACGGATATATGTGTTGAAATTGGTTTATTATATTACATTTTATTGTAAGGTAACCTATAGTGACTGAAGTCGCGCATATTTTATGACTTCTGTAAGAGATCCTAAGACGAATGTGATTGGTATGTTTAATAAAAAAAATACAATGTGTCTCAAAATTCAATGATAAACGCCGGAACCAGGGAGTGGGCAAATTAACGACTACCCAGGGGAAAATAAGTAAACAATCCAACCTAATTTTTTCTAAGTTATTATAACTTTTTTTAAATACTTTAAAATTTGACACGCTATACAATATTTACGATCCTTTCGCGTGACTAACTTTTGTATGATGAGCATTGTCAGTTATGTGTCTGCGTGTTAAATATATCTATCTATATACATATATGTAGGGGGCTTTAGGTAACAGCCCAGGACAATTAAAGATTCCATATATTCACCCTACATGTGTCAACTGCTTAGTTACCAGAATACAATCCTTGCTTAGTTTGTAATTAAGTGGTCGTGTATGAAAACAAGATGGGATATCAGTGAAAATTATATTTATATAATTCATACAAAAAACTCACGCAATTTTTTAATATTGGCGTGAATGAGTTTACACATCAGGAGGCTTTAATATTTTTATTTAAAGTGACGTGACTATAAGCAATAGGTACAAACAGTAATGTCTCCAGGCATATGTTTTTATATCACTACGATCTGTATTATGATGGTAAGTAGGAAGCCATTAAAACTGTTAATTAGTTATCTGATGGACCGCCCTCCATAATGGATGGCGGCCGGCGAGGTATGGTCGCATGTCTGAACCACTTCGTTCGCTCTATGATTATATATTTAGACTAAATGGGGGCAAAGTGTGGTGGCCATTTGTATAATTTGTCATGATTGAGTTACTTTTAATTAATATGTAATGAGTGTTTAATTTATATTTCGTGACATTACATAGTGAGGGTTATCCTTTTGAGATAATAACTATCTATCATATTATATTGTTTAATAAATTTATTTATTTATTGAAAACGACCAAGTATTGATTTGTGCAATATTTTTGAGTAGTAAATATCAGGCGTAGGGCTCGCCTGATGGTAAGCGGTTATCGTAGCCTATGGTAACACCAGGGCTAACGCTAACGACTTGCCGACCTTAACCCCCCCCCCCCCCACAAAACTCTGTATGCCCTACTCAACGAAGGAGTACACAATATAAGGTTATTTGTTTGCGATCTTCTATTGAATGGAGTTATTTCACCAATAGGGCTGTCCCGAGTAGAGAAAAAAATTCAAGGAGATTTTTATATGCTCTGCCTCATTTAAAATCAGCTAATCAGCAACTTCTCAGGAATCATCCTATCTTGAAGCCCCTAGGGAATTAATTACCTGCTTCGTATAAGAAACTCTTGTGCAAAATTTCATGTTTAATACACCCACTGGTGAAAGCTGTGCGTTATCTGTCATTCAGTTTAAGGATTGTATAAAGTAATTAGTCGGGTGAAAAAATAATAATTATTATATAAAAATAACAAATAATAATCAACCTCAAGTTTCAAATTTATCGCCAATTACCTATACGTATGTTCCGGCATGGCAGCTGCACTTGAGAGCCAATCCTTTCAAGGCGTAGTAAGTTTATTGATACAGTTTTGGGTCAAAACGCTAAACCTATAACATAAATAAAAAGAATTTATAAATTATGTCTACAATACCTATTCAAAATTAATTTTACATCTTTCTAAAGTATTGTATAACTTATTCAAATATGTTATGTACATTACAATTGAAAGATAATACAAGCTTTATATTAAAATTAATTCTCCCACGGAAATAAAACTGTAGCCCATAAAACAAGTATTAGGGGTCAAGTGAAGACGCGACTCGACAAGAGACGCCGGAAACAGTGCGGTCGAATTATTCGAATCGCGATTACGACGGAGCATCCGGTCAATTGAGTATCAAAGTTAATGAATCAATATCTTTAACATTAATTATTTTATAACCACTGTGTACACTTACGCTACATTTACAGTATTATTTTTGAAGTGAGTACTTCTTTGGTATCGTTGTGACTTGAATCGCGATGAGACGAAAAAGCGACACTGAAAAGAGACAAACATAGGATTTAGTCTGCGAGAGAATGAAATAGAGTACATTCATTTTATCTACATGGTTAGTTCGAGTCATGATTTTCACAACTCTGGTCGTTGTTGGTTTAGCGGTGTCACGACCAGTCCTATACGAGTGATCGATAGCTTCGAGTCCAACTGATATGTGATTTTTAAAAAGAGATTCTAAGGAAGATATTGTTTCCTGTAAGTTTCACTTTTACCGCGTGTGGACTGGACACATAAGTTCGAAGCCCGGTGAAGCTGTCAAAGTCTCTAATGGCTTCAGAGCCCACAAGGTTAACGGTATAGTTATATTTTTTAATAATCAAACTTTTCGCTGAGCTTCACTTGTTGGTGATGGAACAATATTCAAAAATCTAATTCCATTTCTAATTCGGGCTATACAAAATGTCCAATGTTAGATCACAGGCCAGCAATCTTTATGAATCTAAATTAGCGGTGAGCTTATCTTCTATCTATACTAACTAGCGATCGCTCTAAAAAAATATCTAAGTTCTAATCGCTCTAATAAATTCGACCAGCGACTTTTTGATCATGGACTATTTTCTGTTTGACATTTGCAGTATTTATGAACCTAAACAATGAATATTATCTACATCACTTGCTGTCACTTTTCGTTGAGTGACAATGTCAATATTTTGGGGGGTCTAATTTCAAGGGCACTGGTCGGGTTAGGATTCGCAGTATTAATTTAATATATTAGTAACAGATGATAAATTTTAGCTTTCTGCACTCCTTCTCCATATAAACTTTAACCGTGCCAAATCTCACAGTCTTCCTTCCGTGCACGCAATTCACTTAAAACTATACCGAAAGCTTTTGCTTCACGTATTAATATGTAGATATATTATCTATGACAAATTAATTGTATGTAATAAGAAACCGTGTGGCACAGCTAGCAGAGAGTGCTTTTGAGCATGCTTTTCTGTATTTAAGAACCAGTGTACATTTTAATTAACATTTTAACAAACAATTTGAGTATACTTTTGAACACATCGTCACTCAAGTTAGAATGATAATTAGACCATAAATAATTCGTTAAATATATTTTTATTTCCAATTTTTTATTTTATGAGTATTTAGGTATTGTCATTTAGACCCACGTAAATATACTAGATATATCTATATCAGACTAAATCGGCTTTCCCATTTAAACTTTTGGTATATAAAAATCCATGAGAAAATACCATATTAGTCAGTTACAACGGTCAGGTTGTCTTGGAGACCAGTCTATAGATTAGTCATCGTTTTGTAATGCGCGCGCGCACCTCGCGTTCCTAATTTAGTGGCCCCGTATGGAAAGCCTGGGGTTTGAATTATAAATTACTCTCGAGGCAATACAATCCGCTGTATTGAGTTTTGAGATTGAAAAAGAGCAGTTAAATTGTAGTATAATTTTTGTTTATCAGTATAAAATTTGATAAGTTTTTCTTTCTTTATCAGGTTTGCCAATAGTTGGTGATTTTATTGATAACAAAATATGTTAAATGTACATATAAATTATAGGCAAGTACAAAATGCACGTAATGTATAGGTTATTTACGCGATATACAATAATACAATTTAACAAACTAAAGCTATTTAATGACAAATTGTCATAAGTAATTATTAATCTTTATCAAAGAAGCTGTAATAGATTTTCGATATTTCGGTAAAGTGGTAACAATATTGGTAGGAAAGAGTATTGAATTGCTATGCGGCTATTTTAGGCGGTAAATAGAAGACCTAATCGCAATCAAGGAAAAGTTGACGATTGTCTTGACTGCGTCATTGCTAGAGATCTTAATTTGTTGCAATATAACTTATCATAACTGAAATGTTTTAGAAACTCAAGCGGATCTTTCTAGAATCGAATGGAAATCTAAGCAATAGCCACTGCTCTTTGGCTTTGGTTGGTAGATATTTCATAAGTAAACATTTTTTAGTGGTTGTCCAAATATTTAGCGTGGTAAATCGTGATCTTTCAATAATAAGACCGTGTCTAAGCACACCGGTTTGATAAATAGAAACAATAAGTAATTTGCTCTGTGACCGAATAATTGCATCCGCCACTTTTTTTTTGTAAACTCCGAGGCATGGGAGTCATTTGCTACACGAAATAAAGAACTACGGTGATACTTCGTCAATAATGGTCACCTCATTCATTCAACTAATTCCAATATCTAATTATGATATTAAAAGATTATTAAGTTGTAAGTCAAAAATTACATTGAACAATGAAATTCAAAGTTAATTAAATTTTTCTTATCTCTCTACCGCGACCGCGCCTCCAACGCATCTGTGAAACCTATCCTTGTTGCCAAGTGGCAACGTAAGTACGTATAGCTTGACAGACTGCTCGACTTTCATAGTTACTATTCCGCTACTTAACGCCATAGCGTGAAGCTATATAACCAATAACATTTCTCAATAATTAGGCTATAAAATGCATAAAGAATTTTTTATATCTGACTGCTAGTTTCAGATATTGGTACGCTCAAACAAACAAATGAAAAACAAATTCTTAAGCTTTACATTATTTTAGTATTAGATTATACGTCTCTGTTGAGGGCCCGAATTTTTCACTAATAATAGCACTGGCAACCCCATATTAATCGTCCCGATTTAATATCCTTTTAAAGTTTTATTGTTTCCAAGTTCCCACGGCCAATGCACGCGAACAAGACTATAGGTATAAAAAAGTATATACATGTGAACATCCGCGCCTCGAGCGCTAACCAAACTGCTTTTTAGTTAAATTCTCGTTTGATTACCGGTGAAGCACTCGTCGTCTATCATTAGTGTTAAATTAACTGTCGTTTCGGGTGCGCAAGCGCATTTAAACTTAAGTAACGTGATTTATTATTTTATAACAGTGAAAGTGTATTGTTTTTGAAGACCATATTTTGGTATTAGGAATTTTAAATATGCCTTCCAAAGTATATTTTGATAAAAGTTAACAAACCAGCGTACACGTACACAGCGTATAACGTCGAAAAAAAGTTATATAAAACCTAATTAAAGTTAAAAAGAAATCAATTATAAACTCTAATAATTAGTAAATACGTACAATAAATAGATTTTTTTAAATTATTGATTTTGAAAGAGCCATCATTAAAAAAAAAACAGTGAATATATAGCCACTAAGTAAGCGACTAATATTCTTGTTTGTCCTCGAGAAATCACATCGGAGTGCACGGGTTGCTTGCTAACTTCGCAAGCGGTATATTTTGCAAGCCTACTTTTAAGGACCGGTTTCGATGATGTCTCGTGAGGTTGTTTTACGGTTCCCCGCGTTATGGCACTCGGTAAGGTTTATAATAAAATGTTTTTATCTAGTAAATAAATTTTTACATTCATTGTAACAACTTAATCCGTTCTGGAGCTTAAGTTTTAATTATTTGTTTTTTAATTAATCTGTAAATTTTTGAAGTTATTATTTATTTTGGCGCGTTTTGTAGAGAGCGTGTGACGGAAGTGTGACATGATTAAATTAGCGATAATTGTTAATAATAAGTAACCATGTAAATTAATTTTACTGATAGTGACATTTAATTAAATAACTGCCTTATTAGCCTAGTGGTCCTAAGCGCGACTGCTATGCTCGAGGTCCTGGGTTCGATTCCCAGTTCGAGCAAAGTGTTATTGGATATTTCTATGAAATTGTCAGTCGCAGCTCGGAGTTTGGCTTTGTGTCCGATTATTGGCAATAGGGTCAACCCCTATTACATAGGACTTAAAATCATACCCGGTGAACTGTGGGTGTAAGTACATTAGGACACCTCTGCCTAACTCTTCGGGGATACAGGCGTGGTGGTATGTAAATAAAATAAAAATAATGTTTATAAATACACCTTTAAATTAATTTTACACATTAAAAGAGAAGTCAGTGAAATTAATTTACATTATTATATTGATTGATGGTTATGTAATAAAGTAATAGTTACTTTTATTTCGTTACGCAAAAAAAACTTCTTACGTTCGTACATTTCATACTTTTGAAGTGATAACTTCATTCAGGGAGGTTAAACCGCTTCGTAACGTAACGTGTTACGGCGCCACTATGTCTGGCTTCCCTTTTTTTTTTAGTTTTTTTTTTTTATTTTAAGTTATCACTTCTGTCGAGCGTCCCTCGGGACGCACACGTCTCGACGCACACGTTTTTTAAAAAATAATTACCATTTCAATTGTTGCTACAACTTGTATTTAAGTAAATCCCTAACAACATGGACGTCACGGAAGATAAAGAATAAGTTGGTCAAGTTGAACATTTTCGATGAACAGTGCGTTGACATTAAAAAGGCATTAACACTGAAATATAAAATAAATCTGTTGATTAGCCGCCATATGAGGTGGGCAGGTAGTCGTGTAGGCGGTATAGGTGTGGTGTGGTGTCTACAAACATTGCCGGTTAATTCAGCAGTTGCCACCGCAGCGTCTGCCGTGGTCAATACTCCAATCTGGTTCTATACCGTTTAGTTTTCATAAAGAGGTGATTATGAGTTATGTGCAGTTCCTTTACGATTTGCTCGAGGTAAGTCTCTTTTTGTTTCTTTAAATTAATTTAAATTAATTTTAGTGTTACTAAATTTCAAATCAAAGAGATAGGTAGATTTAATGGAAACTGATTTTGGTTTCTGTTTTGTGCTTTTTTATTAGTTTTAGTATTGTAGCTGTTTCTTTCTTTTAGAATAAATAAATAAAATTATACATTCGGTAGATGAGTTATAAAAATTTGTACAAAACCAGATTAGAAATTAGGTAAAGTTCATATTTTAATAATATGTTTAATTGTTTATGACAAAAGATTAAATTTAGAATATACGTGTATCAAACAAATATTTGCTTTTTGATAATTATTGGAAAAATAAGGTTTTTGGAGTGTACAACTTGATTAAATAAACAATTATTGTTCTTGAGAAATTATTCAGGGGTTTCTTTTTTTTTTATGTATCGGTAGTCAAAGCATATTAGTTTTAACCTTGGCCACTTTGGTTTTATTTATAGTACTAGATTTATAATAATTCAGTGAACTTGTATTATGATTCATAGTATAATCGAACTTGATCTCGCCTGGTCTATAATTCAAGCCGTTATGTTTTAATCAAAATTAAAATTGCCTTTTCTTATAAAAACTATAAGTACCTAGATGTATATTTCAACATTTTTTGTAATAGTCGATTCTGAGAGACAGGGCACAGGAAAATCTTTTTGTATATTTCTCTCTGCTTGGATCAACCCGACTGGTAAATACCTCCACTGTACAGAAGATTGCAGTTAAATAACTTATGTAGTGTTCCCGCGGTGAGTAGGGCTTCCAGAGTTCTTTTGACAAGGAAGCTTCAAGCTCGGTAACGTGCTAATGATGACTCTGGTGTAACAAGTTCAATCGTTTACCATAAGGCAGGCCGTACACTTATTTTCCACCTTAGTTGTATAAAAAATAATATGTCGTAAGACGTCCTCTTTCCGATTTAATTAATTTTAATCCAGAAAAATAGCACCATCTCCAAGGTCTGGAGGTCTCTGGATAATTGATTATAGTATTGTCTCTTTTTTTCGTGAATTAAAACTAAGGATGTAATTGATCACCCAAGAACTTTGGATAAACTTAAGGGCAATTCTCGCGAGCTCACCTTGTGATGGGATTTGCAACGTTTGCAGCATTTGCAATGGGCAATGGGTAGACACACTCTTAAACAAGTTTTTTAACTTGGCCCAAAAATGTGACTCTAAACACAGCGGGGCGAGGCGAGGACCTCTTCAACAATCACACACTCCAGTCGCCTCAACTTGCCATCTGGAGAGTGTAGATCCAGATTTAAAATGGAAATAAAGGTCCAAAGCTTCACCATTGAAAATATAAAAAAACATATTAGCTGACGCAGCGTTGTGCAATTGCGTATTTAAACCTGTTTATAAACATCGCACCATTGATTTCGTGTTATAGAAAAAAGTTCTTTTCTTATATGTATGTATATAGATAATGAACTAATGATATTATACTTTTGAATTGTCGGGGAAAATGAAACAAAGACGTAATTGCGTTGCTCTCTAAACATAGGAACCAACATTTAAAGCCTTTATTGAAAGTATTTTTATACTATTACAATTATACAATTTGTTTAAAAAAATATATGACGTCCCGTTCGATGTCACTTTTGAAATCTAGACTTTTCCTAGAATAACGCTGTAGAAAAAAACTTAAGAAAAGAGCTCGTATATGAGTGTTGTTTTTACATGTATATATTTATTGATCTGAGAAAGTTCGCAGAAGTCAATAGGAAATGTTCACTTTAAACTAAATTATAAGGTTATATTTTTATAGCATCAAATCCAATAAACAAAATAAACGACGTATAATAAACAATGACATTTTATAAATAGACGAGTTACCAATATCACTAAATATAATTTGAAAACAGTTCAACTTTTGTTATCAGCATTTTGAAATAAAAGAGATAGGAAATCATAACGTAAGGCGGAAACTCTATTGTCAAAAAAGGATAAAAGTTTCTTCTCGCTCACGTCGTTATAAAGTCAAAAGTGAACTGACGGCAATTGCACACCATTCATGATTACATGTAAAGAGCGTCAATACCATATCTACATATAAAATATCATTAGTTTAACACGACAATTTTAAACGAAAAAGAAAATCAACTTCAATTATTTTGAGGAATTCCCTGGTGTATCTTCGAAGCCAATGCTAATGAAATTAAAGTGAGACTTTTTTGAGGTATCACCTTTCCAATGCAAAAAGAATTATGTAAATGGGTTCATACATAAATCGAGAACTTATGGGTGAACATCCATAAAAAATATACAATCGAATTGAGGACCTCCTACATTTTGAAGTCAGTTAAAAATATTAAAAAGTGTAGTACTGAAAAAGCTATTTCACAATACTACACTACTTTTACATTCAGTTTGTCCCCTCACAGAAGTATGTCGTTATTGATAAGACAATTTGAACCTAATTGTCGCATCAAGATAAATCGTTTGGGAGCGGTTTTCGTCACAAAACCGTGTGAAGTTAACACTACCGGTTTTTTTTTCTCGAGTTGCGTCATAAAAACATTCGCCAGTGTCAGTGTTTTATTACAATGGAAGTAAAAATTCGAGTTGAATGCAATATAGTTCTTATCTTCGTACAAATATTTAACACGTTGAAGTCGTTTTATAGTATAATAATTGTGTCTGGCTTAATAAATTTAAAATACTATTAAAGTTATAGAATCCAGGATAAATTAAGGCAAAATTTCGAATAAAAAATATAAATGGTAAATTATTATTTTAGTCTGAATAAATAACCTATCAAAAATTCGCGTAAGAGTGCGCCATGCGTTAAGCTTATAGTTGAGCCAAGTTCGGTGAAGCTGTAAAAGCCACAGCGGCTTCAGGGCCCCTAAGGCAAACAGTATAGTCAGATCTAAAAAAAAAAATAAGCATGTAGTTTTGTAGGTAGATCATACAATGGCGGATCCAAAGTGTGGTCACGTAGAATATACTTGTGAGCTAAGCTACCGTGTCAGGATTCAAGGGGGTGGATGGATAATTATTTAAAAAACAAATTCATGTATTTACACACAGAGAGAGTCATTTCCAGATGTCACAATAATTCACTCTCTAAATCACCTATTCAATTTTTTCATCCATACATCCAATTTGTTTTTTTGTGTTCTTTAATCATAGTCTTATTTTTTGAAATATTTGTCACCGGGTTTTCGAATGTGATTCTTCGCCATACATTACTGTAAATCTTATATTAGACTATTTGTAAATTAATGACCAAATTCAACAATTTTTTAAAGCTTCAGTCACACTAATCTAATGTTTCTAAACCAGTTCTTTTTTAATTATTAATATGAAATTAATTTCTAACTACCTTTTGCGGATATTTGGATTTATTATCACTTTAAATGACCACCTGTGTATCCATTAAGTTGCGTGTATCTGTAATCTATTCTATTCTTAGTAACACTTAGGTACGCATGTTCCAACATGTTCGTTGTAATAGCGGTTGGGGAATCGATAGAATTCATAATGAGACAGTTTATCGATTGGAATCTACAAAAGATGCAGATGTATACGTGTTTAAAACAATTTTAAAACGAATTTGTTGGCGTTTTTAAAATCCAAGACTTTATACTTTATTCTAGGTTTGACAAAGTACTCGGTTTACTGTATTAGTATTTGAAATGTGTAATAAATACTGAAAATTTACATATTTGCTTTGTGCTAATAAATAACTTTAATTTTAGTTTTAAGAAATAATTTTATTTTTAAAGAGAGGTAGGGCACAGAGAAATGTCTTTGAAGATTTGTCTCTACTCAGGGAAATCCTACTGATGGATTATCTTCACCCTACAGAAGATCACTGCCAAATAAACTTGTGTTGTGTTCCTGCTGCTTGAGGTAGGGGGCTTCAAGAAGACCGAGGCCATACTCTTTCATGGGCCTCGGTGTGGGCCGCCTCCTGGGGCCCACATAAATGTGGAGGGAGTGAGGGTCCGGGTTGGGGCCCCGATGAAATATCTGGGCCTCATCCTGGACGGACGTTGGCGGTTCGAGTCCCACTTTAAGGGACTCGAACCGCGGATAGTGGGAGCGGCGGCGGCTCTCGGCCGGCTTCTTCCGAACTCGGGGGGGCCGGACGCGAGCTGTCGCCGCTTGTTTGCCGGAGTGGTGAGGAGCATGGCCGTCTACGGGGCACCGATCTGGTCGGATTCCCTTGGCGCCACGAACAGACGCGTGTTGCGTGCTACGCAGCGTGTCGTGGCGCTAAGGGTCATCCGCGGGTACCGGTCGGTGTCCGCGGGGGCGGCCATGGTTCTTGCCGGCTCCCCGCCGTGGGAGCTGGAGGCGGAGGTGCTCGCCGCCGTGTATGAATTCACGGCGGCGAGAAGAGGGTTAGGGGAGCCTCCGGCTCCCACTGAGGTGGAGCGGGTCCGGCGGGAGGCCCGGGAAGTGGTATTCAAGAGGTGGGAGGAGGACCTGGCGGACGCGCGCTATGGGCGTTATACTATAGACGCCGTCCGTCCGGTCCTCCGGGAGTGGTGTGCCAGGGAGCGTGGCTCCCTGAGCTTTAGGCTTGTGCAGGTACTATCCGGACATGGTTGTTTCGGGTGGTACCTGCACAAGATAGCACGGAGGGAGCCGAACACTACGTGCCACGAGTGCGGGGCTGCAGAAGTCACGGCGCAGCACACTCTGTCTGAGTGTGCTGCGTGGGTGGGGCAGCGCCGCACTCTGGCCGTAGCTGTTGGAGGAGATCTCTCGCTGCCGAGCGTGGTTAAAGCCATGGTCGGCAGCGAGACCACATGGACGGAGATGGCCTCCTTCTGCGAGGAGGTCATCTTGCAGAAGGAGGCTGCGGAGAGGGTTCGCGAGGGGGATCCCCTGAGCGGCCCTCTCCGCCAAAGACGAGGGGGTGGCCGGAGGAGGCGGTTTAACCGTCAACTCCCGCCACCCTAGCCGAACCAGAGGAGACGGGACGGGGGGGGCCCGTTCTCCTCATTGCACTGGTTCGGCAGGCGGAGGAGACGGCTATCGTGTATCATAGCTGTCTCCTAATTAGGCCGGGGCCCGGTTAGCCGGGCCGGCCGCCGGGGCGGCGTGGCTGAATGCTAACGCCGTGCCCACGTCGCCCCAGTATGGCGGCGGATGGTACACCGCGGAGTTTTTTAGTGAGTAGGAGTCTCACATAACCACTCGTCCCCCCATCCGAGTGTGTACCCATGACGGGTTTTCTACTCCGCGTTAACAAAAAAAAAAAGAAAAAAAAAAGGGGTCTTCAAGACAACAAAAGGTTGGCAACGCGCTAGGGATACCCTATGGTACCATCTATCATCAGGTGAGCCGTATGCGTGTTCGCCATCTTAGTTACATAAAGAAAATTGAAAATATAAATGTGTAAGTCAGAAGAAAACAGTGTCTTATTTATACCCTTAGACTATATGATCTTTGGTATTAAGGTTTTATTAAAAACCCACTTGATGTTTCTAAATGACAATATACTCGAAAATGGCAATGAGCTAAGCAAGTGTCAGAACACGCGAGTAGTTGCTTGGCGATAGATTTTCAATTTGAGGATATTCCTAATGGATACGACACTAACGTCCTTGTGACCAAATTATAAGCTTTTGTGAATAATTGTGCACACTTCCACGAAGGATAACAACGTACGCGCATTTTCTTAGGTAATTCTTATTAATTTTTTCCGCTAGCTTCGTCATATTTTAGTGTTACAATTTTGTATGTGAATGTCGTCGACTGCAGCACAATTTTTTTTTTAACTAAACTAAACTATTACTAATCACATAATACGTGAAGCTTGAGCTTTCGGTACCTTTTTAAGCGTATTGCGTGCACGGAAGACTGTGAGATTTGGCACGGTTAAAGTTTATATGGAGAAGGAGTGCAGAAAGCTAAAATTTATCTATAATATCTGTTATGAAGATATTAAATAAAATAAATTAATACTGCGAATCCTATACCGACCAGTGCCATTGAACTTAGACCCCCAAAATATTGACATTGTCACTCAACGAAAAGTGACAGCAAGTGATGTAGATAATACTCATTGTTTAGGTTCATGAATACTGCAAATGTCAAACAGAAAATAGTCTATGATCAAAAAGTCGCTGGTCGAATTTCGACATTAAGGCGATAGCTAGTTACCATTAATAGAGCATAAAGCCAAACTCCATATAACCAATAACATTTTGTCCGAGCTGGGAATCGAACCTAAGATCTCGAGCATAGCAGTAGCGCTTAGGACAACTAAACTAATGAGGTCAATATTCATATACCATAAAAATGTGTGTGTACATATGTATTATCAATACAATACAATTGAGTTATAGTAAACTGATGTCTCGTTGTGATCAGTTGTGTGTGCGCATCTCACGATAACATATCGCTTCCGGTTCGAGGCTGTGATATCCGGCCAACAAACCCGCCATTTTGATTCATTCGCTGTTTACATTGTACGCAGATCATAGTAAAATAAAATATTGAAACCGTAAGTTATTCACTATCATATGAATTTATATAATATTTAGTTTTTTTATATAAATATTGTTCTATTGTTATTTTAGTGTCATTTTATGTGCGTACTAAGGAAGTCGTAGTCATCGAACAAAGCGAGGAAAATCATAATGTTAAATTCCAATTACAAACCAAACAGTTTATGAAGTATTTTTTAAAGGTATTTGGTGTTTTTTTTTTAATAAAACATATATCCTTTTTTTAATTTACTTTTATGAAATAAATGTGTCCGAAGGTTCAGAGTGTGGTTTAATAAATAAATATTAAAAGTGTAGGGACAGTTTACGTAAGGTATGTATTAAGTTTTAATTAAGTAATGGTGGATCTTTTCAATATAACTACAACAACAACAATTACAACAGTGGTATAACTAATTACTAGGATGGGAACAGTCTCGGCAAACGTAATTTTTACGCGAAGACCGACCTAAGGACGGACAGACATTTTTTTGTATGAATCATTCTATTAGTCAGTTCATTGATGACTGCGGTCAACTGTTGCTGGAATTGTTTTGTTTGTTTTCATTTAATGCGCGTATGAAATATTTCAATACTGTAGTAGTTAAGTTACCGACTTCATCATAAAATGCACGGTTTCATATATATACATACGTCACGCCTCTCTCTTAGCGGGGTAGGCAGAGACCACGTCTTGTTACGATCCTGGCATACATCTTTCGCTTCTTCAACATTCATTAATCTTTTCATGCACGCTCGACGGTTTAGAGTACTCTTGATCTGACCTTTATTCAGACCGTCCCCGATTAATATACATATATGCGTTTATTAAAATCAAATGGTTTGAAAATAATGTGTAAATAGTTTGAAAAATTTTTAGTTATTATAAAGCTGAAGAGTTTGTTTGGTTGAACGCTCTAACCTCGAGAACTACTGGTTCTAATGGAAAATTTTTATTAGCATTGGATAGTCCATTTATTATTATAGGCTTATAGGCTATATAAAATTACGGTACGACCAATCGGAGCGGAGTATCAATGGAAAAAGTTGCAAAAACGGGGGAAATTTATTCCTTTTGAGAGTTTCCATTATGTGACTCAGACGAAGTTGCGCGAGTCAGCTAGTAACAAATAAAATCCAAGCGATTTTTACTTGAAGTAGAAGTGTTTAGTGTTTTAAAAGCTTTACAAATATGATGTAGTTATGAACCAAAATTATTATTCACTAGTCTAAATATTTAGAAGTGAACGCCGTCGCTCAGTATCATAACTGCACGGTCATGGCTTTGTAACAAGACGTTGCCACTTCCGGCGAATCGCATTTATTTATTTTATAAATTTTAAGGTCGTAGACACATTAAGCCCACTTAGACACATTCAATTACTGGTTGATTTTGTGTGCGGAAATTCACAAAGTTCGAAGGCATTACGTGTTATTTCTGTGGTGACCTAGGAGCACAAGTTCAACCTGTTTATACCATTTCCATTTCATTATTTTCTCGATGACAGCTCTTGTGAAAACTTGAACGAGCGTCTTTTTTACATTATGTATGCATTATTTTAGAAAAATATGACGTTTACACACGTACAAGGTTATACCAGAGTCGGAGAAACTAATAGGGATGGAGCTATATCGATAAGCGTAACACGATAACAGACCCGATATTTTTTTACAAAATGTAAGAAACTAAACTACTGCCGGATACTTTTGTACAAATTTATTAACTAATTTTATATTTCATTATAAGATGTTACACGTATTAATTCTTGATTGATAATGCCAACTTCTTCAAAATTTTCGAAGCTGTTGTAGAATAAGTAGGTATAGGTTGATGTACTCGACAATAAAACGAAATAATTATAACGACAGGTAATCTTTATTTATTTATTTTAATCAAAATCTCTTGAATCGACATCGACATCGACATATGCGATCGATATCATTACTTATTTGGTCACAACTCTACAACTATCAAATTAGAACTGGCATCGAGAAAATAAAGAAATGGAAATAGTATAACATTATTTTTCGGGTCTGCTGGTCGGTTAATATTTCAATAAGGTGTCTTTGGGTGTAAATTATTTACGAAACATTTCTCTGACATAACACAGAAATAATGATATAGGTAATCACTTTTTGCCTTGGGACACGGTAATTGTGTGATGGGTCCAAATAGATCGCGTCTATAATAATACTCTAGGTGTAAATAGGGTTGCCAACCCTACTATATAATATAGTATATCCTACTATATTCGGCGGCCGAGTACTATAATTCTAAAACAAAATATATAGTAGGCGAAACTACTATATTTTTATTACATCAAATAATCGGGTAAGATTATTTGACAGGCCTCGTAGCGCGGTGGTAGTAAACGCTACTACTGAACCGAGAAGTCGCGGGTTCGATCCCCGCCCATGACTGACTTTGTGTGATGAGCATAAATGTCAGTTGTGTGTGTCTGGGTGTTAAATATATATTTAAGTATGTATATCAACTGTTTAGTCACCATATTACATACAAGCTTTGCTTAATTTGGAATTAAATGGCCGTGTATGAAATTGTGTCCTCATATATTTATCCAAAAATGTTTATGTACAAGAAAATTTTTAACAAAGAAGAAAACCAACTTCAGTGAGTTTGAAGAGTTCCCCGGTGTATCTTGGAAGTTCAAAGTCCAATGCCAGTGAAATTAAAAGGCGATCCACCCTTGAGGTATCTTCTATCCAATAAAAAAGAATGATCCAAATCGGTTCATAAAAAAAGAAGTTATGGCTGAACATCCATAAAAAATAGATATATACAACCGAATTTAGTAATCTCCCGTCTTTTGTTGAAGTCGAACGCGTTTCGTTGAACGCAGTCCGCAGCCTTTATCTCTTTCTGATCGAGATTTGGTAAGTATGTCCAATTTAGCAGTGAAAAGTATTCCTCTAATTTTTTTTTCTTACTTTTACTTTTATTTTTTTACTTTTTGCCATCTACTATATTTTTCGGGTAATAGCCTCGAACAGCCGATGAATATCCTGTACTGAAGTGAGGTGGTAGAGATCTGTGGCGACTGGGTCACGATCACCATGCACATGATAATAGCCTCTATATTTGTTTGTAACGTTTCTAGATCAGCCAGTGTGAGATTGCTGACTAAAATGACAACGGTGACCGACAATAGATATATCGGTGATCACCATCGTTTTGTGGATTGTACTGTGGTTGCCATCAGGTGCAATGCCGTCTCTTTACCATGATACCGACTGTAACAATTTTAAGGAAGTTTAAAAAAAGATAAATGTTTCTTTTTCATCCTTATAAATTTAGAGCTGTGGCCACAATCTCATCTGACCTGGAAGACTGGCTCTCAAGTGCAGCCTCCGGAACACACCTATTGGTGCATTGCGATAGATTTTGAACTTGAGGGGGCATTAGAGAAAGTCCTTCCACCATGCCATGCTTTCATCATGATGATTTCCTTCCGAAAGTGAGGCTTATTGCAGGGATTCGAACTCAGGATGATCGACGCGTTGTCCGTACACGCTGCCGACTGAGCCATAATTGCTTGCCAATGTAAATAAGAAGGAACATTTATATTGACTTGTAACAGCCGAAACCGAGCCAGTCACTTTGGCATTCTGAGTGCCTTAAGCGTTCGCCCCTGTGTCACGATGAAGCTGTAAAAACCTTCTGAGGTTCCAAGGCCCTTATGGCTAACAGTATTTACAGCCAGTAAAAAAAAATTGCCGGAATATTATAATTCACGCACTTTCATATTTGGATTTACTGGACCTTACGAAGCCCTTGGTAGCACTATAAATCATTCAATTTATACAATATTGTAAATAATATCACCACCGTGAATATAAAATATCCCAGCTTAGTACTTCTACATGTATTTTAACCAGTAACCGAACCAGGCGCGCCCCTATGTTTTTCTAAGTAAGAAAACCATTTCAACTAATCCATAAAAAAGCTTATTTAACGGCGTAAAATGAGTTATATTACATTTCACTGATGTGTTTAGTACTTTTACTGGCCTCGTACGTTCCAGCTCGCAGCCACCATATTGTGTTTTTATCTCACTCTAACACGCATAGATTAAGGAATAGATTATAAAAAAGTTAAGAATAAACATAAAACTGTCTATTTACGTAATTTCACATATAGTGTAGTAATTAAACGTGTTCAACGTTCGCATCCCGGGGTAGGTGTATTTGTTTTGAAGTGGCTACGCACTAGGGCTACCATATATTATTTGAAAAAAATTTTTGGGGTAAATTGCTAAGTAATCTATATTTATAATAAAAAAGTAAAGAGTCGAAATCTGTACATTTAAGATATTAGAGATAAAATACTATCTACGGGAGTGTTTAGAATAATGGACAGAACTCATTTCGATAGTTTTTGGAATTTTATGTCAGTCTGTATGATTGAAGGCCAATCACGCAAAAACTACTAGACCAAATTTAATGAAATTTAGTATGATTGTAGTTTATAGTCTGAAAGTACATTTAGGATGTATTTTTACATGTATAGAAATTTGTATGGTTTATAAATTGCGCTTAGGTTACGTACATATAAAAACGGATGTTAGTGTATGTAACTTCTGTAATATATTTAAATAAAGTAACAGATACCAAGTTAATCCAAATTATTTTACCTTTATATATGTTTTTTTTTTCAAACATATTCTACTAAATAATGTTTTTCTTACTGCTATATCTAACATTCACATAATGAGATCAGGTTTACGATAAAAGTATTTCGTACTACTCTATAAATTCGAATATATTACGAGCGACAACCCTATATCACAGATTGTTTATATTACTGTGAACTCCTTGTAACACTTCATTTGTATTCAGTTTGGTCTGTTCGTTGTTGTCTATGGTTTGTTTATGGGTTTGAATACGTGAATCGGGCTGAGTAAAAACAACCCCTTTATTGATTCACATAGAAAAAGTTGAACAGAATTAATTATAATATATTAATTTTGCTTACTTATAATCGGTACTGTGTTGTTCATAAAAATTACAAAAGATAGTCTTTGGTCTTTGTAATGTTTATATTGTTCGCAGACTAAAAGTCAATAAAGTGATATGTTGCATCTGTTTGGTTAATTTATGAGAGTTGAAACACCCTCTGCTGCCATCTTTTTGCATTGCAGTGAACTTACTTATGACGACGTAGTACATCTTTCTTTTCTTTAGTATACAGGAAAAATACTTTCACTTACATAACTCATAGTCATACAAAGGGTTACACTAACTCATATGTATATAACTAACTACACAACTTGAAATACAATAACACGCAGACATACACCTAGATTTTTTTTTACACAATTATTTTTTTAGTTTTATATTTCATTATGATTACATATTGTTTTGAAAAACCGAACAAAATTCCAGAGGTGGGCGATAACAGCTACAACACAGTTTATAACTAAAGTGGTTTCTAACGTTTCATTCTTTTGTTTTATGTATAATATGTTAATGTAAGCAAATAAATAAATTATTTCAAGGATCATATCTTATCAAAGAGTAATTATTTTGTACGTGGAGTCGTATTTCAAGCACATAAATCACCTAGGATCTTAATATGTTATAGTCTTCCGTGCCGCCAATTTCAATTCTTTCGAGTTTTGCTTTATGAACTTGATACCCGGTCCTTGCTCTAGGCTTAGTGATCTTGAGCCATATAGTTACTTTATTTTAGGTTAGATTGAGGCCAAAGCTAAATCTATAAAGAATAAAAGGAACGATTTAAAAAATCCGACCAAACTAGTCGCTAAATTTATAGCTTGCATTTGGGGCTGGATGATTGATAATGCAATTGGCTTATAATAAACAATTTATTCAATAAGGATCAATCCAACACTATGCTGACCTCGAGTGTCACTAACCGATTGAAGTTTATTGGATAATGCGCTCCCGGTTTGTGCGAGCGACATGCGCCCGCGCAGATTGATCGATTGCCGGATGTAACCAATATTGTGTAGGGTGCGAAATTGCATGTACTGACTCTTGTGTAATAGATTGCTATGTAACTAAGTAGGTACTTAAATATAACGTACGCCCGATCCTGTGAAAAGGGGTCCTTGTACCCAATATTTGCGCGATACTCTGACTCAACATTCACTTGTACAACAAATATCTTGTCATCTGTACACTCACACAATAGGGATCTTAGATTCTGTAAGGGAATCTATTATTTGTTACATTAACTAATATAAACGCATATTTTACATAATATTTATAGTTAGATAGATAGGTTAGATTTTTACAAATATCGGAGAATCGTGACAATATGATTATAGAATTCGTACTAATGTCTTAGTATTCGTACTAATGACTTTACTATTGACCCGGTATTGGCTACAGGTATGTTCTGTAACCCCACGAACTTTATTAGCAGGCAACGACCGGCTTGGAGGCATTTTTGCTTTGCTGTGAGATAATGTAGCCGCTTACCAGCGGCGAGCCATATGCTTGTTCGCCACCTTAAATGTACCTATAACAAAATTACTTTCATAAGTCACCTCTATGGCTAAAATTGTGGCATAGTTATGCACAAAGTAAATATTCAAATTTTTTAGTTGTATCACTTTGCTATGTGGTCTTTGTTTTAGGAAGTTTCAGGGCAATATCGTGTTGACAGATTGGCTGTATTATCTTATCAACACATGCGTCTAAATATTAGTTAGTAACAGAGTTTGATGCGTTGTTATCAACGCGTGAAATAGGTTATGCGAAAAGGTTATACGTAATTTGATAACACTATTATTAAAATCATTACATATGAAATGCTTTGTCCTGAATGAGTGACGGATCAACGCACAGCCTAAACCACTGATCGTAGAGACCTGAAACTTGGAGGGTGTGTTCTTTGTATGACGTAGGCATCCTATAAGAAAGAAATTTCTGAAATTGTACCTCTTAAGGGGTGAAAAAGAGGGGCAAAGTTTGTATGGGACAACGTGATTCCTTGATCCAATCTACTTCAAAATTTGCATAAATATTTTTTAACAGAATTGATGGAAGACGTGTTTCGTATTTTAATGAAGTTCGTCCCCTGACGGGGTTAAAAATGAGTAGAAAGTTATTTTGGCGGTGATTTGCTTCGAAGTTGATATCAATACTCCTTAGTGCTTATGATTTAAATTACATTTTATTTTGACACATGTTTGAAAACTCAATCCGATTTTATTCAAAAAGGTTGAACTCACTTACTTAGAAACATAAGCAAATACTCTTTAAAATTAGAATATCTCGAAAGTCACCGTACTATATTAGTACCTCATTTGAAGGTTTCTAAAAGCTTAAAGAGTTTATTCACTTTTAGGACACGGCCTCATAGGGACGTTGAGTTCGAAATTTGAAATGGTAAGGACTAGAATATTTGGGTTATAAATTACACGAATCATTCCAAGCACGATGAATAACTCAATAGATATCTTTTCTCAGTCAATCGGTTCATACAAGCACTCCTTGTTTAATAATTAAAATATAATTTAATATTAATTTTAATGTGTAATGTTTCATAACATAGTAGTTATCCTTATTATTTATGTGTTTAAATGTCAGGCATGGCCTATTATCTGAGCGATTGCATTGTTTTTATTATGTGGAAATGATAACATGTAATTTTTCCTTTTTTGTAATTGCTCTGTTGGCATGCTAAATATATAAAATAAATAAATAAATAAATATAAAAAAAAACATGTAAAATGTATACTAATATTAATAATATAATAAAGCGGAAAAGTTTTTTGTTTAAACACGCTAATCTCTGGAACTACCAGTCGGATTTGGAAAATTATTTTTTTATATGATAGCCAGACTCACGAGGAATAGTTATATAGCTTCTATATAGCAGTTTCTAGCTAGCCTTAAATATTACATTGGCCATTAGTATATATAAAAAAGTCAGCGATAGCATATATCTACCACTTATACATGAGCCACAATAACGTATTTTGCAATTTTTTTTTGTTGAAGATTAAAAATTAATTTATAAGCATTATTTTTAAGCATGGCATATTAATCCTTACGAACAAAGGTTATTTCATCATAAATACAATTTATATTTGAGATAAACTTCGTCTTTTACAGCATGTTATTTGAACGCTTAGTTTGAGAGACAATACAAAATTAAAATAATTCAACACTCGGCTCGGGTCTATGTCTATAGTAGTTAGCGGCGCGAACGAGCCGCGCAATGTCGCGATGTAACCATCTGGCCGACCGATAAAAATATTGTCTTTATTGAAATATTATAAATCATCAATTCTAAATTATATGCGGGTGAAACCGCAGGGCACAGCTAGTATTTCTATATAATAATATTTAACTCATCCAAATAGTCGAATAGGTCGAATAGTTTATATCAGCGCGGCGCGGCGGAATATAGATTCAACGTCCCGACATGTTTAAACGAAAGGAATACAGACATGGGCCTGGGTAAAAAAAGAGATGTAAAAATATGAAAACGGTCTAAATTAATAGCTAATGCATTATAAAACAGTCACTGAATAAAAAGCGGATTTTTTGCAATTTATAAGCAGACATTTAGGATATTTCGTAAAAGCGAAGTCGTGTAATAAACTTTTTTTAAAGTGTGATTAATATTATAAAAGGGTTATGTTTATTATCTTTTAAAGATATAGTTTACTTATTTTGTTGATTGTAAGTTTTAATGATATTGTAAGATTTTAAAAACAAAAATATATTCAATTTTATAAATCATATTTCAATTAATTACATTCTGGGCCCAGAAATACCCGTCTCCTTTACTCATTTAAATTGGTAACACTATCGGTTAACGTTCTAGAAAATCATAAGAAATTCTCTTGTAAAATACCACTGTATGTGGGAAAAATATAGAACTAGATTTCTCACTGTTTGAATTTGCCTTACGTCGTGGGTTGGCGTGGTGGTTAAACCCGCATCTTCTTTTAGGAAGGGAGGCCTTTGCCCGGCAATGGGACACTTACAAGCTGGTATTGTTATTATATACTAGCTGTGCCCGCGGCTGCGCTCGCGTTGTCTACAGAATGCCGTCGATCGGGCACACCATGCTAACCCGCTCCCGGTTATTTTTAAGACGAAAATGTTTATTATGGGTGATCCTTAGAAGATTGACATAATAAAATGTTCATGCTAACTTTTCTGTAGGTGTTTAAAAGATTTACAATTATGTAGTACATTAATTTGATATAATATCTCTTATGGTTTACTCAGTAACGTGAGCCGAAAAGTAACCTAAGTTACTCCTTATAACAACAGCTATCTGCCAGAGAAAGTCCCATCAAAATGTGTCCAACCGTTTTAGACATTACCCGGAACAAACAAACAAACAGACAGACAAATATGACAAAAATTAAAAATAGGGGTTTTTCTGGTTATAATTATCGTATAAAGTAAACTTTCATTAAGCATTTTGTAAAATGCTGTTATTTTGACATTACAAACAGACACTTCAATTTGACTAATTGTATACATAAATTTATAGATAATAATATCTAACTCGTGGTAGCAAAATAGTCCGATGTTCGAGTCTCGTAATGCACCTAAGTGTTTTACTGAGTAAGTAATTTAGTTTAATTATTTTAGTAACACTATAGGCTTACGGTGAAAGAAAACATGGCGAAGAAACGTAAACACTTGAGAAAGAAAGAAAAAAAAATACTTCAATGATTTTGAAGAGTTCCCTTGTGTATCTTCGAAGTTCAAAGTCCAATACCAATGAAATGAAAAGGTGGTGGTCCACCCTTGAGGTATCCCTTATCCAACAAAAAAAGGAAGTTACGGCATAACAATAAAACATCCAATAAAAAAATATGTACTATATACATTCGAATTTAAGTAACCTTCCGTCTTTTGTCGACGTCCGTTAAAAATACAATACAAAAAATTAATTCACGTGAAACCACGAGAATAGGAGGACAGTTTTGCATATATCTATGAACATTAATCTAGTTGATTTGATGTACAAAGTAATTGCGTTGAAACCGGAGATGCGTTCTGTTTAATATCATAAAACCAAGTTTGCGCATGACGAAAAGATATTATGAAATTTACGCAATTTGTTTGGGTACACGATAGAATCGTATATCATTTGTTACTTTTTGTGGAAACCCACATCAAGAGGCAATAATTATTTAACATTAAGAAGTAAGCTTTGAGCTGATACAAAGAGTATTTGAATAGTTCAATAATAAATACTATACAAAAAGACAAATGCGTTTAACAAAATAGAGAAAGATGGCGACTATAAAGTTTCCACAGGTAATGAAGATATAAATAGGAAAAAAAAACATTAAAATACAAACCGCCTGTTTGTAAAAATGGACAATACGACATTTAATATCTATTAAACCTTCCCAAAAGTCCCAAAAGTAAAGAATCTAGAAATCGGTCATGTAGTTTCTGAGAAAATCACAAACATTGTATTATACGAACATACTGGGGAAACAGAACCAAAAGGAGGAAGTAAAAGAGAAGTTTTCGTTAGCATTAATAAAAATAAACTGTGAAAACGAAGGAGTTATTAGGTGTTAGTGGTAAATTGGGACAAAAAAAACACGGAGAACCTTCCCTTTTGAATTCAGTTGGAAAATTAAAATAACTGGTGGAGTGAACAATACAATTTTAGAATAGATAAAATTAATTGAGTGATTCAGAAAAGTCTCTACTTAGAGGCACTGGTAATTATGGTAAGAAAGTAACTAGTAAGCATGCTGTCCACCTGATGTTAATTGGTCATTGTAACCAGAACTATAGTCCATGATTTTCTGATGAAAACCTAAGGATTGAGTTTCAATGAGTCCTGTAACAATGTGTTTTGCCGAAGCTATCATAAATACAGTGGAACTGCTTGCTCGTTCTGATTAGGAGATGTCTAATCATATTATTTTAAACTTAACCAATTTATCAGGTAGTGTTTGAACCATGGTTAAGTTAGTCTATTTGTTATGTTTCATTACGAAATACCGTTTGATGGTTCGCGCCAGGCCCGCCGGCCGTGGCGGCGTGGCTGCGGCACGGCGCGTTTCATTTAATTTGACACGGACGACCTCTAGCGGCTTCCGGTAGCGTCGTCTATCATTCATATTGATAAATTACTTTATTTCGGAGAAATGTTATCAGTTATTGTTTTAACTTTCTAGAAATATTAGATAGAGATGTTATGTTACATTAATTATGCATCACCACCGAAGTCTAAATGAAAGCATTCTAAAACCAAATAGTGTTGTTTCAGTTAAACATGTACGATTGACCACGTGACGGAACAAAACAGATAAAGTAAGTTGTACAAAAAATTTCAATAAAATTTGTTAATTTGATGTACTTCTTTAACTAAACTAAAATAAGTGATTGTTGCGAACGTCTAATCTAAATTTAGTTTATTACTAGTTTTGCCCGCGGCTCCGCTCGCGTGGACGACAGATACAATAGACGTACTGCTTACAAAAATCAAAGTTTCTTAAAACTTAATGAAGATATCGTCATATTTTTTTCAGATATGGACCAAGTATCTAAAGAGAGTAAAAGTAAAAAGAAATTCACCATAATCTATGTAGCAAGTAGTTTTTGCATGATGCGCGCACAGCGGCGAACCTCTCATATTGTTTATATTGCTGAGATTTACATTAAACTTTGTAGAAATGTGGAATGTGGATAAACATTTGTATTGATTCCCGAAAACTCGATTGTATATTAATGTATATTTCCAACCTTTATCAATGATTTTAAATTTTCATCCTATAATTAGGTTTCAAGCAACACTAAATGACAGAATCAGTATTTGCTGTGTTTGCAATTGGTGTTCAATTCTCGTCTTTATTGTCTGTCATAATCGGACGTCAATTTGAATTCACACGTCCGCCTCTTTTGTGAATAGATTCGTTAGTCGATTACATTCGATTATTAGTTAATATACGAACATCTTCGGCTGACATTCTCGACTTTAAAAGATTATACTATATGGAAAAGTATTTTAAACGTCGTGGGTCTTAATTTAAATGTCACGCTGTATTAAAAAAAACACAGACGCACGATAAATTAGTGCCGGCCATCCGTCAGAAAGTAGATTCTCGAATTAAAATCGGAAAGTAACCCGATATTCCCACGCGCGTTGACAGACAACCTAATTGATATCGTGTTCCGTACTCGTCCGAGTTGAGTGTTCTATTTGTAATACACTTTCCTATGTTCAATAATGATGTACCGTGCTCTGATTTGATTTTAAATAAACTAAAAAGGATTTTTGAAGTGAAAATTTCTTTAGTATTCTTGTGATTTGAAACTCGATGAAACTTAAAAGGAACAACAATAAAAAGAGACAAACACCTATAGGATTTATGCTGTAAGAGAATGAGATAGAATACAATACAGTGTTTCCTATTAAGTCGGTCTCCTTTTTGTACGTGTGTGTGTGTGTGTGTCTGCGTATTACAAATCCTTGGGGAAAAGCGTCATAGTCAGCGTGGTGTTATTGTTCACGTGTATCGTTCCTGTAAATATTTTTATGTTTTCTGTAGGTCTTACTTCTACCCCGTGTGAACTGCATACATGTTTTTTAAAATGAATAATTTAATTTAATCGTATATGTTTTATTGAAATAAAATATTAAAACGAACGTCGATTTTCTTACTTTTTCAATAAAATAATTATAAATTACTTACTTAATTACATTTTTAATTTGTAAGCATTACCAAAATATTTTTTCCACCGGCCAGCTAGAGCGGCCAATGTCGTTTAGTCGATTTTTAAAGATCGTTTCAGTAAATCTCCCGTCATTTATAATCGGACGTTCCGTAAACAATAACATAAGGTGCATTAGCGTCCATCGATGATTAATCGTCGTACGTCAGTCCATTGAAGATCTCGGTTTGTTTATGAATGAGATAAAGATGAGATTACAACGTAGTAACGTGGCGCCCACGCGCGAAGCTTTCCAAACATAACTGTCGTTGTAACATTTGTAAGGAAAGTTTTTGACAACGAATTTTTTTTCTTCAATAATTATATCTAATGACTATTTGATGATATTTACCAGTTATTTTAGTAACAGACAACTTCGTTGACTTTATTTTGTATTAAGGTTTAAGGGTTTGTTTTTAGTGTTCCGAGTCTCAAAAGGAAAAAGGAACCCTTAAAAGATCACTTCGTTGTCCGTCTGTCTGTCTGTCAAGACCCGTTTTCTCAGGAGTGCGTGGAGGTATCAAGTTGAAATTAACATCAAAAATTCAAGTCTGCAATCCCTTGAAGCTGTGAAAATCCAATTTCTAAGTCAATGCAATCAAAAGTTTCAGCTGTTTATGTCGCATTTTTGAACGATTTAAAAGGGTATAAAAACCTATAGGGTACTTCCAGTTGACCTAGAATCATATAAAGGATGTCTCAGAATGTTTTTCGTTTTTAGATGTTAAATAAAAATCATAATATCTTTTAATTCTCGTTTTATTTAATGTTAATTTAAAGAGCAATTCTTGAAGTTTATTTATGAAAAACAACTGTTTGCAAATGCGCACCATTCATTTGTTCAAACTCATTTAACCTGGAGCTAAAACTTTCAATAACTCGCTAGAGCATCGCTTTTGGAATAGAGTTGATTTCTTAAGTTATTCTTTACTTCAAAACATTCAGGTTGGGTGGCAATGGATTGTAAACTTTGCTTTTTAGGTAGCCCCATAGGAAGAAATTAGCAAGCGTTGAATCAGAGCTCCTCGGTTGCCAATTGATGTCTCCTCGGCGACTTATCACTCTTCCAGGGAATAAATCGTGAAGACCAGCTAATGAGTCATTTGTAACATGAGAAGTGGCTCCATCTTGCTGGAAAAAGGTGTTGCTGTTGTGGCCCTTCTGGTTTTGCATCTCTGTAGTCAAAAAAGTCCGGATCATATGGCAATATCGGTCAGAATTAACGATCTGAGTTCGACCTCGGTCATAGTTTATTTAACATCTAAAAACGAAAAACATTCTGAGACAATCTTTACTTTGTTTAGAAGCACTCTTATTTGGTACAACTAAAGGAAAAAAAATCGAAAACTGTAAATTTGCATTTACATCATTTAAAAAAATATGTTAAGTATGTATACTAGGCAACGTAGGAATATAAGAATACTTTGTCTTCTTTTCTCCGTACTTAATAATCCCAAATCCCCTAAATATTTAAAAAAACTTTTTCAATCTCTCGCGGATACGCATAATAGACAGCTGAGGTCTTCTGAATCTTTAATTCTCAGTATACCAAGTCATCATACTAATTTCCGCGACCAATCCTTCGCCGTTACAGCAGCACGACTGTGGAATTCGCTTCCTATCAATATCCAACTGGCCAACTCTCGAAATTCCTTCAAGTATTCGCTACGTAGGTTTTACTTGGAGCAATTGAATACTTCTTAATAATATATAATCTTAATAATCGTTATAATCTTTTTTTTTACTTAACATTATGCACACCTTGCATATACCTTTCCCTTGCTCCCTTGGAAGACTGGCAGAGAATGCTTTTTAGCATTAAGTCCTCCATTTGTACTTTTTTTTTTGTGCAATAAAGAATATAATTAATTAATTATTTGAAATCTTAAATTATAAATCAGCACCATCTGCTGATTGTAAGTAGTATCACTAAGTAACTATCAATGACAATTATTATAATTTGACACAAAGTAACAAATTATTGTTTTGCAAATACATTAAAGAACGCATATTCAACGTGACGATTACTTCGAACGTCGATTCTCCCGAAATTTGGCCCCTTTTATGATTTTGTTTGGATATCATTATAATGAAAAACTGCACGACGCGACGCCATCTTTTTGTGACTAGTTTATATTTATATAGCCTTATCAATGTACACTTGTAAATATAAAAAGAAATTCTTCTCTGTATTTTCTGGTATGATTTTTTTAAATAATTTAATTTTTAATTGGTATAACTGATTGAATCGTAAAGCGGCTAAATCCCAAAAATCCCGAACACTTTGGTAACAAACATTTGAACATTTATGAAGTTTTAATGGAATTTCCATATTTAGTCTCGACCTTCATACGATCGTCCAAAGACGCGTTTTGTGATCAGCTTGTGTACATCAAATTTATTAATCAGCATCATAGTGGCGAGCTCATTCGATCATTTGTCGGTATCATTTTACGGTCAGGTGAAGTGATATTGCTGTGCAGGTATAAAAAATCCTTTCACAAAATTATTACAAAATAAAACAAATACGTATACGTAAATGATACAGTTACGAGTATCTTTCCTTGCCCGTCTGAACGTAATAACTACTTGAAGCATCATAAACACTATTGTATAATTATGATAATTATTACATTACGCGGTACGCGGTCCATGCACGGGCATCGAACCCGTTTCCGGTAAGTGCCAGCGGTAGGTTACCAATGAAGTAACAGAAAAAAAAAACCTTCTCTATTATATCCTTGTTAATTTTATAAGTTATATATGGCGTTTCTCATTATCAGCGCTTCCGCTGTTTTTTTTTATAACTTGGAGTTACAGATTCTCTCCCGAATTGTGGGATGACGTGAATATGGTAACACCATTACGTAATGAAGAGCTAATAAATGTTATGAAAGTGCAATTACATAATGATAGTTCCCGAGTCCATCGATGTGGGTTCAAATCCTAATGATGATCCTTTCTATGAAGGAAAACAATAGTACCTACTAATCTGGTGGTTATTTATTGTCTGCCGAGCCGGACACTTATTTCGGTTTAGCGCCCATCCCGCGATAAGTAACTATGTTACAAAAGTCTTGATTAAATAATTCATTAATAGCTTCCTACATGTTCCTGATTAATATAATCTATACTAATATTATAAAGTGGAAAAGTATTTTTGTTTGTTTTTTTTTTTAAAAACGCTAATCTCTGGAACTTGCATTCGGATTCTCTAATAAATCTTCTATACGATTAATAAAATTGAAGTGTTTGTTTGTAATGTCAAAATAACAGCTTTTCACTAAATGCATATGAAAGTATATACATATACGATACCTATAACAAAACACCCATTTTTAAAATTCTTGTCTGTCTGTCTGTCTGTTTGTTCCAGGTAATCTCCGAAACGGTTAGACCGATTTTAACGGGACTTTCACTGGTAGATAGCTGAATTTATAGGGAGTAACTTAGGCTACTTTTATTTTCGAAAAATAATTAGAGTTCCACACACATATAAAGAAAAAAAAAACTAGTCATGGCGAATCAATTCTTGCGCTTAAATGGCTTACGCTGAGTAAACTATAAGAGATATAGCAAATTAATGTACCAAACAATTGTAGACATTAAAAATACCTACAAAAAAATCTGGGAGAGTATACGTCTATCTTCTAAGGAACATCCACAATAAGCATTTTTGTCTTTAAAATAGACGGGTGCGGGGGAGCAAGATTCGCGCTGGCATTCTGTAGTCCATGTGAGCGAAGCCACGGGCACAGCTAGTATATATATATAAAGAGACAAAATTATGGTATTTTAGAAATACCAAGGGTTAGTATTTTTGTAGAACATTGTATGTATTAACATATCACTACTCATTACGCCAGTGCATGCGGATAAACCTGTTCGGGAGCACTGTCTTCCAACTTACGTAATAAAAATACTATGAAAGGCTAGCTGAGTGGTGTAGCTTAATTCTAAATAGCTTATAATATTTCTCGTGAATCTGTCTATCATATACAAAAATAATTTTGGAATCCGACTGGTAGTTACAGAGATTAGGACGAAAACAAAAAAACTAACAAGAAAACACTTCAGTTTTATTTTTTAAAGCTCGCCTGATTAACTAACCAATTGAGTCTGCCACCAAGCACCTATAGACTTGTTCTACTTGAGAGCCAGTTCCCCTCCTCTTTGCTTAGCTTTATTACCTTGAATCATCAGGTTGTATTGCCTTAGCATTCAATTAGCCTCCAGGGATTCTATACAGCATTTGCTACGTAGGTTCTACTTGGAGCAGTTAAATATCTACTAGACTTTGACTAAACATGCTCACTCTGGATACACATTTTTCAAGCATGAATTCTTTCAATTGTTCACTTACTTATGTGCATTAAAGAATTAATTAAATAAACAAATGAGTCGTCTCCAAAAATAAGCGTTTTGGAACAATAATCGCCGGTGTTGCAACTCTGCTTTATCTTTACTTACCACGAAAAGAGCACCTTGACATTATTTTTTTACCGCAAAACCAAAGCTTAGTAGTAGTATCATTAGTAGTAGTAGTAGTATTCATTTAGTACCTAATAATTGGTATATTAAATCAAGAATTGAAAATTATACCTTGTAGTATCTTGTCAATGGACTTTCGTTTGACGGATGACCTTAATCGCATTAAAGAAAGTGATCGTGAAGATAATATTACAAAGAATGAAAGGAAAAAATGGTAGTTTATACGTTTATAATTCAATATTAATAACTTAAATACACACCAGCACACCAGTTGTAAAGTCTTGCGATTTGGTTGCCTTGTCATTTTTGGATGTCAATCGAGGTCAAGAGGTTTAACGAATCTATATGCTATTGTCAGTTTCTCTACAAATATAACTACTTAACATGTATTGAATTTAAAATGTTTTGGTTGTATAATTTTAGAGTCTAGATCACAAATTTAATAGCTCCTTGGTATTTCCGTTTCAGTCTTATATGGTAATTAATCGTCATTGAAAACCCGAAAGTTATTTATACGGGTCAGCGGCTCTACATTTGTTATTATCTCAAGTAATATTGATTACTTGTAATTTATTTACATATAATATGTAGTAGTATAAATTTATACGTATTTATTACAGGTTATAAAAAATCGAATTAATTAGTAAATTAAGTATAAAATCGTGCAAATTTTTTAATACAAATATACAAGTTTACTACGGAACACTTGAAATAATCAATCGATAGATTTTCAAGTATTTTGTTTACATTCCCACGTCAGCACGTGATAACTAACTGTACACAAACTAACGACAATCTACTACGTAACAAAGAATGAATTAAATCTTCAACCCTATTTTGAAGGTTACAAGGAATAGGTTGCAACGTAAACAGGGTAATGTAAAATTTGTTTTATCATATGTAACGCCTGTTGTCAATCAGCCAACACTCACTTACCGAACAATTTTAAAACTGAAAACGTCAAAAAAACTAGTAAGCAAATAATAAAAAAAGACTTTAAAACATTTTTCAAACTCTCGACGTTCACAAATATAGAACACAAAATGACACAGCAAAGTTCTCGCCATAAATTATGTGATGCGCCCGTTTAAAACGTTGGATGCATTTTGAACTTGTCACATTTATGATTATTAAATTTTAACAGATCAAGTATTACGTAAAGTTGTTTCGTTAGTGTTTTACAGCGCTATTAGATACGAAATATAAAACACGGATAGAAAAAACACAAATTTATTTTGTAAATACAAGCTTGACAAAAAAAAAACTATGTTTACTTTTTAGTTGATTCCCAGACGTCGTATTTAAATATTATAGCGTATGTCACTTCCACAATTAAGACGAATCTAACGACACCTCATATGCTAAAATCCATCAAGTCGTTTAGGTCACAGAGCGGGCTCGAAACGCTAGAAAAACATAACCCTCCTTTTTCGCAGTCAGGTTGTCTATCGAAGAATTTTAGTACATATAAAAGTTACTTATTTGAAAATATAAACATATGTATAACTTTTCATCTGTAATATGAGTTTTATTTATTAATAATTTTTCGGTGGGCAAGAATAATAAATTAAAAATATAATTGAACTCTTGTTCAATAACATAGTAAAGGACGTCTATAACTCGTTTGTAGAGGAATCAGGTATAAAAGTGTTCTTGAGAAGGTAATAAGTAATAATAACACAGCCCGCCCACAGGACGTCTCGTAACTTGCAACATATCTCCTACGCATAAACCTTCGTATCGCATTCATTGATTAATTAATAGTTATGTATATATCAGAACGATATTATTTTATATATGCTAAATATGCCTCACGTTAAGTAAGGTGCACTGAGTAATAATAAGTAATCAGTAAAATATTTAGAGGAAACGTGATGGGAAAGACATTTGAAGAATAAATTGTAACAAAAATCTATTGCTGTCACTCCATTAGATAGAGCGTGAGAGAGACAACTTCAGTCTGCATTGAATATACCTATATAATTATACCTACGTAAAATAGACGAAAGTATGATGTCCTATTTCTCAGTTTAAAAAAAAAAAAAATTAGCACTGGGCTGATCCTTACACTTGAAGCGAATCACTATAAATGATTTTTCGCCACTTTTTGTGGCAAGGGACCACATTATTTATACGACTCTTTCCGCTACAAAGCGCGTAAAGACCATTTAGCCAAATTAACCTTTCACGCTCTTTCGTTCAGAATTTTTAAATTTACGCTACAATAAATAAATTGGTTATTATGATTTTTGTAAAGCTATAATAATATATTTTATTCAAAATAAGATCATAGTTTAATTTTTTTTACAATATGAGAACATATTTTTATAAAACAAAACATAAAATATTTACATAATAGTTTGTATGAACTTGAGCAAATAAAGTATAAAAATAAAAGAGCTATGTAAGAAAGCTTTTTTAGTTTTTTTGCTGATCGCCAACAGTAAGTCATTTGGAGTTACACCCTTTTGTTTTTATCGCTACTGCTTAGGCCTTATCCGTTTCTACTTTCAATTCACTTCTGGCGCCTTATGACCGGAAAAATATTTTTTAGTTATTATTAACAAAAAAAAAAAATACACCATAGGTTCCAATCAACAGATTTTGCACTTAGAATTACAAAGGCGTAAAAATAAAAAACTAGCTCTAAGTTACGCCCTTATACTTCTAAGGTGAACGGTCTGTGATTGATTTCCTTACTAAATAATATGATTTATTGATTATTTCATAAGTGTTAATAATATTTAAATTTTAAAAACCTTGATGTGTGGGCTTGAGGTCCGTTCGCCTGTTAAGGTCTTATGAATTTAATAACATTATCGTAACACTAACTAAATGGCTGTTTGATTGATAATTTGAATTTTAGATGAATACGGTACTAATGAAAGCTTTTTAGTTCATGTTAACATTTTTTTAATGATAAGGAAGTAACAAATATGCATAAATCCACCTAATTTTAAGTGGTCAATATCTTTTTACAGTCAGAGTCAAGGAACGCAGATTTACATAGGTACTTGAGGTCAGTCTTAGGTATAAGATGCAATTATGGAGGGTTAAAGGAACCGCAAATTTAACTTGGGTCAGTTAGAACGGCTCATTTAAGGTTCGATCGAAAAAAAAGGAACTACCAAGATAAATATTAAAAAAAATATTTTGTTGAGTCATAAGATCCTCGAACACCATATACAAAGTAAAGCCTAGTGGAGGACTGGCTCTCAAGTGCAGCTTTAGATGCTTGGCGATATATTTCCAACTTCAAGGTGGTAGCTAGCCAGGCAGTAATTAGAAAAACTCCTTACCACCATGCTATGGCTATGTTTTCCTTCGCTATGAAGGCTCAGTATAATTCGAACCCACGTCGATTGACGTGATGTCCGCAGACGCTACTACTGCGCCTTCATTCCTTCAGTGTTAGTTTCCGAATGTCATTAACTGAGGCGTATAGTAATACAAAGAAATACGTAGCTCGTTCGAAAGCGTTTCTTAACACTTTAAATCTAAAAGACAGTTATAGTTAAAAACCAAAACAATTCCATAATTAAACAAATATATAAAAATGTAACAACGTGGATTAAACAGCGTTCCATTACAATACAAATTACACGATACGCTAATGTCATGCTAACGAGTGATATCGAACAAATGGCAAAGTAACATACTCATCTAACTACCCTTACCGTCAGAATTAGAAATGACGTAAGCGCCGCTCCACTCCAAACAACCTGTCGCATTTCGCTCCTAAAGCTCCCAATACACGAGTTCTATAAATGGCCGATGCGGGAGAGCTGAACACATCGCTGTCCATCTTTTTAGAATAGGACACAAATAACATTCTATATTCGTAAATCTATACACTGCCGACTTCGGGAGCACCTACATTCATTCGAATAACATTACATTTTTTACCTTAAATCTTTTGTTGTAAAGTTGAAATTTCCTTTCCAAATGCGAAGGTGATAGAGTACTCTGTTACACTAGAATAGAATATGGCTACGAAGGTACGGTTACGCGGCATCCATGCCGATGACCACATGCATCAATGTTTGTAAATAGAACCCTGGTAATACGTCGACTGAATCTTTCACGTTTTTGAATTAAAATCGTGTCCGTTACTCGCCAGCATCGATCACTTGCTGACATAGATAAAAGAAAGTTTTCAATGTAAATAAAAACGTCAACGCCTCACGATCGTGAACCGATGGTAAATTCCTCGGTGACATCTCCACTAAAGCTTCTGATCCTGAAATAATGTTTACAAACAACTTCAGATATGCATTTTAATGTATTCTCATGCGTAAATGAGATAGGTTTCATGTCGGAGACAGTCGGTTTCACAGAAAAATTAGCTTGGCCGTGTGAAAGCGGCGCTCGGTGGGCTCCGGGGCGTGCGTATTTGTACATTCCATTACTTAGCTGGTTTGGGAAGTGAAAAATCACGCTTATCTGTACACACTGTATAGTGCGCCAAGTAACGCTCGGTCGACAGCGCCAGGCATCTGTTCGTTGCACCCATAAAGATAACGAAAGTGTTCAACTAACTACAAACGGGAACGCATTCCGTATCAGTGCTCGTTGACGAACGCTCCTGCACGAATTAAGCGCGAAATTTTAAACCGGCCATTTTGCATATTTCCGTACGATGTGTTCCATATTCGAAACTACGGTGCGTACACAGAACACGCTCGTTTTATTATACATTTTGAGATGTGGTTTATTTTTGATCGCGCTGTCCTATTTAATCCGTTATGCCAGTGTGGCAAGCGCCCCAATCAGTCTTGGAGCAAACCGTTGCTATTGACGTTGTGCATTTTGTTATTAAATCCTTTTACTATAAAATATAAACCAAAATGATTAAGTACATAATTTCTAAAATCAAAAAGGTTGTATAACGTAATTCAAACTTGAAAAATCTTTATTATGTGTTTTTTGGTAATGTTTTTTATTTCTTTGTTATAGATATACCCAGATCCAGAGTCGGAGAAGGCTATAATGGGATCTGTGGTGTACTGCATCCATCATAAAGAAGGATGCCAGTGGTCGGACGAGCTACGCAAATTGAAGGTGCGTTTGATAAGTAAATAATATCGTGTGAATACAAATATATCGATCTATCATTTCTGTTAGTACATACGTCACTCGCCGTGGCACAGTTCTTTATCTGTGTTATATTATGTTTGTTAGATAATTTATTTGTTTGTTTTCAAATTTTCCCATAGACTTTATATTATAACCGACCGGTGTTAATATCGCAGATAATAATTATTGTTACTAAAGCTGTTATTTCATTTTATATTGTTATAAGATGGTTATTAAAACTCTTAAATGGTATTGTGGCAAGAAATTACGGCATTTGAATACTAATAAAAATATTATTGTTTTTTATACGGCTACTTTAATTTATTGTTTGATTTAATTAATTGATCAGCATGATCATGGTCATCTCGTATCAGGGCGACCGAATCTCGGTCTGTGTATTGCAAAAAAAGAAACACTTTTATAGTTATTGTTGCTCAGTGGTATCTTTCACGGACATCGCGTCGATCGTTGTGACTTGGAATCCCTACAATGAACTTCAGATTTCGGTAAAAGAAAACACCGTGATGAAACCATAGCATAGTGGTGTAGGGCTTTCTCTAAAAATCTGTCGCCGAAACCTATAGGTGTGTACTCCGGCAGCTGCATTTGAGAGCCAGCCCTTCCACTAGGATTAGCGATAAACCTTAAATAATATTTAAAAACTAATTACGACATTTCAAAATGGCACACTTTGACTTAAAAATGCAGTTTGTTTCACCTCTTTGTCATTTGTGTTTACGTTTAGACGCCATGGATTTAACTCGTGAAAATTTTCTTAGTATGATTTACTACGATTTTGAAGTTTAGTTTGACGCCGCAGCAGTTTCTCTCGTCTTCAAATTGGTTTTGGCAATGGAAAAAAAAAATTAGAAAGTAAAATATTACCTGAATAGTTAAATTTCATTTCCGAAAAAACTAATTACTTATATAGGTTTATATAATTTATAAAAGAACGCATAAATGTCGGAGATGTATTTAATTATGATATTTTTGAAGTGAAAATTTCTTTTGCCGCGTTGAGCGATTTTTGGTAGGAGAAATACTAATGGGTTCGCATCAACGATGACCTCGACATGCTCGCGACGTATTGTGCTTGCGTTAAACTAGAATCGCGTAATGGGTATATATATATATACACACGAATACATTGTATATACTCGACTGCGTGTATGACTTTTTGGATAGGTAAAATCTTGTGATTTCGCGTCACCGAAATGCTCTGCAATAATTCAGACTATAATTGATTTAAAAATTCAAAATAACCGTTTCTTTTCTTTCGGCAGTCTTTGTAACTGCCTCTATTTTTATTTTTCTCTTTATGTATTTCAATGAATGAGATAACTAAGAAGGTGTGGACAAAATTCCATATTTTAACATAATGTTGTTTTTACGTTTAACAGGCGCATCTGAACACATGCAAACACGACGCAGTTCTTTGCGCAGCGCAGTGCGGCGCTATGATCCCTCGCGTTCTAATGCAGGACCATCTCAGGTACACCTGCCCTAGGCGTAGGGCTAACTGCGAGCACTGCCACAAGGAGTTCTCAGGGAGCGCTCTCGAGGTAAACTATTCATGTCTTTTAACCCGGAAAAATTATACAAGTGTACAAATTTATTGGTTCATAGATTTTTTTTTTATACTACAAAGGGAGCAAATAAGCATACGACCCGCCTGATGGTAAGTGGTTATCGTAGCCTTGTAATACTATAGGTGTAACTAGCAAGTAGCCGACCTTGAAACCTCTTACCGCAATCACCACAGGAACACAAGAATCTCCAATAAAATTTCTCTGTACCCCCCCCCCCCCCTCTATCTTTGAACCCCCCTTCTCCAAGGAGTTCTGGAAACCCTACTCACTGCAGGAGCACCACACAAGGTTATTTGGCTGCGATATTCTGTTTGTTGCGTTTCGATATCAGCCTGTATATATCTAAATGCCGAGAGATGTGCAGGCTTGCATGACAGCGACGACCAGCGAAAGAACGCAAATGTTTCGGTAAAGTCACTTTGCTGTGCTACTTAATAAAAATATAGATCGACAACGGCATCTCATAGCACTTTATATCGAGTTTAAATCATATACATTCTATATAGCGAACTTCTATTTGACGAAGATCGTAGAATTGACTAAGGTTTGTTTGGTTTACATTGTTGTCCATACATTAAAACACTATATATAGTGCAAAGACCATGTAGACAGCGAATCCGCGAGTTGACTGTATTTTAAAAAATTAAAGTAAATTATTGAGTAATATTGGTCTATAGAAAAAAAACCCTAAAACGATTCAATAGTAGTAATTGTGTATTTATTTAATTTTCGCTTTAGAAAACTTGACGTCTCCATTAAGGAAATATGAACGTTGAAGTCTTGCGTTAGTTGTCAAATTTGTCACTGTTATCATACAAAATTACATATAAAATGAACGACGACGTCACGGGATCGATACATCGTTTTTGTGGTGTACATTTTATTTAGATTAAATAATATTTATAGGTATTTTTTCAACTTAACTTAAAATAATTTTCCAAAAGTTGTAAACTCCCGGTTTAATAGGTAAGGTCATTATTTAGACCCCAGTAAATAATTCGTATATACACTGAGATTCAAAGAAATGGGTTTATTTGTTTGTTATATTTGCCTAGTACTTGTTTGCTTACTTTAATTATCTACTATCTAATTAACTAATTGCTATGCATTGTCTTTACGTTATTCAGTATGCTTCCAAACTTTTGGATTTAATCAAAATTAAAACTTATGTATAATAAGTTCATATTGTACTATATATTGTTTTGTTTTACTCTCCGTGTAACAAACACTCTTTATCTATACTAATATAACAAATCGGAAGAGTATTTTTGTTTGTTTGATTAAAAAAGGTAATGTATGGAACTACCAGCTGGATTCGAAAAATTATTTTTGTTTATGATAGCTAGATTCACGAGAAATAGTAGGTATAGGCTATCTATCTAACTTTAGGCTACAACTGTCGGCTAGCCTTAAATATTGATTTACGATAAGTGAGTCGTAAGTGAAAGCGTTTCCGAACTGCTTTATCCACGTGCGCTGGTGTGATAGTTAATGACTCGTTAATGTCCTACGACTAGGAGATAATGGATAATTAAAATCATTTGTAATTGCGGGTAGCGAGAACAATTATGATAAGAGAGTGCTAGCGACACAGCGCTTGTGTTTGTCGAATCAAATTAACACTGGTAAAACCGTAAGACACAACTAGTAACGCAATATATTCACTGCTAGAGCTTACACTGTACGTTCTCAATATACCGTACTAAATGTGTATTTAATAATATTCGTAGATTCCACGCGCACGACAACTGCGTGGAGTTCTCCAATATGTAGAAACAGGCATGACCTATTTAGCTTTACATGTGTTAACGATAGGACAATATAGTTACTGGCACGTTAATTTGATCACATAAGCCAACATTCGGCAAACATTAGATCCGTAAACTCGTCGGTTTAAATATTTGACTTTTATGTCCATTATTCAAAGTTTATGTTCGCTTCGATATAAACTGCATAAATCTTATTTATTGTTTAATTTAAACAGTAGTTTTGGTTATGATTTGGAGAATGGTTTAATACTTGGTTAAGAAATTAAAGTTGTACAAATAACATCTTATATATCCAAACCAACTAAACTTGCTCAAATTACTATTTAAATCGTAAAAATATTATGGGTAAAGCATAAAAAAAATCGTACATACTTAGATCTTCAAAGTGTAATTTCTTTTATAACATTCAATCTAGGCCCTAAGAAGGCACTTATGAATGTCAACACACTATTACTGGTTCGTATAACATCTCAGTCATCGAGAAGAACAGGCAAGAAACTCATCAATATTATAAAAAAAAAATTACAGTATTTATATGTTTATACAGTTATTATAACTTCACCGTCATTCGAGTAAAAATCAACCCTATAATAATATCATTTGGACAATAAAATCGAGTACCGTATTGAATTTTCGGAGATTTCGATCCTTCGAGTCGGACCACAGAGTAGCATTTCGAAAATGACGGAGAAATATCTTTTAGTATAGCTCTTGTGTTATATTCGATGGTGAGTTACAAGTATTGCCAATTTCCTATTCCAGGAGCATCAAGGTAATTGTGGACACGAGCCTGTCTACTGTGAGAACAAGTGTGGAGCGAAGGTCCAGCGTAGACACACGCAGCAGCATATCCAACAGCATTGCAGCAAGAGGCTCGTGCCTTGCAGACATTGCGGCCAGAGGTACACGCAGGTGGGCTGATTTTCCTATACTTGGGATAGTCCGATGTAACATTTTAAATAATAAATCAAAAGCTTTTGTTACCTTTTTAAGCGTATTGCGTGCACGGAAGACTGAGATTTGGCATGGTTAAAGTTTATATGGAGAAGGAGTGCAGAATGCTAAAATTTATGTATAATATCTGTTATTAATATATTAAATAAAATAAATTAATACTGCGAATCCTAACCGGACCAGTGCCATTGAACTTAGACCCCCAAAATATTGACATTGTTACTCAACGAAAAGTGACAGCAAGTGATGTAGATAATACTCATTGTTTATGAATACTACAAATGTCAAACAAAAAATAGTCTATGATCAAAAAGTAACTGGTCGAATTTCGACCTTAGGGCGATCGCGCTAGTAAATAAAAACATGACAACGCTATCTTATTATTGGCCGTCGATTGTGTTTTATTTTCTCTCTTTATTTTTTTCCGTGGTGGCATGGTGCTTGAAGTCTGCACGGTGTTGCTGGCTTACAAAATGATATCTTCTAACTATAGGTTATAATATTGCATTTATAATATCTCAATCCTAGGTAAAGGCATCCTCCTAATGGATTACCGGTATTATTAATAATATAACTGAAATAACTAAATGCATAGGAATTTATATAAAAGTTGTTGGTAGACACCGATAATGTGGTGCTAGCGTACATGGGATCGTATAACATGATCCTAACTATGCGGGAATCATAGGATAAAGTTCATTGAATGAAAAAGTATGTAATATAATTTATTCGAATTAGGACACAGTTTCGGCACACGGAGCGACATGTTCACGCGCCCCCGTCCCCTGCCCGCAGCGGTGCGCCGCGGCGTCTGTCCCCAGGGATGAACTTGATGCGCATCTTCGTGACCATTGCGCGGCCGCTGGTGTACCCTGCGCCTTCAGAGACGCTGGATGCAGGTTCAAGGTGAAACAAACAGGTTTTTCTTACAAAGGTGGTAAACAAGTATACGGAACGCGGCATACCATGGGTATCACTAGCGCATTGCCACCTTGAACCCACCTACCCCAAGGAACACTGGAAACTACCATTCACCGCAGGACCACAACACAAAGTTATTTAACTGCGGTCTTCTCTAGGGTGTTTCATCCAACATTTAACTATTCCAATAGTCGGATTGCCCATAAAGAGAAATCTCTAAAGAAAACCTCGCTTAGTTGGATTGATTTTCACATTCTTGTAATTTTGGATTCCAGGGCACAAGACAAGCAGTCGAGAGGCACACGGATGATAACTGCCAACAGCATTTGGCGCTGGTGTCGGCTTTAGCGTCGCGTCAGGCTCGGCAGTTGGAATCCCTCCGCGCGGCGGTCGCGAGGCTCTCTGTCAACTGCTCCGGGGCCCTCGTCTGGAGGATACCAGATTGGGCCGCTAAGATGGCGGAGGCCAAGTGCAAGGACGGTGTCGAACTTGTTTCTCCCGCTTTCTACACAAGTCAATATGGATATAAGTTGCAGGTTAGTTAGTGTCTTTAAACCACTCTAAACCCGATAATTCTTGTACGAGGAGTTCACAATTCACAATTTCGTCACAACGTGATTTGGTATTTGTATATGTATTTAATACCATTTCCATTTCTTTATTTTCTCGATGACAGCTTCTGTGAAAACTTGAACGAGCGTCTTTTTTACATTATGTATGTATTATTTTATAAAAATGTGACGTTTACACACGTACCAGGTTATACCAGAGTCGGAGAAACTGATAGGGATGGAGCTATATCGATAAATGTAACACGATAACAGACCCAATATTTTTTTACAAAATGTAAGAAACTAAACTACTGCCGGATACTTTTGTACAAATTTATTAACTAATATTATATGTATTTCATTACAAGATGTTATTCGTATTAATTCTTGATTGATAATGCCAACTTCTTCAAAATTTTCGAAGCTGTTGTAAAATAAGTAGGTATAGGTAGGTAGGTACTCGACAATGAAACGAAATAATTATAAGGACAGGTAATCTTTATTTATTTATTTTAATCAAAATCTGATGAATCGTCACTACTTATTTCATATCGATATTCATTCAGGTCGATATCATTACTTATTTGGTCACAATACTACAACTATCAAATTAGAACTGTCATCGAGAAAATAAAGTAATGGAAATAGTATAACGTAATTCATCACGTGTTGCTACTTAATGCGACATTTAGATTTTGGTATTTTTATTATTTTAATAATAAGGTACCGTTTCAGAATCATTTTTGGAAATGTTTTATATTATTTATATGTATCTAGTTTTATGATTATTTCCCTTAATTAGCTATAAAGGGGTCAAAAATATATATTTGCCAATTTATTAAATTAAATTTGAATAATCATCACACAACTAAAGTGATAACACTGATTTCGATTTGAAACACTACGAGTATAAATTGGGCTTAAAATATAATAAATATTAGAGTAAAATTTACATAAAGTTAAGTAGCCCCATTAACCAAGGTCAATTAGGTATGTAGGTACTATTCGTATAAATATTGAATTTTTAAAATGATTATCTTGGAAATCCGTAAAAGCTTCAGTATTAATCATTATGTCTTTTGTTATTTTGACAGTCCGTTTTTATCTAAGCTTTACAATTTATCTTAAAAAAATATTATTGTAAAAAAAGGATATCTACTTTTTACAATATTCATAACTGCATACTCAATTATCTACTATAAATTACTGTTTTAACGTAGTTTTTTAATTAAACGTTTTTTACATACAAATAAAACCACACGTTTGTTAGTAAACAGTGCTGCTCGCTCCTGATTGGTATATTTATCCGCGTGAATAATATCCGATGAGTAATGCGTACGCGACACTGTTAGCCGCTAGTAGTCAGATTTAACTTCGCTTACTCACAACCCGTAGCGAGCGCGATTTGGAATATAGCATTTATCAAGTTGTCATGAATATTATTTATATCATCATACATTTATTTTACGAAATAATTAACAGTCTCACGTTTAAAGTTACAAAAAAGATCGACTTTGATATAAATCAACACTAAACACAATTATTATATCGTACGACTATGGTACCTTAACGTTTTATATCTACGCTAAAAATTTTATACACTATCCCTTAAGTAGGTACCCCAAATGTCCAAAGTCCCCAAAAGTTACATAAGTAGGTACTTACCCCTAGGTAGATTACCCCAGTAAAATAATAACAGAATAGGTTGTTTAGTTTCTTTAAAAAAAAAGTAACATATTAAATTGAAAACATACTAGAGAAAAAATTTGTGTACGCATGTATCAAGTTATACTTGTTTGGCGTTGTTGTTGGCGTACCGCGTAACAAATAGATTCTATATATTGTGTTATTAAAACAAGACGATTTAAAAAAAAATAGAAAATCAACTTCAATGATTTTGAAGTGTTTTTTGTTGTATCTTCGAAATCGAAGGTCCAATGCCATTGAAATTAAAATGGGACGGACCACCCTTGAAGTATCTCCTATCCAACAAAAAAAGAATCATCTAAATCGATTCATAAAAAAGAAAGTCAAGGCTGAAAATTCATAAAACAATATACATTCGAATTAAGTAACCTCCGCTTTTTGAAGTCTGTTTAAAACAAATAATCGTCATCGAAATCGTCAATTATTAAACGCAATAATCGTAATCGTTAGGTGATACCTAATCCCTTCATCACTGATTGAATCTTGCCCCAAGATTATGTTAGTACTAGCTGTGTCCCATGGTTTCACTCGTGTTCATTTTATCCGACAAACACCGCGCCGCCAACTTATCATAATTGTTGTTCCAGCAAGTACAAATTATTTTAATTTTTCATTATCTCCTAAACTATGAGTCCAAATAGTATACTGTAAAGAGCAAAATATAACTTCTTATAAGTGTCTTTATGATGAAGTAACTTTTGTTTGTAAAGATTAACTTGCCATGTCTAAAAATAATGCTTATAAAACACTTTAATTTTCAACAAATCTTTGCCACAAAATACCTTATTGTGGCTTATGTTTAAGAGATAGGCATATGTTATCCCCGACTTTTTTTTAGATATACTAAGGAACAATATTATTCTAGAACATTGTATTTCTATATCATTAACGATTACGCCAGCGCACGCGGTTAAAACAGTTCGGAAAGGCCTCGACTCATTACTACACTTACGTAAAAAAATCAATATTTAAGGCTATCTGAGAGTTGTATCCTACCTAATCTGTCTGTCTCGCTATCATATACAAATTTTGAAATCTGACAAATCTTTTCCGCTTTATTATATTAGTATAGATATTAAAATAATCTAATACTATCTCTCTCTCTCTCTTCCAGGCGTCACTATTCTTAAATGGTAACGGAGCTGGTGAAGCGACCCACATGTCTGTCTACATCAAGATCCTACCGGGTGAGTACGACGCGCTTCTCCGCTGGCCGTTCGCTCACACCGTTTCCTTCACACTCTTCGACCAGAGTTCGATCCCGGAGCGCGCTTGCAACATCGTAGAGAGTTTCGTCCCTGATCCAACATGGAAGAACTTTCAGCGGCCATCGAAGGAACCTGACGCGCTAGGGTTCGGCTTCCCTAGGTTCGTGTCGCACGAGATGTTGAAAAAGAGGAATTTCGTCAAAGACGATGTCATGTTCTTAAGGGTGAAAGTGGATCCGAGCAAGATTGTGGCGGTCTGATATGAATAATCGATTCTGAATTCGAAGGTCTTGACTCATGCTAGAACTGTAGTGCAGCAATAAATTCTTGATTTCTACCTAGCTAAAAAAGAACAAAACTAGTAACATATTATAGTTTCGAGAAAAAAAATATTAACGCAAAATATAAGTAAACGGTCAGATCTGAATGCGTTGATTCAAATTACTCCTCGTTCATTGTTAACTCATTTTCTACAAAATCGAGTTACTACATTTGTATTCAGCATAGCACAAACTCTCTCTTTAATTAAATTAAATACTTAATCTATTGTTACATAACATGGTAGGATCTTGGTGATTCACTGTCGAATTCATTTGTAAATACTATATTACATTAACTTTGAAGCAAACTGCCACACATCACATAATTTTTATTATTATCATAGACTTATCGTGAGCATAGAATGTTCTAGATTTTTTATAGTGATGATTAATATTAAGATTTATATTTCATAGAGGACTTAAGTTTGGCAAAAAAAAAATAAGTTGATGATACACGCTGGACACGGCGCACAAATTAAAAACAAGTCATTCGTTATTTAGTCATAGTTCAAATAAAAGTCATAGTATATAGTGTATGTATAATTTTAGATATATGATCTTCACATATATCTTTATGTAAATAATTTTGTAAATATTAGTACATATGTAGGAAGCGCGTATGCATTATTGTTATCCTTTCACTAAAGATCTCTTGTGATTTCTTTGCCGGCGGAAAAATGTAAGAGCTGAATATGTTTACGAAGATTTATTGTAACTGGTTGTGCCATAGTTTATTCATAATTATGCAATGGTCCGAGTGAAACGTCTACTCAATGGAGGGTAAAAAAGGTAGAGTGCCGAATTACAGATATTTAAAACATTCGGGAAATCGAGTGGGATTAACATGCCGTCGTTACTTTCACAAAGTTTTAACTATACATAATCCAATACTGTTTATTTTTGGCCATAACTCTTTTACGCCATTAGAGCCGCTTTGCATACTTTCACTTTATCAAACACTGTTGTTAATCTTTAGGCTCTAATCATTAGCGCCATAAGCACTGTTTTGCATACTTCACTTTATCTAACACTGTTAACTTCCAGTCATTCTCTATTGTTCCATTAACACTATTTGCATATTTCACTTCATCTAACACTTTACTTTAGGCATATCTTTTTTACCATTAATACCATTTTACGTACTTTACTTCATCTAACACGGTTAACTTCAGGTCCTTTACTCTTTGTTTCATTAGCGCCGTTTTGCATACTTCATTATCTAATACTGTTAACTTCCGGTCATACACTATTGCTCCATTAGCACTATTTGCAATATTTCACGTCATCTAACACTTAACTTTAGGCACATTTTTTTCCATTAGTACCATTTTACGTGCTTCACTTTATCTAACACTTAACTTCAAGGTCCTTACTCTTTGCTTCATTAGCGCCGTTTTGCAAACTTTACTTTATATTTAGGCCATAGTCATTAGCACTATTTTGCGTATTTAACTTCAAACTTTAGGCACATTTTTTTTCGCCAGTTGTACCACTTTACGTACTTCACCTGATCTAACACTGTTAGCGTCAGGTTCTTACTCCTTGCTTCATTAGCGCCATTTTGCATACTTCACTTTATCTAACACTGTTAACTTTAGGCCACAGTCATTTGCACCATTTTGTATACTTCATTATATCGAATATTGTTAATTTTTAGGCAATATCATTTTGCTCCATTAGCGCCGTGTTGGATACTTCACTATCTAATACTGTTAATTTCAGGTCCTTAAGAGCTTATTTCACCGTCCGATCTACCGCAACCGCAAAAAAGCTCTTTACTCTTTGCTTTATTAGCGCCCTTTTGCATACTTAACTTTATCTAATACTGTAACTTTAGGTCGTACTCATTTACTTCATTGGCGCCGTTTAACATACTTAATTTCATTTAATACAGCTAACTTCAGAACGTATTGATTTGCTCGATTAACGCAGTTTTACACATTTTACTTTAACTCATACTATCTATTACTCCATTAGCGCCAAAGTGAATACTTATTTCGCTTCATCTAACACTTAACTTTATGCCATACTCTTTTGCTCCATTAATACCATTTTATATATTTCACTATTCAGCTCATATTCTTTTGACTCATTAGCACCATTTTGTTCATTTTTGTAACACTTATTTTATGCATTTTGGTGAACACTATTTCAATTGAAAAACCATAATATAAGTTGCTACCTCTACTCTTCATAACATAAATCTACAAGTATAAATTGCTAGATTACAGAAACTTTGATATTTGTTAACTATTAAAACCGATACATAATTTGTATTTCAAGCATTAAATTGAGATTCTATAAGATATGCTATTAAAAGTATTTTGGCATATGAACTTTTTGTTCCCAATAACTTCATTATTGCATCTTATATTGTTAATTTACATGAAATAAATCGACTATATAAACTCGAAGTCGTAAAAACTATTAAAATTTATATTACTTTTGTATTCCATTGGATTAATCCCGATTTCTAGCCAACATATTTAGAAAACGTAGTACCGTAGATAAATACGACTGAGTAAGACTGCATAAGTACACACATTTTTATAGGACACTGCAAAAATTGTGTGTAATATCCGAAATGTTCCAACGCAAGTTTGTTTGCCTCGTGTGAATATAATCGAAGGCTTTTTTAAAAATGCGTTGGACCACAGAAAAAATATTTTATGCTACAGTCACAAGTATCTCTGAACAGTTATACGAAAGGTACCTTTCCGATTTTCGAACTGTCAAAACGACAGTATTTGTATAGTGTTGCCATTTCAAAATAATTTTTTCTCTTTATTGTCTGCAAAAATTCTAAATTCACATAAATAGATCAGATTTGCAAAAAAAAAACAGTTGATTCATTATTAATTTATACTTTTGAAGCAGTTAATTATGACTTTAAAAGCAGAATGTCTGATAATCATGTTAAATAAATATTGACTACACATATTATTAGGTAGGTACCTACCTAATACCTACTTTTCTATTATTTTATTTATTTATATCCACCGCGTTTGATTTCGTTTTTTAAACATATTCGGCTATTATATCGGCAGATCTTTTTATTATATTACTATATCCATTTTTTATATTCCTGTTGACATTTATCTTTTGTACATAAACACGGTTTTCGTTGCAAAACGTAATTATTTAAGTGAAAAAATTTCATTGTTTCTATAACGATTCTTATTGTGTTACAAGCTGGAGTTAGACCAAAGTGTTGTGTATGATTACTTTGCACTGAATAAAACATTACTTGTAATTACTTGATTGAGCAAAGTTAATCATAATAAATCTATCACACGGCTAAAGCTGTTATTCTTTATTTTTAGTATATTATAAGCATTTTTTCTATTTAATTATATTATAACTATTAATGTATACAATATATTTGTAAACTAGAATTAAACATGTCTAGTAAAATGTATAAGTAACCATTCAAAATGAAGAGAAAATTTTTGGTGTTTTTTTTATATACTTGGATCTCTAAAACGCTTGCTTTGGAACTTAATCTCAGTTGTAATGTTACATTCCAGTTAAAATTATTGTAAGTCAGGACAAAGTAAAGTTTTATTTCTTATACTCTTCTAATAAATAACCATATTTTGATAAATTGGTTGAAATCATGTATTTTTGTCATTTGTCTCTTGCAACATTATTAACGTCAAATCTGATACTTAAGTCATTAACCCCACTAAAGAAAAAATATATCGATTGTTTTCTTTGTGTTTTATTGTATTACTAGCAAACTGAATTTTAAATAAACCCATTGTAAATATAGCAAAATTATCTTACGTTGATGTATTTATTAAAATATATCTCTATTTTCTACTTTTATAAAAATATTATAATATTTATTTTATATATCATATCGTTTTTACAAAGTACTAGAGATGTGTATTGTATACATAGTCTAAATAATTGTTTACTTTTCTACTTTCATATATTTGCAACTGTTCTTTTAAGATAAGCGTAAAATTATAAAAGTAATATTTAGTACCTTAAATGTAACAAACATGAGACTAACAGAACAAATACTTTAAGTTTAGGTTTATAAGTCTAGATTTATTCTGCGAGTACGCGATAGATCTAAGATTCAATGATTCCGATTTTTATAACGGAAATATATATATTTTTCTCTTAAACATGTTGTATTATTTTTATTTTCACAGAAAACAACTCGCTTATAAAGTGAGGTTTCCAGAATTTATTACCGTTTTAGTACCAATTAGCAAAAGGGGAAATAAATTCAGAAATACATACATAATTTCTGTTATCACTCTCTGAATAAACTTAAAAGCTAATCTATTAATTATAATAGACAGATTATAAAACCACGCTAAACAGTTTAAGGAGCGAATTTAGAAATTTTGTTCATAACAAATAAAAACTTTAGATAAGATTTCATATTTAAGGAATGGGATCAATACAAATTTAAAAAATGGCAATAATTTACTTATTCGGTTGCAAGTCAGCAAGTGGCAATTGTACCCATGCCTATTACTAAATACCTATTTAATATATGAATTAAAATTGGTCTGTGATCAGTTCTTGTTCTTAATGAAACAAATTTTTACTTATATTAATATTATAAGTATATTAATTTTTTTAGCTAACATTCACTTCAAATCATTTACAAATAACATAAAACAAAACTATCTAAAAATGTTGGATTTTAAAGTAAATGTTGAAAACATATAAAAAACCATTTTCAGTAAATTAATATACCTATCCTAATTTGTTAGATGGATTGTAGACAATGTGTTATATTATTCCAATAAAACAAAAACACTTAATACATAGATTGTAAAAGTAAGTAAAATAAAAAGGATTCAATAGTTACTGATCATACAATTATTAAATTTAGTTACTGACAGTTTTGACTGACAAATGAGGATGTCACAGCACTTTTCCTGTCAACCCTTCACAAGTATTGAAGGGGATGATACAAACTAATTTTTTATCTCATATTTATTTTCTCACTAGCTGTGCCCGCGGCTGCTTACGCGTGGGCTAAAGAATACCAACGATCGGGAAAGCGCGCGAATCGTGCTACCCCGCTCCCGCTTCGGTTATTTTAAAGCTTATTGTGGGTGATCCTTGGAAGATAGACATTTTGTAGGTCGTTTTAAGTTCTACAATTACGTAGTACAATACCTGTACCCTGCGGGTTCATCCGCGTATAATTGAAGAGAAATCACTGATTAATCATTTCACTTCAGTATAAACAATCTTTTTATCGGGCTGCGGTTATGCGTCACATTTATAAAGCTCGTTCGCGCCACTTACTGCTATAGTCCTAGCCGACTATGCTATAACCGAGTTTGAATTATTTTAGTTTTTCATTATCTCCTAAACTATGTGTCCAAATAACATACTATAAAGGGCAAAGTTTATCTTCATAAAATTGTATTGTTGATGAAGTAATTTTCATTCATAAGAATTACTTTTGAATTTCCAACAAATTTTTGTCACATTATACCAGCTGTGGCTTATGTATAAGACATAGACATATGCTATCGCTAACTTTTTTTAGATATTCTATGGACCAATAGTTTTGTAGAACATTGTATTTACGTATCATTACCCATTGCGGCAGCGAACGTGGATAAAGCAGTTCGGAAGGGCTTCCACTTCCGATTTACTCAACAAAAATCAATATTTAAGGCTAGTTGAGAGTTGTAGCCTAATGTTAGATAGCCTATACTATTCCTCGTCAATCTGGCCATCATATACAAAAGAAAATTTTTCGAATCCTAAGTTGTTCCAGAGTTTATCGTGTTTAAATAAACACAAACAAAAAGCTTTAAAAAAAGCCAGTGAGTCCTGTCAAAATCAGTCCAACCTTTTCGCAGATTACTCGGACCAAACAGATAAACAAATATTTAAGAAAAACTTTTTTGTTATAAATACAGTATATACTGTCATATGCATTTAGTACAAGGCTGTTATTTTGACATTACAAACAGACACTTCAATTTTATTAATTGTATAGATACCATAAGGAAAAACAAACAAACAACATTGTAGCTTAGCAAAATTAATATTACATTTATTTCTTAGTGTATTAATTTCTTAAAGACTAGTATTGTTAGTTAACTTAACATAACATTCTGAAAAAAGCTGTGTTTTATAGTTTGTAAATGTAACTTGAATATTTATTTTTATATTCACTTATGTTAAATAACAAAATTTATAAACTTTGGCCCCATTACAACGAACTATATCATACACAAAAACTCTTAATTACAATTTATTTTTTTTTCGATAAATTTATCTAAAATATCACATACATTCGTTTTCAAAATGATTTTATTTATATATAATCATGTAAAAAAGCTAAATTATTAAAAAGGAAACAAAAACACCCGACTGCAACAAAAACAATGGACAAAAAATTACTTTGTACTTAAATTTTATATAGCCGATGTCGATCCCACAATTAAGACGAATTTAACGACACCTTTTATGCCAAAATCCATCAAGCAGTTTAAGCTACAGAGAGTGCCAAAAATATAATAGACATACATAAAACGCTCGAAAAACATAACCCATACCACCATACCATCCATCCTTGATTGTCTTGTTCGATGGGTACGAATTAATAATATAAATAATTAACACAACCTTGTAAACTAATTAAGTGTTCTGTGAACTGCCGGACAGGCTAAATGTTGAGCTGTTAAGGTTGGAAACTGGAGTTTTCTTTGTTTTCTGAAAATAAAATTTGTATTGTAAAATTGGTGAAATGGAGTAGAAATGTATTTCATTTTTTTTTGCTTCCAATGCTGCGTTGCGTACTGTTCATTTAAAATTGCATGGCGTAATAAATTACAATTAGGGATTATGATATATGTAGCTACAAATGTAACATTAAGAGAAGCTCAAACTGATGTATCTACCATTTGTAAGGACAACATATAGACAAAATTCATTTTTAATCTGGGCATGCAAACAATTTAATTCTTTAGATGATAGTGTTATATATTTTTTACAAATTTATACAGAGACTTTTTCAATAAAATTAAGTAAATTTTGTAATAATATTAGTTTGTGTTAATTTTTGTTTCTTTTCCTGGCTAACTGCCTTTCTTTTTTGTTTATACTCATCTTTTATATTTGTGAAAACTTGTAATTGGCCTTCTATTCCGATTATATTTTTACTACTCTATCCATTTGCTGTAAGTATTCCTAATAGTGTAAAATAAAATATCCTGAATTGATCCTATAAATGTATACTACCCTTTTAAGCATTGAATTTGAATCCTTGCAATGAGCCTGCGCTATTGAAGAAGAAAGACCATCATGATGAAACCATAGCATGGTAATAGGGTGTTTTCTAATGCCTATCTGGGTAGCTACAACCCCCAAGTTGAAAATCTGTCGCCAAGCAACCTATAGGAGTATTCCGGCAACTATACCTAGGAGCCAGTTTCCCAACTAGGCTTGGCGTGTCATCATCATTAAAATCAGGTGAGATTGTGGCCATAAAAAAATTATTAAAACAACAAGGTAAGATAAGTAATGTGACCAACTGATCTTAATATGTAATGTCTAATGGAGCAGTTAACAGTAAAGTTGATTGTACATGCCGCTATGTAACAGTGAGATTGGATTTAAGCACCATCTATCCGCTTAATCTTTGTACTACATTGTTAGGTGTACATGTCTTAAATGTTTAGATTTTATGTTATTGAGTTTGTTATTATATTAAAGCCATCTTCGTTATCATACTTTGAAAATAATAATTCCTTTTGATAATTCTGAGTAGGATTTCATCATACCGCTCTTAAGGTTTCTCCGGTTATCAAAAACCTATTAACTAGATTTTTAGAAGATTCGTAAGCATGTAAATGATGATTAACAAACATAAGTGTTTTATTAATTATAAAATTACAATTTCTATGCTTTGAGTGTCTTTCAATATCAATCAATTTCCATGCAATTTCTTCTGTTTCCCCAAACATAACTAACAAGTAATAATTAAATGTTAAAAGTAACGAACTCTTACGATTTGTATCTGTTGTAAATAATCCATGGCAGCTGGCAACAGTGGCTTCACTGAATTTATCTCCATCATTGTCAAATGATCCAATCTACCATAACCACCTTTTAACATAAAAATAAAATGTTATGGAAATAATACTTTTTATTTATTTATAAACTAGCTGCGCCCGCGGCTTCACTCACATGTACATACTACAGAATGCCCGCGCGAATCTTGTTTTCCCCCCTCTTGGCTATTTTAAAGACAAAAATGCTCATTGTGGGTGTTCCTTAAGAGATAAATTGAAGTGTCTGTTTATAATGTCAAAATAACAGCTTTTAACTAAATGCATATCAAACTATATACAATAACAATAACAGAAAACCCATTTTCAAAATCTTTGTCTGTCTGTCAGTTTGTTCTTGTTAATCTCCAAAACGGTTGACCCATTTTGACGGGTCTTTCACTGGTAGATAGCAGTTTTTATAGGGAGTAACTTAGGTTACTTTTATTTTACAAAAAGAATTAGGGTTCTGCTCAAATAAAAAAAAAAAAACTGGTCATGGTGAATTTTTTTAGTTCTGACTACACTGTTAGCCTTAGGGGCCCTGAAGCCGCTGCGGCTATTACAGCTTCACCGGACTTGGGCGGTCATGATGAATTAATCCGGGCACTTAAATGGTTTAATCAGAGTAAACCATAAGAGATATAGCAAATTAATGTACCACATAATCATAGGCATTAAAGGACCTATAAAAACCTTCTAAGGAAACCCACAATAAGCATGTTTGTCTTTAAAATAGCCAGGAGCAGGGGGGCAAGATTTGCGCGGGCGTTCTGCAGTCCACGTGAGCGAAGCCACTGGCACAGCTAGTTTTTACATAAGTTAAATGTAATACATAAAATAAATGTTGCCACATAAAAGTTTTGAAGACAAACTAGTTTTACAAGCAGAAAGGATCAACCCACATAAAAAGTCACTTTAGAAGTTATTGACTTAAAGTTCAAATGAGTATTATTTTATCATGCTTTTTAATTTGAAGGAAGCTTTTTTTAAAGTAAAAAATAATTTATCACAATGGATTCAAACAGATTAGATTTTTATAGTAAATTAATATATTATCCTCAGGATATGTGTGGGTTGTTCCCATGCAACTAAATATAAACTTCTCTTGTCTTTGATGCAGATCTTTTTTGCTGAATGAAAGATCTTACCTAAAAGACCCTCTTGGCATCAATAACTTATTTTTGACCAAATTATGGGTTGAGTCCTTTCTACTTAACTATGTCCAAATGTCAGTATATTGAAGTTAAAACAACAAATAAATGAATATATTCTAAGCTATGAAAGTGACTTGTCACTGTATATGTATGAAACTAACAAATAATATTTTTCATTATATAAGCATGGTTGGATATAAACCCAGCCTGAACTTTTATGTTTATGCTGTAAACCTTTTTAAGAAAAAATGGGATGGTTAAATATTACATCATTTATTAATGTCATAAAAAGTTACCTCCTGATTTCATCAGTGCATCAATGGATGTACGTAACTTAGACATACGGATATCCCATATATCTTTAATGATGGTTTTGATTTCAGATGCATTTGGAACATCTTCTGAAGCTGCTCCAAGTATTAGTTTAGCTTCTACCATGTAGTGTTCATTTGGCATTTTCGTGAAAAACCTGGAACATTTTGTTAGTTTTGTTGTTTTAGTTGTTGGTTTTTGGATCTTTAATAGGAATTTATATACAAACCTACTTTTTTATGTTTTATAATAGGCAATACATAGAGACAAAATGCTAAATTCCATACATTCTAGTCCAAATCAAATTCAATCTTTGTTCATAAAAAATTGGTCACCAAACATAAGTGCTGTTTGTGTTAGGCTTGTGTAGTATATGTACTAAGTACTAATAAGAATTAATTCCTGACACTGAACTGGAACAAACTATTCCGTAAAAGCTTACTATTAAGAAATAGTACATCATTCATCTAGTACTTCTATTGTAGCCGGCATATTTAGTACCTATGTGATTCTGTTGCCGTTGGTCAAGCGAGATACACAAGACACAGACCTGTCGAAAGGGAATGAGATACATGGTATGCACCTTAGTCCTTTGAGTTCTGATTCATTAAGTTATAATGCAGTATATTACAAGAAAAGTAAGAATTATTTTTAATATTGCTTTTTAGACATATTGGTTAGTGTCTTTGTTCTAAGAATTAGTTTTTAAAAAAATTTGATTTTAATAATTCATTATCAGTTAATATTTTATTTTATTTTATTTTAATATTTTAAGAAAACTTACAGCTAAGTACTTATTTAAGTTACATGTATAAATTAATGAAGGCCATTTACAAGTTCTCACATATAATTATGTACTTATATATAAAAAAAAAAAAAAAAAAAAAAAAAAAAAAAAAGTAGACGGAAGAACACAAAAATATTAACAAAAGAAATAAGAATTCAAAAGAGCTTTCAACTTCTGCACAGTTGTATTAAATATATCAATGTCTAAATCACTAACTAATTTATTCATACTGCTGCTTACTCGAATGAAATAGGAATTTTGTCTGTAGGTAGTTCTAACTATAGGACTATAAAGTATGTTAGGGTTTCTAAAAGATGCTGCCGGTACACGTAGGTTAATTTTGCTCAGTATCTCCGAACAGTCAACTAGGCCATTGAGTATACACAAAAGATATGATACATCAGCTATTTCTCTTCGTGTATACAGCGGGAGCATATGAAATTTTTTACAGCGCGATGTGTAATCTGGTACAATTATTTCAGATTTAAACTGTAGGAAACGAAGAAACCACTTTTGTATTTTCTCAATGCCTGTGATATATATATTATAATTGGGGTTCCAGACTTGAGATGCGTATTCAAGATGGGTTCGAACAAAAGAACAATAAAGAATTTTAAAAGTTTTAACACATTTAAATTCATTGGATAATCGAAATACAAACCCTAATGCTTTAGAAGCTTTTTTGACAACATTATCAATATGCTTATCAAATATTAGTTTGGAGTCAAAAATAACACCTAAATCTCTAACAGCATTAACTCGTGATAATTTAGTATTTTTAAGAAAGTAATTGTGCAGAATCGGATTGAGTTTACGGGTATATGTTATAACTTGACATTTCGTGACATTTAAATCTAATTTATTGAGAGTACAATAATTTTGAAACTTATCTAAATCATATTGAATACGAACTACATCGGAAACAGTTTTAACAGGACATATAATTTTAAGGTCATCAGCGTAGAGAAGAATTTTGCAAGTGGTAAAACAGGATGGTATATCATTAATAAAAATGTTAAAGAGCAGAGGACCCAATAAAGATCCCTGAGGAACTCCTGAAGGAATCTGCATCGGCGAAGATGTATAGCCATTTAGAACTACAGTTTGGCATCTGTTCTTGACATAAGATGAAAACCACCTAAACAAATTACCCCGAATCCCTATATCTCTCAGTTTGCAAAGCAGGATTTCATGATCTATCCTGTCAAATGCTTTACTGAAATCAGTATAAATTACATCTACCTGGGCAGGCTCTGACATGTAGTAAGTTATGTAATCACTAGACAGGATAAGATTTGATGTAGTAGATCTTCCTTTTATAAAGCCATGTTGCCGATCGTTAAGGGAATGTTTAAGAGAAGGATAAAGTTGTTTGAAAACGACTTTTTCGAATATTTTAGAAATAATGCAAAGTTTGGAGATGGGTCTGTAGTTAATGACCAAGTCTTTAGAGCCATTCTTATGAACAGGCATAATTAAGGCAGATTTCCATATATCGGGCATTATCCCATCTTTAAGAGAACGCTCATATAAAAGAGAAAGTGGGACAGAAATACTATTTGCACACTTAACTATTAAAATGGGAGGTATGTTATCAGGACCTGCAGATTTGTTAAGATCAAGAGTTTCAAGAATTTTTTGTATATCAGAACAGACAATTTCAATAGAACTTATATTGGAAGAAGACTCAAGAATGAATGTTGAACCGTCTGTAATAGGTGAAGAATTCTGTGTATTATCTAGAAAAGAAGAATGAAAATAGTCAGAAAACATGTTACATATGATGTCACCTGATGCAGAAGAAACCAGACCATATTTCATCATGGATGGATAAGCATTACACTGGTTTTTACTTTTCACATAAGACCAGAATGCTTTATACTGTAAGTGTACTTTACTATGTAATTGTGTTAAGGGCATTGTTTGTTTTAGATTAGTTTTAACATTCCAGTATCTATCTATTCCAATGTTTCGTAAAAATACGGGTCTTTAGAATGACAGTAGTAAGCCCGCACAGTAAGTATGAAGGAGAATCAAAATATACCCAATATTCGTCCGCGGCAGTGTATGTACTACTGTACTGATAGTACTAAAAGTCCGAACTAGTACGAGTAGGTACAATTGAAAGATTGTAAACTCCTTTTAGTGAACGAGTAAGAACATGTCTAGTTTGTGTAGCAAAGAAATATTTCAACATGATAGTTTGAGTTCACTAAAAAGTAAACTGTTCTGTTAGCCTACATAGTCAATTATTTGAAATATTCGAACTAACCTGGATCTTTTCTCTTCTTCCTTTATATTTTCTAAAATTTCAACATCCATCCAATCCGGTGGCACTATACGGCATTTCAGTTTTTGTTTCAGCATCATAGCTAACCATAGCGGCACGTTAACAGGTAAACCGGCACGAAATGGACCAAATTCTCCACAAATTAAATATATTTTATCATATGTAAAATTCGGTATGATACTTATTATACGATTTTCACCGATAAACTCGATTTCACAGGGCTCCATAGTTGGGAATCTTAATGAAATATTTTATTTTCATTAATAAAATGAATAAATAAATGCACACAAGTATGTACATAACAACAAAAACCTGTAAATTGTAAAAACAATATGTCAAATTTGACAGCATTCAAAAAGAGCGTGTAAATTACAACGGATGTGTTCAGATTTATAATTATGATGATATAGTTAGCAATAACTGTTACTTTTATGGTTTAATGAATAATTGTTTCTAAATATTTATAGTATATTTTTTGTTGTAATATAATTTACTTTTTGCAAAAAAATTTTCCTTAATAAATGTGTTTCAACTGACACCTCCCTGAAAATAAATATATTAGCTAGAAATGCACTAAATCCACCGTAAGATGGCTCTAGAAGTTACAAAAATATTAACAAAAGAAATAAGAATTCAAAAGAGCTTTCAACTTCTGCACAGTTGTATTAAATATATCAATGTCTAAATCACTAACTAATTTATTCATACTGCTGCTTACTCGAATGAAATAGGAATTTTGTCTGTAGGTAGTTCTAACTATAGGACTATAAAGTATGTTAGGGTTTCTAAAAGATGCTGCCGGTACACGTAGGTTAATTTTGCTCAGTATCTCCGAACAGTCAACTAGGCCATTGAGTATACACAAAAGATATGATACATCAGCTATTTCTCTTCGTGTATACAGCGGGAGCATATGAAATTTTTTACAGCGCGATGTGTAATCTGGTACAATTATTTCAGATTTAAACTGTAGGAAACGAAGAAACCACTTTTGTATTTTCTCAATGCCTGTGATATATATATTATAATTGGGGTTCCAGACTTGAGATGCGTATTCAAGATGGGTTCGAACAAAAGAACAATAAAGAATTTTAAAAGTTTTAACACATTTAAATTCATTGGATAATCGAAATACAAACCCTAATGCTTTAGAAGCTTTTTTGACAACATTATCAATATGCTTATCAAATATTAGTTTGGAGTCAAAAATAACACCTAAATCTCTAACAGCATTAACTCGTGATAATTTAGTATTTTTAAGAAAGTAATTGTGCAGAATCGGATTGAGTTTACGGGTATATGTTATAACTTGACATTTCGTGACATTTAAATCTAATTTATTGAGAGTACAATAATTTTGAAACTTATCTAAATCATATTGAATACGAACTACATCGGAAACAGTTTTAACAGGACATATAATTTTAAGGTCATCAGCGTAGAGAAGAATTTTGCAAGTGGTAAAACAGGATGGTATATCATTAATAAAAATGTTAAAGAGCAGAGGACCCAATAAAGATCCCTGAGGAACTCCTGAAGGAATCTGCATCGGCGAAGATGTATAGCCATTTAGAACTACAGTTTGGCATCTGTTCTTGACATAAGATGAAAACCACCTAAACAAATTACCCCGAATCCCTATATCTCTCAGTTTGCAAAGCAGGATTTCATGATCTATCCTGTCAAATGCTTTACTGAAATCAGTATAAATTACATCTACCTGGGCAGGCTCTGACATGTAGTAAGTTATGTAATCACTAGACAGGATAAGATTTGATGTAGTAGATCTTCCTTTTATAAAGCCATGTTGCCGATCGTTAAGGGAATGTTTAAGAGAAGGATAAAGTTGTTTGAAAACGACTTTTTCGAATATTTTAGAAATAATGCAAAGTTTGGAGATGGGTCTGTAGTTAATGACCAAGTCTTTAGAGCCATTCTTATGAACAGGCATAATTAAGGCAGATTTCCATATATCGGGCATTATCCCATCTTTAAGAGAACGCTCATATAAAAGAGAAAGTGGGACAGAAATACTATTTGCACACTTAACTATTAAAATGGGAGGTATGTTATCAGGACCTGCAGATTTGTTAAGATCAAGAGTTTCAAGAATTTTTTGTATATCAGAACAGACAATTTCAATAGAACTTATATTGGAAGAAGACTCAAGAATGAATGTTGAACCGTCTGTAATAGGTGAAGAATTCTGTGTATTATCTAGAAAAGAAGAATGAAAATAGTCAGAAAACATGTTACATATGATGTCACCTGATGCAGAAGAAACCAGACCATATTTCATCATGGATGGATAAGCATTACACTGGTTTTTACTTTTCACATAAGACCAGAATGCTTTATACTGTAAGTGTACTTTACTATGTAATTGTGTTAAGGGCATTGTTTGTTTTAGATTAGTTTTAACATTCCAGTATCTATCTATTCCAATGTTTCGTAAAAATACGGGTCTTTAGAATGACAGTAGTAAGCCCGCACAGTAAGTATGAAGGAGAATCAAAATATACCCAATATTCGTCCGCGGCAGTGTATGTACTACTGTACTGATAGTACTAAAAGTCCGAACTAGTACGAGTAGGTACAATTGAAAGATTGTAAACTCCTTTTAGTGAACGAGTAAGAACATGTCTAGTTTGTGTAGCAAAGAAATATTTCAACATGATAGTTTGAGTTCACTAAAAAGTAAACTGTTCTGTTAGCCTACATAGTCAATTATTTGAAATATTCGAACTAACCTGGATCTTTTCTCTTCTTCCTTTATATTTTCTAAAATTTCAACATCCATCCAATCCGGTGGCACTATACGGCATTTCAGTTTTTGTTTCAGCATCATAGCTAACCATAGCGGCACGTTAACAGGTAAACCGGCACGAAATGGACCAAATTCTCCACAAATTAAATATATTTTATCATATGTAAAATTCGGTATGATACTTATTATACGATTTTCACCGATAAACTCGATTTCACAGGGCTCCATAGTTGGGAATCTTAATGAAATATTTTATTTTCATTAATAAAATGAATAAATAAATGCACACAAGTATGTACATAACAACAAAAACCTGTAAATTGTAAAAACAATATGTCAAATTTGACAGCATTCAAAAAGAGCGTGTAAATTACAACGGATGTGTTCAGATTTATAATTATGATGATATAGTTAGCAATAACTGTTACTTTTATGGTTTAATGAATAATTGTTTCTAAATATTTATAGTATATTTTTTGTTGTAATATAATTTACTTATTGCAAAAATTTTTCCTTATTAAATGTGTTTCAACTGACACCTCCCTGAAAATAAATATATTAGCTAGAAATGCACTAAATCCACCGTAAGATGGCTCTAGAAGTTACAATCAAATAGTAAAAAACATTTTACAAGGTACCTACATTTAATGTTGTTATAGTTATTTAACTAATTTAAAATAGAGTATTTGTTTTTATGGTAGTACTAGACTCTCAATGATTAAAATATATACTTACAGAAGGATATTGTAAATAAAATTACAACGAAACAAAAAGATAATATTGAAGGCGCCACGATCGATGCAAATCGTTTTGGCAGAGTGCAAACTCCTAATTACTAGTCGTAAATTAGGGTGGCCGGTTGACAATGTCTCAGACGAATGATATTTATGGTAGGTCCCGCGTAGACGGGGTTCGGACTTTTGCCTCCCTCTGTCATAGATTAGAGTTAGAATATAACTTCACAATTGTATACCAGTACCTAGTAAATCAAATTATTAAATCTTCCAAAATAATTATGTTTTTACTAAGTTTTCGTTGTTTTTTAGGTAACTTATTATGATTTGACACTAAAGATAATAATAGATAAATCAAGTTCAACTATTTTATGGTAATAGGTACTCAACTATCAACTATTTTATGTATATTTCTTTTTTATTTCTAATAATTTATGGCTTTTTGGATTCAAGAGGACAAAATACTTGTTGTAGCGACATCTCTCGCCACAATTGACGCATCGACGCATCTACATAGCGACACATTGCGACATCAATGAGCCACATACGACGCATCCTACATCATCATTTCAGCCGTAGGACGTCCACTGCTGAACATAGGCCTTCCCCATAGATCTCCAGAGCGACCGATCTTGTGCGGCCTGCACCCAACGGCTCCCAGCGACCTTTATTAGGTCGTCTTTCCATCTAGTGGGGGGCCGTCCTACGCTGCGCTTTCCGGTGCGTGGTCTCCAGGTAGGATGGATGGAGACCATCCTACATCGCGCTATAGAAATTAACTCAATCGTTGAGTATTATACAAGAACCCGACTACAACTGTTGGGGCAGCTGTTGATGGAAAGTACACGACTCTTCTAAGGAGTATTATCTAACGTTCCTGTTTTCTATTGTTTGTCTATCGCAACATGTTCTGTTGTCACATTTGAAATATAAAAATAAGAAATATAATCTGTCATAAAAAAATGTAAATGTTTTTTTTCAAATTAAAAGACTGTTAATTTACTCAAGAAATTATTATTTATTCCAACAGCTGCCCGCCAGGCATAGCACCCGTCTGGCCGGAGGATCCTCCCTTTTCTATGGCGGATGAGGAACTTTACTCTCTGTTCCTCACCTCCGCTAAACTTGTGTATTTGGGTTACTAGTGCAAGTTGCTGAAAAAAAAAACGAGATCATTTTTGTAGATAAATAAAATACTTTGATATTGCGAGGAAATTATTTAATGTATTTATGCAATTCTTTAATTTAATTGGAATTTGGGTAGTGGTCCAGGGTTCGTCGACGAAGTCACTACCACCACAGCGATTTGTGGCATAAAACAGCAATGTTCATGCTGTTATGTTTCGCACCGATAGGTGTGGTTAGCAACACGCAATGACACACATGGTACAAAGCGTTTTATCTCTGTCCTCCGGGCCTTTTTTGAGTGCGCAGAAGCAAGTAGGCTGCAGTGATCACATAAATTAGAACTGCACGCCTATTAAAAAAATTGGTACGTAACTATTAATTTTTTTATTACATCAATTTAAAGATTTTGATGCAAGTAAATTAAATTTTGGCTTTTACACACGAAGATTTATTGGTTAGCGCAGTTGCAAACTGCTAAAATGGAAAGTTTTCATTTCACGATACAAAGCCTTTACAGATAACAGGCTGAGAGGTTCTCAGTAACTTAATCTTGAAGCGCGATCAATAAATACACAGATGTGTCTGCACTAATTTAACGCATATTGTCTCCTGCAGACCTTCCTCCTTGAAAGAGCAATCAAATTATGTTAGATCGTAGTCGGAAATTCACACTAACAGTTAAAACTGCCGTTTCGTTTTAACCGTTTTCTCTCGCCCATAAATATGTCGTTATGTGACATTTCTTGTAGAGGGACATCTAGTGACAAGTAGGTAATTTATTTCTGGAAGTCAAAAAGCACGATAGATGGCAGTGACAATCAGTAAAAGTTAAATTTCAACAGCTTTCTTTTTAATACTTTTTTAATATTAAGTGACCGGTAAATGGACTTCTTTTTTAAGTTTTTTAAAATCGTAGAATTAGTAGTATGTGGCAAAACGGACTAGTCAAAAATCGCTTTAAAGCGAATAGATCTTTTTACTTATGACGAAAAATGGATGATTCACGACAATCGGAAACGCTTATCACAGTGGTTGAACCCAGGAGAACCGCCCAAATCCTGTCCCAAGCCAAAGTTTCCTCAGAAAGAGGTACTGGTGTGTGTTTGGCGGACCACTGCTGGTGTTAAACACTACAGTAGCTTCTTAAGATCTGACCAGACGATAACGGTAGATCTGTATTGTCAATAATTGCAAACCATGACGGAAAAGCTGGCCGTTAATCAACCGAGACTGGTAAATATCTCTAGCCCACTGCTGCTTCAGGACAACGCTAGATCCCATACTTCACGACAGACGGTCCCTAAATTAGAGGAACTGCGGTTAGAATGTCTCCGACACCCACTATACTCCCCGGACCTTGCTCCAAGAGATTACCACTTTTTTCGAAGTTCGGACAATTTCTTGCAAGGAAATATTCCGATGAGGCTGTCCAAACCGCTTTCAAAGATTTTATTGATTTTCGCTCGTACAATTTTTTCAGCAATGGAACTAACTATAAAATGGCGAAAGTGCTTAATAATAGTATATACTTCGATTAATTAAATGTATAATTTCATATTTTTTTCGTTTTACTTATCTCTATATTAATACGTGAAGCAAAAGCTTTCTACCACTTTTTAAGCGTATTGCGTGCACGAATGACTGTGAGATTTGGCATCGTTAAAGTTTATATGAAGAAGGAGTGTAGAAAGCTAAAATTTATCAATAATATCTTTTACTAATATATTAAATAAAATAAACTAATACTGCGAATCCTAACCCGACCAGTGCCATTGAATTTAGAACCCCAAAATATTGACAATGTTTCTCAACGAAAAGTGACAGCAAGTGATGTAGATAATACTCATTGTTTAGGTTCACGAATACTGCAAATGTCAAACAGAAAATAGTCTATGATCAAAATGTCGCTGGTTGAATTTCGACTTTAGGGCGATCGCCAGTTCCATATAAAACGCTCATTTCATTTGTAAAGACCTAATACATTAGCCAGCATAGTAAAATCAATGGTGGGGCACGCTACTAGATTTAAAAAAGTGCGTGAGTACAAAGTACACAGATCAGAAGTGAAAGAAACTTCATTGGGAAACTACTTTTTAAATATCGTTTGTATATAAACTAATCTAGTCTAGAAATAAAGCTAGTTCTGTTTACACGAAGCCAAAGCTGCTACTTTACTAGAACTAAAAGAAGACTAGTTTGCTATCCTAGCTTGAAAAACTAGCCTCTTGTATCCCGTGTTTGATACAATGAAGCATAATTTTCATTTATCTACCGACAGCCGTCATTCCGCTTGAAACTAAGCGCAGAATAACATGTTTTCCGTTAGCAACGATCGTGACAGACAGTAACATCGTGTTGCATATTAACCTGACTGGCTGCGTTTGAAATACTGACGTAATTTTCCATGTTCAATGAATGTTGACCGATAATAAGTCAGAAAAGTGTTTATGAAAAAATACCTACTATATATTAATTGTAGAATTAATTAACCTGATTGAAAGAAAAATTTTAAAAAAAATCGGTTGTCTGTAAAGTCGGTTTACTGACGACATTTGAACGTGACAACGTCATAAGAAAATACTGATGGAATGGTATCATTTTTCAAATAATATCGAAAGAAACATTACCTTTATCGCCGCAATTATCGTTGCTATAAACAATTGACACCATATTTACTTTTCACTGCACTTCATACTTGACGAAAACATGTAAATTTGTATTATTGTATAGCAGCTGTCCACGCGGACGCATCGCTCACTCAAGCAGGAGAGAGACAGATGTAGAACGCTGCCGAACGCGGAGGCCGATTGTGCCTCTTTGTCGCTCTTTCCGCGCTCTCGCTTGCACTTCAAGCCTTAAATGGAATGCCTCAGAGTGTGGTAACGCCGCATGAGTCATATTTTTTCTTGCGTCCAGGCAGCTCCATCGAATTATAAGACGTTGTCACGTCAAACACTTAATTTAGTATTATGTTTATAGATTATAATTCAGCTTAAAATTCAATTCTAGTTATAGTAGCGTGCCACTTTAGCGCCTAAATACTAAGATGTTTTTATAAGTGTAGATGTGTTACCTGCGCTCTATTTTGGCAATATTAAAGTCAGGTAATTGCCTGACATTTTCTTAGTTACGTATTATCCAGCGCCATGGTTGCACGTCAATAAAGCTCAGAATATACATTAATTTCGTTCTAACAACAAAAATAACATATAGTCTTCATATTATTTCCCTTTTTTGCGTACTATATAACTGAAAGCATTCTTTATATTTTGTATCTATAGTTTAATTATGCTGATTTTTAATACAATGATATCGGCGTATGACGCGTCTATATCTAAAATGTCATTGCCTGAATATAATGAAAAAAGAAGATTTTGATTTCATATTAAAAATTTTGCCTGTTGTCTCTTGCAGCGTATGATAAAGCTGTAAAGTGAGCTTTGTTTCGTAATGATTATGATGCCGGAACACTGCGCAGTGATTGGCGTTTTTTTATTTATTTTTACCAATAATTGGCACTAGTAAAAAGGCTTGTTCTATAAACCACTACGTAACATGTTCCAACGTCCATCAGGCCATCTTGACTTCCTATCTTATTAAAGTGAAACTTTTATTAGATCGTCTCAAAAATTTTGGTCTGTGTGTTGCATGTCGCGTGACGGCCGGCCGCGGAGTAGGGATGGCGGCGCCTATAGTTCGCAGCAACTGACCGTGTAGTGTATAGACTATTACTCATTTGTGAATTTTTAGTTAAATGTCTATAATGTGAAAAAAGTTTCACTTTTACCGTGGCTTCATAAAACCACACAATCAATTTTTTTGATACTAGCATGTTAATCGTTAAAATTAATATTTGTTACCATAAACACTTCAAGCTGCGGATAATCGAGACTTTTCACTTCATTTTTAATAAGGGTTGTCATACGTCCCGTATCGCTACTTGTACCTTTTTGTCCCGTTTTCCATCAAAATACAAAATTAACATTCTCGATAAAATAAAATCTAAGCACATACAACAATGAGTGGACTTGATTGAAATAGTTTTTTTTAAAATTTCATATTTTATGTTAATAAACCTTTACGGCCAGCTTTTTACTTTAAGTTAATAAGTTCCCAATAAGCCCTATTTTTAAACAAATTAAACAGAAGACAAAAAAGCACTATTTTATTTAAAAGAAAAAAAACTTCTACAGCGTCTAAGAAAAACAGACTACATATTTACTGGTATGCAAATCCTAAGAGATCCGGCTAAGTATAATTAGGGGTGGTTTGTTCTTGGGGGTGCGGTGAGGTGACGTTGAAAAATGTGATGACTTAGATTATACAGACATTACCTGTCTTCTGCGGTAATGAATAAGATTTAGACTTTGTTTTTATTATGAAGTTGTAGTTACTACTACAGGCTCTCGTTAACGGTTTTGTTGATGATTGGGATGTTTTCTGAACCGTTAGTAGTGTTTTGACGTTCATAAGTGACTTTTTAGGTCCTACTTTGAATATAATATTTTTTGATTTTGACTATTAAAATATAGATTCGTTTTTATTACTTAAAGGTGTACGAAGAAAGGATTTCTGAGTGAAATACTAAGCTGAATTTATGTAATATTTCAATGAGATATCTTGAAATCTAGAACGTAACATAACAAGAAGACTATATTATACTAAGCTTAAACCTGATTAACATATAAAAACACGTACGGAGTAGCGAAATAAAACTAGTATGTATAATGAACACGAAATTCAACTTGCGGATACTAACACAACAATTTTTAAGAAAAAAATTTTGAAGAGTCATATACGCGTCATAAGCCAACATCATTGCACTAAAACAGCGTAATTAAACTATACATACACACTACCAATAACGCTTTCAGTTATATAATATAATACATAAAAAAGGAAATAATATGAAAGACATCTTACGTTCTTTTTATTGTTAGAACGAAATCAATATATATTTTGAGGTGTAATGACTTGCAACCATGACACTGGAAAATACGTGACAGGCAATTAATTGCCTGACTTTTTTATTTCCAAATAAGAGCTCGGGTAACGCATCTACACTTAAAAAACATCTTAGTTCAGGACTTAATAAAGTACCAGGTCATAATACATTTTATTTATTTAATAAAAAAGTATGTGTACTATGGCAAAATGACAAACGTAACATAGATATCTAGTTAGAAACAAAAACGTTTTAATATCGTCCACGGGCGGCGCGAATTTCTTATTTATAAGCGCAATAACACTCCAATAATGACGGACCGTTATCTAGGGACCAGTTTACGTAGAACCGTGTTGTACAGATTCAAAGTTTGATCAGACAGATGTAGTTTTAGTAAGTTTTGTTTATTGATAAAATTATATGGAGCTATTAATCGGTTTTCTCCTTTCATTGTTCTTTCTTTGTAGATTTCTCTCTACTAGGGGCAGTTCGATTAGTGGAATATCTTCGCCCTACAGAAGATTGCAGCCTTATACATCCTTGTGTTGTGTTTGTGTTCCTGCGGTGAGTTAGATTTCCAGAGCTCGTTTGGTTAGGAGGTTTCAAGGTGGGCAAATCGCTAGTAATACCTACAATGTGGAACCAGCTGTCGCCTGAGATCTTTCCGAGCCGCTATGACCTGGTGACCTTCAAGTTAAGAGCTTATTCTTCCCTAAAAGGCTGGCAACGTATCTGCGAGCCTTCTGGTGTTGTGGATGTTTGTGGGCGTCGTTGATCAGTTGATCACTTTCCACCAGGTTCGCCACCTGCCCGTTTGCCCTCTTTTTACCATAACAAAAAAAATAATTACAAGCCTCAATAAGCTACAGTAGCCGCTTAACATTAAGCGGGTCGTATATTTCTTTGGCAATTTAGTTATATAAAAAATAAATTTATATTCAGTTTCAATAAATTTAATTCAGATTAAACTTTCAGAGTATTTTATGTATAAGCCATAATCGCTTTAAAGCGCTGTAATTCGCTTGAAAATCATTAATATGAGTTCACGTAAACAGTACAAATATGAGCAGACGTGTACAAAACGTGGCAAAGTCCAACATTTTCTGGGTTGTTTGGAACAATCGGACCGATTTATGAGTCGAGTTAGGTTCGGTTCCCAGGTCACGTATGTAGGAGGGACGGGTGTCCGTCACGACCCACCCTGATAGGATGATTTGGACGTGTGACGTGTTCGAGCAAGTCTGCAGTTTGGATAATACGCAGATATTAAGCTGCTGTAATATTTCTTAACAACTCTATGTTCAGTAAACATATTATAGTTTTAAGTTATGTCATAGGTTTTCTTATAAACTATGTATAGGTATTATATATTATGTAGGTATATATGCAAGCAATAAAAAGATGTGATATTATCGCGATTTAATTTTTTTTTCTTTTAAATTACTTTTAATATATGGATATCCGTGCTTTGCTCGGGTCTAAAACAAAGAAAAATACCTATGTAGGTAATCTTAGAATATTAAACATTATCAAAATATAAAATTTCATTCAAATCGTTGGAGTCGTTTCCGAGAAACCAATTACATATATACTAGCTGCGCCCATGGCTTCGCTCAAGTGGACTACAGAATGCCCGCGCAAATTTTGCTCTCCCGCTCCCGGCTATTTTAAAGACAAAATGCTTATTGTGGGTGTTTCTTAGAAGACACATGTATACTCTTCCAGACTTTTTTATAGGTCTTTTGATGCCTATAACTATGTGGTATATTAATTTGCTATATCTCTTATGGTTTACTTAGCATAAGCCATTTAAGCGCCCGATTTGATTCACCAAGAACACAATTTTTTTTATTTGTGCAGAAGCCTAATTCTTTTTCTAAAATAAAAGTAGCCTAATTTACTCCCTATATCATCAGCTATCTATCAGTGAAAGTCCAGTCAAAATCGGTCCAACCGTTTCGGAGATTACCCGGAACAAACAGACAGACATACAAAAATAAAAAAATGGGCTTTTTGTTATAGGTATCGTATATACTTTCATATGCATTTAAAAAAAAACCGTTATTTTGACATTACAAACAGACACTTCAATTTAATTAATATTTGCTCACTTGGTAGTATAAGGTAAGATTTAACGTAAATGACTAATTTTATATTAAATGGGGCGTGGTGCGGGGTTTACGTTGTCACAATGAGAATATTCCTTCTCGTGTAGTTACGTAGCTTTATAATTGTTAGACCACTTAATAACTAGAATTAGGCGTCTTTTAGTAAGCATATCATTAATTGCGACGTATTGATTATACATATGATAGTAAGGATAAACAATCGCTTCAGTTACGATAGGGGCATTGCATCATTGCGAATGTTTTATAGTCTGTAAATTCTCTGTACAGTTGTTTGATCTTATTCCATCCACTTCAGGATAACGTTTGGCCGTTTTATAGATTTATAAGGAAATTCATAGGCAAAAATAGCATATTTCTGATTGAGGATAGCCTTAGCCACAGTGATGGTGATTGAAAGAAAAGTATTTACACATAGGATATCCCATTGTAAATCTTTGTTAATTAATTCAAACTTTAGAAGGCAGGTTTTTAATAAGTTTAATCAACACAAATAAATGTTTTTATTAAAACCATTCATTACATATAACTAAATTATATTTCTTTAGATTATCACAAAATTTTATATGAATAACATAAAATACCTATGACATATTTAGGAACTTCAACGTTTACCTCAGAAACGGGTAAATAATTCCTTGTTAGCAACACTGCGCGTTTGTGAAGTAAGTATTGCGAGCACATCACGCTTGTTTTGTTTTTGGACACGGTACACGGCTTGCAACTAACGAGAAGTATGCCTGTTTGCTACCTTAGTTTTAAAAAAGTTGTAGAATCGCCTTCCGACCAGCGTGTTTCTTTCCTCCTATGATAAAGGGTCTTTCAAGCAAGTCGCGAAGAGGTATTTCTGTAGACCAGCATGGCAACGGCGATTGCCATGTACGAAGGAGCTAGTATGGAAAAGCCTAGATACATTGGCTCCCAAAGAACATTATACTAGTTTTGATATTTTCAGTTCTTCTCAGTAGACCATCGGAGTACCAGCTTGGCTCAAATACGTGCTATGACACATGTTGACGATCCCAAACTCAAAAGCGGTATCGAACCTTTAATTAAGTCTTAGGAAAGACTTCTCTTCCTTGTGTTAGTTCTACCGTCTGTACAATGGGCTGTGTTTCGAGGAATTGTTCGGTATGATGCAGCGGCTACTTTACACCATAGGCAGGGAGTTTATCTCCACTCTTTGGAGCCTAAATGGTCGCGGATAGACAGATTTCAGGGGAGTTTCCTTTCACGAACGCTTGGGATGTGGAATAATCTTCCTGCTAAAGATTTCCTATTGGGCTACAAAATGAGATTCTTCAAAAGAGAATTGAACAAGTTTTTAAAGGAAGGGAAAACGCGCTTGCGATGCCTCTGATGTTGGAAGCGTCTAAAGCCTGCCATGAACGTTTATTATCAGGCGAACCTTACGTTTTTTTTGCTACCATCATGTTATAAAAAGAGATTTATTTGTTGAACAGATAAAATATAAACACATATTATATAGAAAACTGGTATATATGGTGTATCTTATGAAGAACTTTTAGTGACGAGATATTCAAGAACGCACACAACCGTTGCGAAGAACTTTATCGATATATCAAAATGAACTTAAACCGAAATGGTACAATTAAACAACGCTCCAATAAACACGAGAGTTAATAAAACAAACCGTTAAAATTAAACGATGCAGATCAAATGTTCGTAGTTAGTCGTTACGCTGTAAGGGACGTTAATCATTTACGGAACACTCCTAAACTCGCTCGCCGATTCATTTTTGATAGTCATTACGTTAAATCAAACTCCAAGCCGTGGGACTCTAAATTTTAAGGACAAAGATATATAGAATAATTTATGGAAACGGCTATCCACGTTGTAATATTCACCTGATTATAAAACATTTTCTAATGCTCATCTAGTTAATTATCACACGCTCTTTGTGATGTATGTATTCTATCATGAAACCTTATGTTGTGTACCTGCGTTGAGTCTTCATTCGAAGCTCCTAGGGTACTGGGGTTCAAAGCCAGTGACGCACTAGTGATATCTATGGTAAGTGTTACAAACGTCCATAGACTACGATAGTCTCTTATCATCAGGCGGGCTGTATGTTGTATGTAATTTTACCTAAAATCTAGGTTATTTTTTACTCGTTAAATTATATTCTTTAGAATCTAGTATGCCAAATTATTATATGAATCTAAAACGTATTTAATGATAAGACAATAAGGCTAATATTTTCTTTTTATGTGTTGTGGCATTTTATATGACTTGGCCGTTGAAAATGTTGTAGGGGCCATTGACACTTATAATTATTATATTTTTATGTGTACTATTATTATATTATTTGTTTGTTTGCTTGGTTAATCACGCTAATCTCAATGAAATTTAATGAAAATTAGGCCATTTATGGCTATATAAGGAACAGAGCATCAATTCAAAATGTTTCAAAAACGGGGAAAATTTATTCCTTTAGAGAGCTCTCATTATGTGACGCAGACGAAGTTGCGCGGGTCAGCTAATTATTATATACTAGCGTTTGCTCTAAGCTCAAAATTCGACCAGCGACTTTTTGATCATAGACTGTTTTCTGTTAGAAATTTTTAGTTTTCATGAACCTAAATAATGAGTGTTATCTATATCACTTACTGTCACTTTTCGTTGAGTGACAATGTTGCCCGGGTAAACATAATCGAGGTACGATTGGTTTAGACTTAAAAACGTGATAAAATATTCAAAGATGCGCACACTGGTGAGGCTGATGTTCTATTTAAATCACCGCACCGCGCACCTTACCACGCTTACGCATCCGTGTATTCTACCTCTGTTCTCACTTTCCGTACTTGTCTTCAGCTTCCCAGATGATAGAAGTTCATGGATACTTCTCTACTCCTAACAGTCATAGCGTGAAGTTAAATATCCTTCCTCAATAAATAGGCTATGAAGTGAAAAAACTCCAAGGTTTTTATTCTCATTAGGTTATAGATCAAAATCAAAGTCATAAACACTTTATTCAATTTATAGACCGAAAATACGCTTAAAATCATTAAAATAAAACTACCGGTTCGGAAAACATCTCAGTTATCAAGAAGAACCGGCAAGAAAGTCGATGAAGTTAATCATTTTTTTGTACTTTGTACATAATGTTTACAGTAATTACGTAAAAATTAAATAATTTTAGTATTTTTACCTTATGACGATTTATTGGTGATACGACTAGGGGGTGCTAAAATATCAAATGCGGAAAAAATATTTCGAGCGAAAAATATATTTTATATTATTAAATTAATTAAAATCGATATATTGAACGTCAAATTATGATTTATTTTAAATCTATTGAATTTTTTTTTATTAATTGGTTTACAGCAATTGTAACATTGGCACATGCTAAATATTATAAAGAATGTTACATAAATTATGATTACAATGTACAATTTATCAGTAAACACAGCTTGCTTTTATATGTATAAAACGAAGTAACAACTAAAACAGTAAATATAAATTAAAAAACATTCAAACTAACATATAAATTAGGCTTAAAATGATGAATAAATGTTATAAATGTAATTATTGTAAACTAAAATGTAAGTAACCTGGTTAAACGTTTAAATTTAATTAAATAAATGCCAAATAATTCGCGGTTATTGAATTTATTGTACAACTTGCTAATTCTAGTTACAGGAGAATTTAAACCTAAAACAGTTTTTCTAAAAGGAGAATTCAATAGGTTATTGTAATAACTTACTATTTAAAATATTTAGTGGTTAAATAAAAAAAATATATATTTATTAAATTATGATTTAATTGTTGATTTTTCAAATAAAACTCAATTTTTCAAAAAGTTGGTATTAATTATTTATTAAATTAAATTTAAATTATTTTTATGATGTGAAAGTGTTGACCAAAGGACGTCGAAAGACAATTTCGCTGTAACTTGATTAAGAGCTAGGATCGGCACTGTATACGGGGGTCGCAAAAGTAGAGTAATATTGGTAGACTACGGCAAAAATCACTTCCAGTAAGATTTTACATCGGAACACCTTAAATTGCAGTTATAAGTTATTATCTCAAGTAAAGAGTGTAATTGCACCCTGTAGGCTGGCGGAGCGCTTAATGCGACTACTTAAGTTCATGTTCTTCAGCTGATAACTTGCTGCCTCCTTATCATTGTATATCTACCGGTAAGTACTTATATGAAAGACTGTAGATATATTTCTCAATTATTACACAAAACATACTCAAACTAACAAATATTACTAGCGATCGCCCTAAGCCCGAAATTCGACCAGCAACTTTTTGATCATAGACTATTTTCTGTTTGACATATGCAATATTCATGAACCTACACAATGTGTATTATCTATATCACTTGCTGTCACTTTTCGTTGAGTGTCAATATTTTGGGTGGTCTAAGTTCAATGTCACTGGTCGGGTTAGGATTCGCAGTATTAATTTAATATATTAATTAGTAACAGATATTATACTTAGATAAATTTTAGCTTTCTGTACTACTTCTCCATATAAACTTTAACCATGCCAAATCTCACAGTCTTCCGTGCACGCAATACGCTTAGAAAGGGGTAGAAAGCTTTTGCTTCACGTATTAATATAGATTAGTAACTCTGTTCCCATACATATATGCCAATTTTATATACTTTTTTATGACCTAAGGGAGATAAAGAGTTAATTGAGCAGTTCTTCTTGTACTAATATAATATAGCTCAACAGTTTTTTTTATTTTATATTTTGTTTGTTTGAAGGTGTCTCTGGAACTAGCAGTCAGAATTGAATTCTATTTTCCATTTTCCTTGCCACCTCTTTTGATCCTGGAACGCAAAACTATGTCGGGTGTTAACGTTTGGTGTCCAAACAGCTAGGGTTGCCAACCTACAATATGTATAATATGGTATCCCACAAATATATTCGGCATCGGACTACAATATTTCTAAAACAAATGCGAAACTACTATATTTTTATTAGATAAAAAAATTAGTCAACATTATTTATTCCAAGATATTTAAGCGTAAAACGGAATGCAGATCGTAGCCTTTCTTTTTTCTGAGTGAGACTTGGTATGTCATTGTTAATTTGATTATGTGTCATTATTATTTTTATTTGGCTATCCAGAAGTAAAAATATTTCTTTAAAACATAAACCGTTATTTTAAAACTACTTTTTTTTTGCAACCCTATACACAAGGCTTTTTTGTCCACTTAAAACTCAAGAGCGTTGTAATGCTGTACTAGAAAGGTGGGTAACAAGCCTACGGTATACTATAGGTATCACTATGACGTTGCAGACCATGGACCCCCCTACCCCAAGGAGGTCTGCAAGCCCCACTCACCGCAGGAACACAAAACATGGCTATTAGGCGATCTTCTGTGAATTTCCAAAGAAATTCCACTTCCACTGCATCATAATTATTTAAATATAATAATTTTCAAAATTATAGTAACCCATAATTGTACGAAAAGAACTATTACAATGATTCTAATAGAAGAGAAAATAATAATACATATTTTCCCACTACATGAAGGTGCTACACCAATATTTTTAATGTCATTTCTTCATTTTATTTGTTAACTATTGTCAGATCATAATGTAACAAATAGCATAAATTACTTATAAAAACTTCGGAAACTTTCTTGGTATATGCCAAAGATCTAACCAACGGATATTAGACTGATTTTCCTTTAATATATTATTTTCACTACGATTTATTTCAACAAAATTTTCACAATCAACCTACATTAATTACCTAAGTAAATAATTAAGAAAAAAAAAATACAAAAAGTTGCATGCGAAAGTTAAACCGCCGCGAGTTTGCGATAGGACTTACAACTTTTATCCAAACTGCAAAGGCCAAATGTAATAATAATAATTCACTTTGCAATGAACTTACGGAGTCTGCTAAGCGCTTCGTGGTATACGGTATAGTATCTGTAAGTTTTTTTTTTAGATAAAATACTTCTTTTACCGCATTATTTTTACATTACTAAGGTAGCAAACAAGCAAACGGCCAGCCAGACGGAAAGCGGCTTCCACAACTTATAAATGCTTTTACACATAAGGTTATTTACAAGGTTATTTGGCTCTGATCTATTGTATTTATGTTGTAGGTATTGGAGATAAATCTACAAGAAAAGCCCTACCTCTCTTAATCCGGTTTTTGAGGTTACTAAATAACTAATCATTAGCTACTTATCATTTGTGTTTCTGAATACATTCGGCAACTACATAGCTCTTCAATAAGTAGTTCTATAAGCTGTCACTAGATGGAACCTTTACGAAACTCATAGTAAATATAATGAACGTATAAAATACTTTTTTATACCTACGTCCTTGGTAAATATACATATTCTGTCTTTACTACTGAACAAAGTAATTCGTTCGTTGTATAGATATAATTTAATTGTTTTATTTAATAGTTAGAAGTAAAATATATTAAGATTAATAAATATTAATTTAAACCAAATTATTTTAACTGAAACATTTTTTAACTTTACTGAAATAAAAACTTCGATAATTTTTTGGGCTGTCAGTCGGATATACTTATATCGGGTGTCTACTGTCTGCTTTTGTCAGATTAGACGTCAAACAACTATTGAATAGATAAACGCTCTATTTTGGTTAGTTAAGTTGAACCAAGTTTAACTTCAGTTAAACTTCAGTTTATCCTATGATAGAGTGTGTTCAGAAACGCAATTTGATGAGTTAGAACAGATTAAACTACATAGACATAAAAGTACCTTAGAAACCGGGCAGTAATCCGTGCTGTAGAGTGACGGAAATGCAAAATGATAAAGTTAGTTAACAATCATAAAAATATGAAATCATTTTATTATATTTTTTTTCAGTGTGTAAAAATAATTTAACGTTTATAAAAATAATCATTATTTTTAATAAATATAAGTATATGAATGTCTACATGAAAATTTGTGTCTTAATATATTGTATGCATTTATTGTAACCGATTTGTATAATGATGTATTTGTCTATGGATTTAGGGATACTAAGGGTGGTGGTCCCATTATGAACCTTCATTGGTATAATTCTTATTTAAAATTCGATAGGGATACCACAAGGGTGGTGGTCCCATCATAATTTCATTGGTATTTGTTATTAAAATTCGAAGATACACCAGGAAACTTTCCAAAAGTATTAAATCATTGAATTTGGTTTTCTATGTATTTCAAAATAAAAGTGGTAAAAGTAGGTAATTGTATGTAATTAATAACTATAAAAAACATGCGCATTTATGATCATTAATATATAAAAAAATTGTGCGTCTCGGGACGCTCGACAGAAGTGATAACTTAAACTAATCAAAAAGAAAAAAAAAGACCAAAAGAAAGAGAGAAAGGGAAGCCGGCGAGGATTCGTACCTAGGACTTCGGCCATAGCAGTCACGCTTACGACCGCTAGGCTACGTGTTGTTAGAAACGTCTGAAACTATGCTACTATTAATGGCGCCGTAACGTGTTACGTTATGAAGTGGTTTACCTCCCATAAGAAGTTATCACTTCAAAAGATATTAATTTTTTTTTTGATAAATAAGTTTTACAAAACAGGTTTCATATATATGTATATTTATTATCTGAATTTATCTGTAACCACAGACTGGGGTTCAGGTGTCATGACATTTTTCAAAGATGGTAAAAACTATAACTAATGATGTATCCTTAAATTTATGATGAAACTCGTATTCGTTGAAATCTATTAATCGAGATATTATTCGTTTTTTTTTCTATTCCCACATTTCATGTCACAACGTTCATATATTATTATAATTTCACTTTTAAATAAATATTCATAAATGATTTTCCATAAAATCCTGAAGTAAGAACAAGAATATGATATTTTCTAGATTATTTCAGAACGTGTGTTACATTTAGGAAAAATCCCAAATAGGGACCAAATATATCTACCCTGTGATTTCTTTGTGAAAGCTTGGAACCCAATATTCTCTGTATCAAAAGCTGGGATACTTTACCTGTGCTGAATTTAATTTAATCAAAAAATTTGAGAAATTCTTGTGTATTTTTTTAAGGCTACATTACTCATGAATAGGTTTAGGGTACAATCCTTAGTTCAATCATCAGTTTTTAATTTATACAAAGTTATTAAATTATTCGAGATAGACTTTCTAATGAGCGTCAACTAAGGAAAACCCGTCTCTACAATATGTGTGTGTAACTTAAAATAATCGTACTGGGAATCTTGATATGTGTTTATAATTCTATTAGGGTAGGTGTTTTTCATAGAATATGATATATTTAAAAACAGCGAACACATAAGAAATCTTTACAACATAAAAAGCATTTCACAAAACCTTCGACACGAGTCGCCTGCCGAGACAGGGCCACCCCACCTAAAGGGGGCCAACTCCGCACAAAACTATAAATTTCCGTTTAATTACCCCCGGGCAGCGTCACATCATGGATCCAGACAGTTTTATGACGATTTACGGTCACATTTCGACGCGGGGACTGGCCCGCTTAGGGATTGCGACGGACCAACTTCCAATTACCCGCCGCGTTCCCCTTTCGAAATCCACGACGGGGTTGAAGCGGGGATTTGTTGCAGAAATGTGGGGTCACGTAACACTGGTCGGTGTTCGTCACCTTTTACACTGCCGGGGGGTTTAAGACCTCCAGTTCTTTATGGTAATGAAATCTGAGCGGGGTGACGTGTCGAGGTGATGTTTGCAGAGTTTTTGTTGCGACTCCCCCCTCTTCCACCTTATTTATTGTCCGTTTGGGTGTACCCGAAGTTTCGTAGAAAGTTCCACCGAATGGAATGTTCTTCCGTTGTGCGGTGTTGATGATATTGGTCTCGCGAATTGTTTTTGTTCATTTTCTATTTCGCAGAATATGACGGCCGTGTCAGAGGATTTTATTATTCATATTGTATATTGGAAATGGCAAATAGTTATTTGTTCTGTAGTCATATTTATATCTATACAATTAATAAAATTGAAGTGTCTGTTTGTAATGTCAAAATAACAGTTTTTTACTAAATGCATATGAAAGTAAAGTATATTCGATATCTATAACAAAAAGCCCATTTTTTTTTATTTTTGTCTTAGAATCTGTCTGTCTGTTTGTTCCGGGTTATCTCCGAAACCGTTGGACCGATTTTGACGAGACTTTTACTGGTAGATAGCTGAATTTATAGGGAGTAACTTAGGCTACTTTGATTTTAGAAAAAGAATTAAGGTTCTGCACAAATAAAAAAATGATCATGGTGAATCAGTTCGGGTGCTTAAATGGATTATGCTGAGTAAACCATAAGAGATATAGCAAATTAATGTACTACATAATTATAGGCATTAAAAAGAACTACAAAAGAATCCGGGAGAGTGTATATCTATATGCAAAAGAACACCCATAATAACCATTTTTGTCTTTAAAATAGCTGGGAGCGGGGGAGCAAGATCCGCGCAGAGATTCTGTAGTCCACGTGAGCGAAGCCACGGGCACTGCTAGTCTAAACTATGAGTCGATAATACAGCCAAGTAATTATATGAAGCTCGGAAAGGAATATAGAACGAAATAAACGGTTTACTGTAGGTACTTATAAATTCATATAAAACTAGTAGTCGCACAGTGATCGAAATTTGACCAGCGACTTTTGAAACAGACTATTTTTTGTTTGACATTTGTAGTATGAACCTAAACAATGAACTTGCTGTCACTTTTCATTGAGTGACAATGTCAATATTTCGGGGGGTCTAAGTTCAATGGCACTGGTCGGTTTTGGATTCACAGTATTAATATATTTAATTTAATATATTAGTAACAGATATTATATATAAATTTCAGCTTTCTGCACTCCTTCTCCATATAAACTTTAACCATACCAAATCTCACAGTCTTCCATGAATGTAATACGCTTAAAAAGGGGTAAACAGTTTTTGCTTCACGTATTAATATAATGACGAGAATTAGCTGGCGATCACAGCCAAATAACCTTGTGATGTGTGCCTGTGGTGATTAATAGAGTTTCCAGATCTCCTTTGGGTTGGGGGTTGTAAGTGGCAACACGCTAGTGACACATATGGTATACCATCAGGCGGGTCATATACTTGTTTGCCATCTTTGTAGTATATGAAAGAATATTTTAAAATATTATAGAAGTTAAAAGAATCGTCAGATTTCAACAAAAATGTCAGTCAGTAAGCATCCATAGAAAAGGTTATAAGGTTTGTTCAACCTAATATGTCTAATAAAATGACTACCAAATAAATAATTGTTTCCGACGCTGAAGTATAAAACCGCACCTAATGTTAGTCTTTTATCTACAAATAAAAATATTACATACACCCAAATACATTGGTAATAACAAAAACAAACGAAACAACAAACGATTTAAAAAATAAATGTAATTCAAAACGTGAAATTCACTCACAATCATAACAGTTTAACGCGGCAATTCCATCTGCCGATATTGTACGATTCCAACGAGAGTTTATAAGCGATAAACGCACAGACAGACGTTTCTGTGCGACATAAAATCAAATCAACAGTTATCCTGCGAGCCTACATCACAATCATGCTTAATCGCGTGTGTGACAAGTTAGCTCGTTGCCTACAACCACCATAGAAACTTGATCTGCCATGTACCAAAAACATACCCCGTTGTGTCGCCGAGTAGAACCGTACGGAGCGGGGTGGGAGACCATTATAAATTTGTGGGATTGTAGCACGCGCCTCGCTCTCTCCCTGCCGATATCGCCTTGACTGACGGACAAGTATGCATTCAAATAGGTTACTTTACCCGGTTCCCTCCCTTAGTATAAACATCTCTCCAAGTTTCGGATCCACCGCCAATTTGGTACGGAATTTGTTGTGGAACGCACGAATGCTTCTTGAGGGTTAAATTGCATTTAATATGAACTAAACAACGTTTTCGTTTTGATTGTTTCATTTTGTAATGCGAACTGATGTTCTGTACTATATTGTTAATTATATTTTTGTTGTATACTTATAAAAAATTAAAAACTGCGTGAAATGGAACATAACTGTAGCGAAGAGAAATATGTCTCTTATATTTTGAAATATTCCATACGGATCGGTGCGAAAAGAAACTAACGAAAACTATTGTACATACTTTATAGTGCATACTCAATTTTATACTATAAAGGTGATAAACAAGCATACGGCCCGCCTGATGTTAAGCGGCTACCGTAGCCTATGGACGCTTGTAATTCCATAGGTATTACTAGCGCGTTGCTGACCTTGGACCCTACCTTGAAACCCTACTCACTGCAGGTTATTTGGCTGCCATCTTCTGTAGGGTGGAGGCATTCCATGTCTTCAAAGGAATTTCTCTGTACCTTACCTCTCTCTGGCAAGTTCCAGCTAACTAGCTGATGTAAAAGCATTGCACCTAATAGAAAACATAGTTTTTTTTACTTTGATGCGTTTCCCCCTGTTTATAGGTTGTTCAAGATGTTGTGTTTAAAATAATACGAAGCAATGACAAGTAGTATATTGTGTGGCACAGTCGTCGGGAAGATGTTTGCGATTTGATACAATTATCATCTGCGATTGTGGCCCGTCGAATGATTGATGATGTTGATGAATTGTTGTTGATAAGCATAGTGGAATTCAAAAACAATGGCGACCATCGAGTAGTCATTATTCCACCACTGTCGCTGTCATACCGGCTTGTAATCCTTTCGACATCTGTGTATTCATCAATGGATCACGAAATGCAACAAACCAAAAGAGATTCGACGGGCTTATAACCCACTCGAATTCAAATCTTCACTACACTTTTTTTAGAACTTTTTAAAAGTAACAATTCGGTCACACACAATTGCGGTCTATCATCTATCGCAATCTATCACGCAGTCACGCAGTGGAAGCTCTCAAAAGGAATAAATTTCCACCGTTTTTGCAACATTTTTCATTGATGCTCTGCTCCTATTGGTCATAGCGTGATGTTATATAACCTATAGCATTCCTCGATAAATGAGCTATACAAAACTAAAACATTAGTAGTAGTAGTTCATGAGATTAGCACGTTCAACCAAACAAACAGACTCTTTTCAGCTTTATAATATTAGTATAGATTTTACAAACACTGGCAACATCCTCACGCCGCGCCGTCAGGCGTAATGACTAGACACGAGGCATTAAAAAGTGAAACCCGTCAGTAACAACGTCGTTGTAAACGCAATTTATGTTATTCTCCCACTTAAGTATTAAGATATGGTATGTAGCTTTAATTTTTATGATAATCATACTAGCCTGTAAATGTCTTTTTACTGACATTTTTCCGAGGAAAAGCACTGATTGAAGCTACGATGTCAAACAGTGAAAAATCTGAAGTTTTGTACTTTTTTACGGCATGGTTGATAACACGGTGTACTATCAAAACAATGTTCACAAGTTTCGGCATAAAATTATTCTTTATTTTTTAATTGACTTCAGAATAAGGAGGATGTTCTCAATTCGAATGTATATTTTTTTATGGATGTTCAGGCATAACTTCTTTGTTTATGAACCGATTTAAATGATTCTTTTTTTTGTTGAAAAGGGAATAATACATCAAGGTTGAAGGACTATCCATAATATTGAAATTGAAATTGAATAGCCTGTCTTTTTTGAAGTCAGTTAATAATTAAAAGTCACATACGTTATTCCACTTGTCATTAAAGGAAAATCTATCGACGTACAGCGCCCCGTGTAATGTTTTTAATGCATATTATGCGGTAGTTTATTGCCATTGGAATGGCCTCGGATGATGTAAGAAATTTATGAGATTTATTTTGTATTAATGCAACTGACGGAAACTGTTTATTTAGTGTAGTAGATGGTTACATATATTGTTCAAAGGATATGTTGTTTATTTTATTGTATTAGTATGAATGTTCAGAAACATTGAAAGCAGAATGCCTAGACTACTGTTTCACAGCTAAATCGGGGACGTTCTGAAGGTCAGGTCAAGAGTACTCTAAGGCGACGAGCATGCATGAAAAGATTGATGAATGAATCAAAAGATGTATGCCAGAGTCCTAGCACGTGGAAGAACGTAGTCTCGGCCTACCCCACTGGGAAAGAGGAGTGATTATATCTATGTATGTTTTCAAGACTCAGGAACTCGAGAAGACTTGACTCGTATCTATGACTTTTTAGATATTCTCGTACCGTTAATAATTTACATTTTATAATTTAGTAACGTTCTGACAGTACCACTGTATAGTGGTTTAAAAAATACTTATTAGAAATTCGAAATAAAAAAAAACTACAGAATTATTTGTTATAGTTTTCATATTCCCTGTGTAAGATACTCTATCTTAAAATAATGACAATAATATTGTTAATGGATTCTTTTTTATATCGAAAATGTTTTATAGGGTAAATTATACTATTAGCTACCCCACGAAGCCAATAAAACTTGACAACGATTCATACAATATCCCTTGTTTTAAACAGAATCGTTGCCTTCACTTTAATATCGAAATTAAGTGCATGCGCGTGCCGTACGGAGCAATTAGGTGTATAAATAAATTCGTTTTACAACCGACAGATGGCGCATAGCATTGCTAACACATAAAAAATATTAGACACAGAAGGGTTACTCATATGAAAGTCTCTTAAACTTTTAATTTTTTTTGTAGTAGCTAGGCATGTCTGAACTTTGACTGGTGGTAAGCACCATATAATACAAAACAGTAGGGACCATTGAGAAGTCAATAACTCACAGCCAGTCGTCGCTTTCATGTCATACGGCTTGCGTAAATAGAAACTTCAAATACACCAACCGATCTTTAAACGCGCCGCCAATAATCGAATTAATATGATGGGCTTTTTTTTGTCTAAACCAAATTATCAGGTATTTATAGTAAATTTAAAATTAATCATTTGTAAAAATTATTTTGATTGTTATGCCATATACCTTTGACAGCGTACCAACAGAGTAGGTACCTATCTAAATTACGCATAATTATATTTTGGTTAAACGAATACATTACAATATGCAGTAGTCCAATTAGAGGCGAGCACAGCATACAATATTTTTCATTAAGAATTTAATATTACTTAATAACTAAATGAACAAAATTGATATCTTCAGAAACCATTAAAAAAAAAAAACTTTATAAATTCTTTTTTTTATACCCTAAATTAACTGTATTCGAACTATCGGCCACTCGTACTGAATACTCTATACAATAGTGTCTACAAGTTTAGCCGCTATACCGCAAGGCTTATTCGAAGGCAACCGTAGTCGTGAAAATAAGGACTATCATTATTAACTGCGTATAACTTATTCTATCTCACTCGTCTATACATCATACATAATACTCAGGCTACATCATAAATGTATGTGTTTGTCTCTTTTTCGTTTCATCGAGTTTTAAATCACAACGGTACTAAAGAAGTTTTCACTTCAATAATACTAATTCAAAGCTAATGTCATATTAACACATCTGTATTTATTTTATTGTGTCTAACGGCGACCATCTTCGCTATATTCATAGGTGATATGTATGTAATTATAACAAAACGTTAACATTGTTTATTTTTGTTTTAATATTCAACGTACCGGGACTCCATGAGATGTCGCTTTTGTATTTAATTGTTATTTTGCTCATAATATGTTAATATGCAAATTAATTTGTATGTTATAATATAAGTTAATTTAAATCCCGGTGTACTTTCAACTTAATTACGGTTATAATAAATGTTTGAATTTCAAGTTCATAAGATCGAACTGCTTATGTTTTTCTTGTGCCTTTTTTTGTAATTTGGTGGGTTATTTTTTATCGACTTCAAAAAAGAGGAATGTTAATTCGAATGTTTTTTTTATGGATGTTCTGCCTTTACTTCTTTGTTTATGGAACCGATTTGGATTATTCCTTTTTTCTTGGATGAATACCTTAAGTGTGGTCCCATTTTAATTTAATTGGCATGGAACTTTCAACTTCGGAGATACAAAGTTTAAGACCAAATAATTATAAAGATCTTAACGCTTATGAAGTTCATCTTAGCTGAAAGTTCACCTTCAATAATCGTCACAATAACTGAATATGCGCTGTTTGCTTCCAATGGGTTTCCGCATCCTTTACCAGGTCGTCAGACCACCTTTTGGCGGGTCTGCCCACGTTGCCCCATCGACCATCCATTCTACGAACAATGTGCCCCGTTCACTGCCACCAAGGTCTAGTAATTATAGCTTATATCATTTCTGATTAGATCATGTAAAGAACACTCCGAGCACAGCCCTTTACAATTCCTCTTTGAGTGATTTTGAGTTTTAGTTGAGCCTCAGCCCATAATTAGCGACCACGTTTCAGTGCCATAGGTCAACACTGGCAATACACGATAGTCAAAGATCGTCGTCTTGAAACACTGGGGTATCTATATCGAAATTTGTAGGATTTCATTAAAAAAAAACTTCGGAATAATCCGTCTCAAAATCAGTAAGGTGTTTAGTTCATGTGCGTTTATAATAATACTAAAACATTTTCCATGTATCTCTTACCTTGTTTTCCGGAAAACTGAGTGGAATCTTAAGGCTAAGGAAATGGATGGAACGCGCTGAGTCTATTGAATTAATGACACGATATATGTACGAGTAAACACAATAAAATAAACATTAACATTTGTTACGCAAAGGAAAAAAAACGTAAACAAAATCGTTAATCGAAAAAAGCAATAACAATTCGTGCCTTAACTAAAATCGTACACATTAGGAGCCTAATTTCCAATTAGCAAGCAGGTAGCGTAAAAAGACGCCATTACGAGACGCTTCCCGCCAAAAGGACGGCGGCCATCTTTGACAGGGAGCTTCCGATGGCCTTAATTAAAGATCTTTCGTACGTAATTATTCCATTAGTAGTATACTTTTTAGTTTTTCAAAGCTTTCGATTAAGGTTCAAATGAAATTATTTATCTTCACAAAGAAAACGTAATGGTTTTATTGGCAAAAAAATTTACTTAGTGTTGCCACCGCTGTGCACCTACCATGGGGTAAAGGTCACTTGAATTGATAATAACCGATATATGTATATATATATACATATATATATTGATAAAAATTTCCTACTTGAGGAAATTATGATATAAGTTAATTGAAGGAAATTCTACAAGATGTTATATTAACTTGTAGACATTAAGTATGGATTATGTTAAGTATGAAGGTGAACGGGTAAAAAAATAAGGGAAAACCGAAAAAGGTACAAAGGGTTTGTGTGAGGAATACTATGCATATAAAAGGTATGAATACTGAGATAACAATGGGTGGTGAGAATGGTTATGGAAAACATGTTGTACCTACTCAAGTGGGATAAGTGTAATGGAGTCTGTCCACCGCTATGAACGTATTAGGCAAGTAAAGAAACACGGCACGCTCTACTATGCCCAGTGAAACGGATCGACAGCGTTGTATGCTTGTATGTTCTATAGGGTACCATGCAACGGTCATCATGTCTTTTCGGAAACCATTCAATAACGTGCAGCATTGGATTAGCACTGTTGATATTTTTTTTAATATCGAATTTTCATTCAAAAAAAAAAATCGATATTTCGATATATCGGCTTTATTAAAAAAAAAAATCGTAAGTCACCTCAAAAATGATTACACAGTTTATAGTCCAGTATATTTATTAAATAAATTAAATTATAAATGTATATATGTTCGGTTATAGTTCTTAGTAATTATTTTTTAAATTTAAATAGAACAATTATGTATACCAATATTTTTCAGTAAGAGTTTTTTTAAATAATCTTTCTTTTATATGTTCAGCTGTTGGGCTACTAAGATTTTTAGGCACTAAAAGATTGATTGTAGAAGCAACTCGTTCAGATGCTACAGATGTAGCAGAAGAAATTCAATATTTAACAGCTATTTGTGATAGCACGGGAGTAAAATGCCTACTATAATTCCAAAATTTCAGGGCATATGCATGATGGTGTTTGATTTTTATGTGGGTTGCTAAATTAGTTGTATCCCCGCTGCTTTTATATTTTTCCCCGCAAAATTGCAGGAAACATTTCTTGTATCATCTTTTTTTAATACGTCCATACAATAGAAGAATTGGTCGAAGACATATTTTGGCACTAAACTATTTCTATGTAACTAAATATTAAATAAATTAATATGAATAAACATAAACACTTCATTTTAACCGCTACATTAAAATAAAACAGTAATTTTTAATAACTTCTCTTTTTAACTTGGTTCAATGTTAACCACAGACTAAACTATATAGAGCCTAGAGGTAGAGATGCTAACTATGCTAAGCTGTTAATGCTGACAGTGACAACAAACAAAAATGGTATAAAAAGTAGATACTCCATATCATAGATTATAGTAATTTTTTTTCCACAGAGGTATATCTATACAAAATTACATTTCGTTTTAAGATAATAAGTAAATAAGTAAACTAGGAATAGAGAAAAACATAATATAGTGTAAATGGAATACGGTTGATTAAGTTTACGATGGTTTTGTAGATTAAATAAATTACGAAAAAAAAAATTATTAAAAAAATTTCAACAATCGATACGCACATTTCAATATCGAACTATCGATATATGGTCCAAAAAAATATTAGTAATAACTATTGATAATTCGAAATTATAATATCGAAATTTCGATATTTTATCAACAGTCCTACATTGGATATAACATTTTCGTATACATATTATTGTTGCGTGCATGCATATCAGTGTATCGTTGAATCAAACTTTTATAGCTATAATGTTCGCTGACGGATCGGTCAAGTGGGCATAATCTTACGCTAATTAATACATAGTATTTTTTTGCATTCGTCGGTCTGTTTACGGTCATGGTATGATACGTTCTAGTGGACAGGGTCCTAAAGAAGCAAAATATGATATAATTGTAAACAACAAATGTAAGATTGTTTTATGAATTTCACAATTTATTGTTAATTAAGTATGAATTGCCTCATTAGCCTAGTGGTTTTAAATGCGACTGCTATGATTAAGGTTCTTCCAGGGTTCGATTCCCAGGTCGAGCAAACTGGGGTTTTCTATGAAATTGTCAGTAGCAGCTCGGAGTTTGGCTTTGTGTTCGATTAATGACAATAGGCTCGTTCCCTATTAACTAAAAACATACCCGGTGGTCTTTGGATGTACATTAGTACACGTCTGCCTAACTCTTTGAGGATACAGGCGTGATGGTATGTAAAGTTTTAATAAATATGCAACATTCTGTATTCCCGATATAAAACGTGAACAGCTCTCGGTCTAAGAGACGTTTTCCGCCAAAAGGTCGGCCATCTTGTACGGCAATGTGTACCGTTCGGAAAGCGCGCGTGCAAATTATTGTACCATCATCGCATGCATATGCGATGTGGTTTAATATATTAATAAATGGATTTTTGTAATTTTTTTTCTGTGTATTTGTGTATTATGTAGAAAAGATAATTATTGAAGCTGGATTTTATGGTGACAATAAACAGGGGGAGGCTACCATTTGTGAAAATAATTCAGTCGCGAATGTTTCTTATAGTTGGCTATGATTGGTTATTATTTTTATCGGTTAACCGAAAAGATACCTTGAAGATATGAAGAGATTAAAATGATCTCTGAGGTCTTTTATTAGTTACTGGCTTTATCTGCTAGAAAGGAATATCTGTTTAATATCATTACTTTGAGCCCAATTTTACCTTGGGTTGAATTTCCAGAAGCGGCAAGATACATCTTTTTGAAGTAAATTAATTTACGTTTGACTTAAGTATGACTCCGACCTCTTTAAATTACGTTCATTATTCAAATTTATTTCTATTTTTTTATACTAGCTGTGCCCGCAACTTCGCTCACGTGAACTAATAAAAATGTTTTTACAGAAATAAAAAGTAACACATGTCTTAATCTGGGTTATAATAAGCTATCTGTGTGCCAAATTTCATTAAAATCCGTTTAGCTGTTTTTGCATGATTGAGTAACAAACAGACAAACAAACTCACTTTCGCATTTATAATATTGATATAGTTAGGACAATTCAATACCAAGAATAATAAAATTTAAACAATTAAAATATTTTCAATAGATCAAAAATCATGAAATTATTTGAATTTTGTTTTAAGAGAAATTAATTTAATCTTATTTGTAATGCTTGGTAATGTTACACATTACTTACATAATATGTGCATCTGGGGGCACGGCAGTTCAATCCTCTTCTCGATGCGTCTTACGGCACTTTTGACCCCCCTGTACCTTCGTTGTGTATAAAGCAAGAAGTTTGAATTTTTATCGCTAGTCAAAGTTCTTTAATTTTGTCACTGACACTCTTTCCTATCATCAAAATTCTAAGGCACTTCCAGCAGTCTTACAAATTTGAAATTTTGAATTTTACTTGGCGTTTAGTCTTTAATGGAAGGAAAAATGAAAAATCCCTAAATTTCATTGTATAACAAAATTACGTTCAACAAACGCGTCGCGCTTGTAAGCATGTTTTGTTTATGCAGTAAGAGGGGGCAGCACTTAGTGATGCTGGTGGGAGAACTGCGAGGGGAGAAGAGTGCAGCCACCAAAGCAACACTTCTAAAAATTATCACCTACCTTTCTGTATCTATACTTAAAGCGGCCGCCGCTTTGTACAGTAAGCTTTAAGAAAATCAGTAGTTGACGGACAATATATATTACCCGAGAAAAAAAAAGGAGCATGACCTTTATAAATAAAGAGATTTCATCAAAAACATAAAATGTAAAAAATGCCAAGTCTCGTAGCGCAGTTCTTTCACTACAAAAATTTGTGAGATCTCATGTAAAACCAAATCAATTATTTTAGTTATTGTCTATGGAAGTACCCATTCTTCAACTTTGTTATAAATTATTATCTAATCAATTACCTATCAACATTTATAGTGACCATATCAATATTAGACACCTACATTTCTACTATAACAATTATAATGACTTGGCACTTGTACCACAACAAGTTATATTTGCAATACTTCAGTAGTAAAATTACAATAACTAAATTTTTATTCCTCATGTATGATCATTATAGAAGTTTTTGGCGGGATGTCAAACTGTCATGTAGTGATTTTTATTTTTTATTCATAAACTAGCTGTGCCCCACGGTTTCACCCGTGTTAACTTTCATATGTCTATCATAATTGTTCTTCCCGTAATTACAAATTATTTGAATTTTTCTAATATGTCATGTCTAAAAATAATGCTTAAAAATCACTTTTTAATTTTCAATAAATCTTTGTCACAAAATACCTTATTGTGGCTTATGTATAAGAGATGAGTATATGCTCTCGCTGACCTTTTTTAGATATACTAAGGACCAATGTTATTGTAGAACATTGTATTTCCGTATCATTAAAGATCACGCCAGCGCACGCGGTTAAAGCAGTTCGGGGGGCAGTTTCCGACTTACGTAATAAAAATCAATATTTAAGGCTATCTGAGAGTTCTAGCCTAATCTAAAAGTTATAGCCTATACAATTTCCCAAGAGGCTGGCTATATATAAAAAATAATTTTTCGAATCTAGCCTTCGAATGCCCACAAAGCCATACAAAACGTCTACTAACCGAACATCAACACGGTTTTACCAAATCAAGGTCAACTAGCACAAACTTGGTAAATTATCACAATTTTCTGGTTTCTGGATTTCTAAAGCTTTCGACAGTCAGTCATTTGTCGTTAATTAGCAAGCTAAAGTGCTGTGGCTTTGGGGGCCATTCGATCAGTTGGTTAAAGTCTTATTTAAGTAATCGATCCCAATATGTCGTTTTACAAGGATTCTCTTCTGCCTTCTATAAAGCTTCCTATGGGGTTCCTCAGGGCTCACATTTGGGTCCATGGCTCTTCAATATTTATATTAACAATATTATACTTCACTTAAAACATAGTTTGTTCTTTTTTTTTGCCGATGATCTTTAAATATCTAAAACTATAAGAAGTAACGACGATTTACTCCTGCTACAGGAAGACGTCGGCAATTCGATCGACTGGTGTCGTGAAAGCGGGATGGATATTAATGTGCAGAAATGCTTCCATTTGAAATTTAGTAGAAATCACAAATTAATTCCCACTGAATAAACCATCAAAAACACAGTCTTGAAGGAAAATAACGCAGGGATTTGGATGTTTAGTTTGATTCAAAGCTAACATTTTTTCCACAAATGGTTGCGATTATTGCAAAAGCATCTAAAACGTTAGGCTTCATCATAAGAAACTGTAAGGTGTTCAAAAACCACGCAATCAAAATTGCAGTCTATAATGCTTATGTTAAAAGTACTCTCGAATATTGCAGTGTAGTCTGGTCCCCAACTTCCAAAGTTTCATCAACTTCTCATCGAGAGAGTACAAAAAAGATTCATGCGTCATCTGGCATACCACTCCAATCGTAGTAATCGCAAGTATCATTATAATGATAATTTAAATTACTTTCACATGGACTCCTTAGAACTCCGCATGCGGTTCTAGATTCCTGCACAAAGTTATCGATAGTCCTTCAGTTATTAGAGAAGTTTACTTTAAGAGTCCCTCACAGTTATCCTAGACATCCAGCGCTTTGCTGCAGGTTAATCTTTCGCCAGGAGTAATCTTACATATCACTGTACCCTATGCAGGGTAAGTAGATCTTACAATGCGCTTGGGGACAATGTTGATATAATTATGGATTCTCATTCGGTTTTCAAGAGTAACATAGTAGGGCTGTTGAGAGACAACAAAGGACATGCAAATTTTGATCTTGTGGGTTCAACAATGGCAAGTTATTTATTACTACTATTTTTGATTATTTATTTATGTTCCGACATTAATTATTTATATTCTTTTCTTTGACATTGACGATTTTTACATCTTTTAAATTTGTTATTACTTAGTTAAATTGATAAATTACTAATAATTTTGTTTTGCCTATATATTTTTTTTACCTTTTTTATGTTGGTTTCAAATATTTATGTCTTCAAGTGCATGTTAGGTTAACAATGTTAAGTTACAATCGACATGGGTCTAGGGTTCTTGCTTGTTTAATTTTGTGGACATTTAGTGATTTATATTCTTTTCTTTGTCATTTTTTATTACATTTAATATTTTTTTTATACTTACCTTGTTCAATTAATGATAATCTGTAATAATTCTGCGTTATCTGAAATTTGTTAAATTTTTGTATTGTTTCAAATGTTCACATCTACTAGTGCATGATGTCATTGCATTAAAAAGCCTTCAATCCTTGAAACTGTGTTTTTTTTTGTAATTGTGTTTAATGTATTGATCACTGGCGGTCCAAATAAATAAATCTTGTTAGGATACTGAAATCGTCATAAGACACTATATTCACTCTATAATGGCAGTAATGGTCTTCAACAAAGAGGACTAGTTGCCAAGTTAGGAATAAAAGAAGAAAAACTTTTTCTTCAGTGTCCTTACTTCACAAAACACCGAATGTCCAAATTTCAATCTCCAGCCCTCTCTGCCTTCCTCTTGACATCTTGATACGACACTATGCCTACTTTTCCTTCACTTGCTGCTTCTTCTTCCTCTCGATTTTTAATTCAAATGTAGACTTTAACACGTTATTTTCCTTTAATCAGTGTTTTTTTTTAATAATATCCTTCTTCTCTTTTACCAGGTCTCACACCTTTTAATTCGTTTTGTTTTCCGGTCATCTAATTTATTCCGGTTTCATATTTCACATATTATATTTTACACTAGCTGACCCGCGCAACTTCGTCAGCGACATATAAGAGAGACAGAAGAAACGGTTAGAGATAGTGGGTCGTAGGCAATGTATTATAGGTACCGCCCGCCTCCCACATTATTCTGCATAATAAAAATGCGCTCACGATACTTGTTAATTATTTTGCTGCCGAGTTATTTTATAACTGTTTTATCTCCTAAGATAATCATTTAAATCAATTACTGTAAAGTGCAATTCTGTGTAAAATTAAATACTTGTGATGAATAACGTATTTATTTCGATAAATATTAATACAATGTATATAAAAAATCCTTCGCAAATAATTCATTATTTTAGAACAAATTTTGCACGTTTTTGCAATATTTTTCATTGATGCTCCGCTCCTATTGGTCGTAGCGTAATTTTATATAGCCTATACCCTTCCCCAATAAATGGGCTATCTAACATTATAACATTTTTTTCATTCGAACCAGTAGTTCCTGAGATTAGCGTGTTCAACCAAACAAACAAACTCTTTAGCTTTATAATATTAGTATAGATACTATAGATTATACTATTGTGTTTTTTTTTCTATTAGATATTTAGTTAAAGTGTTCAGATTACAAGTTGAATTTACCAGAATTTAAATACTTAAAAAAATATGTTAACACCAACCGAGAGTGATTCGTGTTAAGCAGCAGGCTATAATACTTAAACAAAATTGCATTCGCAAAGGGCGCTCATCGCTTTTAAAGTAATTAGAAAAGTTTGATACGTTTTGTTAAAGGAAAATTAGTATTTTGTGGCGTGACTCGTTTTTAGTCGTACCATAAAAGCCGTTAACTGATGTCGCAGCGGTCTGAGTGGTAGCTTGCACAGTCATGGTTAAGTTTACGTTAATTTATAAAATATTCTACATACACGGAAAAAATGTATCTTTTTTATGCTACGAAGTAGCCGGTAATTGTTCATTCAACTAAAAATGTTGACACTAACAACCTTGAAAAAAAAACCATAATCCTGAGGGTAGTCAATACTAACATAGATACTATTATTTAAGAATGAACGTAAGAGACGTCCTCGTGTCATCATCATCATCATCATTTCAGCCGCAGGACGTCCACTGCTGAACATAGGCCTCCCCCATAGATCTCCAGAGCGACCGATCTTGTGCGGCCTGTACCCAACGGCTCCCAGCGACCTTTATTATGTCGTCTTTCCATCTAGTGGGGGCATATCGTCCTCGTGTATGTGTTACCAAACACAGCATAAAGATCGGAAAACAACAACGCGATTATCTCCGCTTTGTTTTAGTAAAAGCGGCAGTGCTTTTGTATTTTAACACACCTTGTTATTAAGACATGTTTCGAAATCAACGTTAGTGAACGCGCGAGTTGAATGCAGAGCTAAAAAACTCAATAGTGCTGTGACCTAATTAGAACCATTGCTGTCGATTACGAGAATATCTATACATTACAAAGTTGTTTTTAATTGAGAAATTTTAATCTTGCTTAACATAATTTAAAAAAAACAAGGTAATTAGGTAATTTATCAGACATTTTTAATCAATTTTTTCACACAGAGAAATCATACTAAAAAAATAAATAATTGAAATTTAGTCATCACCAGATCCATTTTTCGCAATTTCCCGTACTCGGCTATCAATAAAAAGTCGGTTAAGTCATTATTAAAATAAAAAAAATAACACGGGGCCACAACTTGAGTAATAACGCGATCATTAAGCGTAAGATAGTTTTAAAAACAGCACACATATCAGTACAGTAAAGGCGCATGAGGCAATGCGTGTGGACGGCGCGGCGCGGCGCGGCGCGGCGGCGGGGAGAGATGCACCTCAGGCTTCGACGGCATTCAACTCGCGCGCTATCTATAACAACTTTTCCATCATATTTTAACGCATCCAGTAGCAGTATTTGTCATGCGGTTCTATAATTGCGAAAATTAACAAATTCTTAGCACCCGTTACTTGGCAAATGAAGGTCACAAACTTCGATTTCTCTGTAGATGAAGATTATTTATTTCCCTTATTTCTAACACAAATAATAGGCAGTTGAGTCTGTATATAGCATGAAGAATGGTATCCAGAAAATTGTTGCAAATTAGGAATTTGATCATTTGGTCTGGTCAGTTTAGATAATTATACAAGCTAGGGGCGGTACATCGTTTATAAGTTCAAACATGGGTTTAATAATTTGGCCTATAAGTTCAAGGGCCCATTTTTTCTGTCAGTTGTTATAAAGTTATAATAAGAACCTACTAAACAAATACTGTAGTTTGTAGCACATAGCGACAGTCAAACTTTATGTTATTACAAGATGACTCGCGCAACTTCGTCTGCGTCACTTAATGAAAGCTCTCAAAAGGAACAAACTTTCCCCGTTTTTGCAACATTATTCATTAATGCTCAGTTCCTATTGGTCGTAGCGTGATGTTATATAGACTATAGCCTTCCTAGATAAATGGGCTATCCAACACTAGAACATTTTTTTCCATTCGAACCACTAAGTTCCTGAGGTTAGGGTGTTCAATCAAACAAACAAATTCTTCAGCTTTATAATATTAGTATAGATTCATATTTTAATATACTAACTAGTAAGCCGATTATTTGGATGTGGAGGGGTTTAATAAGCTACTTTTTATTCATTTATTTATAAAAGATGCAAAGTTCAGTAGAAACGGAGATCGGGGCTGTCTAGAGCTGAAATCTAATGGGTGCGAAGTTCCATAGCTGTTCTTTTAATTACGGCTGTGGGAATGTACGTTCTTCAAAGCGTTTACTGTGCAATTTGATACTTTCTTTGATATGGGATTTCTAACTTGGCAAGTCCTAATTGCCAAGGTGTGCCGCCGTTTTCTTTTCCGAAGTTTACTGGCACAATGCCTTTTTATTTTATTTAAGGCATTAGAATGATAAAATAAATACTACAGAAAATGATTAAATATCTTAATTAGTTTACGGCAACATCGCTTTATCGTCGATCGAAGTGAGTTCGAATCCCTGCAATGAACCTGAGCGCTTGGTGAAGGAAAACATCGTGATAAATGCAAGGCACAGCATGGCTCTAGCTTTTACTAATGGCTGCCTGTTTAACTTCCACCCTTAAGTCGAAAATCTGTCGCCAAACACCACCAGGCCACCACCGGCAGTTGCATTTCAGAGCTAGTCTTCCACTAGCCTTAGTGTGCTACCATATTGGGCTACATCGTCACTTAAGATCAGGTGAGATTGTGGCCACAACGCTATCTATATCTATAACGAAAATAAAAATCAATGCTTTATAATAAATATCACCGAATAAGGTTGTAGGTAAAACAAATAAATTAGTAAATTTCTGCGCGTTAGAGCTGTCAAGATTTTTATGAAATTACACTAAACAGACATACTTACTATAAAGTGTTACTATTTATTGGACATTAACGGTTTATAAAAATAAAGTTACTAAATAAAATTATCTTTTCGTAAAGGACGGTTAACATTTAAAATCGTGTTAGTTAAGTATTCATAAAGCTTATACCGGTCAAATACCGTACCGTATTGCGCTGAGAGGAGGTTTTTATTTTGTTTCTGTCACAGTTAGTATACGCTATAGATATTAATTATCCAGAAAATTTATCCAAGTGCGGAATCGAACTGCAAATGCCTGTCTTAAATTTGATCACGTTTAACGTTCTCTACACGATGAGAAATTAAATTAATCAAATGTAATTTTAACTAAAAGCGAATTAACCGGCCTCCACCCATACAGTGAAAAGTAAGGGCCGTTGAGAAGCGCGTCGCGTTGGTTTGTTGCTCGGGCTAAATCCGGATGTTTTATTCTTAACGGGCGTAGACGAGAGTTAATTGCGTAAACCCTTGTCCATCCCTAGTTTTAAACGACTATTTATTTCGATTATAGCTTCTGCTACATTACTACAGGTTGATGAAAAAAAAAAAATCCATTATATTAATATTAAATTTATTGTTATTAAAAGGTCGTAAGCGCGACTGCTATGCTCGAGGTCCTGGTTTCGATTCCCAGGTCGACCAAAGTGTTATTGGGTTTTTCTATGTAATTTTAAGTAACAGTTCGGAGTTTTGTTTTTTGCCCGATTAATAACAATAAGTTCGCCCCCTATTACATGAAACCTAATAACATACCTGGCGAATTGTGGGTGTACATTAGTACACCTTTGCCTAACCCTTCGGAGGTACAGGCTTCATGGTATGTTATTTTTAGTATTTGGTCACAATCTCATCAGATGCTAAGTTACGATGCAGCCCAAGATAGTAATACGCTATAGGCCATAGGAAATGATAACAATAATAAACGACAAACATGCGTGGGGGCGCGGGGGAGTGACGGCGGTGCGGTGGATTGCTCGAATAAATCTGTTAACTAGAGATGTGACTTTAACACAGGCGAAACCGTGGGAAACAGCTATACATATAGGTATGGATGTAATATGTTTCTTTTCTTATAAGTATTAATTATAGAAATAAATTAATTGAACGCCATGTATAACAAACATCAGGACATAAAATTAAATTTATATGACAAACTATTGTTTAAAATTCAAATTGTACGTGTGAAATCTTGCCCTCCCTTAATTGTATTGACCGACCCTCAGCGGGTCGCCGCGCCAGGGCCGCGGGGGTGTGAAGAAACCCACATTTCGTCCACTTTCCGCGTTCGTGTGAGGAAATACAACAATAACGTAATGTACAACCGCGAACACAATACAATCGAAAATTAATTATTTTATAAAAAAATTTTTTTTTTTGAAAAAGACAATAAAAAAACAAATGGATGCGCTAGTTAACTGATAGTAAAGTTTTATCTTATTTGATTGCAGTACTAGTTATTTCCCATTCGCTAGGTTAGACGATATAAAAGAAAAAGTATTCTGTGTTCGACCTTGTCAAATTTCATTAGTCCGTCTATCCGTTTGAGTGTGATTGATAGACAAACAGTGAAACTTAATATTAATTTTCAAATATTGAACTAGATTAGATAAGTCAACATTATTACCGATGATGTTAACATGCTAAACATACCAACTTCATCGGATCTTAAAATTTGGCCGTCAGGATGCAAAGACAGACGCTTGATGAGAGACTTTTAATGGTTGTAGTTGATTGGTTATCACTTATTATACTACAATTAATAAATTTCTTACCACTGTACTGAATAATATAAACATAGAAACCAAATACATATAACCGTGAGTTATCCACATTTTTGTAGGGAAAATTCGAGGTAGTTATTATGATTCGATTTTTATCTTGGATCGATAAATATAATATGTTTATTTTTTTATTGTAGCACATCAAAGCGATGGCAATATTCTTGATGGTAACCACAGTGCAATCCAAAGACGACAGCATTACAGAAAAGATATAATACTTTTTGGTTCGTACTATGATGGTGATTACCGTAAAGCTTTAGTTCGGACCCCAGTACATATGGTGTTGTTATCGAATGATGAAGAGGAAATTAGAATGAATATATTGTATAAAGAATATAATTACAATTTTACAAGACAATTTTTAACAAATAAGAAAACAAATTTCAATTATTTTGAGGAGTGCCCTGGTATATTCGAAGTCCAGTGAAATAAAAATGAAACCACTCTTGAAGTATCTCCTACCCAAAAAAAAGAATCATCTAAATCGGTTTATAAAGAAAGAAAATACATTCGAATTGAAAATTTTTGAAGTCAATTAAAATTTTCAATATCTGGGTGACCGAGCTTTGCTCGGTATCTTATATATAAATTTAAAAAAAAAAACACCTATTTAAGTATACTTGGAATGTAAATCATTATCCAAATCGTTGGAGCCGTTTCCGAGAAATCAATTACATATATATATATACATATACAAGAATTGCTCACTTAATATAATAAGATTTAATATTATTGGCTAATAGTGAAGGCTAATATCGCGAGGAAACCCGGAATACTCTTCAAATATTATAATAATAAATAATAACTCGGAAATATAAAAGTCTCTTAGAAAGGTCTATTCCATCAATACATTAGTTTCTAACAGTGATTGTACCATTGCCATATCCCTTATAATGGCTTTAATAAAGGTACGAATTTACGTCGGATGATATTTATGATTTTATTTCGATATATTTAATTAAAATTATATTGGGTCCCATTACGGAAATATATGTAAAAGTGGTATCTCTAATTTTAAACAAAGCATCCTTATTAACTTTTTTAAATTAATATGCAATTGTTAATTAAATTGATATTTATTTTATTTACACCCTTGATTGTACTTACGAATATTTATGTTACTACAACTTTAGGAAACAGTGAAATTATTTATATAAACTAGCTATCGCCCAGGCTCGAAATTCGTTCAGCGACTTTTTGATCATAGACTATTTTCTGTTTGTCATTTGCAGTATTCATGAACCTAAACAATGAGTATTATCTACATTAGTTGCTGTCGCTTTTCATTGAGTGATAATGTCAATATTTTGAGGGGTTTAAGTTCAATGGCACTGGTCGGGTTAGGATTCGCAGGATTCAATTTAATATATTAGTAACAGATATTATAGAACAAATTTGGCTTTCTGCACTCCTTCTCCATATAAACTTTAACCATGCCAAATCTCACAGTCTTCCGTGCACGCAATGCGCTTTAAAATGGGGTAGAAACCTTTTGCTACAAGTATTAATATATAGATAAAAATTAAATGCTGTTCTTTGGTAAGCGCATCTCTTGAGAGGACTAAACCAATTTGACTATTATTTTTTTGTTTTAAAATGTTCGAATTCGGGAAATACTGAACGTCCGTTTTTTCTAAGCGATTTTTGAACGAACTCACGAATCAAAAGATGGATTGTACGTAATTCTTTTTTCTTTTATTTTTATGGTAATGGAAAAGTTATGAAGAAAAAAGTGGATATATGGTGCGCTGTCGTCGAATTATTGAGTATGTATTGGGAAGGTCAGTATGTCTATCGGGACAGCTAGTACTATCATGTACTCATAGATTAATGATTGGATTTCGCTGCCACTTCAACAAGATACCGTCGGCGTACTATAAAAATACGGCAATCAAAACTACGTCGAATCGGTGTATTCGAGTCAGTGTCATACCGAAAATACTGTCACGTTAACAAGATTCATTTCAAATAGTCACTATACTATTTCCATTTCTTTATTTTCTCCATGACAGTTCTAATTTGATAGTTGTAGTGTTGTGACCAAATAAGTAATGATATCGATCGAGTGACAGTGACGATTCATCAGATTTTGGATTAAAATAAATAAATAAAGATTACCTGTCATTATAATTATTTCGTTTCATTGTCGAGTACCTACCTATACCTACTTATTTTACAACAGCTTCAAAAGTTTTGAAGAAGTTGGCATTATCAATTAAGAATTAATACGTGTAACATCTTGTAACGAAATATAATATTAGTTAATAAATTTGTACAAAAGTATCCGTTAGTAGTTTAGTTTCTTACATTTTGTAAAAAAATATCGGGTCTGTTATCGTGTTACATTTATCGATATAGATCAATCCCTATCAGTTTCTCCGACTCTGGTATAACCTTGTACGTGTGCAAACGTCATATTTTTATAAAATAATGCATACATAATGTAAAAAGGACGCTCGTTCAAGTTTTCACAGGAGCTGTCATCGAGAAAATAAAAAGAAATGGAAATTGTATACACACTTTAATATTAAGGCTGTATTCTAGGGGCTATTGTTTGTAGGTAGTACAGTATTTAGTTGCAGCGCCAGCCTAAGCCGATCATCAATCTGATTATACTATTTTCTCATTTTTCTCAACTGTTTATTTTATGTTTCCTCTCTGTAAATCCAATAAAATAATAGAATTATTTCATAACTGTAAACATTATTTCCACATGATAAAACCGATCGAGTGTTTTTTTTTTTTTTAGAATTGACTACACTGTTAGCCTTAGGGGCCCTATCCTAAAACAGAGCCGCTGCGGCTTTTACAGCTTCACCGGACTTGACCGATCGAGTGTCTCTTGCCCCGGACCTTCTTGATAATTATTCGGATGGTTTCCAAATCGGTGGTAGTGTTTTGATGTTATTAAGAGCCTTCTTTGAGCTTATATTGCTTTCGATTTTATTGATCGATTTGGAAAATAAAGAAATAAAGCACTAATTGAACAGTACAAAGTAAATCTTTAATTTTTTCATACTAGGAAGGTGGCAAACAAGCAAAGGCCCGCCTTATGGTAAGCGGCTGCCATAGCATGGACACTTGTAATATTTTAGGTATCAATAGACCGTTGTTGACCTTGAACCCCCCTACTCCAAGGAGCTCTGGAAACCCTACTCACCGCAGGAACACAACACCAGGTTATTTGGCAGTGATCTTCTGTGGGGTGGAAGTATTCCAACTCTTCAAAGGAATTTCTCTGTGCTCTACCTCTCTCTGGCAAGTTTAATATCATAAGGCATTTTTTCCAGCTAACCTGCTGAAAATAATTGCTTTTCGTATTGTAATTATCGCTTAGCGTAAGATATTATCGCATGTAGAGGTTTTGCGCCTATTGGTAAATGTACTAAAATAGACTACTTGACTCATATCAAACTCGGTGCAATAAATAAATATTTTCTGTAGTATTTGACTTAAGAAATCAGTATTCATCGATTTCAGATATTAAAAGTGTGTAAGATGTCTACATATTTTTTTTTTTTTTTAATTCTGAAAACGCTGTCGGTCCATGTTGTGACAACATAAGACTCTAAGCAAATTTCATGTCAGATAGTTTTTTATATATTTTTGCTATCTGCCTTTTCGACATTTTTAAATTGTCCAATGTTTTTTTTCGACCAGTATGACGTCACAGCAGAGATAATATATAGACTAATATGGTTGTCAGCGTTTTCGCTTGTTTACGAAAAGTAAACTTTTTAAAACAAGTTTTGCGGTATATCCATGTGCGTTCGCGACCAAATCTGGTACATTAATGAGGCTGCCCCAAATAGAGACGTCTCTTTAACTTTTATTCATTCTCAATAGACAATTCTGTGTATTAATAACTCCCGACCAATTTATGATTTACTAAAAGTCTTCCAAATCAATAAAGTACACGTTGCAATCGAGTTTTAAGCAATAAACTTCCACAACGAGCCATGAACAAGCGTTCCGGCACAATCGACGCAGCCAGGTCCTTGAGTTACGGCTGGACAAGCATAAATATAACAGTAACTCACCGAGGCAGTTCAACACACCTGTTACGGGTTAATCGATGCATCGTATACAATGACGACGCGATGGCCTCTCCCACTTCAACGGTTCAACTAATCCTTGCACTGAAAGGGTTGAATCTTTAACATTGAAAACCAATTTTTTAACAGATTATTTTTAAAGTCGGAAATTAATTTAAGATTTTTTTTTAATCATATAATAATAAAGTCAAATTACAAAGTTTCGTTATCGTTCACTAGTAAATTATAAGTGTTAGGAGGTGCTTGAAATTTAAGTGTCCTCAAAATTTCATATGATTTTATTAAGAAGCTCTATCATTTTAATATAACGAGACTTTACCACCATATATTTTTTTAAAGAGCCCGTCAAGGTAATTCGTTTATTCGCATCGGGGTTATGGGATTACTAGGGATGGACTATTGATCTGTTGGTGGTTGCCACTGTTTTTGGATTGTTCTGCGTTTACCTATCAGATATAATTTCGTAATATTGCATGTTACAAAAAAAAAAAAAAAAAATCATTTTAAACGTATCTTACAACATGAGAATTTAGAGGTATGTTAGGAGTGATGTTGAGTGACACGATAAGAATAGTATGACAAGAGATCTTTGTGGTGTAAAAGAAGCTTAGATGAAAGGAATGCTATGACTAAACTGGTTTCCAATGCGAGTGTGAATGAGAGCGTTTGAAGAGGAAGGCCTAGATGAACGTTCCTCGATCAAATCGCGGATGTTATGAAAAAAAGATCAGATCAAGGGTACTCTAAACCTACGAGCGTATATGAAAAGGTTGATGAATATTGAAGAAGCGAAAGATATATGCCAGGATCGTTGCAAGTGAAAGGACGTAGCCTCTGCTTACCCCGTTTAGAAGAGAGGCGTGATATATGTATGTTACAACACGTCTTCTATATCAAGGTATATCTAATAACTTATAAGATAATTCGAAACAATTTTTCATTACAATTAAACTTATTGATACATAAGTCGATAAACATTGACGATAACGAGCGAGCCGTACATATCAAACACGTTTTCAATTCTCATCAAAAAACGTAAAACGTTATGACAAGCCTAATAAAAGGGGCTCGCAATATTCACACCCGTAGTCGCAGCAATATCGTAATGAACAGCCTGTATACACGGCGGCCATTTAATCTCGCACCTGTATCACACTGTGTATCATCAGCACAAGTGTCGAGCGTCGAGCGATTTGTTGAATATAATAATAATAATATCAGTTTGTATGTGTCCCACTGGTGGGCAAAGGCCTTTTCCCAAGAGAATGTATAGATTTAATCACCATGCCTCAGGCCACGACGTATTTCTCAAGGTATTTCTCGACAAGAACATTTCTCAAGTGTCCGCTCAACTGTCAGCTGATGATACTAACAATATGATTAGTAAATATACTACAATGGTGAAATATTCTTTCATGTACATGGGCATCGAAACGATAATACGCCGATTTAAACCACTCGATCACTCTGATATTTATTTTAAATTTAAATTTAATAACCTTAAATTGCGGTATAATTTTTGTGGTGAAACTATTACTTTTTTGTTGTTATAGACTATATCATATAAATAATAACTATTATTATAAGACATTCAGGAGCCTTGCTGTACTTAACAGACTGCGACGCTTTTTCACATATAGTCAGCTGTACCTTCTTGCTAATGTTCAATTTCGGTCGCACATGGAATATTGTTCACATCTCTATTCCACTCAATACCTCCTCAATACTTTGGCCAAGTTATAGCTACGAACTGTCTGTATAGTGAATTATATAGATGTTAATAAGAAGTTAGAACTGATTTTGCTGCAAAGTTCATTGCCGCACTAAGAATGTTTTATTGTCTGTATCATGACGAATGTTTTGAAGTTTTGTGTGATCTTATGCCATCATCTTCCATCCACTGAATAATCACACGGATTGATTTATGTAGTGACACTTATACTGTAGCACACATCACGGTACGAACAAAGAATTTTTCAAATTCTAAGAGAAGTCGTACTTAAAGATTATAAATTTACCTAAAATTAGTAATCGGCATCAGGTAATATGGTGTTGTAATTCTGACCATAAGTAAGAGTTATATATCCTGTTCAATGCAACGATCTCAATAATGTTGTTCCAATTATTAATATATTTTTTGTTATAGATAATAGGGGTTTTGTATTTCTCTAATATTTTGAACTAACATAATCTAACAATACTAACACATCCAAACCTCATAATATGTGTTATTAATATACTATTGTCTTCATATCTACTACTTTGTCAATATTTTCCTGCTACGCGTTATTCTAAAGTTCCGATGTATAGAGAAATAAATCGCTGCAGCTTATGAATCGCATCATACAGTTCCTAAACGGTCGGCAGTTAGGTTGTCCTAAACAAATACTACGCGTCCGCGCAACGGAGTTTCGGCCGCATTAAAACATTGTTAGACCCCTAACACGTGTCATTAGGGTCCGCGATACGCTGACTACGCGTTAATAGCACGAGTTTTTCTTGATTACAATTTACCTTCACTGCAGGGCATTTAAAGTATTATAATACTCTTTTGTTCTTGAAATAAGTTGATTTCACCAACGTCTGTATATATATTTTGAATCCTCAGATAAATAACTAAGTATAAACGTACTGAATGCAATTTCAAAAGATTAATCAACATAAAACCTTTAAATATTTGAAGAATTTACTTTAAATACCTAACTAATGGAAGAATGGAACTAATGAATACGAGAGAAGAAAACTTCGAACACCCATAAGTCTGTGAGATTTGGCATCGTTAAAGTTTATATGGAGGAGTGAAGACGGCTACAGTTTATATATAATATCTGTTATTAATATATTAAATTAAATTAATTAACACTGCGGATGCTAACCCGACCAGTGCTATTGAACTTAGACCCCCTAAAATATTGACATTATCACTCAATGAAAAGTGACAGCAAGTGATATAATATTCATTGTTTAGGTTCATACTGCAAACGTCAAACAGAAGATAGTCTATGATTATAAAGTCGCTGGTCGAATTTCGATCATCGGGCGACCGCTAGTATTATTAATAAGATGAAGTAATTTACGTTGAATGCATTAAAAATATTTTATTAGTAAATAAAAATTATAAAATTACTGTGAACGCGTCCGTTAACAATCTATGTCTAAATTCAAAGGTTGCAGTTATCTGTGAGATGTAACTTTCCAGCCAATCGTAATCGTCCGCCGTCAATGTCTGCGATGAAGAAATTAAAAGTTTGTCAGTTCGCCCCGAGCGATCGACGGCGCCGGTCGTCCTTGTAGTTTGATTACTGGAACTTCAGGGAAATTCAAACTTTTCTCTGAAGTGAGACGTGCAGTTTCGCTTTGAATATATTGTATATCGATATTATTAAGATGTAACAATATATCATCTATTCTTTTCGTAATAAATTTTGTCGTTATGTTTTTAGAATATAAATGAAGACAATTTATTTCATGAACAATAGTATTAACGTGGTGTTCATAATTCCCTTCGTATAAGCGTACTAAATAATTCACAGATATGACTTCAAAATAATGCCATAATAAATAGATTCAAATTAAATCTTAGTCTGTATCTGATTAATATTTTAAGATTACTATGAAAGTAAGCATATTAAACAGAATTGTGCGATTTTATGTAATATACCTACTTAACTTTATTAACTCTCTCGTTAATAATGTAAAAAATGTTAAGGTGAAGACAAGAGTGCACTTTATTCAAACATATACAAAAATATGTTTTATATTTTTTTTTTTAAATATAACATAATAAGTAATGTAAGTAATGCAGCAAAATTCTAATATAATTATGCAATGATTTTACCATTGGTAATTGTTTAATTTTTTTTTTTTAATGTTAAAACAAACGACTAATGGTGAGTAGTGGCGATTGTGAGAAAGTATTTTTAGCTAGTAAAATAACAAGTTTCCAAAAAAAACTTCGTGGGAGTTTTTTTTTTTTTTTAATTCTATCATGATATTATATTCTCTGTACATTTCTGGCAAACACTCTCGTAATATTTATTAAATATAAATGTTTCATTTGATATGTAAATAAATAATAATAAAACTTTTATTTCTTAAGAAGGAACGAAAATACAGATATCCATACTAGGAGATCTTGTATCTTGGATATCTAGGTATTTTAGTATAATAGAAGGCAAATAAAGAAAAAAAAAATTATGTAAATCTATTCATATGAAATGCTTAAGTTATTGCAAAAGTCTCTAATTAATTAATTTTTATGTTCTAAATTCACTTAGAAGACTCGACTTTTCAACATCCCTGATGTCAATGACCAATGTCGAAATTAAATCTTATCGTTTACCGATGGCTTTTCTAAAGTTGCAGCCGTCTCCGTTTTATGAAGTTGCTATTCTTATATTATATTATATTATAGAGAGATTATTAAGTAGAGATAACTTGTTTTTGCTCTATGAATAATTGTACGATTTTTTTGGCGCCCAACATGGTGTTCAGTTTTCTTTACACCGTTTGTAAAACGAGTTTGTTAAGATATGATGGTTATGTTACTGTGACAGTATTTCTAGTATTTCATCGGTCCTCTTAACTTTCAAGATCCAATCAATCCTTCTGACAAGTTCCTCAACTTAGGTCAGTCCTCCTGATAGTTTATTGCCACTTTTGGTAATCTTGCTTCGTTTCTGATAGATAGAGGGTTTACTTACAGCTAGTATGTGGGGGGGGGGGGGCACCTTTCTTTTTGTCTTCCTTGATGACTAAAATTTGGCAGGTCACTTCTTTGTATCAAATATTCAAATTAGCATAAACCGCCTCAAGTTTCAGGTTCCTTGTCCAATATAATATAATATTTATTATTTTAAACAATCTAACAAGTTGCTTGTTTCTTGTTAAACGAACTCTATTCCAGACCTATTTCTTCTATCAATTCTACGCAATCTCTAGATTGTATAATTATTTACAGATGACAATTTGTAGGTATCTACTTAATGTGTTTAATGTCTTTGATCAACAGCGATAATTTTTGTACAGAGGATAACTTTTTAAAATAAATTAGAAGCGGATAAAGTGAGTTTGAAAATAGCATGTATATTATAAATCGTATAAATGTAACGAAGATACTGTGAGTTTAATACCGCGTTCTCGGAATGAAATGTACCATTAAGTTGGAATCGGCGGGCGCAGCGCAGCGCCCTTGAGAAATCAAATCTCTCGCGTCTCGATGCGATATGGGGAACTAATTGGCTTACTCTTCTTGCGGATTAATTGAACAAAGCCAATCTTGTCTAGCAGCCGCGACTTTTAATGAATTTTAACTGATATTTCTCAAAGGCAATCAAAATGTTTTAAAATCTAATGCTATTTCCTATTTCATCCAAACTCTGCAAAATTGCTACTATCCTATGTAAAGATAGTCTATCTATAGTGGTGACTGTCAGAAGATGAACAGAAATGAATCTACGACAAAGTTTAGTATTAGATAAGCTCGATGATTTATCGGTTTTGATTCACCACCAACCAAAGCACCAACTGTGGTTAGAATTTTCATAATATATAAGTATCTCGGCAGCTAAATATACACTGGCTGATTCCAAAATGACACAAACCAAAAGAGAGTGGCTACGAAGGTATTCATAACGAATATAGCAATACATCGACGGGCTATCGATTGGACGAGATCTGCGCCTATTTTCATTCACCTCATTCATTCATTGTCTTTCAGAATTGTAAACGTTCTCATTAAACAAATTATTTATACGAAAATTAAACGAGCCGGTAACGGCCGCTTTCAATAACCTATCTATCCGTTGTTTCAGTTACTGAAGATAGACAAAAATAACCTTTTGTCCTTACTTTATTCCATAAACTTATAAATGGATAGTTTTTCGTATCCACATCCTATAGATTGAATAGATAAGAGGGAAGCCGATATCTGTCTTAAATTAAAAATAAAACTTATTACAAATATGTTCTAATCGGGGATACTAAACTCAGATATTTAATTGAAAACTGCTGTGATGCCATGATCCCTACCATTTCACTTGATTACTGGGTATACACCAACTAATCCCAGAACGAGGCACGCCTAATTTTGCCACTATGGCGGGTGTAAAATATTCTCGTGTATGGGGATTGCCCTCCAGGTAAGATGCTTACCACTCCATTAACGCAATTACCTCATGTTTTTAACTAGCAGTGTGTATTTACGTGCAAGTGGTATCTCGTGTTTCACAAAGCAGTGCACAAACACAATGCACAAACTTTACCTATTTGTAATAATGGTAATTTACACATAGGTAAAGTTGGTGAATATGTTTTTTTTCGTGGTTTTATGGTCTTTAACTTTTTGGGTTATGTCGGGCTGGTTAAATTAACGCTTTTTATGTCAAGTAACTAGTAATGAAGTGGGATAGCCTAAGGGCGTCAGTATTGGCAGGTTTGGACAATATACTGTGGAAGGCATCTTGGATCTCAAATAGTCATTAGGTTAAAAATAATAGGTAATTTATTAGACTGCTACGTTCAGGCTAATGGTAGAAAGGCTATGATTTGTTGTTAAGATTTATAAAGTAGTTGTTAGATTAACAGATGTTTGAACGTTTTTTTTAATCTAGAAAAGGTTACATAATAGTTGAGCTTTGAAATCAGCGAATTTTTCAATTCTGTTATGGTGCTAACTGCGAAAAATCTCGCTTGAAATTAGAATACAATGTTAACTGCTATGTACCGGAATTACAAGAACTCCCGCGTTTTATTTTTTCAATGTCATTTTTGGAAGTTAAAACTGATGTCGATCCAATGTTGCTAAAGTAGATAGAAAAAATCCAATACAAAATAATCTTACTTATAATCTCAAACTATTTTCTGTATATCTTAAAACTATCACGTTTTCTCTCTGAAAATATTAATACAGAAAAACAGAAATTCCGTTTACTCCGCAACAGGTTTACAAAAATAAATATATAAGCATTTATGTGTATTGTTAACAATATCGGATTAACGGGAGGTGGAAAAGGAAGAGAGGCAGAGCCTTGGAATCTTCAAATCTCCAGAAGTCTCCTTTAAATATTTAGACGCCCCCTAGACCAGTAACAAAGCCTCAAGTAAGCGAAATATTAAAAATCCTTTAAAAAGTTTACAAAGTTTTCCTAGGATCTTAAAAAAAGTTTGTTCACATAATAATAATACATATTATTATAATTATAATAAATTAGTCGCTCAGTTCATACAAACTCTCTGACTTCGTTGCCCGAACGTCACAAATAGAGCCATGTAGGACGCTATGACCGCGTCAGGGACGCCCTGGAGAAATCATCCGCCGCGATATGCCGTAGCTAAATACAGTCTACACAATGTAAACGTCACTTTATGGTCATATGGATTCCTCAGATTGTAGATTTGTACCAGGATATTTCTACAATATTTGCAGAATGTATTTTGTTTTTTTTTCTTTCTTTTTAAGTATATAGAGATTGCTGTCTTATGAGGACATCTTTACAGTGTTCGTTGTCATACCAACCACATACACGCAGCAAAAAATGTTGTAGGTCGCAGAATATACATTAACCGAACACGCCAAAAACTAAATTAGTTATTATGACTTGCGATCCAATCTCTACGACTTCGTAAAGTACTTTATAGTTAGTAATAATATCAAATAACTGGATACTAAAAGCATATAGATTGTTAGTCACTTAATTTTTCAAAAAATGGTCATACTATTTAAATTTGAAGCCGAATTAACAGTATTTCATAATACTGTAGAATCTATTATTAAAAGTGGTTATTACTTAAAAGAAGGTATTGTGGACATTACAAAAACAAAACATTAAAATACGTACCTTATTTAAAAAAAATAGTTAAGAAGGATAAAAATAGTCCACAACTTACGATAAAAAAAATTAAATTTTAAATTCCCTGTGCAAGATTTACAGAGGTGTTAATACCACTGCAATATGTATTCCTGTCTCAAAGTTGCACTGCACTTGTTCTGTTCCGGTCGAAAGGGTGTGTTTGCCAACAGGGTAAGTTTACGAACTGTTCTACCTCTTTTCTCAGACGTATCGACGTATGAGGGAATGCTGCAGTCATGGTCGAGATTTTAACCCGACTGCGAAAAAGGAGGGTTATGATTTTTGAGCAATGGTATTTATGGTAAACGGCTTGATAGATTTTAGGATACTAGCCCAATGATCGTAATTCGACCATCGACTTTTTATTCATAGACTATTTCCTGTTTGACATTTACAGTATGGACCTAAGCAATGAATATTTTATCATTTGCTGTCACTTTACATTGAGTGACAATGTCAATATTTTGGGGGTTCTAAGTTCAATGGCTCTGGTCGGGTTAGGATTGGTGGTATTAATTTATTTTATTTTATATATATTAGTAACAGATATTATAGATAAATTTTAGCTTTCTGCACTCCTTCTCCATATAAACTTTAACCATGCCAAATCTCACAGTCTTCCGTGCACGCAATACGCTTAAAAAGGGGTCCGAAGTTTTCTTCTCACGTATTAATATAATGAATGATAAGGTGTCGTTAGATTTGTCTTAACTGTTGGAGTGACATAGGCCATATTAAGTACGACATCTGGGAATCAAATAAAAATAAAAAATATAAAAAGAAATAGTTATGTTTTTCCTGCTGTCAGTTTTTTGTTTCCTTTTTAACAATTTAGCTGGTTTGTACATAGTTAGAGTAAACATTTATAATTAAATAATTTATATGCCACTTCATTATTAAAAACGTAAATCATATCAGAATATAATATAATGTGAAAGTGGCAAATCTGTTAAATAAGAGAGTAGGTAGTCATTAGAAAAAATCAAACGTCATGAGGATTTAAAAAACGAAGAGTAAGATAGAGGCAGTAATATCACCCGGGTTTGCTGATTGGCTGTACTATTCGGTGGTGTAGACGGTGAGTGCATCCGTACTAAGGTACAGAAATATGTGGCCGGTACTGAACATTAACGATTATAGCCGCCGACTCAAGTCTAATTGCGAGTATAAGGTTGGTTTTCACCAAACGGAATCAGTTTCAAATATAATATTTAATTAAGAATTTGGGTTTTCAAATAGGCAAAAAAAAAATTTTTTAGGTCGAGCAAAGTGTTATTTGGTTTTTCCTATGAAATTCTCAGTAGCAGCTCGGAGTTGGTTTCATGCCCGATTAATGGCAATAGGCTCGCCCCCTATTACATGGGACCTAAAAACATATTCAGCGAACTGTGGGTGTACATTAGTACACCTCTGCCTAACCCTTCGGGGAATACAGGCGTGATGGTATGTTATTTACGCATGTAAGAAAGTATACTGCTTTGGCGTAACTTCAAAAGATTTATCTCGTCTGCCAACAATATGATGAACTTAGCCATAATTGATAAATTTTTGAGCTTTTTATATAATTTGTTTGGTTACTTAGTTATCTTAATCGTATTAAACTCATCGGTGACAACACCTGCCCTAGCGATTAATACATCTGCGCAAACTTTTGAACATCTGCTTCAGGACTGCCCCAGATTTGATTCGGCGAGATTAGAACATTTGATGCTCTGCGAAATCCTTCGGGATTCTCTATTCAATCTTTTAGAAATATTAAACAAGGAATCAGCCATCGGGTCTTGTGATAACCTTGCAAAGCACATTGTGGCCAATCTTAAGTGGTTTATTAGACATAATTACTGTGACTATCTCTACACCCATAATCATCATACCACTCCCATTTGTGCGATTTTATTACTTTATTTTGCGACGCGTTAACAGGAAGAGAGGTGGATCGTATGAAATGGCGGCCACTCTCCCTCCTAATATTTTGTTTATACATAAGGTAAAAGGGTAGAATAACAAAAAAAAAACCATTCACAGGTGAAGTAGATTAAATAATAACTAGGAAAATGCATTTCAAGCTGCTACAAAAACTCCCTAGTAACAAAGGTTATCTTGTTAGAGTTTTGGTTGAAAATAACAAGGAAAAAATCAGAAAAATATTTGACAATTTTTTACAAAAAATAAATCCAGCTTCAATCATTTTGAAGAGTTCCATTGTGTATCTTTGAAGTTCAAAGTCCAATGCCAATGAAATTATATAGATTTATAAACAAAGAAGTTATGTCTGAATATACATTTAAAAAAAACATTGGAATTGATTAACTTCCGTCTTTTTTGAAGTCTTTTAAAAACGTAAAAAAACACGTGTCATTTCGTGGATCGATCGGAAATGGATAGTTTAAAGAAATCATAGAGCGACCGCCCATATAGATGACACTTAAAGGGGCACATGATTGGTTTTGTTTTTAATTTTACCACTTCTAACCATTTCTTTGCCGTCTTTAATGCCATTATACCATCACGCCTGTATCTCCGAAGGGTTAGGCAGAGATGTACAGTTATATGTACAGTTCGCCGGGTATGTTTTAGATCCCATGTAACAGGGGGCGAGGCTGTTGCCACTAATCAGGCACAAAGCTAAACTCCGAACTGTTGCTGAAGATGTCATAGAAAAACCCATTAACACTTTGCTCGACCTGGGAATCGAACCCAGTAACTAATGAGGCAGTGAGATTTGAATACAGTAACATAAGCAAATATTATGACAAAATAATAGAGTCGTGATACTTGACCACAATTTTGTAGGTTATAACACCAAGCAGGCAAACGCAAGCGTAAGTAAGTTTTAGGCAAAAAAATTTTAACATTTTTGCATCTTGCATAATACCATCCAGGGTAATTGTAAGCGAGCTTTATCGCGAGACAAACGTGCCCTGTTTCAACGCATAACCATTACCACTCTTTGGTCTCGAGAAATTAGCGACTTTTTGCATACAGCCTCGTTTAGTGCGTTGTATATTGCTATTGCTTTTCTTTGTTATTTCTTTTCTATCTACGTATTTAATTTGGAATTACTGGAGCTATCAGATTTATTAACACTTTTGTCTGTTTATTTTTTTCCTGGAACACATTTAAATTTATGTGAACATATTAATTATTTTCATCTTTATATAATATCTATACAATTCATATAATTGAAGTGTCAGTTTGTAATGTCAAAATAACAACTTTTTAGTAAATTCATATTATGAAAGTATATACGTCAACAATAACAAAAAACCCATTTTAAAATTTTTCTGTCTGTTTGTTCTGGGTAATCTCCGAAACGGTTGGACCGATTTTGAAGGGACTTTCACTGGTAAATAGCCGATGTTATAAGGAGTAACTTTGACTACGTTTATTTCAGAAAAAGTATAAGTGTTCCATGCAAATGGAAAAAAACTGGTCATGGTGAATCAATTCGGATGCTTAAATTGCTTAAGCTGAATAAATTATAAGAGATATAGCAAATTAATGTAGTACATAATTGTAAACCATAAAGATACCTACTAAAAAGTTAGCGAGAGTATATATCTATTTTCTAAGGAACACCCAGAATGAGCATTACTGTCTTTAAAACAGCCGGGAGCGGGGAAGCAAGTTTTGCGCATAGATCGATGGCATTCTCTAGTCCACGTGAGCGAAGCCGCGGGCACAACTAGTTTTATAATATAATATGATAAACGAGTTACATGAAGGTGCAGTACACGTAACCACGATTAAACACGTTTACATTAAATTACATTTTAAAACTTTAGATTTCGCAAAAATAAGCTCACGATTTACGATGCCGATACAGGCCGTACATATGAAAATGGTCTCGTATCTCTATATCGCTCTAACACAAGCGTATACTATACTCTTTCTCTTTCGATTTGCCGATCTATCATCATCATCATATCAACCAAAAGACGTGCACTGCTGAATATAAGACAAAGATCGCCACAACTACCGATTCTGCGCTGCTTCGAGCGGGTTACCGCAACCTTCACTTGGGCGTTTATAAGTAAATTATGTTATACATGTTCTTAAAAAGTCGGCAAAGAACATACTAAGTGAACAGTTATATAATACTATAGCTGTGCCTCTTGGTTACACCCGTGTTAATTTTATCCGACAAACATCGCGCCATCAACGCACCCGTGTAGTCTATCATAATTGTTCACACTTCCCCCAAGAACAAATTATTTCATTAAATCCAAATAACATGTTATAAAGGGCAAAGCTTAACTTCATAAAATTGTCTTTATAATGAAGTAACTTTTGTTTTTAATGTTAAACAAAAATATTCGCAAAATACCATATTGTGACTTATGTACAAGAGATAAGTATATACTATCTCTAATTTTTTTTTAAATATACTAAGGATCAATATTTTTGTAGAACATTGTATTTACGTATCATTAACCGTTACGCTAGCGCACGTGGATAAAGCCGTTCAGGAGGACTTCCACTTCCGACTTACTTAACTAATATTAATATTTAAGGCTAGCCAAGAGATGTAGCCCAATGTTAGATAGCCTATACTATTCCTCGTGAATTTTACTATCATACACAAAAATAACTTTTAGAATTCGAGTGGTAGTTCCAAAGATTAGATTGTTTAAACAAACAAAATTACTTTTCCGCTTTATTATTTATTATATTAGTATAGGTTAAAAGGTACTTACAGCTACTTTATCTAAATGATTGGAATGGCGTGGTATAGGTTCGTATAGGTCGGGCCATCACTCTGTCTGTTTAATTAACATTCCTACTCACCTAGGCGTCGGTGTCGGCGTCGGCGTTGGCTCCGTCGGCGTCAAGACGCGGGAATTAAACCGATATCACTTGGGCACTTATTGACATCAGGCTCGCAGTATGGTACAGGAGCTTTTGGCATTTAGGTGAGATCGATTTTCATTTATTAAAATTAGTTTTGAAATCGTAATAAGTCTTTTATAGTTGTGGGTTAACTTACTATCAAAGTAAGAACAATGTACGATTACATACATTATTTTGTAATTCATTAGAGTCGTCAACCCTCATACCTATTAAATATTTGCGATTCAGCGTATTGGTATTGTATGCTTTTTTTTATTATTCTGCTTTCTCCTGTAGTTAATAACTCGATCCATTCCTAGGTTAGTCTACTTCGCTTACTTATATAGCTTATTAATATCTTACGGTATTTTGCTGTGATGTTCAGCAGCTGAAGTAGATAACATATTTATATTACAAAAGCGGGCAATTCGTCCAAATTTACAACTTGAGATCTCGCGAATCACTAAAGAACAAATTTCAGGGATTTAATATCTTAAAATTGCCCTCTCAATACATCCTTGATAATGATAAGTTAATTGTGTGTTTGTAAAAACTTAGTCAAGTTTGATTTTGTCAAAGATCAGCACAATGTTAATACTAGAAATAGAGATAAATGGTAACTTAAAATTTTATATTCCACAAACGGGCTATGATACATTTGTTGGAAAAGGACTCGCTTCATACCTCTACACAAGGCTTGAAAGAAAGAAAGAAAAGTTAGGATCAAAAAAAGTAGTAGTCCACTACATTTAAAATATGATTTTATAACCGTCAAAGGATACCTCATGTTCACTTTTGAAATCCCAATACTACATTAATGGAAGGGCGATTATAAGTTAACTGTAGTTAACATTTCAGTGAAATACGATAAAGTTTTTGACAAAATCTTTACTACTTCGTATCTTGACTACTCTTTATAAGTTATAGGCAATACCTAAAAGTAGCAGGCTATGTATGAAATAAAGAGAATTATTAGATACTTGGCCTAGGCATTATATAGAATGCCAAATGCAATTTAGACAGAGATATATCTCCGATTCGTTTCGAGTGTCACGTAGGAGTTTTTGGCGGGACTCTCGTGTGTGATGGTTTTTGTTTTAAATTCATAGATTTAAGTTATTTTGCCCTATAATATTTATTTTTCGCGGCATATGCTAGCTTCAGGCATTCTGTACATTGCCTATAACATATATAATGTGGAAATATATACTTACGCAAATTTTTATTATAGTTAATTATCTTAACTTTTGTGGATTCATCTGAAATTTTCATAATGTGAATATTTTCTCAACTAAACTACAAAGTATTTGTTGTAAAGTGGTAAAAAATAAAGTATATTGAATTATAGAAAAAAAAATTAATATATTAAATGTTTTTTGTGCTCTCCTATCACACCACGAGTTGGACGGCTTGTTCGTTCGTGAGACGAGTATTCGACAGGGCCCGTTACCGAATCGACGCCGGCATTCGACAAATTAATGGACCCTCGACAAAAATAGATGCGTGTTTTTAGTTTAATTTATATTTCTCCTAAACGAAGTTGTTTGGTTTAAACTAGTATTCGAATTTCTGTTTAATAATAGATTAGGGAAATATTTAAAATATAAGTTGAGCTAAGTACGTTTAAACCTTATAGTTTTATTATTACTAGCGATCGCCCTAAGGTCGAAATTTGACCAGCGACTTTTTGATTATAGACTATTTTCTGTTTGACATTTACAGTATTCATAAACAATTAGTATTATCTACATCACTTGCTGTCACTTTTCGTTGAGTGACAATATCAATATTTTGAGGGCTCTAAGTTCAATGACACTGGTCAGGTTAGGATTCGCAGTATTAATTTATTTTATTCAATATATTAGTAACAGATATTATAGATAAATTTCAGCTTTCCGCACACCTTCTCCATATAAACTTCAATTGTACCATTCAACTTGTATTGTAACCATTTTGACTGTCACGGTTTTGAAAGTCACCATCGCGACTATCACGATCTTAACTGTCACTATCTTTCGCTTATGCGGTAATAAAAACATGATGGTAGAGATGGCGACCACCATACACATAGTGATAAATCCATAACTAATTTTCTTTTGATTTGTCAATACCAATAATAAAAGAAGTTAATTATTGCCCTTATTATTTAATCAGAATGATCATAGGATGAATGAGACCAATACTCACTGGATACTTTAATTCCCCCATTTTTTGAAAAAAATTCAATCACTTGCAATGCCATTCGTTCGTATATATTTGTGTCGGCAAGTGTAATTACGTGTCGCATACGCACACATCTATTTAAATTAATGAAACTGTCACTCTTATTGTTATAACTGTATGGGTTTACATATTGGTATTTTCAGTTTGAGAAGTTAATTGATTTCAAAAAATTAAATAGCGCACTGTTTTTTGTTGAAAGTTTTGTACGCTTTGTCTGTATTAATGCGGCTAATTTGTAAGAGGGCGCGATCAGCTCATTTGTCGAATGAGGGGCAACGGTAGCGGGTAGCGGGGCGGGGCAATTGACTGGAGAAAACAAATAACGGGGTTGCCAGCTTTGTATGCTTAATTTAACAGTGTTACAGTAGACAGACGATTTAGGTAATAAATATGCTAGTAGATTTCTTTTATCGACGACAGTGACCCTGATTTGAACCCTTCTTTTGTTCAGGAATATTCTAACGCTTTTATTCACACCTTCAAAAACTGGGTTAGGTGTGATGTTTGTATAGTAGCTTAATATGAAATATGTTTCAAACATTCTTCTTTTTTTTTTTGTTTTGGCGCTGCTAAAGGCACCTGCCATTGTCAATGTTTTAAGCCTTCGTAAAATTTTCCAATATACAAAGTGGAGTCTTCTGACAAGATGGTGGCTCTCTTGTCAGAACTATCTGGGGAGTTTTTGTGATATCCCAAAATGCATATTTTCCGCTTTATATTTCTAATCCACTTCACTTATGCACAACAATCAAATTACATCACACAAAATGCCACCAATATTACATAATATAGGGTCAAAAAACCTGAGTTAATGAACAAAAAATAAAAACCACAACATGTGACTTTAAGATCCCGCCAAAACTCCTGCTAAAATTTAGTATTATTTTTAACCGTTTGGTTCCCTTTAAATAACAAAAATGTACGTAAAATTGACATTATAAGCCATCCTCTAGAGTAGATTTATTAATGAAATATCAAAATGTTCGAGAGCATGGTACAAAGTATAATCAGAAAACAGAGATAAAACCGTTCTCATATGATTCTTTCGTAACTAGTAAAATATTTTAAGCCATATATTCTGTTGTCAGGAAGACTTATGTAATTTAGATTGCTTTATAATAATCAAAGCATAAGTTAGATATCCTAAAATTCTATAAATTATTTTCTACTGTATGGAGAGATTTAAATATTTTACGCAGAAAAATATTTCCGAAATTTATATATGAATGTATTAGAACTACCGTGAGAGTTTAGACTTGTTTTCGAGTTAAAAGGAGGTGGAATAGAAAATAATATGACAATAATTATTGTAATCAGTATCAAATTTAAATTTAATTTCAAAAATGTACAAAATAACCTCACCGTTTATGCTATTTTTCCCGGCACCTAGCAACACCGCCGCGCCGTTGCGTACACGACTCCTTGTTAATAGCAACACTAATTACAGTTTAATTAAACGATGTAGTAGGTACTTAGTTGGGGGTCCGAACAAAGGATGAACCTTCAAAGAATGTACGTACTTTAAATTACTCTTAATCAGATGTTTTAGAAATTGACTGTACTATGAAAACATAGTCTTAAATATTACACATAACCTTTGTTAGGCTAATTAAAAAGGCCAGCATAATTTGACATAGCCAAACTTTTTTGTACAATAGCAAAAACTTTTTAAAAGTAGTAATAAAATTAATAAGTTAAAACTACAAGTTGGATAACTAAGAAAAATTTAGGCCACGAGAATCAGAGTGGTCTATCTGCTTTTTTCGATAAATTCCCCTATTAACATTTTTATAATCTAAAAATGTGCTTTAACAAAACTACAATGGTCTAAAGTTATTTACGTGATACTAACATAAATGGCAGCGTGAATTAAATAACTTGAGACCATTGTGGTTTTGTAAAAGCACATTTTTATGTTATAAATATGTTAATAGGTTGGTTGATCGAAAAAAGCAGATAGGCCACTTTGGTTCTCGTGGCCTCAATTATAAAAATAAGAATTTTTGTAGGGATCTATGTTTGTTTTTAGGTCCCATGTAATAGGGTGCGAGTGTAGAACATATTTTGTTATCATAAAAAAGGCTATATTGAGTAAACCTTAAAAGGTAGACATATGCTATCGCAGACATTTTTTTAGAATTTTTCAAAAGTAACAATTTCTTCGGACACAATTGTTGCAAAACTTTCACCATTTATGCGGCGCACGCAGTGGAAGCTCTCAAAAGATATAAACTTCTCCCGTTTTTGCAACATTTTTCATGGATCCTCCGCACTAAAATATTTTTTCCATTCGAACCAGTACTTCCTGAGATTAGCGCGTTCAACCAAACAAACAAACTCCTCAGCTTTATAATATTAGTATAGATAGACAGAAAAACACAATAATAGATCTATCGCTATTTTAAATGGTTAATACATCGTAAAAAGATATGACTATTGAGCCATTAAAAATAATGCTAATGCAGGTCATAGGTACATCTGGCTGGAGCCGACTATGAACCCCGCGACTTGTTCACATAAAATTGCTTTTGACGTTCTTTTACAACTATGTGTTTCATGCGAATTAAAATAGGCTGTCTTTTGCTTTCTTTATTGTAATTTTAACATAACTGCTTAGCTCTTACGAAAAAACTTAAAGCTATAGTTACCACGTCATAAGCCTTGGGACCAGCGGACACAGACCGTGGGATCGCTGACCATGCAGATTACGATCGTGGGAAACGACGGCGTGACTCCAACTTGATTATTACTTTAATTAATTTTAAGTTAGTCTTGTTTAAGAACCATAAGTGTAAACACCTATTATAATTCTTTTAAAATAAATCTTTTTTTAATTTAAACTCGTACCGCCTATCATAACTCTATGCAGCCTAAATTCTTCCTAGGCTTGCTACATAGGCTGCACTAAAAGTATCGGGAATGGAATATTTCTACTCTTCCTGTCGTATTAAAATCTTTTTAATTGAAAACTCCTTGGTTTTAAAAATCTAATACAATTTATTTATTTAAAAAAAGATTCTCGAATTTGTCACTAGGTTTTGCCAAACTTTTTTAGTCGTTGAGAAAATGGAATTGACTCGAGAAAATTCAAGAGCGATGATTTATTATTTATTTATTTACATAATTGGATGGCCAGTGGCCAATACACAAAAATAACATTATAATTAAAAAAAAAATTGATACATTTATCAGTGTATTATGCCTTTGAAGGCCACCACCGCATGCTTTAATAATGACCTAAACAAATTAAAAACAAATGATAAACAATAATAATGCATGCTTTACAATCACAATAAAATTAACAAACCACAGTACAATAAAATAAGAATAAAACAAACACTACAATAAAACAAAACAAAATAATAAAATAAAATTAAAATTAACAATTAATAATTTCATAAATTTAATTTAAATTTAAACTTGTTTGGCTCTCAATAACCTCAGAACATTATTATGAAAAACCTGCAATGAGTCTGAAAACAAATCAGCCGAGTTACAGAGGAGATTATACGAGAGCGTTATGACTTTCGAAGTGGTTTAACACAAAAACAGTGTGTTGACCGGATGATTTCTGCATTTGGTGATGAAGCCCCATCCAAAACCACAATTTATCGCTGGTTTGCTGAATTTCAACGTGGACGTGTCAAGCTCAGTGATGATCCTCGTCAAGGTCGTCCAAAAACTGCAGTCACCCAAGAAAAAGTTGATGCTGTGCGTAAGCTGATTGAGGAAGATCGACATGTGACATACCGCGAAATTCAGGCAACTTTAGACATTGGCATGAGTCAAATACAAATAATCTTGCATGAACAATTAGGTGTAAAAAAGTTGTTTTCCCGATGGATACCGCATTCGCTCTGTGAAGAGCAAAAAGCGGCTCGCGTTACTTGGTGCATCAGAACTCTCGAAAGATTACACGTAGGATCCTCAAATGCTGCATACAACATCGTATCAGGTGACGAATCCTGGATATACGTGTACGAACCCGAAACAAAAAACCAGTCACGAGTTTGGGTGTGCGAAAATGAGTTAAAGTCAACAAAAATTATTCGTTCACGGAGTGTTGCAAAAAAAATGGTGGCCACGTTTGTCTCCAAAACCGGGCATGTTACGACTATTCCTCTTGAGGGACAAAGAACGGTTAATGCAGAATTGTATGCTAGCATTTGTTTGCCACAGGTCGTTTCTGAACTCCGTAAAGAGAACGGCAACCGCCGCATCATCCTCCATCACGACAATGCGAGTTCTCACACCGCGCACAGAACAAAAGAGTTTTTAGAGCAAGAAAACATAGAATTATTAGACCATCCGCCGTACAGCCCCGACCTAAGCCCTAATGATTTCTATACTTTCCCTAAAATAAACAATAAATTGCGTGGACAGAGATTTTCATCACCTGAAGAAGCTGTGGACGCCTACAAAACGGCCATTTTGGAGACCCCAACTTCCGAATGGAATGGTTGCTTCAATGATTGGTTCCATTGTATGGAAAAATGTGTCAAATTTCGCGGAGAATACTTCGAAAAGCAATAAGTACATTTTTAAATAGTAATGTTGTGTCACTTCCTTGATTCCCGAAATTTTCAGTGCCGCCCTCGATTACCGTGAAAACTACATCAAAATTAATACAGTTGTTTCCTAGTGGAGCGCGATCAAACATGGAAAATTTATGATGATTATTTTTCAACTTGAATTATTTTAAATCATAACAGGTCTGGTCTGGAATCATAAAAATCATTTTAAAGGTTTTTTTACCAAAATCCGTTAAATAGATATTAACTTGAATCCTTTCAAACGTACATACAAGTACACAGAGATTTTATATATCTATATATTAATACGTGAAGAAAAAGCTTTCTACCCCTTTTTATGCGTATTGTGTGCACGGAAGACTGTGAGATTTGGCATGGTTAAAGTTTATATGGTGAAGGAGTGCAGAAAGCTAAAATTTATCTATAATAACTTTTACTAATATATTAAGTTAAATTAATTAATACTGTGAATCCTAACCCAAACAGTGCCATTGAACTTAGACCCCCCCCCAAAATATTGACATTATCACTCAACATAAAGTGACAGCAAGTAATGTAGATAATACTCATTGTTTATGAATACTGTAAATGTCAAAGAGAAAATAGTCTATAATCAAAAAGTCGCTAATCGAATTTTGAGCTTGGGGTGATCGCTAGTTAGTATAAATACATATTATTAAGTAGAAAATTTTGGGAATCCCTATGTATTTTTAACTGACTTCAACAAAAAAAGGGAGGTAATTCGATTTGAATGTATATATAATTTTTTTGTGGGTGTTCAGTCATAACTTCTTTGTTTATGAACCGATTTAGATGATTCCTTTTTTTTTGATAGGGGATACCTCAATAGTTGTCGCATTTTAATTTCATTGGAATTGGACCTTTAACTTTGAAAATACACCAGTTATTGAAGATGGTTTTATTTTTTTTATAAAAATTTTGTGTTTATCTTAGTTAAGCACGAAAATACCACAAGTAATCGCTTTTACAGAAAAATATAAAAATAAAATCTAAAATATATAAAAACACTGCGTTAGTAACTCTGGCGTCTGGCCTTACACATATCTCAACTGTTTTAACCCTTGAAGTCCTTTTGAGTTATACATTTACGAAGCAATAATTATGTTCTGATGACAACTCAATTAGAATTAAGATCAGAATCGAAATGATTTGCGATTAGGGTTCAGTTCGGGTTTACATTTCGTTGAAACTCATCTAGATGCGAACCCTTCGGGGTACAGAACATTTGCCGTTGATGTTGTTTAAAACTCAATTTCTGTTACGAACACCTGTATTGTAACACTAAGTATTGTCAATCCGCGATCTTTATCACTTACCTCTTACATCCCATTAACTTTGGATGATGGGGCCGGATTCAGTTGCAGGATGTGGGGTCAAATTTGCGCAAAATTATTAATAAGGTTTTCTATCCTAACTAATGTTAATAGTGCAAAAATCGCTAAATTAATTTCGTGAAATTTAGCAAACTGATAACTTATAGCTCCGAATAAGACATAGGATACTTTTGGTCCCGGTAAATCAATTTTTTTTTTGGTTCACGCGAGCGGAAACGCGGTCATATCTAGTATTATATTAGATAAAAGCTGCGGGTAGTCGCAAACTTCTCGCTGATATAAAATTATATCAAACTTTGTGATAGATGTATAACTTTTGTCACTATTTGCCTTTTTCATTCTTTGTATTAATAAAATTAATACATTGTTCTAAATATTATGTTGATTCATATCTCTTTATATATTTATGTATTACCTATTGTTATTGCCATCAATAAATTTGTTATATTATAATTACTTATAAAACCTGAAAAACTGCCCTTCAAGAGATCGCTCTAAGCAGTCTAAACCACGTTTTTATATGTTATGCAGTAAAATTGTATAAATTACTATTCACAAAAAAAAAATTGTTTTAGTTCGGTAAACCATAAATACTAAATCGTTTGATTTTTATAATGACGTTGACAATTTTTCATAGCTTGGATACATGAGCTAGAAATCTGTGTATAAAAATCATTTATAGGTCTATTTAATAACAATTGACAATTACTATCAATATAGCAGAATTCAATTATATTTCCTGAAAATCAAAATTTACTACGATGGAAACTACCTTTGTACTGTTTGTAATTCAATTCGAGATTATCGAGAGAAATATGCAAAATATTAGATCAAAATTAAAAAAAAAATAATTAAATTCCTTAGACTAAGAGATATAACGTAAAAAAATTGTAAAGGGAGGTAATTCCCTATCGTTCTCTATGAGTGCATACCTGTGGAGAGTTTTAGAAACAAATTCGATATGGAAACTTGCGTTGAACAATACGAACCGTTCTACGGTTAATATCAAACGGGGAGCTTTTGTCGAGATATTCTCGATAGATAGATCCAGTTGGACTAAGGACGGGGTAATGAGAACAGATGACTTTTGGGATTAAATGAGGAAATCGTGCGAAAACGAGAAACCTTTAGGTTATGATAAGATCGATGATTGTAGTATATTTGTATATTAACATTTCTTAATACTTTTTCCATGTCTATTAGTATTTGTTTTCTGTAATATGAACAAAAAGATAGAAGATATAAAGTAGAGCTTACTATGAAGGAGGAATTTCTAGATTGAAATCAGAAATGACTATTTATAAATTTTAACACAGCTGTGGTTGAAAATTAGTCTCCTGATGTAAATTGATAATGGTCTGACCTATGACGCTAACGCACTAAGCCCAGAGCGTATCTATTAGAGCTTGGGGATAGATTTTCAACTTGTAAAAAAAACACGCTATCAACATGCTATGGTTTCATTACGATGTTTTCACCAAAAGACCAGTCACATAGTATAAAGCAAACCAAAGTCGATTGTCAGTGTACGAACATGCTACATAGAGTTGTTAGTTTTGGAGTTTTCCCTGTATACAAGTTTTGAATTGTTTTTTGTTTATTGCTTTATGTAAGGTAGATACCCCGGTTAATTATAAAAAATACATTAAGAACCAATGTTCACTTGTCTGGACCTGAACCTGTCTGTCTGTCAAGGATCACCTGGTCTTAATGGATAATATATTAAAAACTATATTTTTCTTTGAAGCCATTTGGCCAGTACAAAGACGCATGTACAAAAGGTTCACACTGCCGAAATGTAGATGCTGAGATGATCTGAAGGTCTGTAACGAGACTAGACAAAGTACGAAACGAGCATATATGTGGTAGTTTCAAAGTCGCCCCTATATCAGGGAAACTAACCGAGAGCTGTCTCAGATGGTATGGTCACGTGATGCGAAGATACGAGGAGCATGTAGTGAAGAAAGCATTGCGACTACCTGAATATAAAATAAGTAGAGGACGACCTCCAGCTACGTTGTGGACTAGCATGATGAAACTCCTATTGGAGGAAGAACTGCCCGACCCAACAACCCAGGACAGATCAACTTGGCGCCAAAATATTAGGAGAGCCGAGCCCATCTCATGCGGGATAGAGCTAGGAAGAAGAAGTACAAGATTTTATTTGAAGTGATAACAGATCAGCGATATCACTCTCGAATGTCGCTTCGATTGACCAGGGTGGGAATCGTATAATGAGATTGCTCTGTCGGTGAAGATAAATATCATGATGATAGCATAGGGTGTAGAAGAACTATTGCAAAGGGAGGATCCTCCGACCAGACGGGTGTTATGTCTGGCGGGCAGCTGCCCAACGGTTGTAGTCGGATTCTTGTATATATACTCAATTGAAGAGTTAATTTCTATAGCGCGATGTAGGATGCGTCCTACGTATGTGCGTAGGATGTAGATGTGAATGGTAGAAGTTTTTTTACGTTAATCCGAATAGATACGTAACTGTCTGTGTTCCAGCAGCCACATTTTGGAATGTATCTAGTCTAGACTTGCTTGGCATATGATAACATAAAGTTTTAAAACTCCTTTGTACGTTTATTAGTGATCGTGTAACTTCTGAATCCCTTCACTGATTGAACTCATAACATTTTCACGATTGTATTCTCGAAGGGTTAGGCAGAGGTGTACTATAAAATGTACACCCACAGTACGCCGGTTATAGTTTTTTAGGTCCGAAATAGCAGGGGGCGAGCCTATTGTTATTAGTCGGGTAAAAACCGAAACTCCAAGATGCTACTGAGCACTTCATGGAAAAACTAATAACACTTTTGCTCGACCTGAGAATCGTACTCAAGATCTTAAGCATAGCAGTCGCGCTTAAGACCACTAGGCTAATGAGGCAGTTATAGCTCATTATATTATACCTGGATACTGCTCATATTGACATAATATATTTATTGTATCGAGTCGATGGTTCACAGTTATTTTAAGATCCTATAGATGGCGCTGTGGTCGAGCCATTAATTACCGCAAAGGGCACATCTGCTTGGCCGGCAAATAAATAATATTTGTTCATATATTAGGTAATTCCATATTATGAAATTAGCGTTTTGTCGAACTGGCCACTTTGATCTCAAATATCTGGCGCTTGGTTGAGAATTCCAAATTCAAATTATTTCAAATTTAGGCCTGTGTATATGTGTTTCGAATTTAGTAATTCATTTGATTTCGCACCATTTGCCTACGTTCTTTTCACAAAATGAAAAACTTAAAATATAGAGTTATTTACGAATACAAGTGTCACCGTGGCATCAGCGCTTCAGGAACAGCTCGAAAGATTACAGATGTCTATGGGGAAGCTACTGTAAAAGAAAGCACGGTACGTTTTTGGTTCCAACGTTATGGTTCTAGAAATTTTGACCTACGAAACAAACCCCATGGACGGCCAGAGACCCTAGTTGATAATGAAGATTTAAAGAATATCGAGGAAGCGGATCTATCTCAAACCACATCAGAGTTAGCAGCAGGCTTCGGTTTGAGTGATAAAACAATTTTAATTCACTTGAAACAAATTGGAAAAGTGAAGATGCTCGAGCAATGGGTACCGCGAGAATCGACTGAATCACACCAACAAACACGCATTGGGTGCTGCGTTACATTACTTAACCGTCATAATAAAGAGGGAATTTTGAATCGTAATGTTACTTGTGACAAAAAGTGGATCCTTTACGACAATCGGAAATGCTCATCACAGTGGTTGTACCCAGGAGAACCGACCAAATCCCGTCCAAGGAGAAAGTTAACTCAAAAAAAGGTACTGGTGAGTGTTTGGGGGACCAGTGCTGGTGTCATACATTACAACTTCCTAAGATCTGGCCAGACGGTTACGGCAGATCCGTATTGTCAACAATTGCAAACCATGATGGAAAATCTAGCCGTTAAACAACCGAGACTGGTCAACCGCTCTAGCCCAATGCTGCTTCAGGACAACATTGTAGACTCCATACTTCACGACAGACGGTCGCTAAATTAGAGGAACTGCGGTTGGATTGTCTCCGACACCCACTATACTCCCCGGACCTTGCTTTAACAGATTACCACTTTTTTCGGAATTTGGACAATTTCTTGCAAGGAAAAAAATTCAATTCTGATGAGTCTGTCCAAACCGCCTTCATAGATTTTATTGATTCTCGCTCCCACAATTTTATTAGCAATAGAATCAATGTACTACATATAAAATGGCGAAAGTGCATAGATAATAATGGTAGTAAATGTATTATATATTTTCATAATATATTTTTCGTTTTACTTTTTCCATATAAAATGCAATGTCATATGTAAAGACTTAATATAAATCCCCAATTGGGCTTATAAAGGCTGTTGTGGCATGCAAACAAAGCGAGTTTGCTAGCGCCAGTAACTGTCCCGCGGCGAGTAAGTGTGAATTATCGTCGAACTTGTAGTGCTCATATTGTTTACCTCGTCGCGTCGCGATTCTAAGTGATTAAGAATAAGCTAGCGCGTAAGCACAGGAGAGTTGTGGAGTTGTGTAAACACGTTCAAGTATTTACAATATATGAAAGATTTTATTGGAAAGAAATTTACTTCTAGCTCTTGATCCTGTACGGAACAACATGTTTTCTATCGTTAATGCGATTTTCGCATCTCTCTCACGAGTTAATTGCTAGGTGTTGATAAAAAGTTGTGATTCCTAAATTGACTTTCAAGAGGTTAAATGAATTCATTTAATAACATATCTTAGCCGTCTATGATACATTAAGATACAATAATAATTTATCTTACCTTAATCTTCACCACATCTTCGCCGTCTGTGACGCGCTTGACCGCTAACCAAGTTATATTAACGGAGGTATTGAAAAATAAATAAAACTAAAATGTTTGCTTATAATGTAAAAATAACAGTTTTTACTAAATGCATATGAAAGTATATACCTACGTAAACAATTTTTTAAATTTTCGTTTACCAGTTTGTTCCGGCTAATCTCCGAAATGGTTGGACCGATTTTGAAAGGACTTTCACTAGCAGGTAGTTCATGTTATAAGAAGTAACTTAGGACACTTTTATTCTAGAAAAACAAAAAGGATTAGGGTTTCGCGCAAATAGAATATATTAAAGTAGCAGTGCGATACTGCATGCGCGCCACGTGCACGTTCCCCTTCGCCACTGCTGTGCCGCGCCGCGCCGGCGCATAAAAATTTCCGCATGGACGATGTCGCAGACACAGCTAGTTCGATATAAATATGCTAAAATTAATCAATTTACATAAATTACGTATTATAGTATATTTATTTGATCACTTAAATAACATAACTTAAAAAAAATACAAGATCGTTATCAACCCCACGAGTTTATTATTCCGAAGACAAACAGCAAACTACACAAGATACAGTTCTCTAGTCAAATTCCGAGTCCCCAAGTTAAACTGAAATAACTTACGGCAATCGGCCGATCGCCTTTGTCGTTTCTAAGCTATAACGCAATTATCATTAATTATTATTAAATGTGACATTTTGATGATAAACGGTCCGGCCGATAACTTAGGCAAATAATTCAAGTTCGGCGCGGGTCGGACACATTCGGGCACGATCGGCTACTTCGAATGGTCTCTCTGATTGTTTGCGTATAGGATTGATTTGCTGTTTTTATCGGAATTCAAAAAGGAGGTTATCAATTCGAATGTTTTTTTTTTTAATTGATGTTCAGCCAGTACTTCTTTGTTTATGAACCGATTTGGATGATTCTTTTTTCATTGGAAAGGCGATACCTGAAGTGTGGTCCCATTTTAATTTAATTCGCATTGGACCTTCAACTTCGAAGAAACACCAGAGAACTCTTCAAAATCATTGAAGTTGCTTTTCTTAAATGTTAAAAATTTTCTTGTTGCATTAAGTAATCTTTCGTTTAATTTATTTAATTTAGCGATGGTTACTATAAATACACTATTTAACGTAATAGCTACAGGAACTTGAATGGTTAATCAGGACAAAAATTACGCATCACGGTGTGAAACGGCTTTTTCAAACTTTTATTTAGCGATATGACAGACCGAGATAAATATATATAAATGGTCGGGGAAAATGTGTTTTCGCTTAACGTAGGTATAAATTTGTTATAAAATTTCTTTGGCTGTACTATTTGGTAACATTAAAAAGGTTATATATTAAAAAAAAAGTTGTTACCCACTATTTTTCATTTGTTTTTCATTCTGTAAAAATGAGTGAATCTAATGAAGAAATTCGATACATATTAAAATATTATTACAAAAAAGGTAAAAATGCAACTCAAGCAGCGAAAAAATTTATGATGTTTATGGACCTAATACAATGTCAGTAAGAGTAGCACTTAGTTGGTTCAAACGTTTTCAGTCCGGAAATTTTGATTTTAAAGATGCACCTCGCTCTGGTCGCTCTGTTGCGAATAAAATGGACACCATTTTTGAAAAAGTGGAGCAAGATCGGCATATCAGTAGTTATGATGTAGGCGAAGAACTGGAAATTGACCACAAAACAGTTTTAGTCGATTTGAAGAAAGCTGGCTATAACAAAAAGCTCGATATTTGGGTGCCACATAAGCTCACTAAAGAATCCTAATGACCCGTGTACCCATTTGCGATTCATTATTAAGACGTAATGAAACCGAGCCGTTTTTGAAGAGATTGATAACTGGCGATGAAAAGTGGATCACGTACGACAAGAACGTGCGAAAAAGGCCGTGGTCTAAGATTGGCTAGGCTTCACAGACTGTGGCTAGGGCTAACTCGAAATAAGGTGATGCTGTGTGTATGGTGGGACTGGAAGGACATTGTTCATTTTGCGCTTTCACCGCCCGGCAAAACCATCGATTCGGATTTCTATTGCCAACAATTGATGAGATTAAAGGAAGCAGTTGAGAGAAAGCGGCCGGAATTGATCAACAGGAAGGGTGTGGTCTTTCATCACGATAACGCTAGACCACACATATCTTTAGCCACTCAGCAAAAACTAAAAGTGTTTGGCTGGGAGGTGTTAGTGCATCCACCATATAGCCCTGACCTTGCACCTTCAGATTTTCACCTGTTTCGGTCTTTTCAGAATTCTTTAGGTTCTGTAAAGTTAACATAAAGAGAGGACTGCCAAAACTATTTGTCGCGTTTTTTTGATCAGAAGTCCCAAAGTTTCTACAGCAACGGGATCATGTCTCTACCTACAAAATGGCATAAAGTCATCGAACAAAACGGCACATATATACTGTAAATAAATGTAAATAGACATTAATAAAAATTTCTTGAGTTTTCATATAAAGATGCGAAGAAACTTTTCCCGACCTATTAGTTACATGTGAAAAAACTATATACTTTTAAACTTCTTTAGGAAAGAATAAACACACTGGCTAAGGGACGGGTAAAGATATTTTATCAGAACTAGGTAACATTATGATTGCATCGAGAAATACTGTGAATTGGAGGAGATTAAAAACTTAAAGACTCCTTCCTATGTACTATTCCGGTGACAGGTAAGCCGCAGAAATCGGCAATAAGTCGTGGAACATCAGTTCAGTTGAATATACCGCACAACACTATCACAAGAATGCCCAGAATTCTGGCGCGTGGTTTTTTGCGCATACATGAATGTTAAGCTCATCAAATCATTTTTATTCTTTTTATTTCTAAGTATATTAAGTATAAAATTGTGTATCAAACTAATTGCCTTTATTTATAGATATAAAACATACATTCAGACCTTCTGACGTAAAATGGTCTTTGCAGCTTATATATAATTATTAACCAACCTAACTGCAATCCTGAGGTTTTTTACTAATTGTGTGATCTTGTCAAATATCAGCAAAGTTTTAATACTAGAAATATACATATAAAATTAGTAATACCGTGTTTTTAACTTAGCAAGAACAATATTTTTTTTTAGGTAATAGTGATAGGTTCTTTAATAAGACCCTGAAGCATATTCCTGATTTACCGGGTACAACGGGTTCAAGGACCATGTCAAGCGGGTTTTACTGTCCAAATGTTATTATAGGGTGGATCATTATGTGAATGATAGTGATGTCTGGAAGTGACATTATATTCTATGGTAGTAGTGTTTTGGGTTTGATTTTACTAAATTGGACCGATCGTGTGCTAGTATTCGTTACCAGCAACAACTTTCGGACCGGATTAGAGTAGTAAATAACAATAAATAAATCTCGATATAGAAAAACACGTAAACAATTTTCCTCTTTGCTTACTTAGCGTTCCGTTGTCAAAGAATTATAACGTCCGCACCTTATCCGGATAAAGATTGATAGTAATTGTTTGTTTTTCAAGATTTGTCTTATTCTAACTGCTACTGTGCTACGAGAATTTTTGGTGGGATCTTTATCTGCCATTTCATTGTTTTTATTTTAATTGATAAGCCTTTGTCATTTGATATAGTTTGGTTATTATGCACTAGAGTAATAAATCCTACTATATCTATATATTTGTATAAAACTATCTGTGCCCATGGCTTCCCTCACGTGTACTACAGAATGCTGGCGCGAATCTTGCTCCACCGCTCGCGGCTATTTCAAAGACAAAAATGCTTGTTGTGGGTGTTCCTTAGAAGATAGACGTATACTCTTCCATGACATTATTGTAGGTCATTTTTAATGCCTACAATTATGTGTACATTAATTTGCTATGTCTCTTATGGTTTACTCAGCGTAAGCTATTTAAGCTTCCGAATTGATTCACCAATACCAGTTTTTTAATTATTTCTCAGCGGAGCCCTAATTATTTTTCCGAAATAAAAATAGCCTAAGTTACTCCCTACAAAATCGGTCCAACCGTTCCGGAGATTACCGGGAACAAATAGACAGACGGACAGATAAAAATTTTAAAAATCGATTTTTTTTGTTGTTGTAGGTATCATATATACTTTCATATGCATTTAGTAAAAAGCTGTTATTTTGACATTACAAACAGACACTTCAATTTTATTAATTGTATAGAGTATAGAGGTATACCGTCGTGCACGTACTGTACTTATCACGCAAAAGTTACTCGATAGATTTCGATCACATTTTCTTTGTTTTAATTCTTAGATACTTGGTTTTTATCTAAAAACTAAAAAAATTAAAAATTCTCAAAAAACTAAATGATTCAGATATATTCATTAAATAAAAAGTTTTAAGAAACTACAAATTTTATAAGCACTTCGCGATCTTCCGTCCTCCAGGCGAGCGGAGTCGCAGGTACACCTAGTTATATTATACATGTGAAAGTTTGTATGTTTGTTACGCAAAAACAGCTGAACAAGTTTAGATGAAGTTTGGCACACACATAATTTATAACCTGGATGAGCACACAGGATACTTTTATTCCGGTAGAGACCCAATACTAGTCCACGCAGATGAAGTCGCGGGCAGACCCTAGTTATAAATAATAACTATAAACAATGCATTGGAAGTTATCACTGAAAATTGTCAATTTTAATTATTTTTTATTTTTTTTTATTGTTATAGCTATGTTTGAATATTTTAATAATAGTACAAAATCAGGCTTAAAAGACATGTATCCAAAACCATAAACAATAAAATTAAACACAACAAACAAGTAGGAGTTTTTGGCGTGATCTTGAAGTAACATGTTGTGGTTTTTATTTTTTAATTCATTATCATAGGGTTTTGACCCTATATTATGTAATATTGGTGACGTTTTGCGTGATATAGTTTGGTTTTTGTGCATATATGAAATGGATTATAAGTATAAACTGAAAGCATGCATTCTGGGATCCCACAATAACTCTTTAGAAAGTTCTAACGAGGGAGCCACCGTCTTGTTAGGATACTGAAATCGTCATAAGACAGGACACTATATTCACTTGATTATGGTAGTAGTGATCTTAAAGGACTATTTGCCAAGTTAGGAAGTAGAAGAAAAAACCAGTACCGCACTACGGTTAACTTATAATGTTGATGTATAAATATATTTATATTATCTAAAACGGGCCAACCGTTTATAGTCCTAAGCGCGTATCTATCACACCTTTATTAGGCCATAATCATAATAAATAATGGTCTAGTGGTAAAATCGTGCATTAAACAGCAAAATGCGTCCACTACCTTGAGTTATGCCGTCTACCCAACGTTTACCCGAAAGGCGGGCATTAGCATTAATTTAAAATATTATTTATTGTTTAAAGCTATATTCGGTCAGTCGAGCTGTGAAATAATGAGATTATTGGATGCGGTATTTTATCATATTATATTTTTAATTTTAATTAAACTTAATTCTAGTTGAATTAAAATTAAAGAAGGAAGGTTCTACTCTATTCGCATCATGAGGGTTTCCACAACTTTTACCAGGTTGTTGGTCCACATTGTGGTGATCTACCGCGTTGTCTTCTGGTATGCTGTCGGCACTCTAGAACTCTTTGTCTTAATTGGCCATCCGTTCAACGATCAATGTGTCCTGCATTTATACACTAAATCTAGCAAGCTGTGCATATAAAAAAATTACAGTATATTATAACGAGATTGGTATATTTTAAACGTAGTTATACTATTTTTGGTATAGTAAGTTACCTCATTAGCCTAGTGATCATAAATGTGACTGCTATGTTCGAGGTCCTGAGTACAAAATGTTATTATGTTTTTCTATGAAATTCTCAATAGCAGATGGGGTTTTGGCTTTGTACCCGATTAATGGCATTAATGCTACCTAAAAAATACCCGGCGATCTCTGGGTGTACATTAGTCTGCTTAGACGTATCGCCACTTCTGACGTGTAGTGTGCGAAACCCATAATGAAACTGAGCTTTTGGTAAAAATAAACAACATGATAAACCATAACATGATGGTATGATAATTTCTTATTTTCGACTAGTTACCCTACTACTTATAAATTAGTATCCAAGTATATTACGTTGATATCTTCAGGCAGCTACACTTGAAAGCTAGTTCCCTTTATAGATTAAGCATGGGTCATTTTAGTAATGATAATATAATTTATTGAAAAATAAAAAAGAAAACCACGCTTTAACTAACTACGCTAAATTATTAATCCATTATCTCGACTGAAGCCAAGAAAGAATCATTATATTAATCTGTGAAGCAAAAACTTTCTACCCTTTTTAAGCGTATTGCGTGCACGGAAGACTGTGAGATTTGGCATGGCTAAAGTTTATATGGAGAAGAAGAACAGAAAGCTAAAATTTATCTATAATATCTGTTACTAATATATTAAATCAAATTAATTAATACTGCGAATCTTAACCCGACCATGCCATTGAACTTAGAACCCCCAAAATATTGACATTGTTACTCAATGAAAAGTGAAAGCAAGTGATATAATATTCATTGTTTAGGTTCATACTGCAAATATCAAACAGAAAATAGTATATGATTAAAAAGTCGCTGGTCGAATATCGATCATTGGGCGACCGCTTGTTCAAAATAATTTTATTAAATTTCCATGTGAAAAACAGAGCAGACCTATTTTCGCACATCCAAGACCAGCTTAGTGTTCGCACCATGTTGATGTCCTCGTTAAGGGTAAGATGACACCGAATGACCGTAATTATACCCAGTTAAGGGGGAATAATCGGCCCGGGGGTTGTTTTTGGCGAATTTACAAGCGTCTCGTGTTGTTCCATTGTTTATTAAAGTTCTTTTTTTTTCATTGCTATAGTCCTTTCTTGGACGTCTAATTGGTATTGTATATTGGGAATCCTGTTAACTGTGCGAAGGGTATTTTGTAATTCCCGGGAATGTAGTGGGACAAATACTGAATATTGTAAATTACACTGGTTATTTGATTGTTGTTTGTTTGGTTGAACACGCTAATCTCAAGAACTACTGGTTCGAATGTAACAAAATGTTTTAATGTTGGATAGCCCATTTATTGAGAAATGCTATAGGTTATATAATATCACGCTATGACTAATAGGAGCGGAGCATCAATGAAAAATGTTGCAAAAACGGGGGAAATTTATTCCTTTTGAGAGCTTCCACTGCGTGCGCTATATGAATGGTTAAAGTTACTCAACAATAGTGTGTAACGGAATTGTTTCCATTAAAAAGTTCTAATAAAAATCCACGATATCATATAGCTATCTTTTAAGGTTAACTCAATATAATCTTTTTTATGGTAATAAAGTCTGTTCTAAAATAATAAACTATTTGCGAAGTTTTATATACAAGGTATTAATCCTTATCGAAATAAATACGTTATAATTTTAATAAATAGTATTTAATTTTAAACAAAATTGCCCTTTACAGTAATTGATTTAAATGAATATCTCAGTAGATATCACAGTTTTAAAATAACTCGCAGGAAAATAATGATCAAGTATCGCGAGCGCATTTTTATTATGCAGACTATTATGGGAAGCGGGCGGTACATATAATACAGTACCTACGACTTACGCTCTCTAACCCTTTATATGTCTCTCTTATATGAAGCAGACGAAGTTGCGCGGTTCAGCTGGTAAGGGATAAAATTGGCATTGAAAGTATATATCAGAGAACCAAACTAACCGTCATAGCTCAAAAATACGCGACATAAAATGTCACCCGTCACATGTGTCGAAGAATCAACATCCGATAGGGTATAAGAATTCTTGAGTAGAGACTATGTCTTGACACACTTGGCGTAAGTAGCCCTCAAGCCAGATGGAGCGAAGACTTAAGGAAGGCTGCTGGAAGTAACTGAATACAAAAAGCCGGGGATCGGACTCAATGGCAATCCTTGGGCTTTCCCAATAAGCCTCAGCTTATGCCCACCGATGGACTTTTATAGGCTCATGATGATGAAGAAGAATATAATTCTAGAAATATGCTATAATATATGTAATTTTCCGAAGCACTTAACTTATTTGCACATAATTTCAAGGACCATGTCAAGCCGGCTTTGCTGTCAAAAACTATTATAGGGTGGATTATTATGTGAATGATAGTGTTGTCTGGAAGTGACTCTTTCTATATTAATACTATTGTACAGTTGGAAAAAGAAGACAAATCCGATCGAGTTTCTTACCGATTATTCGGGATAACTGAGATGCTTTCCGAAGTTTTATTTAATTTTGATTTTACTTTTCAGTTTTCTAACACAGGAAAATGTAATTAGAATTTACCTTCCTGCCAAAATTTAAATTCAAACCTTTCAGCATAGCGAGTGTTGTATATTAATTTATTGAAATATTCCTAAAATATATAAACTTAGCCTAAAACAAAATACATTACGCATTATCATATAGCAAAAACAACAAGGTCCATAATTATTTACAACGACCGGTACATTTTAAAACTACCCCCGAACCGTCCCATCAAAGTCAGATAACGCCGGCCAACTATGAGAAGCCTTGTTTATAGACAGGACGTCAGTTTTCGACCTGTGTTCATAATAAGATACTGGGCACACATCTTTTTTTTAATCTTAATGATTACTTAAAATTATTCTAAATCCACTCCTATTTATGTACCTACCTATTAATCGATAATTATTTTCTTAAGTTTTCTAATTAAATACGGATTAAATGGTGGTGATAATTTTTCTCTAAATTGATGAAAAGATGGTAAGAATACCTGGAAGTTGGGGAAAGAACTTTTAATCCTGCCATTTATGAAGAAATCAAAGTAGTACATGTTTTTGGGCTTGAAATTGTCAGTAACTGTAGGAAAGTTCATTAATAATAACAACACATTTTTTAAATTTCCACATGCTAATAACCGTTAGTAAATTCAAATTTTCATTTTCAAATCATCAAACTCAATGTTGTAACTTTAAATCCTAAATATCATAAGAGATGTCGCTACGTAGGTAATTTATAAAAGTTGCCTCGTCAATGTACGATAAAAAGTGATTTTATGAAAAAAAAAATCCGTGCGAGCAAGATTGAGTCAATATAATATAAAATATATATATATATATTTCTTTTTGTGATTTTTCATAGAAAATATTACGTTACAAACAATGACATTGGCAAAAGTTTCTGCGGTGTGCTAACGAAAGACGAAAAAATCAAAAAGCAAATTTAATTATTTTAAAATATCCAAATATGAACGAACACACCACTATGCTATTCATCCGGCGATAAGGCCTTTTGTATCTGAAAATAAATAAAATAGCTTAAATATGTCCGGTGCGGCCCCAAACATAGGGCCCGGCCGGTGCGTAAGAACAACAATGAAGGACCATTGCCGTGTTGCCCATAGATGTTACAACCGATAGGCATAATGTTAGTCAATTACGGCACTTACCTATGTAACTAGGAATTATATTATGATGGAAATTATATCAATTTTATATTCAGACAGTAGTAGATAGTATTTCAAAAAATACAATTAGAATATTCATTCGAGGAATTTGCATGAAAAAATATATGGATATTTGATCTAGAATGCAATAAATAATAATTATTTTTTCTTTTTATAGTAACACGGTATAGTACAGGTTTTTGGCATTCCATCGACATTCACCCCTCTTATGTAGGCTTGCAAGCCTTTCGGCAACTGAAATTTATATTTTATTACATTTTATACAACAAAGGCGGCAAACAAACATAAGACCCACCTGATGGTAAGCAACTACCGTAGCTTGCATACTTGTAACACCATAGATGTTACTAACGCGTTGCTGACCTTGAACCCCCATACCCCAAAGAGGTCTGAAAATCCTACTAACCACAGAACACAACACAAGGTTACTTGGTTGCGATCTTCTGTATAGTGGAGGTCTTTTACAAATTAGAGTGTCACAAGTAGAAGGAAATTAAAAAAAACTTTGTGCGTACCTCTCTCTGAACTCCCTTTCTCCTTTCCCCAAGGGTCTCTGGAAACTTTACTCAACGCAGAAACACAATACAAGGTTATTTGGCTGCGATATTTTATATATGCGATATGTCTAAGCGAGCCCCTGAGGCTGGTGTTGTACCTAGTATATGGTGGTCGCAATCCGATTGGAAAGAATTGTACATAACATATCATCACGCCTGTATCCGCGAAGTACACCCGCAGTTCGTCGGGTACGTTTTTTAGGTACCATGTAATAGGGGGCGAGCATATTGCCATTAATCGGTCACAAAGCCAAATTCCGAGATGCTAATGAGAATTTCATAGAAAACCCCAATAACATTTTACTTTCCCCAGGAACTCGAGCATAACAGTCGCGCTTAACACCACTAGGCTACTGAGAAAGACAATAGTTGATAATAAACTACCAATTTTCATCATGAAAGAGTATGTACCAAAGAGATACATTATTTAAAAAAACTGGTTAAATAAGTCAAAAGTTATTTCTAGCTTCGATAACTATCAGGACTATATTGTAGATCACGATATCTCCAAGGTTATTTCAGACTCCTTTCATTTCAGAAGCCCATAACATAAACATGAAAAGGACTATTAAAACTTCGAGTCGTTTTGTGAGCCAAAATATTATTCGGACCACCTTCCCTGTATCTATCTGGCAGGGTTGCCAGCCATCGAATTTACATTTTTATTTTATTTTATTATACCCATTTCGTGTTCGATATTCGTTCTAGTTTCTGTAAAGTTTCGAATTTGTCCGGATTAGCTTGTATTAAGTTTGATATTTTCGATTTACATTATGTGTATCTTATCTATGCAATGTTTTTTTTTCAGTGAAAACTTCTATATAAAGGTTTGGATAAGTAGTAAAATCATGTAAGTCGTTATCGAAGCGGTCACGTGACGTGTTAATGTTTATAAAAAAAAATTCCTTAAGTTACACAATTATATATTACAAAGTTAGTATTTCTTATTTCAAATTATATTTGTATTTTCTTAATTCTATTAATTAAGAAGTATCTATTATTTTTATTAATTCTATCTTTTGAAGTTTAGGAAAATTGTTTCTAGTTATTTTGTTTTCACTTCTCTTGGCAGTCCTCATCATAACTGCTTTGATTTTTTTTGTAATTAGGTTAGATATTTTGTTTTAAACTCGGATTTGTTTTATATAATTTAGGTATACTTTTAAGGTGTAAAATTCACTATAGCTGCACGCTTATGGTTGTAGTGTTCTGCAATCAGCCGGTTTAATACATCCAGCTACCGCAATAGGCTTGCAGGTCGGAATGACAGCGATATTGATTGCACCGTGCTTACAAACAGTCACTTTGTGGTACTACTATTTACAAGAGTATTTTAGAATATTGCTCAGTAGTATGGTCCCCGTATTATCACAACCACATAGACAGAATTGAAGCTGTTCAGAAACGCTTCCTACGACATTTGGCAGCCAAATTTGGTATAAGACACAAGTTACCTTCATATGAGGACAGACTAAAACATTTCAATATGAGCACATTGTTATTCAGACGTAAGATTAGTGGTTACTCTGTCCTTCATAAGATAGTGAATGCCAAATGGGATACCAGTGAATTGTTGAGCCAATTCTCACTAAAAACAAGCAGCAGGCACACACAAACACTTTTTCATATAAAGTACTGTTCTAACAATGTTGCTTATTATGATTCAGTTCTGCGAATGTGTAGAGCATATAATGAACATAGTAAGAACTTGGATGTGTTTAATTGTAGTGCGAGTGGTTACCTGAAGATATGTCTAAGTAAACTTTTACAGTTACTAATTGTTATTAAGAGAACGTTGTGCGTTGCTTTAATCGGAGTGCAAATTCTGTTGTGTTACATTTATAGTTATGTTTTTATAGTATAAGTTTAGTTTGTTCTCTGCAGCAGTGCCTTTTTATAAATAAATAAATAAATAAAAATTACAATGTCTCTTTTAGTACGGGTTTTTGATTTTTAAAGAGTGAACCATAATTATTATATGGGTAAAATCCTCGTGATAATAAAAAAAAAAAAAACATATATATTGCAAAGATGGCAAACAACCATACAGCCAGCATGATGGTAAGCAGCTTCCGCAGCCTATGAATGCCTGTAACACCATAGGTAGGTTATTTGTATGTGACCTTCTGAAGGATGGAGTTATTCCACCAGTTGGGCTGCCCAAGTAGAGAAAAATCTTCAAAAAATTTCTCTGTGCCCTGTCCTATTTCGCTTTAAACTATTCTCCTCTTCCACAAGGAGATCTGGAAACCCTACTCATCTCAGGAATACAACACTAGGTTATTTGACTGTGATCTTTTGTAAGGTAGAGGTATTTCAGAGGTCTGGCTGCTCCAAGTACAGAGAAATCTCCGAAGAATTTTTTTACACTTTTTCACATAATTCAATATGAGGAAAAGAGAAACAATAATTTAAAAGCTTTACGTTAGATGAAAATCACAAAGTATTCATTGTGTAAATTGGCAGCCCTACGCATTGGTCTGTCCGGCGCAGCCCGGCAGCTGTCTCATAAACATGGTGCCGTATCAGCGCGTAATCTGGTGGATTTGTCGATCAGGCCCGCTATCCACTGGCCAGATTTGTACCGGGGCTTTGCCGGCCCGATACGGCACATACGTTTTGCTTTCTTGTTCAGTGTTTATGGGCCAGCGCGCGGCCGGGCCGTCGCATCGAATTCGTGGGGCATCGGGAATTCCGCTTGTCGGTTTTGTAGTTTTGATTTATAATTGGTTAACACTAGGACCGGTAACGGGCCAATATCGTTATATTTGCCTCAATTGTTAACATTAACAATGCAGTAAAGTTTTGAATTTATTTAAGTAAAAATTATCGAAATAGTGAACTGGTCTCCGATAAAGTTTTTTTTATCCATTGTCAACAAAATGTTTCTTTTTTGTGTTAAACTTCTGTCTTTATTACTTTAATAAGTGAATGTTATATTATAAGAACATTGATCATTAAGTAGGAACCTTGCAGAAAACAGAATAATAATAATCATAATAATAATAATTTATTAGTGATCATAGTATTTGCAAACAATCTGAATCAAAATACTGTTTAATATGGGTTTTAGTAGGCAATGTTATTAGCAATAAAAATAGCATTTAAACTCGCATGCAATATTATTCAAAAATCTCAAATTACATACAGAACATACATAAATTACATTCCACCTAAAATAAAAATAAAAACAACTTTTTTACAAGTGCTAAGGGTTGAGAGTCTATCGAGCATGACCATTGTTTCGCCGGTGAAAAAACCCAAGTCACGGCGAAAACCACCAGGTAAATAATTGGTTCCGAATGTTAACGCACGGTACTAAGTCATGCTGATAGGTTTTTCTAATCTGATTACCTATGTATATGTTGGCAGCAACAACAGCAGCAAAAGTGATCTTACATACAATATTTTATATTCATTTAGCAGAGTTATAATAATTAAAAAAATCTGTACCGAATCGGTTGAACCCAGTATCAAATATACAGAAAAATAAATACTAACTCAAAAGGAAATCATAACTATGTCTAATTAATTATCTATACAGTTAATAAAATTGAAGTGTCTGTTTGTAATGTCAAAATAACAGTGTTTTACTAAATGCGAAAGTATATACGATACCTATAACAAAAAGCCCATTTTTTAAATTTTTGTCTGTTTGTTCCGAGTAATCCCCGAAACGGTTGGACCGATTCTGACAAGACTTTCACTGATAGATAGCTGATGATATAGGAAGTAACTTAGGCTACTTTTATTTTAGAAAAAGATATAGGGTTCCGCACAAATAAAAAAAACTGGTCATGGTGAATCAATTCGGGCGCTTAAATGGATTATGCTGCATGAACCATAAGAGATATAGGTAAATTAATGTACCACATAATTATAGGTATTAAAAAGACCTACAAAAAAGTCCGCGAGAGTATATATCTATCTTCCAAGAAACACCCACAATAAGCATTTTTGGCTCTAAAATAGTCAGGAGCGGGGGAGCAAGGTTAGCGCGGGTATTCTGTAGTCCACGTGAGAGAAGCCACGAGCACAGCTAGTTTTAAATACAAGCTCGTTATTTAAAAAAAACATTATTGGTGGCGCAATCTATTTAAAAAAGGATTATAAATAAATTACGTAGAACTATTTAAATATTAGCGATACAAAATTATACAATGTGTAAAATATTTAATAATAATTTATTATGTAATTACTAGTGTAATGAAGTTTTTGGCGGGATCTTGAATTTAACATATTGTGGTTTTTTGACCCTATATCATGTAATATTGGTGGCATTTTGTGTTATATAGTTTGTTTGTTGTGCTAATGTGAAGTGGATTATAAATATATAGCGAAAACATGCATTTTGGGATGTTACAAAAACTACATAGATATTTCTGACAAGGGAGCCACCATCTTTGTTTTGCTTTAACTTAGCTTATATGAAAATTTAACGAACGATTAAAAACGTTGACTCTTAAAACCCCACTTTGTATAATGGAAAATTTTGCGAAGGTCTAAACACATTAAAATCGTTGACACTGGCAAGCGCTTTTTGCGGCGCCAAAACAAGAAGAGAAGAATACTAATACAGTACTACATTTTATCAATAGATGGCGATAGAGTTCGCCGGAAGTAATATCGTGCGCGCCCACATAAAACATACATAGGTACAACAATATTCGACACTCATATTATGTGCGGCTCAAAAGAATATTACTTATCACAACTACAATAGAAAATGGTATTAAAATACATGTTTAAATAAGTATTCACTTGCCAAGTGACAATATTAATACAAATGAAGGAGCACGACGCAGTCGTACGTCGTAAATTCTCCATCTCAATTTCTCAGTTTCCGCGAACGGTTTCAGGCAGCCAACAGTCGCCATAGTGTAACTATTTACCGTTTAGTGAGCTGCTTTAATTTCGTGGTTGCTTTGATGTAGTTTAATCATCAGGAGCCCAAGTTGAGGTTGATCGATGTTTATTTTAAATCTATACATACAAATAATAAAATTGAAGTGTCTGCTAGTAATTTTAAAATAAAAGCTTTTTACTAAATGTAACATAAATAAGTACTTTAGCGGAGGTGAGAAACAGAGAGTAAAGTTCCTCATCCGCCATAGAAAAGGGAGGATCCTCCGTCCAGACGGGTGATATGTCTGGCGGGCAGCAGCCCCGACGGTTGTAATCGGGTTCTTGTATATATACCCAACGATTGAGTTAATTTCTATAGCGCGATGTAGGATGCGTCGTATGTGGCTCGATAGATGTCGCTATGTGTCGCTACGTAGTTGCGTCGATGCGTCGATGCCTCAGTTGTGGCGAGAGATGTCGCTACAAGTACCTATAACAAAATAAGTACCTATAACAAGAACCCTATTTTTATGATTTTTGTCTGTCTGTCTCTTTGTTCCGGGTAATCTCCGAAACGGTTGGACTGATTTTGACGAGACTTTCATTGGTATATAGCTGATGTTATGAAGAGTAGCTAAGTCTACTTTTATCTAGAAACAAGAAATGAGGTTGCGCGCAAATAAAAAAAAACCGTTACATTTTATACAAAAAATTTACAAAACAACAAATTTCAAAGTGTAAAAAGTAAATAAAGTCGTCAGTATTTTATTCTGTTGTTACTGATTTGTTTCACGATGAAAATAATAATATACTATAACACTATGGAAGTCCTTTATTGATAGGCCTTTGTCGTCTTGAGCTACGGCCAGACAATTTGTAGCGTTCGAGGTAGGTCTGAATTAGAGGTAATCAATTAAATTGTTACAGAGAAAAATGTACGGCGATTGATCTTTGAAGAGCATTTAAAATGCTGTATTTATTTATGTTATTTCGACATCAATAATTATAGTAATACAGAATGTAAAAAAAAAATCATAGTTCCGCTCTGCCATTTGGTTTATTAGGAGTGACTGGTTTTTTAAATGATGTTATTATTAAAAAAAAAATACATGTCGTCTGCGATTCCTAAAAAATCTTGTGGTGGTCGTGTGGTGAAAATCTTTAGTGCGTTGTCGTTAAACATATAGACAGTGTAAGCCGTCTTTAGATTTTACTAATCATCAGTCGAAGCATGGATAAAAAACACTAAATTATCTCGTTTAATCGAATTGTTTTCAATATAATAAGCCTACAGAATTTCAATACTGTACTGCAAACACGTCACTAGACGAACATGGTCATCAAATCCTCTCGGCGCTTGGCTTAACAGTATTTACTGCAAATTAAACCCACAATTGATGGTCAATTGATGGTGTAATGTTACCCATATGACCATTATATTAAATCAAACCGGCCTATGTTAGTAGTACCTGAACAAAGACCTATTGATTTAAGAGGCCGGATGGTTTACATAGATTGACGACGATATGGTACCATCTGGGGATTGCCTTGAGATCGTGTACATCAAACGGCCGATATCGGCTCCTGTTACAATTATTTAGTGCAAGGACATAAGTTTGAGAAGTCGTAATAAGTTTGCTCGCCTAGAAATTTAAATATAATTTTTTAGGAAGTACTCCGATCTCTTCGGTAACGCAACGAAGATAACAAAAAAAAAATTGCTCATATAATAATCGCGATTAAAAAATGGGAAGGTGGGGGTAGGAGAGGGTAAAAATTTGAGGTTATAGGTATTTTTTGACGTAAAATAAAAAAATATACAAAAAATTATTTTGTCAAAAAAAATCAAAATAAAATTCTGACCCCCTAATCTCCTAGTGGTATGAAATATACTTTGCGAACTATTCTCATATCTACCAAACATAAATAAAAAAAAATATCATAAAATTCGGTCCAGCCGTTTCGGAGGAGGGCGACCGCAAACACCGTGACACGAGATTTTTATATCTATACCAATATTATAAACTTGAAGAGTTGTTTGGTTTACGCGCTAATCTCAGGAACTACTGGTTCGAATGGAACAATTATTTCAGTGTTGGATAGACCATTTATTTAAGAAGGCTATAGGCTATATAAAAATCACGCTAAGTCCAATATGAGCGGAGCATCAATGAAAAATGTTGCTTAAACGGGGAAAACCTATTCTTTGAGAGTTTCTATTGCGTGCGCTGCGTAAATGGTTAAGTTACGCAAATAACATGTATAACAGAATTGTTTTTCTTAAAAGTTCTAAAAAAATTATTCGCGATTATATATGTTTATCTTTTAAGGTTGACTCAATATAACCTTTTCTATGGCAATAAAATTTGGTTTAAAATAATGCATTATTTGAGGAAAGTTTTTTTATAAACATGGTATAATCCTTTTCGAAATATGTGAGTTATTTATCACAAGTGTTTAATTTTGTTATGTATAATGTTTATTATATTTGTGTATATTAATATCACAGTTTTAAAATAACAGACCTCCTGGCGCAGTGGTGTTAAACCCTACTATTGAGCCGAGAGGTCGCGGGTTCGATCTCCGCCCATGACTGACTTTTGTGTGATGAGCATAAATGTCAGTTGTGTGTCTGGGTGTTAAATATCTGTCTGTATAGGTATGTATATATCAGCTGTTTAGTTACCATATTAAACTAGCTGTGCCCGCGGTTTCGTTCACGTGGATTACAGAGAGCCAAATATCGGGCACATGCGCGAATATTGCTCCTCCGCTCCTGATTATTGATTATTGTGGGCGTTCCTTAGAAAATAGACATATACATGACTTTTTTGTAGATCTTATTAATGTCTACAATTATGTACTACATTAATTTGATATATTTCTTATGGTTTACTCAGCGTAAACCATATTTTAGGCGCCCGAATTGATTCACCTTGTTAATTTTTTTTTATTTGCGCGGACCATTAATTATCTTTCTAAAATAAAAGTTGCCTAAGTTACTGCTTATAACATCAGCTATCTGCCTGTGAACGTTCTATTAAAAGCAGTCCAATACTGTTTAGGAGATTACCCGGAACAAACAAAGAAAGAAAAAAAAATGCGTTTTTTGTTATAGGTATCGTATCTTTCATATGCATTTAGTAAAAACCTTATTTGGACATTACAAACAGACACTTCAATTTTATTAATTATGTATATAAAGATATCAACTTATGACAGATATCGGCTGACCTCTTATCTATTCAAGCTATAGGATAAGGATATATATTATGTAGATACGAAAAACTATCCATTGATAGCTTATTGAAAAAAAAAGTACATAAGGACAAAAGGTAATATTTGTCTTTCTTTAGTAATCGAAACAACGGATAGATAGGTTATTGAAAACTGTCGTTAGTCGTCAATGGTAATTAAACAATCTGTAATTAGCCTCGGATTGATCTCCATATTTGGAAAACGGTTAATTAAAGTATACACTGCCTTTTTTCAACTAAAAATTAAACGAATTCTTATAAATAAAGAAAACTAAGTAATTTATATTGTTTTGTAAGAAATAAATATAGATTTTAATAGGCCAAAGAGCTATAGAATTATTATTAGAGTGTAAATCTGAGATGTCCAAGCCAACCTCATTAGCACGTGGTGAACCCTGCTGAATAAAGAAAGAGGAAATGGCGATAAAGGGTTTGTAGGACTGTTTTGTACGACTGTGTCGCGATCGTCGCGCATGTGGTGCAAAATCCCTCACAGCTAGCTTTTGCGTGTCGCGTTTCGGAATCAGCCTACACATATCCAGTCAAATTAATACAGGCCAGCATGACAGTGGTCACCGTCGATGGATTACGATCTCTTGGTGGTCGCTGTTGTGTTAGGATTATACTGCGCTTACCATCAGGGACAGTATCGGCAATTTGCCATGCTACCTATTATAAAAAAAAGCCTATTCTTCCGAGAAGATGGGTCAACGCCAAGTTAATTAGTCTATATTTGCATCAACATTTGTTTGATAAACAAGTGACAGAGCGGTCAAAATTTTTGCATTTCTAACACGTATATATATACATTTATTTGTAAATTATACGGGGTTATTGCTAATTCGACAAATTCCCGTCAGGAGGTGACTATTTGCGATAATTTTAACCTCTATATGCATTATGCAAAAGTGAACCATGTTTGAGTTATCATGTTTTTTAGCTTTTTTCAAAACAAGGCAACAATGCCATGTCAACCCCTATCACCTCCCAACGGGAATTTGTCGAATTATGTATGTATATAATATTATATTCTTGTATGAATTTATATTTCTATATTATTATATTTAAACTTTATTACTTTTCTAGTTTTATATTTTTGTGTTTGCTCAAGTTTGTTTTATTTTTAAATTTAATTTACTATTGCACATCCGACAATATAATTTTCTTCCACATTACCGCCACGCTGGTTAGCTGCTAGAAAATACTTTATAGCATTAAGCTTGCAAAGTGTAGTGCAGTGTACAAAGTAAAAGTGTAATAAGTTATTCATTCATTTTTTTTTGTTTTACCTTATTTCCCTAGTTCAAACAAACATACCACCGCGCCTGTATGCCCGAAGAGTTAGGCAGAGGTGTACTAATATACACTCAGAGTTCACCGGATATGTTTTTAGGTCTCATGTAATAGGAGGCGAGCCTATTGCCATTAATCGGGCACAAAGCTAAAATCCAACCTGCTGCTGAGAATTTTATAGAAATAACTAATAACACTTTGCTCAACCTGAGAATCGAACCCAGGACTTCGAACATAGCAGTCGCGTATAGGACCATTATGGTAATGAGGCAGTTAATAGATTAAATATCTCAATATTATCAAGGACGCACAAAAATCGTTACAAAGAGTTTATTGATAGCATTAAAAGCTATTACTAAAGAAAACCGTACACGAAGCCAGCCTTGCCGCATTCACATAGAGACAATAACTCCGACAGTAAGCCCTGCACCGCAACTCGAATCTCACCTGACTAACTGCCTTAAACCGCCACACACCGGCGTGAATCGGATTAATACTCGGTGCATTTCTAGTGCACATGTACTTGTCGATGTACTAGCCGCAGGCACTGCAATTATGTATTTTTAATTTCCTCACAATATGCAAGATAGTATTTCATTTGCGATTTGTTCTAAGTTATTACATTCTAAGAATTATTATCTATATCTTCTATATCTAACTATACAATTAATCAATTTGAAGTGTCTGTTTTTAATGTCAAAATAACAGCTTTTTACTAAATACTTATGAAAGTTTATACTACACATATAGCAAAAAACCAATTTTTCGTATCTCTGTCTGTTTGTTCCGGGTGAACTCCGAAATGGTTGGACTGACCGTGACGGGACTTCCACTGGTAGATAACTGATGTTTTAAGGAGTAACTTACGCTACTTTTATTTCAGGAATAGAATTAGATTTCCGCGCAAATAAAAAAAAACTGGTCATGGTGAATCGATTCGAGCGCTTTAATGGCTTACGCAGAGTAAACCATAATAGATATATTAAAATAGTGTACTACATAATTGTAGACATTAAAAATACCTACAAGAGAACATGTCTAACTTCTAAGGAAAACCCACAATAAGCATTTTTGTATTTAATACATACGGGAGCGGGGGAGCAAGATTCGTGCGTGTGCCCGATCGATGGTATTCTGTAGACCACGTGAGCGAAGCCGCAGGCACAGCTAGTAATGCAATAAACACGGGGTGATTTCCCGTAAGAATGTTTTATTCGTACATTGTATTAGAAAATAATTTAATTATTATTAATATCATTACAAGAAAATTAAAAATTAAATTTAATAAATAAAATAATAATTCAATATATTTTATTAGCATTTTTGATTAACATATTGTAAATATGCTGGAAATTAGTTCGCAATAAACTAAATAGAAAATTTAATGAACCGCAGACGCAAGTAACCTATTCATTGAGACCATTCAAATAAGACTAAATACGATACCTCTCCTGTAAGTTGGTAAGGAGTTAGGTATCCCACGGATTCCAGATGACGCTGCAGGATCAGGTCAAGGTTTTCCTAATATATCATTGGAGTAACAAAATACCAAATCTCGACTCAATCAGACCTGTGAAAAATGCTCACATCTATTTCTCATCTATAAAAGATCTGATAATCTTCATACGGCTAAACGGCATAGTTAAGAACACTCTAAAAGAAGACTTTCAAACAAAAACAACCCTATCAAAATCGGTGCAGCTGTTTGTAAGCTACATTAATAATTTTGGAAATGGAAGTGAACAGTGTTGCGATTAGTTGTTATTTATGATTGCAATCTTAATTAGAAGAATCAAAAAGAATAAATTATTCATTATCGATAATTTTTACCAGAACTGAACATCCCTATCGATTACCGGTACAATCCGGCTCGCAAAGTTTGTTCTGTCGCGCTTGCTTTGCGGTTTTGAAGTGAACAGTGTTGCGATTAGTTGTTATTTATGATTGCAATCTTAATTAGAAGAATCAAAAAGAATAAATTATTCATTATCGATAATTTTTACCAGAACTGAACATCCCTATCGATTACCGGTACAATCCGGCTCGCAAAGTTTGTTCTGTCGCGCTTGCTTTGCGGTTTTCGGGTTTTGTTACTTGCGACCTGCTATTAAATAGTTTTCATAACGAATCCTCGATTGGATACTTTACTACTATAGGGTTTATACCACCCTCTCAACTCTGTGAGTGACGTGACCATGAAACCCAAGATTTTGTCATAGTGACACAGTATGCATATAAAGGTAATTGACCTTCAATGTGTAGCTACTGGATTATAGCAATAGATGCTTCGTAATATATTTTTAAAGTGTCATATGAAAAATGGAAAATGTTTAAAGCGAAAGTTTGTTACTTTTTCAAATACATATAAGCTGGTCGCGTATTAAATTCTTAAATATTTTTTAAAATGTAAAGAACGTTAAAAGAAACCCTCTAAAGAATAGTATTCGTGATTCGGTAGCCTTTTCTTAACATGCCAAGTTTTAAGTAGGCATAAAAAAAAATTAAATTCTAAAAAGAAACGCGTTAAAGACGGTCAAGATCCAATAAAGCTTTATTTAAGGTATTTAAGAAGATTATCCCACAGTATTACTTTAAAATTATATTTACTGAGCGGCATTGGTAACTTAGTTAAATTGTATGAAAAGTTAATGTTCTATAAAATACAAGTAGAATTCAAAATTGTTCTTTATTGGTTTTCGGTAGTGAAGACTGAACTAAACAGCTCGCTTAGAATTTAAACTACGGCATACAATGCAACCGCGTCTAAACCAATCCGAAATGTGTTTGAATCTGCGTTACCCGGTTTAAGGCGGTTTGATCCGGTTCACGCGATGCGCTGCAAGTTTGTTTCCTCACTTACTTCGTCTCAGGTAAGTGGGAGTTAAGTTTGAACCACTCGAGTCTAATTGAAGCGATTGCCTGGATTTGATAGCAGAACAAAATAAGTTTCGGTTGTATATTTCGGTCGTCTTGTAAATGCTATCACGTTTATATAAAACTAAATAACATGAAAGTTTAAACCAAATAGAAAGAAACAAAGCACATTTATTTGATGTTAAAAACTATTATAATATAATTTATAATATTGTAACGTTGCCAAAAAATGCCGCACTCAACATCAAAAAAGACCTCAGCTCAGCATATGCTATAGCTAACTACCATAGCGCTGGTTTTCAGCTGGGTCTATTTATATCTATCTATATAAAATTAATAAAATTGAAGTGTCTGTTTGTTATGTCAAAATAACAGCTTTTTACTAAATGCATATGAAAGTATATACGATTATGGTACTTTCACTGGTACATAGCTGAATTTATAGGGAGCAACTTAGGCTACTTTTATTTTAGAATAATAATTAGGGTTTTACTCAAATAAAAAATACTGTTCATAGTGAATCAATTCGAAGGCTTAAATGGCTTACGCTGAGTAAATCATAAGAGATATAGCAAATGAATGTACTAAACAATTGTAGACATTAAAAAGTCCTTCAAAAAAGTCTGGAAGAGTATACGTCTATCTTCTAAGGAACACCCATAAAAAGCATTTTAGTCTTTAAAATAGCTGAGAGCGGGGGAGCAAGGTTCGCACGGGCATTCTGTAGTCCACGTGAGCGAAGCCATGGGCACAGCTAGCTCTAAACAATATTGACCTTAAATTAAATTATATATGATTATTGTATTGTATTTGTTGGTATAAGATAGAGGGTTGCGAACATAAAGGAAGGACATTACATAGGTAAGTTGTTTATACCAAAATATACATTACCTATGAAGCATGCTTAAACAACCAATGTCGGTAATTAAAGCTTTAAAAAGATGCTCTGTGTTGACGCTTATCTGTAAATTTAAAATGTATTCCTTCATTAGCAGATCATAGCGCATTCAAGTTTTAAGTAAAGAATCAACATTTTGTTTTAAATGTCACTTGCCCTACTCAAGTATGATCAAAGGCGTGACGATAATAGAAGCCTCTTTGGCTCTTCGATCCGTGGGTCCCAATAGAACAAGAAAGTTAACGATAAATCATTCCATTGTTGTACCAAGTTGACAAGAGTCACCCCGTGTTGTGGATTTGTTGACAGGGTGTACGTCCGAGAGACAGACGCCTTATTCTGTAACTAGTTTATTGTGCAACTACAAAATTATAAAACTGCGACCGTATTAAAATAATTAATTGTCGTTTGATATTATTAAAGTCAAAACTTAATTCGATTTAGTAATTAATTCATTTATAATACCTGTTGGGAAATTTGCATTTCCAGTCTCTAATTCCACCTAACTTGTTCCATCATCAGTCTTATTATTTTTTTTAATGATGAAAAGAGGGCAAACGGGCAGGTGCGCAACCTGATTGAAAGTGATCACTGCCGCCCACAAACATCCGCAACACCAGAGGACTCGCAGATGCGTTGCCGGCCTTTTAGGGAAGAACAAGCTCTCTTTTTGAAGGTCACCAGGTCATAACGGCTCGGAAAGACCTCAGGCGACAGCTGGTTTCACAACGTGGTTGTACGAGTCAGAAAGTGCCTTAAGAAACGCACTGTTGTGGAACGCTGGACATCGAGGTGGTGTGGATGGAATTTACGATTCTGGCGCGATGTCCGATGATGAAATTCAGCAGCCGGGATCAATCCAAACAATTCCTCGGAACACTCTCCATGATAAATGCGGTAGAAGATGCAGAGTGAACCAACATCTCTACGCAGAGCCAGTGGGTCAAGCCGATCGGAAAGAGCTTGATCGTCAATAAGTCGAGCCGCCCTGCGCTGAATGCGGTCTAAAGGAAGTAGCTGGTACTGAGGGCCTCCCGCCCATAGATGAGAACAATACTCCATGTGGGGACCAATAATTATAAAATACAATATATTGCCAATAATACAAACATTTACATTAACTTATACTCGATTTCCGCAGAGAACGAGATTTGTGTTATGAACATAATTGTTACTTTTAGATTTTTAAAAGATTTATACTTTATATTGAAATATATTTTTCTAAAGTACAATACAACATCTTTTACTTAGATTGGCTTTGCCTTAGTTCATTTGATCAAAATTAAAATCTAAATAATATGCATTATTATAGAAATTCAGAGAAAACATCTATGCGCCTCGTCACATAATTATGTATGAATAAATCTTTTCAATTTAACATTAATTTATTGATTGACAACGTGACGGAACGAGACAGGTAATGTTGGACTTGTTAATATTATATTTTTTATTGCACAAAAAAAGAGTACAAATGGAGGACTTAATCCTAAAAGCATTCTATATCAGTCACCCAGGGGAGAAAAAAAAGGTATATGCAATATGTGCATAATACTTAGTTAAAAAAAGGAAATATCTAACTAATATTTAATTGTTCCAATTAGTTTTTCTTAATTACGTAGGTTTCTACGTAGCAAATATTTGAAGGATTCCCGTGAGTTGGCCAGTTTGATGAAAATATAAGATAAGGAAAAAATAATTTATATTATTTTAATAACATTAAATTCTTCCAATGTAAGTAATGTTCTAATAATGAAAAAATAATATGTCTTGCAGTTATTCAACAGTTTTCATTTAAATTTATTTTGTGGTGTACTCTAGATCTACCATTTGTTGAGGTGATTTCATAAATAAATAAATCAGCATGTTGATCTGAACTTACGTAATTTTTTAAAACTTATAATAGTTTTATTATGTGGTATAAATCAACTTAAATTTACCATATTGTCTTGTGCAAAATTAGACAGCTCTCTGAAAAGAACTTGAATGACATGTTCTACATAGGAATGTTTTATACTTGTCGTTTCTAAGTGGCCAGTACGAAATAGTTGCGATCGAGACGCCATAAAAACCTATTCATAGAGACAATTCCAATGAGCCCAAATACTAGATCTGTGCTGTAAGTTAATGAAAAGTTAGTTATCCTTTAGATTACAGACCATGCTAAAGCACCAGCTAAAGGTTGCCATGTTCTTCTAATAATCTTCTATAATATTGATCACAATTTCAACTCGATCAGACCTGTGAAAGACGCTTATATCCATTTATCAACTAAAAAATGGCTGATAATTGTCAAATAGCATAGCAGATTTTCTTGAATCATAGCTACAAACACTCTCGATTAATTCAAGTTTCAAACAAAAAACTAGATCAAAATGGGATTCATCCGTTTAGGAACTTCGATGCCAGACATAGATACAAAGACATACAGATACACATTTAAAACTTATATCACCCCTCTTTTTGAGCCGAGGTTTAAAAACATAGAAGTTACAAATAATATATTAATGTAGTTATATCAGAATAAGGACGCGACGGACTGAGTGAGTGTAATCGCAAATGAATGGACGTTAGACAAAAGGGCACCTCCTTTGTGCTAATGAAGGATGGTCACCGTCGCGGGACCGCCACGCCGCCATCCACGTCGCCGTGTAGTGTGTTAGGCGTTGGATTAATTCACAGATAGTGTTTCTTTGACAAAAATTGATGATCAGTACAGTGTTTGATACGGTTTAACTAAATAGAAGTTTAATTAACCTTTTCACATTATGGGAGAAACATAGAATTATAATGCGTTGAGGTTTTCACGCAGTATCGATCCCCTGCCTGACAAGTTGACAGGATGGCTTCAGGACTATTATATGGAAGTTAGATTTTTTTTTTGTAATGTAATAATTACAATAAAAAAAGGATATAAGTTAAAACATCAATTAAAGTAGACGCATAAACATTTTAACCGAATAAAAAAAAAGGGGAGGTTCTTCAATTTGATATATACATATATTATTTGATACCTCAAGGGTGGTGGTCCCATTTTAATTTCATTGGCACTGGACCTTCGAATTCGAAGATACACCACGAAACTCCTGAAAATAATTGAACTTTTTTTCTTTTTTTTTTTACAAAATAATCTTGTTATATACTTAATAGCATTTTGTATTATTTTAGCGAACTCAACCTGTTTCCTAAAGATATTTTGCGTTGTTTTAGTTGTATTCTGTTCAATATATCTTATCTAAAAAGTACCATAGTAAAGTTATAGAATGCGTCTGATTTTGCTTTCGAACCTAACGTAACCCGACGAGGGCCATTGAACTTAGACCCCCCAAAATATTGACATTGTCACTCAATGAAAAGTGACAGCAAGTAATGTAGATAATACTCATTGTTTATGAATACTGTAAATATCAAACAGAAAATAGTCTACGATCAAAATGTCGCTATACGAATTTCAACCTTAGGGCGATCGTTAGTTTTTATAAACATACGATTGCAAATAAATATTCTTGTGACTCTTATTGCAACTAAGTACAACGGCACAACATGATTTCCTCTACCTTACTGCTCTATCAGTTGTCATCTAATTATTTACACCTCCTTTACACGATTCCTATATAGCTTCTTCGGTCTTTCTCCACTCCCATATCTGTACACCTATATACTTCATATAGTTTCAGTTATATGACCTACATCCTTCTTCGTCCACCTTCTCAGCTCCTCAACTTCTCCGTGACTAGTGCTATTGGACGATTAAATAAATATGTGTACTAGTACAATGTATACGGCAGATAAAACAATTTACTCTCGCCATGTCAAGTCTAGAGACAAGGGATCGTCTGCGTTAAGCTGTACCTGACTTTTGACGCGTTAACATGTTGGCGGCTGACAATTTGTGATGTCGGACGTATCTCAGCTAAACCTTAAGGCCGGTTTTATTTAAATCTCACTTTAGGTTTTAATTTTAAATGTGACAAGGTGACTGGTAATTTACGGCATGTTCTCTTTTTTAATATAGGTGAAGGTTATGTCTCTGTATACACGGGCACTTCGCCAAAATCAGAAGTACTGTAATGTAATCAATAGTAAAGCTATTCATTATTTAATCTCCCGGATGCGTTTTTTTGTATGCACAGTTCAAAAGCAATATGTTTAACTGAATTTGTGATAATTTTTTCTCCGTCATAATGCGTAAATAAAAAAACAGAACATGCATCGCTTGATCAAGAAACTAATTATTATGATGGGTTATTCACTGTACGCAAGGTGTTTGGAACTCAGATGGGAGCACCAAGTGTAGTGGAGGTTGAGTTGAGTGTAAATTCAGCCGGTGTATATCCAGGAATCAAGAAGGATCTCTTTTGATTTATCGCATTTCGGGATCAGCTCGTGTCTCTAGCTACTGAGAGGTTTGCAAGCAGGCATGGCGGTGACCACCAGGAATAAATAGATTGTAGATCTCTCTGACAATCTTCAATTCTTTTGATAGTATTATTTTTTTAACCGATTTAAAAAACTAATGTTAGGTACTCAATTCGAATGCATTTTTTTAATGGATGTTGTCATAACTAATCTGTTTATCAACCGATTTGGATGTTTTTTTTTTTGTTTGATAAGGGATACCTAAAGGGTGGTCCCATTTTAATTTAATTGTCAAAGCACCTTTAACTGCGAAGATACACGAGGGAACTCTTCAAAATCGTTGAAGTTAGTTAGTTTAGCATTTGGCCAAAGTTTCAACAGATGTTAAGAGACGATGTAACCTAAGATGGTAACATGCTAAGGACTAGCATTAAAAGTAGCTACCGAAAGATAGCTATAGGTATTTGGCTACATATTTTCAACTTGAGGGTGGTAGCTAGCTAGGCGTGCATTAGAAGAAGCCTTACCACAGTGATATGATTACAATGTTTTCCAACGCCGAAAGCTCAGGCTCATTGCAGGGATTCGAACTCAGGTCGATCGACGCAATGTCCGTAGAAGCTACCACTGAGCCATCAATGCTTTAAATTGCAATTACTACATTGCCACTATGTTTACAATTAGGCACAAAACCTTCAGTTTATCAGTAAACCAATAAAGCTAAGTATCGCTGATAGATGATAAACTAAACAATAACTTGATCAAGTGATTAATAAAGTAAACCTGTAACCGTTGACTGATTGCGGTCTTGGGGTATGAATGACCACGTAATTAGCTTTGTTAGGCTGCGGGTCGCACGGACCACTATTAATCAATGACCCCAGCCCATTCTCCTGGCTCTTTTGTGTCAATCTGTCCCCTCCGAGTGTTTTTACAGCTCCAACGAGACATGTGACGAGAGGTTCTCGCGTATTATCATTCAGTTCTGTTTGCTTTCTTTCGTGTTTCTTTTCATGGATTCAAGATTAATGATTACTACTTTTTAAGAGTTTTTGGCAGAAACTTGATCGGTCATGTTTTAACAGAGATTAAAGACTGATTAAGGCCGCACAAGATCGGTCGTTCTGGAGATCTATGGGGGAGGCCTATGTTCAGCAGTGGACGTCCTGCGGCTGAAATGATGATGATGATGATGATGAAAGACTGATTGGAGATTCCTCTCTATTTGGGACATTCCGACTGGTGAGACTCACCCCAGAAGTTCGCGGGTTTTCAGAGTTCCTTGGAGCAGAGGGTTCAAAATCAAAATAGAAATGGTGATACCTCTGAAATTACAAGTATTCATATGTTATGGTAGCCAAAAACAAAAGTGCTCGCACCCCTTCCTCCGCCAGTCCGGCTTTGGTGTTTTATAGAGGTTTCCCCCTCTATCGTCATTAGTTACCCTCCATCCGTCGAACCGGGCTGCGATTTTTTAACTAGATTATCTTCTTCAGAAATTTTATTAGTTAGTTTTCTTCCACCGTTCAACCATTGATTTTTGTAATGGTGGATTGCTCCACCTCCGTCTGTTAATTTTTTAACGAAGTTGTCTTTCTTGTTGATTTTTAAGGTGATTGTCTTTCACCGTCTGTCCATGATTTTTTAACGTGAGCTTCTCCTTAACACCAGCGATTTTTAATGAAATTGTATCCTCTCAATTTTTTAAGAGGTTTTCTTCCTCCGCCGTTAATGACGAGTCACGTCCGAAACGGGCAAGCTGAAGTGAGCCCACTCTTGCCCATTCCTTGTCTTCTCTTTCCAGATATTGTGCCCTAATCAACTAATTGCATTGTGCCCTATGCTGCGGAAACTCAAGCCTAGGTCCATTCCTTCGGCATGGAGGCCCTTTAGCCAAGAAGCCGCTCTCGCGATGCAGTGATACTGCATTCACTAGCTACCAACATCGAAGGGAGTTTACGAATGAACCATGACGCATCAAATAAATGACGTAGAAATCTGTTTGGAATTGTCTACAATAGGGAAAATTTATACTTGGACCATAGGTATATTACCTATGAGCGCATTTATGTGTTAGGATCGGAAGGTGTTACGATTATAATTTAATTTAGGATAGTTATGTATAAATTTCCAGCATACCTTACAATTTTCAGTTAATATAGCGGTTTTACAAATTATTATTACACAATTTTAATGTCCATAACCGAGACGTTCTTCTTGCTCCAACAGCTCAGCGTAGAGATCCTTGCCTAGGATCTAGAATAGAAGTCAGCACGGTGTAGGCCGTATCAGGATACACTGCTCAAGCAGACGACGCAGCACCAAATATCTTATCTATTGAGATTTCCTCATATGTAAAAGGAAAAGTTATTATTGGTATTATAAATACAAAATCCAGTTGATACTTTCCCGGTAGTGTACTTTCAATGTTCAGTAAGTATTTGTCGTTTTGACAAAGGGTATTTCACCCATATTAATATTAAAATTATAAATATGTTATAAAATAAACTATCTTTTCGACTCCCAGGTCTGTTGTACAATAATTTGGTTTTTATCAAAACACATGATAATTATGATATAAACGTTACTACGATTCAAAGGTCTGCCGTACAATCCATAAAACATGATCAGATCCATCCTGAAGAATCTGTCATACTCTCTGTTCTAATTTTCTCTTTTGTTTTCGTTTGAATTCAAAATTTCATCTTACTAGACTTTTCTTATTTTAAAAATTAAAAATAAATCTAATCATAGATTTATTTTGCTAAACTAGAACCTGGATAGAATATTTGTCTATACCTGAGAAACTCCTAATTGCGCATGCTCTATTACTATCAAAGAATTATCAATGACAGAGATTGTCATAATATTGCAATGTAAACAATACGAACCTAAAATATTAACAAAGCTGTTATTAAACCAAAATTATCAAGTTATAAATTATCTAAACGCATCAATACATAAACCTATCATTAATTGGTATCCTGGAAATAAAAGAATAGGTACACCAAAACAATAATAAGGTAAATCAAATGAACTTATGATGAATAATATAAAGTAGATATTAAATAAGATTATCTTCCAGATAAATAATATAACAAAGGCCTTTGCTCCTTGGTCGTTAAACCTTACATATCCTTTCACTCAGTCTGAGCAGTAACGGTAGTAACAGCAGTAATATCCACTTACGAATAAACCCCACTACATATTTAAAAAATTAACAGACATAACTGAACATCATGTTACACCCGTTCAATTGAAATAATAACGCTCTACCCTTCACAATCCACAATACCCTCGGGTAGAAGTAATATAAGATAGATATACCCGAAATTAAATTAATGAGGTGTTTTAAAACATGATTAATGTGAAAATAGCATTAGTTAACCCTGTACAACGTTGAGATACCGCAGCGCAGACATACTGGGCATCTGGGACCGCATTAACACTGCGTTACCTACGTAGTACGTGAAATACTGCTCGTGCAAATAAAGCGCTCGAAGCCGCTGCTGCATTGTTATATCATAATCACTTTAATTATGTTAGATTTGCTAAATGGCGAACATTTTGCGTTCTGATTCGCTTTGTCCAATAGAGTCGAATTAAAAGTCGTGGTAGTCAAATAGTTTAGACCAGAGGAATACCGATGCCCATGAACCAAGGAATTTTTCTGAATTCGCTAACACTATTCATTTAAATTGTTAACAATATCAACTGACGGTGAAAGAATGTATCGTGAGGAAACCTGAACGCCTAAGAAATTTTTCACTAGTATTAGTGTATGTGAGAAACATATACAACTGTGGATTCGGAGTTTAAAATCGTCAGTACATAATGAACTGGTTTTACCCCGATTTTTTTAGATCTGTCCTTAATGTTAGCTTAAGGGGCCAAAAACAGAGCCGCTGATAGGTTTTACAGCTTTACCGGGTTTGAGGGCGAGCGCTTAAGGCACTCAGCCGCGAAAGCGTGGGCAACAAGCGCGCAAGGGTGCTTAGTGGCCGGACCTTGGCTTAGGCTGTTGCCACGATTGCAAAGAAGTCGCGATCTGACTAATTCCCTATCAGTCAAATTTGAGCTAAACTAACATATACATATATACTTCTCCCTGCCTCCTGAGAGGAAGGAAGGAAAATGTGTTTATGTATTTAGTGATCTGAAATATAGTCTACATTAACTAGCTTAGAAAAAGTTCTTTACAGAACCTATGTACCAATGTGGTGTGCATGTATGTATGAACATGTTGTGTGTAGCAATTGTATGTGGATAGCTAAGTGATTGCAAGTGCAGTGTCACCTGTATCGCGCGGGTGGCTGCCAGACTCAAGGGCTTCACACCGAGGAACGGACCTAGGCTTGAGTTGCCGCGAGAGAGTAAGGTCGCAGCGGGATTGAACTGGCTTCGTGATTAAGCTCATAGTAAGATATTTACTGACTGCAATTATTTATTTAGGGTAATTTTATTTAAAGTTACTTAAATGTAGGAATCTTTTAACTTTGTAAGCTTAACGTTTCATAACAATTCCACGTGATATTATGTGACAATGTGATACAAGATGGTAATCCACTAATCCTATCGACTGCAGCTGCCGGGACACAACCATAAAACTATGTATAACCAAAATTAAATTATGATTTGGATTCGAATGATCTAATTCTTCCAAGATATACCTAAATAATGTTATAATTTTATGAAAATCTACATGGACGTGTTAAAACCACCAAAGACATTGCGAAGTCTTCTATACCGACAAATAAATAGTAACACTGATTATAAAATTATCGAATGTAGAAGGATACTAAGTTACAGTACATACTAAATATAAAATAAGCATGATGAATGACCCAGAGGTTGTAAACGTACAGATGACCGTATGTATAAACATGCTAAGGTATTAACCGCAGGTGTGTGTGGTGCTTTATAGTGAGGGTACAATTCGCACACGCTACGTGAAGAAGCAATTTAAAAAAAAGTTATATTTTATTCCTCTAAAAATCAATATAATCAACGTTTTCAATCATCTGGAATATAATTTGTAATTTTTATGTAACAAACATAAGAATTATAAATGTATAATGGTGATGATACAATATTTTTAATAACCTAAGCTTTTATTTCTTTGTTTTTATTAAACTGTAATCAAACTTGGACTTACTTAAATTAAATAAAATATAAATTTGTTTATTAATATGATTGTTTTAATGACACAAATAAGAAGGCACTTATGAACGTCAAAACACTACTGCCGGTTCAGAAAATATCCCAGACATCGAGAAGAACAGTAAGAAACTCGATCGTGTTTATCTTTTTCTTCCAACTATAAAAAAGGTGAGAGGGAGTCACTTCCAGACAGTGAAACTCGATAGACATGGTTCTTAAACTTGTTGTTCGGTAAATCAGTAATATGCTTCGGGATCTTATTATAAAACCTGATACTATTACCTAAAATACATTTATTGGACCTACTTCGTTTAAAATACGATGCGACTAATTTGTCTTTATTTCTAGTACTATCATTATGCTGATCTTTGATAAAATCTAACTTGACGAAGTTTTTACGAGTTATTATTGATGTATTGGAAGCACAAACAGTAATTTGAATTCAAAGTCAGTTTGTAGTATGTTAACCAAATGGCTTGTAGGGTACATAGGTATATCAAATTATTATATTTCGAAGGTAAATACTTCGCGAAAAAGAAGTAATAATTTTTAATCATAAAGAGCTCAATTTATGTTATTATTTCGGATTTTGTTACATTTTAACACTATGAATTTGATTGATATAACTAAACCTTATGAAAGTAAAAAAATGGAACCTAATAGGTACGTATAGTTTAGAAGTAGGATATTTACTGTTTAATTCATACATACCTATCCTCAATAAGAACTTGCAATTTTTAATATGTATTACCAATGAATCTTATCATGGTTTGCGAATGTTGTACCCGCCTTTATACACTTTGCAATGTGGCACGTAAGCTCTGTGTGAATTTTATAAGGCGCTGGGACTGATTTATGAAGACTTTGTTTTTTTCTTCCTTTTGAAGGAAATGTTTCGGGTATATTGTTAGGGCGGTATGAAACATTCACTACACCAAAGTACTGTTACTGTACGTGACTTCATGCACTCCATTGTCATTTTCTACTATATTTTTCCCTTGTTAATCTTAGCGACATTTATATATGTGTATATATCTTACACAAATATGCAATATTAACAGCTACATAGCCAAGGTATATTATACACTGTAGGTGAGCACTAAACTAGGATTTTTGAAAATTCAATCTCTAAGGTGGCGAAAAAGAGGATGAGAGTTTGTATGAAAATCCATAAATTTTAAAGATAGATCTTTGAAAATGTATACTTAGCAATTATTACACTGAACCACAGGGTAAAGTGTCTGGGTTTAGCTAGTATTTAATAAAACTAAAGAAAGATTAGAAAATAGAATTAGCTTAACATCTCTGCAATTTATATGAGTTTCGTCAGACTATCACTAAAAATGTCACTTTCCTGGGATAGAAGATTCATGGAAGCGAGTGGATAGAAACTTAAGGAAGACGTGTCGGTTAAGACTTCAATATAAGCTGAAGATTGTGCCGTATGACTCCTTGTGACTCCCACAAGGACTATGCTGTTTTTTAACTACCTAGATAAGATTTAATAGAAAGTTTAAAACTACATAGTCTCGGAAACGGTTTCTGATAAATATATTGAAATTCTAAAAAATAAAATTACAAAAAAGTATATGTAGGTAAACATATTTTATGGCACTTCCTACATCTTACATGATGAAATATTAAATAGTTTTTCAATATAATAAAGGCTTTGTCTGAATAATTTTTATTTCATTAATAATTAAATCTAATATTTTAGTTCGCGATTCGTCTATTAAAGTGCGCACAATCAAAACAACTTGTTAAAAATAAATGATGATTTTTTCCAGTCTCAAATTTATGCTTTTTTATGATTAACTAGCTGTGGTCGTGGCTTCGCTCACGTGGACTGCAGAATGTTGCTCCCCCGCTCCCGGCTATTTTAAAGACAAAAATGTTTATTGTGGGTGTTCCTTAGAAGATAGATGTATATTTTCCCGGACTTTTTTGTAGGCCTTTTTAATGCCTATAATTATGCATTATATTAATTTGCTATATCTCTTATAGGTTACTCAGCATAAGCCATTTAAGCGCCCGAATTGATTCACCATGACCAGTTTTTTTTTATTTGTGCGGAACCCTAATTCTTTTTCTAAAATAAAAGTAGCCCAAGTTACTCCCTATAAAATCAGAGATTACACGAAACAAACAGACAGCCAGACAAAAATTTAAAAAATGGGCTTTTTGTTATAGGTATTGTATATACTTTAATATGCATTTTGTAAAAAAATGTTATTTTGACATTAGAAACAGACACTTCAATTTTATTAATTGTATAGATTTGGGAACTTCAGTATTTACGACGAAATGAGGTTCGACTCTATTCGATATATCACAATCACTCACCAGTTTTGATGAGGTCAGGGTCAGGATACTTGAAAAGTACCATATTTATAATTTTGATTTTCTTCATAGTATAATAATTCAGCAATGGTATTCGTGCCGATGCGCGTGCTAGCCAGTTGAAATTGGTGGGGGTTGGAGGCACCAAAGTGTTTGGTAACTGCAATTCCTCCCAACCCATTCGGCCCGTATTGAACGTGTACGTTTTGTTCCGTTTTATAAAACTTTGACCTTAAAAACTCTTACTAAAATATTATCTCTTTTTTGTCCAGTTTCAGAATAAAACGCTTCGCTTCTTTAAAGTCTGCACAATCTATACAAATTGTACCAAAAAAAATTTGTACCATCAATGTGTTATCGGTTTACATTATTTGTTTATATAAACTTAGCACGGAGAAGAGACGGTCCAAGTTTGACAATAAATTATAACGTTGTAGATATTCTGTTACGATGCATAGGAATGGATGCTGCGCCGCCGCCGTCGCCGTCGCATCGCGTCGTACGTGCGGCCGGCCGTCGCACTTCGACAATTAATTAATTATACAGGATGTGTTTAATGGCTTTAGTAATATTAGAAATTTCGTACGATGCAATATTTACGCATCCATTATAATAAATTTATAATTTAATTAAAACTTATTGTTATGTTTGAATTGAACGAAGAAATTTATTTGGAACAAGGTCTTATACAATAGATACTCGCTAACGTTATTGTAGGTCTTTCAAAGATTTACAATTATATAATAAATTAAATATATATATGTATATATACATCTTTTTATGGTTTACTGAGCGTAAGCCATTTAAGAACCCGGATTGCTTCACCGTGACCAGTTTTGTTTTAATTTGCACGGAGATATAATTCTTTTTCTAAAATAAAAGTAGACTATGTTACTCCTTATAGCATCAGCTATCTACCAGTGAAAGTCCCGTCAAAATTAGTTCAACCGTTTCAGAGATTATCCGGAACAAACAGACAGATAGAAAATAATAATTAAATTGGGTTTTTTGTTATAGGTATCGTATCGTATATAATTTATATGCATTTAGTAAAAGTCTTATTATTTTGACATTACAAACAGACACTTTAATTTTATTAAATGTATAGATAGATAAATAATGAAATCATCTATTTTGTTAGATGTGATCAGAATGAATGAATATTAAATTGCCTTCAAATTTAGACTACAATATAGATTATTTTGTTTTCTCTTCGAAACCAGCACATTCTAACAACAAATACTCACTTACACACACACACACACACACACAAGATACTCTAAAACTCTAAAGTGTCATTTTTTTTAATTGTACTTTTGTTGTATTTTTCATTGTATAATTACTTCGTCTGCGAATTATTGGATATACACAGACTCATCTCGGAACACGACAAACCAAAAAAATCGTCGTTTTTACGTGATTGAGTAACAAACATAGAAACTATCCATTTATTACATTTGTAGGATAACACTGGTTAAACTATGACTTTTACCAGGATAAAAAGTACCCTATGTGTTATTTCAGGACATAGACTATCTGTGTGCCAAATTTCATTGAGATCTGTTCTGCCGTTTTAGCGTGATTGAGCATCTAAACATCCAAACATACACACTTTCACATTTATTATATTAGTAGGATTATTATGCTGTCTGGAAGTGGGCGATATTGGCTGCGACACAGTCTTCACTATAGCGGCGAATATCGTGCATTTTGTTTTTGTTGTGACATGATTTTTAGTTCCAATAAATTATTATTATTATTATTAAGATGGCGCGGTTAAAACCGGCGTGCTTCTTTGCTATCTTCACACTTAAAACCCATTTTGAATTGATTTTTATTGAATGCTCATATCTTTGCTGTATCGATTACATACATTTATGCACAACATTATTTTTTGTTTATTCAATATGTTTTTTCTGATATTGTTTGTTTTAAATGTATCTTTTTTTATTTCCTGGCCATATTAAGAGTGAGGAAGCTGCAAAAACATACTAAAGAACTATAGAGACAAATTATTTTTACAGTAAAAATATCAGTAGAAAATAATTGGGTTAAAATATACCAAAAACAGTAAGTCGACTTAACAGCAAAATTTACACACAAAAGTCTAAGTTGAAAAGGTTGCTGTGCCCAATTATTTCACAGATATCTCGTTAATAATGTTTAAGGGAGCTGGTCTGTTGAAACATATTGTCTGTGTCCAAAGTAATACGTACTGTGTTCACATGAATACACTGTCAGCGTGTACTGATAACGTTGATAAGGTAGTAAATGCGTTCACTGGATATAACTAGTTTTTTAAATATACTTTGTTTTTTTTACTCCTTTACATATTTCATTTTCGTATTGTTATAACCATGGGTAATAAAAATATAATTTGCAGTATCATAATTTATACGTACAAAATTACAAAAGTAGATCAAACTCACAATTACAGGTGTTCTTAGAGTTATAGTCAAGAGAAAATGTCTATTCAGTAATTACTATAATTAAGTACTCTGTGATTGTAGAAGGTCTTCTTGTCAATTTATTTTGTTTGCATTCGTGTATTCGTCGTTTATATATCGGATAAAAAAGAAAGGTCGAAAATTCGAGAATGAATTTGATTGATTTTTCACATATCGATATCGTATAAAAGAAGAAAGAAATCACGAGAGGTGCAGAATTCCTTTGTTTGATTATGGAATATATGGTGTCAATGCGTGCGTGTTCCGCGTGATCATAACGCTCTATCTCTTTCTACGAATTTATACTTGGCAAAGACAGAGATGAGTGGAAAGGACTGGAGGAGACCTTCACCCGAGGAGGGGGTCCATGTCCAATAGTTAAAACTCTTACTAAAATTTAGACATTAAGCAAAACATAAATAACTAAACACTAACAAAAAAATACCAACATTTGAAATGGAAATTAAGGATAAGGAAATACAGGCTTTTTTATTTTATTCTATTGTATTAAAGTGTATTCTAGGCTTTTGCAGATATTTCTCTAGTGTTCGAAAAGTGCGATTTTTGTACAGATCGTAAAAGTAATGTAAGGTAGTCTATTAATATTATATTTTGCTCAAAGTAAATTACCTTCACACTTTTGTGCCTACATATAAAAATATTATTCAATTCCAACAATAATCTTTGGACTAGGTAAATTAAACTGATCATGGCCTTTACGTTTTATTTGTGCTTCGCATTTCGGAGCCAAAGAAACAGTTTATACGAATCGTAAAGATATTAAATACTCTTTGAGATGGATTTTTTACGAAAGTATAAAGTCTAAAGGAATAATTGATTGGAGCACGATTGTGAATTTTTTCAAAATACCTTCGCTTTTTTTTTTTTTTTCGTTTTTAGACTATATTGTACTTACTATAAGATTCAGTGGAGTAGCCATTTCGACGAGGTGTAATAAAATAATAATAATAATAAAGTTATTTATTTGACCTCATATTAAACATCTTATTTATATACAATATTGTTTGTACACAAAAAATACGAACATAAATTTTATACACGAGTAGGTAATGATGATAGTTACATTTAATGTGAGGTCTGGAGTCTGAAAAAGGTTAAAGACCTGAACTACAGATCTGCAAACCCTCGTTCTCTAATTTTACCTATATTATCATCGTTTTATACACAACAATTTCGAATGAGCATAGTTTGAAACAATAGATAATAAATTTTCTGTATTACTGTATGAAAGTGTTAATAACCAATTGTAAATAGTACGTTTAGCTCTTTGTTTAGATAAATGATAAATTTGATAAATAAGGTTAATCTGATTATATAAATGAGGATCTAAAAAACAAAAGAATTTATGTGAAATTTGAAGATGGAGTGAAAGCGTCTCACATACATGATGTTTACGTCTTTTAACGTAGTGTGTTTTAGGATCATACATTAATCGACAGTGCGTAGTAAGAATAAATATTAGGATAAAAGATGTCTTACGGTAAGGACTTTTGATATGTTATATAATTCAATAATATATCCTGGAACTTAGATCTTGCCACATCTAGAATATCTATATCAGAGCGATGAGATACAGGGATGGTACGATTTCAGGTGATGGGCACGTAACCAAAGCTAACCGGATTAATTTGTGGGCGTGCACGAACACACCCGATGTACGGTGATTGAGTGCCTCCTCAATTTGTCGGTTTATACCTATATTGAGAGGTTAAGTGCTATAATTTTGAACAACTCTATTAGTCGGGATTTCTATTTCGGTGAGTTCTTCGGAAACTCACCGTAAACTAACCACCCTCCTCCGGCAGAAAGGTCTGCAATTTTATACGTATTCGCTCGCGGAGGAGCGCGTCCTCCGAGTGGTCATCCGCCGCATTCCGGTGGAGCTCGACCCGTCGGAGGTGTGCTCCTCGCTCAAGGAGCAAAGTTATCCCATCCGGGAAGTACACCGGATGTACAGTAAAGATAAGCGGCCACTACAAATGGTAGTGGCCATATTGGACCTTTCCCCCGAGGGAAAGGCCATCTTCCAGCTAGAGACGGTGTGCGGGCTCTCCGGGATTAACGTGGAGCCCCCACACAAAAACCACCAGCCTGCGCAGTGCCACAACTGCCAGCTGTACGGGCACGCTGCCCGTAACTGTCATTCTCGTCCGCGGTGCGTAAAGTGCCGAGAGGACCACCCCACACGGGAGTGCACGCGCGAGCGTGACTCCGTCGTCCCCCCGAGCTGCGTGTTATGCGGGGAGGAGGGGCATCCCTTATCGCGGTTGCCCCAAGGCCCCGCGTACCAGTCGGCCACGTACACAGAGGCAGGCGGCCCCCCGGGCGGCGCCCCCCGCCTCAGCCATCAAAGCGCAACCCCTGCTGGCGTCAGGGGAATTTCCCGCGCTGCCGGTCCCGCGCCAGCTCCCGGCCGCCGCCGGCCCCTCCGCACCCCGCGTGGTGCAACCGCAACCCGTGCGTTCATCGCAGAACGCATGGGGCCCCCGTCGCCCCAATCCACAGCCCCTTATGGCTATGGATATTCCCGCGCCCCGCGCTCCTGCGCCCCGCGCACCCGCTAACGCTGTCGTTAATAGTAACGACTTAATGATACTGCTCCTTCGCGAGCACGATATCCGCGAGCTCATTGACTACAATGACCATCTGGAGCGCTTCGGTCTCATCAAGACCGCTTGCGCGTTCCCCCGCCTCTCAGAGACACTACAACGTCTCGACCGTGAGGCGAGTAACAGTAATAATAACTTAGGGCCTTTCAATGGCAAAGTTTAAACCGAAAGCGTTAAATCTTTCGTTTTTTAACGCACGGAACCTATATCCGCAGCGTGATCTCGTCGCGAACTTTCTTAAAGATCACCAAGTAGATGTTCTTTTAGTGCAGGAGACGCTCTTAAAGCGTGCTAAACGTGATCCAAAAATCGCGAACTACAATATTGTAAGAAATGACCGGGCCGGCCGCGGGGGCGGCACTCTCATTTATTACAAACGATCGTTATATTGTACGCCGGTAGATCCTCCGATACTTACCAATATGGAAGTATCCGTGTGTAGACTAGGAATGACCGACCACCCGTCCATAACGTTAGTCTCAGTTTATCTCTCGCCGAGGAAAGAGCCTCTCAGGTCTGACCTAGAAAAGCTACTTTCGCTCGGTGAATCGGTCATTATAGCGGGTGACCTCAATTGTGGACACACTTCGTTTGGCAATTGGAGAGACTCCAGTAATGGGGTTAAACTCGAAGAGCTAACGAACGTGCTAAACTTTGATGTCATAGCGCCACCCACTCCCACCCACTTTCAAGACAACTGTATGCCGACAGTGCTTGATGTAGCTCTCATTAAAGGTATCGCGCTTCGGTTACGACTCATTCGGGTCGTACACGAGCTCGACTCCGACCACCGTCCGGTCATCATGCAGCTAGGTCAACCAGACGACTCTAGCCCTCCTTCGGTCCAAGTGGTTGACTATGCCAAGCTAAAACATTATCTTGCGGACAGGCCGTCCTCGTCCAGCTTAGATAGGATCCCGGACGTATTGGGGTCCGTTGCGGACGTAGATCTCGCGATCGATTCCCTGGTCGATCACCTGCAGGCCGGCATCGGAGAGGCCTCGAGAGAGGTCGAATAGGCGAGCGATCGCCGCTTCGTACTCCCTGCCGACGTGCGGGCGTTGTTGACGGAAAAGAACGCGGCGACTCGTGCGCACGACCACTATCCGACCGAGGAAAACCGCGCACGTTTACGCGCACTTCAAAGATCGGTTAGAGCCCGTATATTAGAACTCAGAAGTCACAGATGGGACGCCCTCGTCGAAGGGCTAAGGCCGTCGCATCTGGCTTACTGGAAATTAGCTCACAGCCTCAAAATAGAGGCTTCTTATCTTATGCCCCCCCTCGAGAGGGGTCCCGGTATACCGCTCGCCTTCGATAGCAGCGACAAGGCGGAGTGCCTCGCCACTTGTTTGGAGAGCCAGTGCTCTCCGAACAGTGTCGATGCAAATACCGACCGGGTCGAGGGTATCGATGGATGCGTGCGGGAGCTGGATAAGCTCCCCGCGACAGACTCCCTGTCCCCAGTCACGTCTGAGGAGGTTCTTTCCATTATAAAAAGCCTTAAGCTTAGAAAAGCACCAGGTCCCGACGGGATCAGGAATGAAGTACTTAGACTTCTTCCCGATCGCCTCATAGCTCTTTTGGTCTGCATCTTCAATGTAGCCATAGCCCACTGCCATTTTCCAGCCGCCTGGAAAAAGGCCATAGTCATAGGTATCCGTAAGCCCGGCAAGAGCGCGTCGCTTCCCGACAGCTATCGCCCGATCAGTCTCCTAAATACTTTAGGGAAAATGTACGAGCGGATCCTTCTGAACCGTCTCAAGTCAGTAATAGAGGAGAAAGACCTCTATCCGCCTGAGCAATTCGGTTTCCGTGCTAGATATTCTTGCACTCATCAAGTGCACCGCCTCACGGAGCACGTTGCATTTAATTTTGCTGAATTATATAAACCCCGCCGTACACTTGCGGTCTTTTTCGACGTTGCCAAGGCCTTCGATAAGGTCTGGCACGAGGGATTGATCTACAAGTTGTATCACTTTGAAGTCCCCGATAGGCTAATTAAAATAATTCGCGACTATCTAACAGATCGCACCTTTCGCTATAGAGTGGAAGGTGAATTGTCCACGCCCCGTCCAATACGCTCAGGCGTTCCCCAAGGTTCGATCCTGGCTCCTAGCCTATTTAACCTGTACGTCAGTGACCTACCTCGACTCCCGGAGGTCGAGGTAGGGCTATACGCTGACGATACAGTCTTATATGCCTCAGATAGGAATAGATCCCACCTCAGACACAAAGTCCAACGCTCCGTGACCACTCTCGGGAAGTGGTTTAACGAGTGGCGTATAGCCGTTAATCCCTCGAAGAGCGCCGCGATGCTCTTCGATGCGGATTCGTCACAGATACCGTGGAAGCTTAAACCTGTTAAGCTCTACGATAATCCGATTCCGTATGTAAGAGAGACCAAATATCTAGGGGTAACCCTAGATAGTAGGCTCTCTTTTAGACCCCACATCCGTAAGGTTAGGAACAGGGCCGCGTGGGTCTTGGGCCGGTTGCATCCTCTGTTGTGTTCGGTGAGTAAAATGTCCACGCGACATAAGCTCACGCTCTACAAGACGTGTATTCGACCAATTTTGACATACAGTTGCGCCGTGTTCGCACATATGTCCGAGTCGAGTTTCAAACGGTTACAATCGATACAGAATAGGTTCCTCTATCGTCTCACCGGGGCCCCGTGGTATGTTCGAAGCGTAGATCTCCATAGAGATATGGAGCTTCCTTCGATACATGCCTACGTTAAACAGCTCTCCCGTTCGTATTTCGACACCGCGTCGAACCACGCGAATCCGTTAATAAAAACAGCCGCCACTTATGTTCCGGCACCCACGGACATCCGGTGCAAACGCCGGCCGCGCAACATTTTTATTGATCCCGACGATCACATCGAAAATGCGAATAAATATTACACATCCGTCTCTCCAAACAGAGCGTGCCAGCGCCCACGCCCGCGTAACCACCGCTCTCTCCGCAGAGGGCGGGCGGTCAACTTCGCTCCCGCACACCCGTCACGTCCACCCTCTCTAGCGGTAACCCAAGCCTAGGTCCGTTCCTCGGAGTGAAACCCTTGGGTCAGGCAACCGCCCGCGCGATACAAGTGACACTGTACGTGCATCACTTAGCTACCTACATACAACACTACACACGTATGAACATACACACGTGCACACCACACAGGTACATAGGTTCTGTGAGGGACCTTTTTTTTTTCTTTTTTTACGCTAGTTAGTTAGCGCTAGTTAGTGTAGAAACATTCCGATTACTGAATACACATACGCACGGTTCCTTCCTTCCTCCCAGGAGGAAGGGAACGTGCCTATGTGTATAAATTAGTTAGCTCGAATCGTAGGTGTAGGGATTCGATTAGATCGCGACCTATTTGCGAACGCGGCGACCACCCGAGCCGAGGTCCGGCCACTTTGGCACCCTCGTGCGAGTCGTCCACAAAACTTTCGCGGCTGAGTGCCCTCTGCGCTCGCCCCCAAGTCCGGTGAAGCTGTAAAAGCCGCAGCGGCTTTAGGGCCCCTAAGGCTAACAGTGTAGTCAGTTCTAAAAAAAAAAAAAAAAAAAAAAAAAAAAAAAAAAAAAAAAAAAAAAAAAAAAAAAAAAAAAAAAAAAAAAAAAAACTCTATTAGTTTGGTAAACACGGGTGACGTTTCGAGGGCTTGGATTTTGAACCGTTAAGAAATAGAAGATGTAACATTTGGTTCCGTACAGATAATTTTCGCTAACCTGTGTTTTGTTTGAATCGCTAGATCCAGCGGTGAGTAGGGTTTTCAGAGCTCCTTGTGCTCGGTTCAAGGTCGGGAAGGTTCTAGTGATATCTATAGCATTACAAGCGTCCATAGGCTACGGTAGCCGCTTACCATCAGGCGGGCCATGAGCTTGTTTGCCAAATTAGTTATATAAAAAGAAATCAGACACATTGACTGACACTTTTTCATGCTACAAAAAAAAACCCTAGAAATATTCGTTAAATTAATTGTATTTAATTAACATAATGCAACTTTGTGTACGTTTATTAGTCTATACAAATAAATAAAATTGAAGTGTCCGTTTTGTAATGTCAAAATAACAGCTTTTTACTAAATACATATTATAAAAGTATGTACGGTACTTATAACAAAAAAAAAACTTACAATTTTTGTCAGTCTGTCTGTCTGTTTGTTCTAGGTAATCTCCGAAACGGTTGGACCAATTTTGACGGGACTTTCACTGGAAGATAGCTGATGTTATAATATCTGACTAAGGCTACTTTTATTTTAGCAAAGAATATGGATTCCGCGTAGAATCAAAAATCTGGTCATGGTGAACCATTACACGCGCTTAAATGGCTTACGCTGAGTAAATCATAAGAGATATATCAAATTAATGTACTACATAATTGTAGATATTAAAAAGACTTAGAAAAAAGTCAGCAAGAGCATATATCTACCTTCTAAGGATCACCCATAATAAGTATCTTTATCTTTAAAATTATAGGGGTAGCACGATTTGCGCTCGACGGCATTCTGTACTCCATACGAGCGCAGCCGCGGGCACAGCTAGTCTTAAATAAATCAAAGCACGCATTTGTTTATAATGGCGCACATGTGTAAGTTATGAGAATGCACAAATCATAATATATTATTATAATATTAATAATTGGGGGACAATCTCACATACGGCCATTTGCATATTGAACATAAACCATATACTAGAGTTTTTGGCGGGATCTTGAATTACCATGTTTCGATTTTTCTTTCAATACATTAAAATAGGTTCATTGATCCTATACTATTTAATATCGATGGCATTTTATGTTATATAGTTTAGTTATTGTGCATACGTGAAATGGAATATAAATATAAACTGGAAATATGCGTTTTGAGATGTCACAACAACTCCCTAGATAGTTCCAACAATAGAGCCACCATCTTGTCAGACTCCACTTCGAATAATAGAAAATAGTACGAAGGCTTAAAAACATTGACACTGGCAAGTGCTTTATGCGGCACCAAAACCAGAATAAGAAGAAATAGCCACTTAAAGAACTGACATGCATGCTTAACCCTTAATTCTTCTTTTTTATACGTTAGAGTTTACTCACTCTAGCCAAAAGTGGTTTCTGCCAGTACTTTCTGTGTGAAAAGTTCTACTAATTTATTTAATAGTGTGTTCTTCCACAATTCTTCAAACGTCATGTGAATATAATATTTATCTAGTTATTTTTGTAAACTTCAAAAATACTTAGCTCTAACAAGACGGCAGCTCCATTGTTTAAACTAAGGTTTAAATTGTCCAGGGATTTTTTGTGGCAACTTAAAATGTAACATGTTGTTATTTACTAGCTTTGATCACGGTTTTACTCACGTGGACTGCAGAATGTCATTGGTCGAGCACACGCTCAAATCATGTTACCCCGATAATTTTAAAGATAAAAATGCTTATTATGGGTGATCCTTAGAAGGTAGATAAATGATCTTGCTGACTTTTTTCTAAGTCTTTTTAATATCTACAATTATCTTATACATTAATTTGATATATCTCTTATGGTTTATTCAGTGTAAGCAATTTAAGCGCCCCAAAAGCATCTTTTTTTTTTGTTATAAATGATTCACCATTATCGTCACTAGTTCATTTGTTTGTTACTTTATCTAATAATAAATATCCTATGTCCTGGTCAGATAACATAGCTATGCATTTATTTTATAATTATGACTAAAATGAATTATGGTTTTCGGGTGACAAGTATATAAACGGACAGACAAAGAAGTTGAGCTTTATAATATATATGGATTGTATAGATACCTAATCCACTTCATTTGTGCACAGTAATCAAACTAAATCACGTAAAATGCTGCTAAAGTCATAAAATAAAGGGCCATGACAGAGCTAGATCCTGTAGTAAACTTCCTCAAAAAGTTATTATGTACCAAATTATCGGCCTCCGTTTTCTTTGGTCAGGGATCTAAACTCAGGATATACTGTTTAAAAGTTAAAAACACTGAAACAACTCCAATAGAAAGAGAAAAAAAGCCGTGTCCACATTTATTAGGCAGTCATCGAGGGTCTATCAAAAAATTGTAATTAATTTTTTCACGGGCGACGCGTCAAGCGCAACACAAAATGGCTTACGTCGGCCATATTGAATTAGTGCGTGGACGTCATTTCGCTGTAGCGTTGCGCGGACAGAAGATACGCGGGAATCGACGCCATCTTTAATGTTTTTTTTTGTAAATTTGCACCAGGCCATAGATGTAGTATATTATAGCACAAGACCATTTCTATATTTTATTATAATAAATAATAAGTATTATTTTACATAGTCTTTTTAAACTGAAGAATTTATTTAACATTTATTTATTAACTCCAATCGGCTGTGTATTTTTTATATTATGCCGAGTTCTTAAGATTGTCTAAGTAAATAAAAAAGAGTTGTAATTATGCGTGAGTGTCGTGGGACACTCAATTGGTATGAAGTTCGTAGCCTTGAACCAATAAGCACGCACCTACGAGACTGGGCACAACCAACAGCATACAACCGTCTACACTATATAAAGGGTCGTGACGGAAAACTCTTATCAAGTCCGGTGAAGCTGTAAAAGCCGCAGCGGCTCTGTTTTTGGATAGGGCCCCTAAGGCTAACAGTGTAGTTAGTAAAAAAAATAAAAAAATCTCTTACTTTTCCAAGTCCGGTGAAGCTGTAAAAGCCGCAGCGGCTCTGTTTTTGGATAGGGCTCCTAATGCTAATAGTGTAGTCAGATCTAAAAACTCTTACACCCTAAGACTCCCCCATCCGTCAAGTTCGTAGCGTGCGTTAAGGAATATCGTTCCAATAAAATTAGTAAACACATTCGACTCGACGCGGACCTTGTCCGCCAACGGTAACGTTCATAAAATTAATTAAAAAACACTTCACGCCGGTGATTCTGTACAAATTGATCGAGAGAATAACGCTCTGATGACACTAATGGACCTGTGTCGTTTTTTTGGCGTTTTTTTTTTTACGATGGGTCCCTTAATCCACCGTCAGGAACCATTTATACTCACTTTAATTCCTAATTGATAAATACTTACACAATCTTCTATACTATATTGTTTTTCTTGGAAAATTATTTTAGAATTTTGCAACTAGAGGTTGGCGATTATTAATGATTTACATATCGAGATATTTCAAGATATCTTATAATCGTATGATTAAATTATTATATCTCATAATCGCCCACCGCTATTTTCAACCCAGAGTTTAAATTTTTATATTACGGCGTGAAAAGAACATAAATGCACAGAAGGATAGAGAGACGTTGAGTTTTATGCAGATACTATCAGTTGCTGTTGACTTCAAGAGAAAGGCAATCTGTGCAAGTTGTATAGTTTAATTACATGTATGGACGACAGCGCACACATTACGGTCGCATGTCCAGCTTGGGACCGCCGCGCTGCCTCACAGCACTCACAAACTTATCGTAGATACTTGGGTATTCTATTATATAACTGGAATTATACAGGCATTTCCTTACAATAATTATTACGGATAAAGATGTAAAAGTTATTTAATTCCAACTATTTTTTTTAACATACCGTGTGAAATAGAAAGTAACAGCATGACAAAAAGATCTTTAAAAAAAATAATTACCAAGTGCTTTGTGAAGATTTTCGTAAAAATCTTAGTTTGGGAATAATGTAAAAATAAAATGCAACACTAAAAAATTATTATGTAAAAAGGGAGCTACGTCTGCCAGTTTGGCAGAAATAATATTATCTGTGATATTTGAATAACTATGAATAAATGTATATTTTTTATTGTATTTTATTTATTATGTTAGTATACTATTTTTGGCTACGGCTGTGCTCGCGTGGACTACAGAATGCCGTTGATCGGACACACGTGTACGAATCCTGCTGCCACCCCGCTCTCGGTTATTTTAAAGACAAAAATATTTATTGTGGTTTATCATTTGAAGATACACATACACTCTTCCTGGCTATTTTGTAAATCTTTTTAAGATTAACATTAATTTGATATATCAATTATGGTTTACTCAGCGTAAGTCATTTAAGCGCCTCAGGATAGTCGTTTTTACGAATTGATTTTTATTTGCCCGGAACCACAATTTTTTTTTTTAAATAAAAGTAACGTAAGTTACTCATTATAACATCAGCTATTTGCTAGTGAAAATCTATCCAACAGTTTCGGAAGATACCGGAATAAACAGACAGATAGACAGAAATTTCAAAAATTGATTTTTTGTTATAGGTTGGTACCGTACATAATTTTATGTGCCTTTAGTTAAAAGCATTTATTTAGACGTAACAAACAGACACTTCAATTTCATTAATTGTATAGATTTAGATTTAAAATTGTTTGTATGGGTTTGTATGTGTCTTTGAACGGATTTAACTTAAAATCAATTTGATGGATTTTGGTAAAATTTTTGCTCAACGAAGCGGTCCCGGTCTAGCTAGCTAGTTCAATATATTATGCTTGTAAACATATAAACTTACAGACACACGCTGATTTTAACTTATACATGGAAGGTGTCAAATAATCGAAGCTTCTCAATTAACAACATCTGCCTTCAGTCGAATCCTGTAGGTCCGCGTTATTGTGCTCCAGCGCTCATAAATTGACAAACTGTCCAACTCTCATGAACAAGCAGGAATAAGTTTCTGCTTACGGTCAGTGCGCGAAGCGTTGTGTACGTACGGCTGGAAATAATGTACGGGACCGCCGCGTTACTTCAAATTAATGTTTGTGCCATTTAGTTAGTTGTACCTATAGAAAAAATGAAACATACTTGGATCACAATTTCATATTATGTTTCATAGTGCAATAAGTAGAAAGTCATAATTTTTCGCTCCCCGCATTAAGCGAACTTTTGTGTAATGAATATGATTGTAAATATTATATGTGTATAAGAGCTGTAGCAGACAGGTGGGACAGTCCCGTATTGGAGCATTGGGTACGACTACATGCCACTGTGACGCTCAATAAATAATTAATTTAAATTTTTGTGGTAGATGTAAACACTAACACTAGTTTCTAAGTTGTGTGTATACTAACCAAATGGACTTTAAGTCTGTAATAAAATATTTTTATTATTAATATTATTTTTCATATGTATATATGTGTGTAAATAAGCATTTTATTTAGCATAGTAAAAATAATGCATAGTTTGGTATCTAATGCCAGTATATGTGATAGTAAAAAAATGAATGTAAGTTTTTGTAATTTTGTGTACATTTTTGTATAAATTATTATATTTGTTTTGTACTGGTAAGGTGAGAGAAGATGTCTTTATTAAATAATCTATATTCTAGTTTGGGATAATTTATTTTTTATACATTATCTTAAGTGCGTTTGTAATGGGTTATGTGGTGTTAACTGACCGATGTGACCTAAGATGAAAAGATACCAAAAGCCTAGATGGGGGATCGAATTTTAAATTTAGATTCCGGAACACAGATTTAAATGCTTGGCGGCAGACTTTCAGCAGTAGTGTAGTAGTTATCTAAAAAGCTATGGCTGTATAAGTATGCTTTGTGCTGCTATTAAAAATATCATCATTTGATTATATCTTCATAACTTTTGAATAAACTTGGAATATTCTGATAAATGTTACATCTTATTAACCTTGTATTTATCTTTGACTTTAAAACTTAAATTATATTAAATTTAGTATGTTAAAAACTAAAACAGCTCACATATTATAGTAAATACAAGTTTGACATCCTTTGACACATGAGTAAAAAATATTTACATACAAAAATCAACGTAAAACACTGATCATTTGGCTGCTAGGGTCCTATGCACAGATTAAGATTGTTTTATTTATCTGTGGTTCTACAATTATAATCTGCTCCACAAATTGTCAAAATATAGAATCGTATGTTTCCTTATGAGGGTTTCACAAGCACCGTTCGTGATTTAGCGTCTAACTTGGCCGGTGTCCTACGAGGTCCCACGGACCAAGCCACGGTTATTTGCTTAATGAACCATGAATATCTATTTGTTGTCCACCGTTCAGGTAATTAACGTTTATATGTCTTTATAGACTTATTTATCAACAACTACCCACTGGTGAAATAATAACCAATAGGTTGTGACTTATTACCACGATATAAAAGGTTCTATTTTTGGTACAAAGTTCTTTATCAAGCGATGGGAGCTAAAGGAAGAAAGTGTCCGAACCGACTGATACTAAAAAGAGTGAAATAAATACACACAATTATAGGATTTTCAAAACTATCAACTATGATAAACTAGGAAATGGTTCAGCTATGTTATGACCAGATTTGTACGAGCGGTTGTATGTAGGATTCCACTAGGGTTCAGCGTGCTACCATATTATGCCACATCGTCACTTAAGATCAGATGAGATTATGGCCACAACGATAAGCCTTTAACGATTAAAAAAAATAGTACAAGTGACCGGTCGATGGTTCGAATCCTGATATGGGATTTTTTATCTAAACTTTTTTCGGTTTTGTTTAAAAAGTTATGATAATAAATATTTCAATGTACTGTTGTCAAAAAATGCTAAAATTTCTTCTTGCTCACGCCGGTTTCAAAACGAAAGTGAACTGAAGGCAATTACCCACCATTCACGATTATATGTAATAGCGTCAGTGCCGTGTCTACTTATAAAATATCATTGATTATTCATAGGAAACTTTATTTTTTACTGATACGATGAAATTTAATATTATGTATTTACTATTTACTATGTATCACCAAACGAATTATCTACATTGTATTTACTGATCGCTACATTCTTTTTAGTGTGTATGTGTGTGTGTAAATGATTAAATAATAATGCATTTTTAAATTCAATAATATTTAATTTAAACTAAAATGTACATATTTAATATCATAATGATTTTTCGTTTATTAATAATAAACGACTTAATATTTATTGTCATTAAAAAGTTAACTAATTTTTGGTGAAATATCCTAAACATGAATTTACCTTTTAATTTTTGACTACATTGCTCCAAGAAATGGTGTTTTTTTTTTTAAATCCAAAATGTTAAAAAATATATATTACATTCAATTACTATTCTAAGCCAAATAATATTATTTTAGTAAATACGTATTAAAATTGATTCTTTAAGAATATATTTCATACTTATTTTTTAAACTAACATATATAACTTACAGTAAATAATTCCGTATCGAACAAACATTGTGAAAGTACCCACTATTTAAAAAAAAAGTCACTCGTCACAATCGAACGCGAATTTCTCCCAGAAATCAGCGAGCTCTTTAAATTTATTGCAACTCTGTCTTCTTCTCCTTGGACTGCAATTAATCGTTGGATTATTTAGTATACTGCTGAACCGGTTCACCAAATTCGTCAAACTCGTCACAGATTCCTTAGAATTATTATTATCACACACTGACATCATGGTATAGCTCAGCTTGCCGAAAGCTTCGTCAATAAATCTATCGATATCATCGCTGTCGTGTTTCTCCCTTTCAGAGTAAGATGTATCGTCAAAACTCAAGCCATCAGTTGATATGCTGCATTCAACTCTCTCGGGCAACTCTTTAACTTTCTTCTTCAACGTGCTAGATGCTGAAGCGAGCCTTTCAATAGATTTGAAGACATCGTCGATATTGCTGCATATGTCTTCGACTGACGCAGCCGATATAATTTGCCCGTTGATGAAATAAAACTGCTTTTCTGTGTTTTCTTTCAATTTTAGATCCGCGATGAAATCTTTGTAGTTTAATATAGCTGATGCTTTTGAAAGCTGCCTGCCGACCTTCCGTCTTATTTTCTTGAATAGGAACGATGAATCGAAGGTAGTTTGGCGTAGATCCAGGGAGCTGAAGCTTCGCTTGAGGGTCGGCGTGTGGTCTTCTTCCGTTTCTAAGTCCACCACGTTCCAATCTCCTTCTAATTTCATCCATTCCTCGTTCTCAGAGAGTATCGAGTCTGTATCGATTAATTTAGCACTCATTGTGAACTCTTAATACAATATGAACTTGTCGTGGCTAATGTACGCTCAGAACTGATTTTGTTCTAGCCGTGCGCGTTACTAATAAATACATCCCCAGGCATCATTAGTAATTTATATTTGTCTCTTTTTCTTTCATTTCAAAATCATTAGCAAACATTTTCTTCTATCTCGTTTATTTAAAAAATTTGTTTACCTGTATTCGAATGAATGGATTAGCTAATGATTATAAATTGTTATTATATTAATTATTTTTTTATATTTTCAGTTGTAAACATTGTCATTAATGTTTCTGATTGTTAAAAGATATATTTTTGAATACGTTTAATTAATACATTTTTATAATTTAACTTAATTTTTGTTAACGAGCTACTTAGAACCGTAAATCTTTAATACATTAATATAGTTACCTAATTCAAAACATTATTGTCCTTAATTAAAAGGATAATATTAACATAATTGTTTTGTTATTTGAATTTATTATGTTATTAAAAAATATGTACGAAAAGGACTCCAATACAATACATATCGAAATAAACAAGGCGCCTTTTGCAAACAACAACCGCCTGTCGCTTAATTATCGTTTTGGAATGAACGTTCCCTTGGATTTATAATACCAAGTACACTCGTTATATCAATTAAGATTAGCGATTTCATTGTTTATTTTTTTTAGTTCTATTCTGTATCTATAATTAAGTATATACAAAATATATCTTTACTGTAGAGAGATCAAGAGTTGCCACTATTGAAGTTATATACCCACATTAAATTTTAAGGTACCCCGACGTACCGGGATTGTAAAAAAAACATTTAAAGGGAGTTGAATGAGATAAAAGTTTGTATTTTTATGTAGGTAGTCAGTTTTGAAGTTAGAGTTATTTTCATTGATTGATGTCTTTAGAAGTGTTGTATGGATGTACGTAAGTATATATCACGCGTAAAAACAAATACAAAACATAGTAGATATTTTAATATCTATGTTTTTGATTAGTATAATATTATACGTACTATATCATCACTATATTAATACGTGAAGCAAAAACTTTGTACCCCTTTTTAGGCGTATTGCGTGCACGGAAGACTGTGAGATTTGGTATGTTTAAAGTTTATATGGAGAAGGAGTGCAGAAAGCTAAAAATTATCTAAAATATCTGTTACTAATATATTAAATTAAATAAATTAATACTGCGAATCCTAACCCGACCAGTGCCATTGAACTTAGACCCCCCAAAATTTTGACATTGCCATTCAATGAAAAGTGACAGCAAGTGGTATAATATTCATTGTTTAGGTTCTACTGCAAAAGAAATTTTTGGTACATTTCATGAAGATAACCTCTGAAACTACCCATCAAATAAATAAAATTATTTCGATAGCTATATTTTCCATTAAGTGCATTTTTGTTTTTGTGTTAAACGCGAAGGAAGTTGCGGATGGTTGCTAGTCTATACTGGGTCTTTACGGGGATAAAAAGTATCCTATGTCTTAATCCGGCGTATATGTACCAAATTTCAACAAAACGCGTGTAGCCGTTTTTGTGAGATTGAATAATAAATAAACAAACAAAGTCACTTTCGCATTTAGTATTAGTTAGAATTTATGGAGAAATGTATAATTTCATGTTACGATTTTACACCAACGTGACTTTTTACGTATTAATTATATTTACACTTTAACAAAAATAGCCTGTCACTTAGGAAGACCTTAGGCCTTTTTTACCAGTTAAATATAGGATTCAGGATCTTATAATAGATTCTAGAGACTGCTGCTTACGAAAATATATATATTACATTAACTAAATATTAATATAGTTTGTAAAAAATATTTTTTAAAGTTTTGTTTGTGAGTGTACAGACAAATATTCGTACATCGCTAATGAGAAGGCCCTGGTATTACGTACGTCGTAAAGTTGTTTTGTTTGAAATTTGTTACTTTTATTATAATAATATGCTCTTGTTGCGTAGCATTAAAATTTTGTGTTGTTTTCTATAATTTTTTTTTGTTTATTTCCAGAAATATTATCTTATTATTATCATTTCAGTACATTTAGGTGTTATTAGTTAATTAATTATGCTTTTTACATAGGCCCTGAATAGGTAATGGCAAATCATAAAATTTATTTTTCAAGTTTCTCTTAATATTAATTATGATTAACTTCCTTATTAGCCTAGTGATCGTAAGCGCGACTGCTATGCTCGAGGTTCTGGGTTCGATTCCCAAGTCGAGTAGTGTTATTGGGGTTTTCTATGAAATTCTCAGCTAGCTTTCTTAGTTCTCAGTTTAGCTTTGTGCCCGATAAATAGCAATAACTCGCCTCCTATTACATTGGACCTAAAAGTATACCTGGCGAACTATGGGAGTACTTGGGTACACCTCTGCTTAGCCTTTCAGGGATGCAAGCGTGATGATATGCTATATTATGAGTATTAGGTACTAAAAGGTAACATTTTATGTTTTACGTGTTCGACTTTAAATCCGGGCCGCGAAACGTTTAAAACTCTGCTGTTGTTGTCAATGAATGAGGATATATACTGTCACCATCATACTATCCTAAAAACCCTCACCTACTGGGTGATCTCAAAACTCAAACTGTATATTTAGAATAAATAGATACGAGTAGTATATAAGAAATCCGTCAATATGTCCGCTTTGGTGTTTTAAACCACGCAAGGGATTTTTATATGGTGTTCATAATAATTTAGACTTTTTTTACGGAAGGTTCGTATATAGCTACAATACATTTCAATTATTTTTTTGTAGAGAATTGTAGAGTAGAGAAAATTCAATGTTTTGTAATCAAGTCTTCAATAGTCGAATTTCGAGCGCTTATATGGCTTACGCTGACCAAACTTTATAAGTAAAAAGAAATTAATGTAGTAAAGAATTATATTCCTTCAAAAAAGCTATAGAAAAGTCCACGATGGCTTATGCCTATCACGTAAGGTTGACTCACAGTAACCGTTATCATTTTTAAAATATTGAATAAAAGTATCAGATTATTTGCGAAGCTAGTTTCTCCAATTCCTGTATTAAACCTGTTAATTAGCATATTTAGTTCACTTGGGCATTTAATGTAGATAAAAACCGTTATATACATTATATAATTTAAATGAATACCGTAGAAGATATTACGGATTCAAAATTACGCGCAACCAATAAAATCACTCTCACCGAAACGCGAATTGCGTGTTACGAGTTTAGCGCAGATTTCATAACTATGTAGTTAGTTGCTTAAAAAAAATATTACTTTGTGAATTGCATCCGTGCGAAGCAAGGGCGGGTCGCTAGTTGCTTATAAATGAACTACTGCCACCTTAATCTTATTATTTATCGTGTCGCGCTAAGCGTCCGGGGCAATTAAACGCATCCAGTGCCTGGCCGTGTATCACGGACAGTAATCCGGGGGCGCGATCATAATAACAAAAAACAATAAAAATAACGAATTACCCTGTGAACTAGCTAGAATCGGAGTGGAGGATGCGGCATTCGGAAAACTATCGAGACAATAATGTTAGATACATTTTTTTAACATTTTTGGTTAGCAACAACGGCTTCTAGCTGACTTCTTCAGGGTTTTGGGTTTCTAAATAACTGTTTATATAACTTTATTTCAGTTCAGCACGATATAATCGAACAAAACCGGCTATCATAGAAAGATCGAAAATCTATTGCTGGTTGTCGCTGTCATTTTTATACTACAAAGGTGGCAACAAGCATACGGCCTACCTGGTAGTAAGTGGCTACCGTAGCCTATGAATGCTTGTAATACCACAGGTATCAATAGCGCGTGATCGACATTGAAACCCTATTGTCAAGGAGCTCTAAAAACCCTACTCACCACAAAGAATACAACACAAAGGTCCACCAGCCGGGCTACCGCAAGTAGAGAGAAATCTTCAAAGAAATTTCTCTGTGCCCTAACTCTCTTAAAACCTTCGCATGCTAGTCTGTGAAACCGGCTGAACCCAAAATGCGACAACCATAAGCGTGCCATTATAGCGGATGATTTCACTCATAAATAAACAAATAACTAAAAATAATTTATTATTAACCATAGTATTTTACAACCAAATCAAAATACAATTTAATATGGGTTTTAGTAGACAATACTTAAGCATTTCTACTGGCATGCAATATTATTAAAAATATATATCGAAAGATAAATTCATAGTGTTCCGTTACAGAAATATTTAGATTTTGTTCGATTAAATCGATGAACTATAAATAAAGTTTATATTATAATGCTAAATATTTCTAAGTAATGTGTTTTTATAATGGCACGCGCATTCTTTTTCTTTAACATATAATGACTACTCCATCGTCCGAAGTTATCTTTAGTCCGAAATCCACATTCTGTTTGCGCTCATTCTTAATATGGGCCAAAACTGCTGGAAGAACAACAGTTTTTGTATGTGTATACTTTATGTACTGTGACACGATATATCAGGCGACTTGACAAGCCACCCCGGGTCTGGTACACAGTCTATGTACTGTTTGTACTTCGTGTTATTTATCGTTAGGCAGTTATTTTTATTTATATACATATTTTATTGGTTTATTGCGTCACGGATTGTTGGGTTTCCTTTGGTTAAGTGGATAGTCTGCTTGTTACGATGACATATTACTATTATATGTCTTTTATTATGTATGTAGTACGGAAGACTATGTTTATGTATTTGAATTGTGGAAAATCTTTCGATATTTATTGTAACTATTCTTGAGTTGAATAGAATCATTGTATGAAAGTTAGTGGTATCTCTAACTAAACATTATGTTTTTTTTATTTCCATTGTTTGTCTTCATTTTGATATTGTACAAACAATAAACTTTCTAAATAAGTTAATTATGTTATCCGATGTATTCTGAATATATGTAATTAAAATGAAAATTAAATATATTTTATTCAATTTAGGCCCTTACAGGGCACTTATGAATGTCAAAATATTATTACTCAGTTATCGAGAAGAACGGGCAAGAAACTCGATCGGGTTTGACAACATTTTTTTTCAGTATCATTATTGCTCCGTTATTTCCCTTTTTAAGTTAAGCGAGAATTATTGTTTTTTAAAAATGTATTGAATTTAATTTAATTTAATTTTTAATTAATTTTGATTCAAATATTCATGTTATTGTAATTTACTGAATTTTTCTCTGTATGTAATTTGAGATTTTTAAATATTATTGCATGCCAGTGTAAATGCTAAAGTATTGTGTATTAAAACCCATATTAAACTGTATTTTGATTTAAATTGTTGGCAAATACTATGGTCTTTCTTGTGTATAATAATTATCATATTTAATGTATACAATGTAATACAGAGAGAGAATCGCCTTCAGACATCACTGTCATTCACGTAATGATCCACTCTATAATATCCTTTGGAAAGTGAAACATGCTTGACATGATACTTGAACTTATTTTCCGGCAAATCGGTAATATACTTAGAAAGATCTTTGATATCTCTTATATTACTTAAGAAAATTACCGTCTGTGTTTATTCTATGCTCACATCACAGTATAGGTGGCCTCCCACGGTCCGTGATATTGCGGATGGACGCGGACCAGCCCGGACCGACGCACCATGGGAAGACAGTCCTCTGTGGAAGCGCAGACAAGTCCGTAGCCTTGGTGTGTTGCGTGGCTGTCCGTGGTCGTCGGCCGTGCGTGATAATCCCACATTAACATATCATATACCCCTTCTTATGACAATATTCCACACACCTCAAATTTTTAAAACTTGCGCTTCTTAGAACCTTAACTCCTCTGCAACCGTAGCATTTCCTTAGAAGTCAAACGAAACTTTTATAAGATTATAAGGGAAAATAGAAAATAAGCTGTTTTATCTGTACTGTTGTGGTCGGTAAAGAAATATATTATTTCTTATTATAAATATCCTGATTTTTTGTGTTTTTTATTGGTATTTACTTAATAACACAACAATGAATATTTATAACGTGTATTTCCTTTCATTAATTTTATTCGACAGACCAATCACAGTTTTGACAAGAAAAAATAACAATTCAAAATGCAAATTCCATATGAAAAATAGGTTTCTACTAACGAGACCGCAACATCCTCTACACGGCAAGAAAACAAGAATTATAAATAACATAATATTTGTTCAAAAAATAAATAATAATACGGGCAGGTTACGATAGCGGTCATAAAACATGAAAGAATAATAAAATTTCGTAAAAAATGAGCAAAAAAAATAAAACCAACTTAATACTACATTAGATACCTTCTAGCGGATACAAACATCTAACTGACCGTGTGTACTCTCCGTGTTGCGTCTTCACTTTAGCAACCCTACACACACCGTCTTTGCCTTCATAAAGTTCCTGGACTACTCCTAGTGGCCAAAATGAACGTTTCTCCGCTGTCATAATTAACACAACTTCTCCGATTCTCGGGATGTGTAACTTATCCTTACCTTTCAAAACAAGTAACGAAAGATATTCGTTACAAAACCGCGTCTTGAGGTCACTTCTCAGTTTATTAAGATACCTGACTCGCATATTTAAACTCTTTCCGTCTAAATTATCTAAATCGGACACATCGGTACATGGTAACGGCTGCAAGAATATTGCAGGAGTCAAGGGTTGAGACAAAACATCTATCTCATCAGTAATATATGATAACGGTCGAGAATTGACTACCGCTTCGTTCTCTGTGATGCATTTTTGCAATTCTAACAAATTCAATGCCGCTTTTCCAAGCACTCTCCGCAAAATTTCTTTTACCATGCGAATCAACCGTTCCCACCATCCTCCCCACCACGGTGAACCAGGGGGAATTAGGATCCAATCAATTTTCTGCATGGCTGATTGAGAAACGACTTCCTTCCAATTAATCTTTTTAAATAAATTTATAGCTCCGACAAAATTAGTGCCATTATCCGAGAACACTGTTTTAGGTCTACCTCTTCTAGCTACGAATCGCCTAAAAGATAGTAAAAATTCGTCTGTAGATAGCGAAGCTACTACTTCAAGATGAATTGCTCTATATACAGCGCAAGTATATAAAACTAACCATAATTTCTCTCCACTTCGTAAAAAAAATGGTCCGGCTAGGTCTATGCCAATGACCTGGAATGGCTTACCCGCCTGTGTTCTGTCTTCTGGCAACGCAACCAAAGGCGTAGAAAATGGCTCTCCCTTTTGTTTTCTACATATAACACATCTTCTAGAAATCTTCTTTATTAGGAGACGTATACCCGTTATCCACATAGTTTGCCGCAAATTTGCTATGACAGTTAAAGTACCAGCATGCATTAATTCTTTGTGCATGTGTACAACTAACCTCTCTACAATGACATGTTTACTTGGCAATAGTATTGGATATCTGTTACAATTGTTTGCGAAATGTCCAATCTTCAAACAAATGAGACAAGCTTTTTTAGACTTTAAATAATTTCTTCTCTCCTCTGGTGACATCTCTTTGCTAGTGATGCACTCCGAGCTAAAATGAGAAGTTTTGCCGCACCATACACATAACTTTTCATTTTTTTCACTAAAATCCGATTTCTTTTTATTGTCAAAAGCCACGATACAAGAAGCTGTAGGCAGTTTTTCTCTCTTAGTTTGAATGAAAGAATTCTTTGCTATCTGTACTCTTTCTTCACAGTCCACTTCCAGTTTTAAAAATTCTAGCAACTGTTGCAATTGATTTGTATCAGGTTTTTGAGGTGTACGTTGCCAAAACCTTAAAGTACTTTCAGGAATTGCAGATTCAACGAGTGGGTAAAGCATTGCCGCATATTTCTCGCTCGTTACACCTAATGTTTCTAAGGCCCTTAGCTGAGTATTTAACTTGTCATACAAGGTTCTTAAATCAGAAAAATCGCTACAATTGTCTTGGGACAGTACAATGTCTAGGAGCTTACGAACATAACATTGAATGAGAAGTTCGTCCTTGGCAAACCTGGCTTTCATCTGTTCCAACGCCTTATGATAATTGGGTCCACTTGGGGGAAAACTTTCGACTAGTTCTCTAGCTGACGAACCTGGTTCTGTAGCTTTTATCAAATATTGAAATTTGTCGTCATCGTCTATAGAATCGTCTGAATCTATTTTTTTAAATTGGCCCCAAAATCCCAACCAGTTTGTAATGTTTCCATCAAACTGTTTTAGCTCTAACGTTGGCAACTGAAATTTCCTTCGTGTACTCTGGGGTTTATCTGAGCTTTTACTATGAGTTGGTAAATTAGCGTTTTCAAATTCACTAACCCCAACTGACTCTATGCGTAATAGTTCTTCACAACGCGCCTTCAAAAAAAATATAATCGTTCTGTCTTTGAAAAAAGTTGTCTAAATCTAATTCTTTCAATGTGTCCTCCTCCGAGAGGTCTAAATTGTAAACTGCATTTTGAAACTTTTCCTCTATATCAAACATTTGCTGAGCTCTATCGTCTAGAGTAATGAGAATTGCACGAACCTCATGTATTTCTTCCTTTTCAAGCTTCTCCAAGCAAACGTTATAACACAAAGAAAATAGTCTCCGACTTACGGTTCTTTTCTTTTTTAAATTTGTCACGGTCGCCATACTGTTGTGGTCGGTAAAGAAATATATTATTTCTTATTATAAATATCCTGATTTTTTGTGTTTTTTATTGGTATTTACTTAATAACACAACAATGAATATTTATAACGTGTATTTCCTTTCATTAATTTTATTCGACAGACCAATCACAGTTTTGACAAGAAAAAATAACAATTCAAAATGCAAATTCCATATGAAAAATAGGTTTCTACTAACGAGACCGCAACATGTACCTTACTTGGAAATATTGATGTGTAAATTTGTATTTTTTTTTAATATTACTTTTTTGTACTATCGCTTATTATGCCAATAAAATCTCGAGAAATGGACTTATTTTAGGAGAAATTGTATAATTTTCCAACTTAACGCCCATTAGGTTTTCCATTTAAAGTCCTGAACTTAAAAATACTAGTTTAAAAGTTTGTATTTCTGACTTATCAACATATTCACACAGTCGTATATTTGACGCAATAGAAAGAAAACAGTTATTTCACATTTTCTACATTTATAGGGCATTTTCTAATGACCGCCTGGCTGGCTACTCTATCCTCAAGTCGAAAATCTGTTATCAAGTGTCAATAGGTGGTTCCAGAATATCGTCACATAACATCAGGAGAGATAATGAGCAAACGCATAAATTTATAAGAAATATAAAAAAACATACACGTACACACATGTCATAAAATGTAAAAAAGGGAAGGAATAATTAAATGGTACATGGAGTCGAATAGGTCCCAGAATTTGTATGAGACTGCAGGCCCATAATCATAAGCACTGCAGCGCTGAATCTCTGATAGGGTCTGTAGATGTACTATGTACAGTCTTACGAACGAAATGACAGAGACAGTTTTTAACAAAAAAAGAAAACCTACTTCAATAATTTTGAAAATTTCCCAGGTCTATCTTCAAAGTTAAGGTCCAATACCAATGAAATTAAAATGTAACCACCCTTAAGATATCCCCTATCAAATAGAAAAAGAATCATCCAAATCGGTAAATAAACAAAGAAGTTACTACGGCTGAACATTCATAAAAAAAATACATTCGAATTGTGTAACCTCCGTCTTTTATTGAAATCGTTTAAATATTTACATTATAGTAAAGCCAGATTAACAGATCACATCAAATATTTCATCCAAATTAAACGACGTAACCTTGTAATGGAGGACACACAATTTTTTTTAAAGTTAGAATTGCACAATTGCTGAAATTTTTTCAGTTAAAATGTATATTTATTATAACTAGAGGTCGCCTTGCGGTTAAAATTCGACCATAATTCATTTACAATTTAAACACAGATATATTTCCAAGACTGACAGATGTCAAATGTTAAATGCTAATAAATTAGCCCTACTACAACAATGAAGAATAACTACAAATGCCGTCTAAGTTAAGTTTTAGCTTGTATTGTAGTTCCGACACCTTGTCATCAGTGACGGTTACTGATTTGATGGATTTGTAGATGTTGATTTCACAAAGGCAGAAAACCATAATTAAATTAAAAAAGAGATGCCGATAGGGTTGTCACGGCGCCGCGATTATAGAACCGCGATTGTGGGCTCAGTTTTATTATCGATGGAATACATGATAATAACACCAAACCGTGTAAATTTCAAACAGAATTCTACGCTGTTAGCGGAACGTCCATTTTTAACGACCCAAATGTGGGTAATTTTGCAAATTTATCGCTACAAATCCTTTATCAGGACATTATCATAAATTAATTAGTGACAAAATAATGGAAGCGCCATTACCGTACTGCGGTGTCATCGGCCGCGTCATCTACAGGCTGATCAAATTATAAAAGTTTCATTGATTTGAAAGCAAACCGTGACGGCATACGGCATGACGCTATCTCATGTCGTCATTCCCCTTCTCCACCCCCTCTCTCGACTCCACTGCGTGTGTGCGTGTGCATACTAAACTTCTCTTTAAGAGCCGTTTCCTATTTTGATTTATTAGAAATTTGAATATTCACTAAAATATTGCACATCTGCCGGGCATTACATGACAGCCAACTAGTTTTTTAAATTATTTCCTATCGCTAGCACATGGTGTAACCGATTACGGTTATACCCTAAACTTAGAAAGCAAACTGCCTCCCAGGTGTGATAATATTAGGAAATACCCTACCACTCATAATACGATTGCAATAAGATGCTATTCATCGGAAGTAAAGGCTCATTACAGGATTCTAATTATAACTCACAACATATTTGCATAATGATACTGACCTGACTGTTAAAGTTCTCTGATCAGGTAATTTGTTCTTATATTGATACGTTCGATTAAAAAAAATCCGCATCGAAATTATTGATAAAAATGTCTTCAATCGAAAGTGTCGCATTTTATGAATGCCAATAATCTTATAAATAAGCATATTTGAATGTACAATTCAAGGCACACATAAATAGGTGTTTTGTATAACGTCAGATTTTCAATTTAAATATAGAAAGAAATATGCTGACAACTACATTCTGGGTTTTTTATCCGTTATAGGTTAATATGAGGGTGCTAGCTAGTCTGGCGAGCATAAGAAAAAGCCCTACCACCATGCTATTGTTTCATCACGATGTATTCCTAACACACACACACACTACAACTGAGCCATCATTGGTTCAAAACAATGCATACAATTATTGCATAGTACAATATTTGCTTGGTTTGGAACCAAAGGGCCGCATGCTAGATTGTCTCTTCATATTATTATAAACTCACTTTAACGAGGAATGCCCCAAATTATTCTTTACAATTTCTTCACAAAACTCAGAAACATAAGTGCATACTCGTAATTATAGGATTTTTTTTAAAAAACAGCCTGTATGTGAGTTGCAGAAATATCACCCGCTGTGATCCTACTGATTGCTATTATTTCAAGTCATTAAATCAAAGCAAGTACAATTGCGCGCTCATTATGGCCTCGCTTCGCCAACGACAGGCTTATTACAATGGTACACTATGTATAGGTACCACTAGACGAGCAATTTGAAACAAGAATATACGTTTTTCAAAAACCACGGCTAGTACTGGTCCCGAGAATACGAGCCTCATGATCGAGGGGAATGCACGTAGCATTTTTGAAGTGATAACTTCTTCTGGGATGGTAAACCGCTTCGTAACGTAACGCGTTACGGCGCCATTAATAGTAGCATAGTTTCAGTCAATCCTAACAACACGCTCGTAGCCTAGCGGTTGTAATCGTGACTGTTATGGCCGAAGTCCTAGGTTCGAATCCAGGGCCGGCTTCCTTTTCTCTCTACAAGTACATTACCGATTTGCCGGATAATAAGTTCAAAAATCATGTTAAGCAAGTTTTATTGTCGAAACAACGGTATTAGCTGATTACGTGAATGATGGTGATGTCTGGATGTGATTACCTCTCTGTAGATCTATTGAAAATAATAATAACTGTATAATGGGTCGGGGAAAAAGTTTCTTCGCATTTTTATATCTCTGTACATCTATTGAAAATAATAATATCTGTATAATAGGTCGGGGAAAAAGTTTCTTCGCATTTTTATATCTCTGTACATCTATTGAAAATAATAATAACTGTATAATAGGTCGGGGAAAAAGTTTCTTCGCATTTTTATATGAAAACTCAAGACATTTTTTTTCGAAGTTTATTTACAGTATACATGTGCCGTTTTGTTCGATGACTTTCTGCCATTTTGTTGCTGTAGAAACTTTGGGACTTCTGATCAAAAAACGCGACATCAAAATTTCAGGACTTAAAACGTTTGAACTAACTTCGTGCTACTCTTACTGACACTGCATTAGGTCCATAAACATCACAAATTTTATTGCTGCTTGAGTTGCATTTTTGCTTTTTTTGTAATAATATTTTAAAATGTATCGAATGTCTTCATTAGATGATGTTGATAAACCCGATCGAGGTTCTTGTCGGTTCTTCTCGATGGTTGGGATGTTTTCCGAACCGGTAGTAGTATTTTGACATTTATAAGTGCCTTCTTAGGGTCTAAATTGAATAAAAATATTTCGATTATCAGATTGACATCTATCAGAACAAAGCGGCAGGTAGGTGCTCCTTGACGAGAAATTAATCAGAGACAAAAGAGAAGTATCTACTACAACTATGTGTGATTTCATCACGATATTTTCACCCAATTTCAAAGACCAATCGTGAGTTTATATTGAGGTAGTCTTCAAGCAAACTACTGATAACAAGTCGATAAAATATTATATAAGAACTACTATAATATTGTATAACTATAATTTGTTATCAAAAACACAATCACAAATCGTTCATTAAAACAGGGCGCGCAAATTAAAATGACAAAACATAACGGACGTAACCGATGTATCGTCGAAATTAGCATTAATGCGACAGTAAAGCCGTCATCATGAGGCGATAGTGTGCGTGATTTGGGTGCGTTCAACCGCGCGTTTAGAACAATTTATTTTGTCGCATACTAGTTTAGTGAAAGGGTTATTGTCACGATATCGGGTAAAACTATGGGTACAATATGTTATTAAAGCTTCTGCTAAAATGTTCTGAATTTGTAATTTTATTATCGATATAATATATAAGAGTAGAATTATTTATTGTCGCTAAAAGAAACGTGCTTACTTAGTAAGATATTGCATCCACTAATATAATTTGATTATTTGTAAAAAAAAGTCGGTCAAGTTTCTTGCCAGCTTTTCTAGGTGTCTGGAGGGGTTTCCGAAACCTGCATATAAATTTTTCAATACAATTGCTAAAAATGCATTTACGAAGCCTACATACATTACTCGAAAAATTAAATTTACTCACGATACAACTGAGCGTGCGGTAAATTATGTACTCTCACCTAAGTATCTGTTTAATCGCACGCTCCGTTGTATAGCACCGTATCCTTTATTATGTTTTTTTTTTTATTTCCCTGAAAAAATATATGCCAATTCCACCAAGGAGTTTCACATTACGAGAATAAAGCTGAATGATCGGACCTCTTTGGAAGCGTTTTTGAAGAATACATTTGTCTCACTTTAATTCTAAAGAGAAAATGAGACGAAAGATGTAGTTTTAATTTTCACCACGTGCGCGTGACTCCATTTGCAAATGCGAGGCATTTCGACTCGACTTGGTCTCGGGCTTACATTCGTCAAATCGTTTGTAAAAACCAACTTACCATACTAGTATCATAAATAACTATTTTGTTTTTGGGATCGACCATAAACGATGACGGAACAATGATACTTGGAGTTATTACAAAACTAAAGAGTTACTAATCAACAACTACTACTTAAAAAATCAATTTAAATAATATATAAATCAATTTAAAAAAAATATTGTTTGTCTCTCTGTTTGTTCCGGGTAATCTCCTAAATGGTTGAACCGATTTTGAAGGGACTTTCACTAACAGATAACTGATGTTATAACATACATAAATCACGCCTATTTCCCGACGGGGTAGGCAGAGACCACGTCCTTCCACCTGCTACGATCCTGGCATACCTCTTTCGCTTCTTCGACATTCATTAATCTTTTCATGCATGCTCGTCGGTTTAGAGTACTCTTGACCTTACCTTTCTTGAGAATGTCTTCGATTTGATCGATAAATGTTCGTCTAGGCCTTCCTCTTCCAACGATTCCTTTCACACTCGCATCATAAATTTGTTTAGTCATGTCTTCTATCATTCATCCTCTCAACATGCCCAAACCATCTAAGGATCCCTTTCTCAATCCATGTGACTGTATCTTCTTTTACACCACAAAGCTCTCTTATCACACTATCTTCTTATCCTGTCACTCAATTTCACACCTAACATACCTCTTAGCGGTCTCATTTCTACTCCATTTATTTTACTTTCATGATATTTTCTGCGGTACAAGTGGGAGCGAGAAGTATTCCAGCGAAATCTCTCTATAACTTGATAAAAGACCTCAATCTGTGGACAACTGCAGTAAGATGTATTTTAGAAGGGGTATCTAAAGCAGCATTAACAGGCTTTTACCAAATCTGGCTTGGCAGGGAGAGTATCGCGGGCAGTCAAGATAACGGAGCCCCTTAAACCTCCACCTGGGTTGCAAGTCCCGGGAGTTGCTCGTATTCTTCTCTCTCTGAATCCATAGAATGCTAAGATGTTTGTCTCTGTCTCATTATGCAACGAGCACTAAAACTGCGTAAACGGGATAAGTGACATGTCACTTTGACGTCACAAAATGCATTTCTAAGTCAACCTAAGTTTTTGCCTAAAGAAGTTTCTCTTCACAACTTATAAAATACTAGTTGTATACAATATACACGATGCGTGTACTTTAATTTGCATGTCAGACAAATAATCGTAAATGAGCAATGGATATCATAAAATACGACTGCGAAATTAGAAGCGTATCGGCGTATGTATATACGTTATTTATATCGATCGTAGTCAATAAAACGACGCGCGGACCCGATAATGACTCCACTAAACATGATTTAATGATAATAGTCATCGGTAGGACGCGAGCGTTTCGCGGTGCGTTCGCGTGATCAATACGCAGTAATTACAGCGTTTGTGTACTACTTTATTTACTTTATTTATTTACTCGTACTCCACAAGCGAGTAAATAATTATGTTTGGAACACAACACATAAGTAGTGTAAATTTTAAAATAGGTTTTTTTTATTTTCTTTTATGAAGAATGAGAGAAAATGTGAAAAAAATGTTTGTCCAAATTATCTAGAATCTAGATATATATATATGGCTGCCGTAGGGGGAGAATGAGATATCAAAGAAAATCAGATTTGCGAGAAAAATCTGATTTAGTGATTTTCCCCGACATAAGCGGCAGTGTTTTTTTTTTTTTACGTAAAACAAAATGTATGGTAGGTACTTTATATGCTATATACTGAGACAAAGCTTTGTTTTTTTTTATCCGACGAAGGTGATAAATATGCTTGCAACACCAGAAGCAAACATAGCGTTGCCGACTCTTTAAAAACCTATGTACTCCCTTTTTGAAGATCCTCATACTGTAGTCTTCTAGAAAAACCTTACAAGGGAACTTATTCGATAACCAGAGGGTCCGCGGAAGGAAATTTCTTCGAGAATGGATTGTTAGCGACCATTTAGGTTCCAAAGTGTGAGGATAAACTGTCTGCCTATGGCGAGCAGTGCGATGATGGAAAGGTAGCCGTTGACATCAAGTCTAACAATTCTTCGGAGCACAACCCATTTTTGGGATTGTCAACAATTCACACAGCTCGCTTTTGCATCGATTAAAATGAATTAGAATTTAATTAAAAAAGTTTTGAGATGAACAAAGATTTCAGAGCGTGGGTAAAATACCCAATGACGCAAAGTCCTGTAGAGTTTATATGCCAAAGCAATAACATAAATTAGAGTAAAAGTGTATTTATCTAATTCTAGCGAGAATTATGAAATATACAAATGGTATTCCAAAAACGTTAACATTTGCAAACCGCGCACTGGACAGCGGACGGGCCGTGTCCGCAGGGTTGTCAAACACTATCGTTGCAATAAAGTGCGTCGCAATACGGAGCGGGCCGTGTCCGCACGCAGCCGCGCTCCGCCGTAACTCGAACTGCTGTGGTTTGCTGCCTCACCGGGAGAATTCATCGGAGATGTTACAACAAATTTTAATCGAAATATTTCTTCCTGATAATTATTTTATTTCGTCATCACCACTGCTTTAATAAAGCTTCTGTTGAGTACTAGTGCACCACATTTGTGTCTGCTTGCAACCACCATGCACATGGACTCTCTTTTGGATTGCCGAAAGTCTTGCAGTCGGCATGAATGTGATGACCGGCAATATATTGTTGAACTCTCGGTGGTCCTCATTGTTTTTTAATTATGTTGTGCTTACCATTAGGCATAGTGCTTATATAGTCACTTTACCATGTTACGATAAAAAAACGAGGTTTTAAGCAGTAAATATTGTATACAGTAGGGATAAAAATAAATCATTACAGAAAATCTATTGGAAATGCAGCGAGGCTTGGGCGCATATTTTATCAAAATGGCAAAGAAAACTGAGAAATATAGTAGCGTGTTTTGGACTCTTATCGTATATGAGTGTAACTCATTAATTGTAGATGAGTAGAATATATTATATATAAATTTATTTTACTTATTCTATTTAGTTCGTTTTATTTTCCTGTTTTATGATGCCATTAATAAGTATAAAGGTATAAATTTGTTCATTATTTCTTCATTTATATGCCTAATCTAAAATGTGATATTTTCTTTAATTATTTTGAGACATTATATCCTGAAAACAAGCTTATACATACACAAATAAATACAGTGTTAAGAGCTGAACCTAATTCAATTCTCTTATTTATAGTAGACTTATGGTTCCATTAGCTGTGCTAAAGAGTCAGCAAGTAATAATAAGTATTAATTAAAAACATCCATATTAACAACTCTATAGAGGTACATTTAAACTGACCAATTAAAACAAGGCAAGCTTAGGTCGGCCATCTTAAATCTACACAGCCGTGCATCGGCAATATCTGAACAGCACCTATTGCTTATGTATGCTGCGGGTGCGCAGAATGTCGCACCAATTTACTGCTCAGCTCATTTACGATGCAGATGTATTTAGACATAATGTTCAATTAATTAATGTATTCGTTTTTTTTAATCTATTTACTAGCGTTTTTATCCCGTTTTGGAGTCTGTTAGCGCCTAATACTTTGTCATTAGCAATTAGGTTTATTATTTATTTGGGGTAGATTTTTTTTCTTTATTAATTTTCGCTGCACCGCACACTGTCTACGCTTAAGGCCAGTCTATGATTGACCACCGCCGCCACGAGTCGATTTATCTCGTACCGCGAATTATATTATCCCGTTTGTTGGAGTTGTGCACGATGCACGACATCCAGCTGCTCCACTGCTGACCGCTATCGAAGACGCAAACCTAAAGAATTGGCCGAGAAGAAGCGCTGCCACGCTGAAGATCCAGAAGAACACAAATAAAGGTGATCATAGAATAAGCGGTGCAGCTGCTTCTAAACTCATACAGTTTCAAGATAATTTCTCTCATATTCTTGAACCTCCCCGCTCGTGGATTAGCGACCCTCCATATTGTTTAGTTGACGCGTCCACAGAGTCCATAGGAAACTTTGATCCGATCGCTACCAAACTTTATAGGATAATAAGCTGGGTTGTAAATCGTTAAAAAAAATGCTATGTTTCATTGAGAGAATTAAATTTAGGATTTTGTACAATAACAGTCACGTGTAGTGAAAGAGTTATCTGGATAGGACTTCATCTCTATCAGCCACTAGAATAGAAACTTAATTATTACATAACTGTTAACATTATTTGAATAGAAACCTATTTTCTGTATATATATAATTATTACTAATACTAAATGCATATTAAAGTATATACGATACCTATAACAAAAAACCTAGTTTTAGAATTTTTATTTGTCTGTTTGTTCCGGCTAATCTCTGAAACGGTTCGACCGATTTTGAAGGGACTTTCACTGATAGATAGCTGAAGTTGTAAGGAATAAAGTAGGCTACTTTTATGTTAGAAAAAGAATTAGGGTTTCACGCAAATAAAAAAAAAACTGGTGATGGTGAATATATTCGGGCGCTTAAGTGGCATAAACTGAGTAAACCTAGGAGATATATCAAATTAATGTAGTATGTAACTTGTAGATATTGAAAAGATCTACAAAAAAATCTGCGAGAGTATATATCTCTCTTCTAAGAAATACCCAACAATAGCCATGAGAGGAAGAACAAGATCCGCGCGTGTGCCCGTTCGATGGCATTCTGTAGTTCACGTGAGGAAAACCACGGGAATAGCTAGTTTTATAATAAACCTGATCAGATTTCTTGCAGAGTTATCTCGATCACTGGGATATTTTCCAAACAGGTGATATTGTTTCAAAGCTTAAATTGAGTTAAATATTTTTGAGTTTGAGTCTATATAAATAAACAGTGTGAAACCATTTTGCTAACCATGTAGATCAATAGTGTTGTACATAAAATTATCAAAAAGCGATCCGTTACGCTCATTAGTTCACAAGCGGTGAACAAAATGGCGGAATTAAAACTGCATCGGGTCACCGGCGACCGGGACGTTCCGAAACATAATTTTAAGCAATTAGAACGTGTGCGGTTAGTGTTGCCATCATTACATATTTAGCATGACCTATGTTTATGTTGCCAGCTTGATATAGATGAAAATTTGAAATTCATTTTAAGTCACGCTACAACAGAAATGAACCCAAATGTTTTCATAATTATCTTATCAAATAATAGAATTACTTGATTTGCAGCTCTTGGCTGAGTTGCTGTAACATATAATTTATAGTCTATGTTATCTATATTCTTAAATATAATATTTGGCTATTGTATATCCAGATTGAAGTCAAAAAAGGGTTTTATGGATTCTTATGAAATTTTGTACACGGAAAGTTTACGTCATTGATTTTTTTTATTTCTATAAGAATTTTTAATAATACCTCTGCAAGTCGTTTAAAAAAAAATTAATTGATTTTGATGACTTTTTGTACACCAGAAGTATAAGTCAGTCCATAGTTTATAGGTTATAAGAATAGTTTTCAATGATAATTTATCTTTATCACAAAAAAAAGAAAAAATAATAAAAATCTATTCCTCTCAACCGATTTTGATGAAATGTTGTACACAGGAAGGTATAATGTGTCATTTCTCCGTTGATAGCCTGTGTGAATAATCAATAATATGAAGAAAAAAAAATTACAGGATGAAAACAATTACTGCGTAACAAACGCGTAACAACAAAGTGAAAAGCTTTCTATAGAATTTAAAATTTAAAATGACTTTCGATAGTTAAAGTTTGAATGGCCCTGGGTATAATCAAATATCGCTTGCGATATTATAAACAATAGCACCTCGTCGAAATAGTAACATTAACGCAAGTTTATTGTCGTGCGATTCCTGAATCGACGCCGCGTTGATCGATTTCAGTACGTTCATACTCGGCGGACGAAATCACTTTTAGTCGCTTCGATATTTTCGAATGTAAGAGCTTAATTAATATAATAATAACTACTTAAATACATATTTTACGTACTAGTTCTTAATTTCCATTATTCTTCTCTTACTTTTAAGATGGCAAATTTAAACACAATTCCGCCAATGTCTCGAGACCATATATAGCCATAAACGAAGGAGATTTTATCATAAAATATCAATGTTTGTCGTAAAATTCTAGCAAATACACACTTGACACTTGACTTCATTTACTACTTTACATGATACGATATTGTAGTGATATGTTAGCTTATAACTTAATAGGGCGACCATCTTAATCAATATTTTTATCTAACTGAGAAGCTTGATAAATTTCACCGTTATAATTATTTCTACTATTGTTACTGTGGACGCGTCAACTAAACAATATAGAGGGTCGCTAATCCACGAGCGGGGAGATTAAGAATATGAGAGAAATTACCTTTAAACTGGATAAGCGGCCAATTCTTTAGGTTTGCGTCTTTGATTGCAGTTGACCAGCTGGATGTCGTGCAGCGTGCACTATTCCAACAAGCGGGATAATATAATTCGCGATTTGATATAGATCGACTCGCGGCGGCGTTGGAATCATAGACTCTCCTTAACAGGAGCAGGGTGCAGTGCAGCGAAATAGTAAAAAGAAAAAACTAATAATAAATCTACCCCACATAAATAATAAACTTAATTGCTAATGCAAAGCATTAGGCGCTAACAGTTACTTATTATTATTAGTTCTAATTTAAAACTTAATTTAATTTCAAATTATTCACAATAGTTTCAAAATCGAAAATGTTATTTTTATGTTATGTTTCATGTTATTCTCCGTAAGGTATGAACGAATCTTTATATCGGCCCGATCGGCGATGTACGGCGGAATTAAAAATACATAAACATGCAGCATTTTACGATAATTACGGGCTGCACCATACTTTGCTAGTGTTATAATGGTCAGAATAAATACGGTCACACTGCTTTAATAGTACGCCGTTCGATTTTAAATTGTTACAGTATTTCGATTTTATATTACTTTTATTTAACTCAATTATGTATGCATAATTAAACAATTATCCAATTAGGTATTGTGTATAATTAAAAAAAAATATTTATTTAAATCTTGCCTCTCATATATTATAGCTTTATAAATAAACACAATAAACAAAAACCGATGGATAATGTCTTTGTGATACTGATATACTTACAACTATTTTTTTAATTGAACTATAAATCACATAAATAATTAAATGAATCGTACAATGTGCATAAAACTTTTTGTAAAGGTAAAACAGCGAGAAGAAACCGTAGTAATGTCTTAGCATTTTCTGAAGCTCGCCTGGTTAGCTACCACATTCAATTTTTTTTTTTTATTTGCCAATAATAATATGATAATGATGGCTCAGTTGGCAGCACGTACGGACTCGGCGTCAATCAACGTGGGTTCGAATCCCGTAATGAGTCTGAGCTTTCGATGAAAGAAAAAATCGTGATGAAACCGTAGTACGGTGGTAGGGCTTTTTTAATGCCTGCCTGGCTAGCTACCACCCTCAAGTTGAAAATCTGTTGCCAGACACCAAAAAGTGTGTGTATGTAATCTTTTACTAGGCTTAGCGTGCTACCATTTTGGGCTACATCGTGAGGTGATCAGGTGAGATTGTGTTCACAACGCTAAAATTTATAACGATAAAAAAAGAGGTTTCTCTATTCTTGAGGCAGTCCGATTGGTGATGTGCCTCCCCTTCACTCTACAGAAGATTGCAGCTAAATAACCTTGTGTTGGTTTTTTTCTGGTGAGTAAGGTTTCCAGAGCTTCTTAAGGTACTGGGTTCAAGGTCGGCAACGCTCTATTGATGTCTTTGGTATTACAAACGTCCATAGGCTAAGATAGTCGCTTACAATCCGGAAAGCCGTAAGATTGTTTGCCAGTTTAGTTGTTTAAAAAAAACTACGATTACTAAGATTTAGGCGAGATCATGGTCAGACATCAAGTAATAAATTTAAAAAAAATACTGTTACCGATGTAAAGCTTTCACCGATTATGAGCACTTCTATGGATGAATTTTTACTATAAGTAAGAAAACAAAAATTATTTATATCGGCCAAGTAATTACAACGTAGCGATCCCGTAACGCGTAGCAATTCCACAGCTACGCCGTAGCCGTGTAGCTCACGATAAGGAACGCAAAATATAACTGATAACAAACAAGAAAACACGACAAATTAGTTATAATATGAGGGAAAGAATGCACAGAGTTTGATACTACGTTCAAATCAAGCCGGCTTACACATTAAATGTAATAGCTAAGCTTTGCGCCTTGAAGATCATAGCGAAATAATAATGTGGATACGATTTGCATTTTTTTTTAATGGAGATTTTGGGTCATAAGTTCTATTTTATTACAATTAATTAGGCTTATTTCTTTTAAGATTGTATAGTAGATGTGAACCCTCAAGTAAAGCGCTAGTTTATTATAGTTTTTTTTACTATATTTTTATATATATCTCATATATATATGTTTACTCAACTTAAACCATTCAAGCGCCCGAATTGGTCCATCATAACCAGTTTTTATTTATGTTCGCGGCGCCCTAATTCTTTTTCAAAATAAAAGTAGCCTAAATTACTCCTTATAGCATCAGCTATATACAAGTAAAAGTGCTGTCAAAATCGGTCCAATCGTTTCGGAGATTATCGAGAATAAACAGACGGACAAACAAAGGAGCTTACTCCTTAAGTACGATTGTCTTTAAATATGCAATAGGCAAAAAGGTGATTGATTGACCGACCGACTAATTGATTGAGTGTTCAATGCTTTATCTAAAAGCAAGATGATGTATTTAAAGACATATAAATGATTTCAAAGTGAGCTGCGCATGGTACATTGATCAGAAAAACGTAACGCGTTTCGTTAACGCTTTAATAAATTTCACTCCTCATGAAATTTCCATACCGAAGGCTTTATATGAAAATAAATTTTTAAAGAGCATACTCCAAAAAATAAGTACATGCTTGATTTACTATAGCTATAAAGAAGTTCACTTAATACTCAAACCCAAGTCAATTCCTGACATACACTAAACAGCAAAGTGTGGGTAAAATAGTTGTTTAACCCACTGTATATTTACACACGATTTCTCTTTTAATTAATCCTATTCAAAAGTAAATCTTAAAGCCGTATCTATATTATTTCTACCTGTAACAGCCGCGCACCAACGAATTCCCGGCTCATTTGTTTTTTATTCAGCCTCCCGTGCGGCGTAATCGAAAGTATAAATTCCTTGTTCGCTCGCCGACGCAGCCGCCGTCGTCCGATACCAGCCTCGTTAACTGCATAATAAAAGAAATAAACTTAAATAACACTTATATTACGGACGGCCGTTACGTTATATCAAACTTTCAACTGAATCTTGCGTTTTCTCGTCGGTTATCCTGTGAGAAAGTATTAAAAACGATTCTGTTACTTTTTTTTTCTTTTAATCTTTAATTTTTTTTATTAAAATGCAGTGGTCATTTACGTGTTTATCATTCCATCTTTTTTACTTAGTAAAACAAAAGTTTTACGTAATTATGTTAGGTTCTATAATAAACTTCCTAAGCAAATTACCGATTTAGCGGAAGATAAGTTCAAGAATCATGTTAATTAAGTTTTATTGTCGAAAGGGTATTATAATGTAGATTATTACGTGAATGACTATGAAAATGATACAATTTAATACTGTAAAAACCCATTAAAAAAAAAAGATGCTGATAAACGCGATCGAGTTTCTTGCCGATTCTTTTCGATGGCTGGGACGTTTTCTCGAACCGGTGATAGTGTATTGACTTTTTTAAGTGCCTTCTTAAGGTCTAAATTTAATAAAATATATTTTGATTTTGCTTTTAGATCTACCACGAGGTAAGGCACTATGAAGCTGAATGTAGATTTGCTGACCACGGAAAGTAACACAATAAAGTAAGTCGCCTCATCGTCAAAGATTCTGGGAATACACACGTATAGTGTTTACCGTAGTGAATATTAACTGAGATCTTCACGACTCGATAGCTCAAGTGAGAATGTCTTCAAGCCGGTCGTTGTGTGTTTATAAGGCGTGTACGGTTACAGAGCATACCTGTTGCTGTTGCACTCGGTCAATAGTGCGGGTTAATAGTAAAAATACTACCTTATTAGTTATCATTCCATAATCAAATTGACATGATTCTCAAACATATATGAAATAGTATCTTATTTAATTCTAGCTGTGCGCCGCGGCTTCGCTCATGTGGACTACAGAATGACTGTGCGAATCTTGCTCCCCCGCTCTCGGATATTTTAAAGGGAAAAATGCTTATTGTGTGTATTCCTTAGAAAATAGACTGATACTCTATTGTTTTTTTTTTGTAGGTATTTTTAATATCTACAATTATTTAGTAACATTAATTTGCTATGTCTCTTATGGTTTACTCAGCGTAATCCATTTAAGCGCCCGAATTGATTCACTATGACCAGTTTTTTTTTAATTTGTGGGGAACCCTAATTCTTTTTCTAAACTAAAAGTAAGCTTAAGTTACTCCCTATAAAATCATCTATCTACCAGTGAAAGTCCCGTCAAAATCGGTTGAACCGTTTCGGAGAGTACCCGGAACAAACAAACAGACAGAAAGATGAATATCGTATATACTTTCATAAGCCTTTATTAAAAAGCTGTTATTTTGATATTACAAACAGACACTTCAATTTTATTAATTGTATAGATAGATGAAGGGGAAGCCGGTCCTTTTAACATTATCAGTCGTAAAACTAAATTTTATTTCTAGTTATTTGTATTGTTTATAAATTAATAACTGCGCGACCGAGCTTTGTTCGGTGTCTTATAAAAAAAACCCCCTATATAGGGTATACTTGGAATGTAAATCATTATCTGAATACAAAGTTTCATTCAAATCGTTGAAGCCGTTTCCACGAAACCAATTACATATATCTATCTATACACATAAAAAGCTTTGTCCTGAATGAGTGACGGATCAACGCACAGCCTAAACCGCTGATTGTAGAGACTTGAAACTTGGAGGGTGTGTTCTTTGTATGACGTAGGCATCCGATAACAAAGGATTTTTCGAAATTCAACCCCTAAGGGGGTGAAAAGGGGAGCAAAGTTTGTATGGGACGACGTGATTCCTTGGTCCAATCTACTTCAAAATTTGCGCAAACCTCATTTACCAGAATTGTTGTAAGACGTGTTTCGTATTTTATTGAAATTCATCCCTTAACGGGGTTAAAAAGGGGCAGAAAGTTATTTTGGCGGTGATTTGCTTCATAGTTGATATCAATACTCCTTAGTGCTTTTGATTTTAAATTACATTTTATTTTAACACATGTTTGAAAACTCAACCCGATTTTATTCAAAAAAGGTTGAACTCACTTAGAAACATAAGCAAATACTCTTTAAAATTGGAATGTCTCGAAAGTCACCGAACTATATTAGTACCTCATTTGAAGGTTTCTAAGCTTAAAGAGATTATGCACTTTTAGGACACGGCCTCATAGGGACGTAGAGTTCGAAATTTGAAATGGTGAGAACTAGAACATTTGGTACTAAATTATACGAATCATTCCATATAAAAAAAAAAAAAAACATGAAAATCTATACTAATAAAGCGGGAAAAGTTTTTGTTTGTATGTTTAAACACGCTAATCTCTGGAACTACCAGTCGGATTCGAAAAAATCTTGTTTTATATGATAGCCAGATCAGAGGAATAGTATAGGTTATATTATAACATTAGGCTACAGTTTCTAGCTAGCTTTAAATATTGATTTTTGTTACGTAAGTCGGAAGTCGAAGCCCTCGCGAACTGCTTTAGCCGCATGCGCTGGGTTAATGGTTAACAACAATACAATGTTCTACAAAAATATTGGCCATTAGTATATATAAAAAAAAGTGAGAGATAACATATATCTATCTCTTAACGTAAACAATAACGTATTTTGCAATTTTATTTTTGTTGAAGATTAAAAATTAATTTATGAGCATTATTTTTAAACATTGCATATTAATCCTTACGAACAAAAGTTACTTCAACATAAAGACAATTTATAATGAAGATAAACTACGTCTTTTACAGCATGTTATTTGAACGCATAGTTTGAGAGATAATACAAAATTAAAATAATTCAACATTCGGCTCGGGCCGGGTCGGCTTTAGTAGTTAGCGGCGCGAACGAGCCGTGAGATGCCGCAATGTGACCAGATTAAAAATATTGTTTATACTGAAGTATTCAATCAAAAATTAGGGATTTCTTGTAAATTATATGCGGGTGAAACCGCGGGGCGCAGCTAGTATATATATACAAGAATTGCTCACTTAATATAATAAGATTTGCTTATTCAGTTTTAATCGTTTTTGGAACGAAATTCCTTACGGCAGGCGTGGAGGAGATAGGGATTTTGCTGCGCGACCGAACTGAAAAAAATGTGATAGTAAAACCGTAAGAAAAAATCCGTGGACAAAAGTGCGTGGAATAAAACCGTTAAAAGAGACGTGCGCAGGCGCGACAGTCGCATACACAAGCGAGTAGTGTATAATACCTTTCTCTTTCTCCCTCTTTCTTAGATTCTACATTAGCCGAAGGAACTTTGTTCCTACCTGGTGTCCCACGACACCACATCATTTTTATTTCCTAAAATAATGAATTTCCTAAATACTTTCCTGTACTTAAATAAAAACTAATCAACAAAATTTAAGAGAAAAATCAAGAAAACCTACATAAAATTAAGCACGATTTTTGTTTTGCAAATTGTGTCGATTCTACATTAGCCGAAGGAACTTCGTTCCTACCTGGTGTCCCACGACACCACATTTTTTTTTCTATCACATGGTAAACAAGCATATATTTCACATGATATTAAGTCATGACTTAACTATTACTGAACGTAACTATTTTTAACCAACCTCAAAACGACCGTATTAATGAAGTCAGTCAGCAACAGGTCTGTTACTTCTGAAGACTGTGTAGGAGCGCATCTTCTGCCAGTGCTTGCTACTTCGAACATAGTTGCTAAATTTTTCCAAACTCATAAAAATTTACGCTATATGCCTACCTACACCTACCGCCATGTTGAATAACTTTCTTATCCTTTGAAACTATTTATGGTAAAACATTCAAAATATTTGTAAAAATATTAAAATTACTTGGTGACTTCTCTAAATAAATTAACAAGAAAATCCCAATATTATTAAATTTTCCCTTATCAAAAGTAATGTTTTCCAAGAAAAACTTAAGATATTTCCCGCAACTATAAAATAAACTCAAGTCATTTAGTATTTTCCTACCTTACTGGCTAAGAAAAGCTACTTAAAGCCGGAAGAAAGTTAAAAAATAATTAATGCTTTCGTAAATATTCATACCTCCGGCTGGAGTTTAGAGTTAACCCTCGACTTATGGAAACATACGTTACTATTTTTTATGTTCATAAACGTCGTTAGAAGAAAAGTTTTGTTCTTAAAATCGCACGTAACCCCGCTATAGTTTTACGCTTAGGGGTGTCGCATTTTATTATAAGCTGTTCTATATCCTTTATTTAAGCGGGATGGTAGGCTTTATTGCCTGCTGGATCACGACCACCATGCAAAAGGTCATAAACTCGTCAAAGTGAATCTCCTTTGATTCGTCGTGATTCTGGATTAGGCAGTCTATATCCACTGCCGAAAGGCTTGGAGGTCAGCATGTCTACCGTGACAATGGATGGTTTATCGATCTCTGGTAATGTTGGTAATTTTGTAGTACTAGAAATAAAAAAAAATGTATTTGAAACCAATACTCATATTGTTCCGGAAAACCCTACCGTACCATGTAGAATTTTGTAATCGGAGCCAAAATGTATCAGCAATCATACTTATTTGCTGGGATAATTTTTGCAGGACTGCAGGCGCAACAGACAGAAAGAAAACCCTGTGAATTTTTGATCTCAATTTAGTTTAATTAATAGCAACAATGTATGGTGACGTCCGAGAGATCTGCTGATCTTGCTTTACAACACTATTTAAAAAAGTGTTTCGATGATTGTTTGACTTTTGCATGTTATGTGTTGTCTTGCTTCATCACTATTAACCGTATCGGTCGGGTAGTTCCTTCAAGCTACCTTCCCAAATCTTTCGCGAGTCTCTGTTAAAAAGGGTTTTATGATTTAATCAAAACTGTTTTAACTATATAAAATATAGTAGAGTCCAATCCCAATAACATTGGGCATACCAACGTATTGAAATGTTTATTCGCACTTTTGAAGTTTATATTTAGTTTACATTCAAGTGTGATAAAAAATATGACCATTTTTGATTTTACGATACATGTCGCGTTTAGTAACGAGATGAGTCGACGTATGTTTCCAAAGTGAAGGGTTCGTCGAAACGACTCCGATTTAATTTAAGACCGGTGCCGTTATCGCTGGAGGCCCATTGTTTTTCTTTCTCGAAATTTTACAGTCAATTTGATGTGATTTTTTTTACGATTAATTCGAATTTAATTAGTTTCGCGCATTGTTGTCGGTCTATACAGTTTCTAGGCTCACAACTTTTATTACAAAAGGGGGAAGTTTTAAGTGTTTGTGATTATAAAATGCAAGATATTCAGTCCTAATACCGACGTATAATTTTATTAGGCAGCAATAAGTCGGAATTCATACATCAGCATATCTATGTCTGACATACAGGGTCTCATTAAGAGCTTACAATGTTTAAATTTGCAGAAAACAAAGTATGTGTGGGATACCATCGAATTTTATTATTGTTTTTGTCAAACTCAACGTCTCTCAGTCTGTCTGTCCGTTCATGTTATTTTCACCCAAAAACTACTCATCCGATTTACATAGTTATTTTTCTAATTCATAGCTATGATATCAGGCCAGGTTATGGGATATATTTTGTTAAATAAAGTCATATGCAAAGAAAATATATTTCTTTAATTCTAATTTCAGTTTTGTAGGTTTAATATGTTTAGTAATGTAGGTTGTATATAGTTTATCTATTATTAAAAAGAATATTGTGACATACAAAAGGTGACAGATGTGTCAAATATTAAAATGAATTGTAAAACTAAAGAAAGGACATGTAACTAGGAAATATAAACTTTTAATGTCGTTTCTTTGTTTACAGGTTGGTTAATTAACATGATATTATTATTTAGTGTATATTAGTATAAAATATTAATTAATTATTAAATTTAATGAAATAAAACTTTGTTGACAGAGCAACACTTACAGTTTATTTTACATGCCAAAGTAAACGACTATAGTCGTCTTATATACGAAATAACCAGTGACGAAATTGAATTAATCCAGAAAAAGGTACTCAAACGATTTAAGCTGAGTAAGCCATAAGAGATAATTCTAGAAGTTTCTGTGTGTGATTGAACCAGAAATGAGGAGATCTACACAAGAAAGAAAGACACCGATATAGCTTTAAGAATTTCTAGGCTTAAGTGGCAGTGAGTGAGACACGTTGTTCATAGAATTGATTGTCGATGAGGGCGAAGATTTGGATAGACCTATTACGAGGTGGAGTGACTACCTGGTGATGATTACAGAAGCTATTGGATGCGAGCAGCGTAGGACCGCTCGTTGTGGTGATTTTTGAGGGAGGCCTACTTCAGTAGTGGACGTTTTTCGGTTTAAATAATCACAGACCTCTATTCTTGTACGCAACTTATCCTGACACTGAGCTAATCTTATTGTTTTACAATGTCGTCCATCCAACGTGGCAGCCGGTGAGCGTCTGACTACTCGTTTACGCAGAAGTGGCCACCAATCCTTCAATGCTTTAGTCCACCAGCCATCACCCTGTCTGTTGCCTTTCTGCAATGTTATCCCAATCTCACTTAAACTCTTAGGCCGTACTTCCTGAGACTTCCTCGATGTGCTCTTATGACTTGAAGTAGACGGAGATTACCCCCGGTGATAGGTTACCCGCTTGCAGGATCACGGCAGCGATATTGTTATCAAATCCACATATTTGATACTTTAACCTTCCCCATAGATTATGTGAAGTGTAAAGTGATTATGGATATAGTCAATGTATAATTATATTAATTCGATGCGAGCGTTTTTGTTTTTTTTGTGAAGAGTATTTGCCCTTCATTTGGGCCCCCAACAAATTTTGATACAGGGCCCGTCTATGGCAAGCTACGCCACTGAATGAAGTACTAATATAGTTCGGTGACTTTCGAGACATTCCAATTTTAAAGAGTATTTGCTTATGTTTTTAACCGAGTTCAACCTTTTTTGAATAAAATCGGAATGAATTTTCAAACATGTGTCAAAATAAAAAGTAATTTAAATCAAAAGAACTAAAAAGCATTGATATCAACTTCGAAGCAAATCACCGCCAAAATAAATTTCTATCCCTTTTTTAACCCCGTTATGGGATGAATTTCAATAAAATATGAAACACGACTTCCATCGATTCTGTTAAAAAAGGTTTGTGCAAATTTTGAAGTAGATTGGACCAAGGAATCACGTTGTCCCATACAAATTTTGCTCTCCTTTTTCACCCCCTTAGGGGTTGAATTTCGGAAAACCTTTTCTTATCAGATGCCTACGTCATACAAAGAAGGCACCTTCCAAGTTTCAGGTCTCTGCGATCAGCAGTTTAGGCTGTGCGTTGATCCGTCAGTCATTCAGGACAAAGCATTTTATATGTATAGATTAAGTCTGCCTAGTGTCTAGTGTCTTTTGTCATTCAAATTAAATGCTGTTTTATATAATATACTAGTTGGCCTGGTAGACGTTTTCTACTTATTCTGGTTAATGATTCGAACACAGCGCCATCTATCTGGTATCTATGGACCATCGACTCCATGTAACAAATGTATTGTGTGAATATTACCTTATCCATTCAAACCCAACATTCCTTTAAAACAAAATAATTAAAAAAAAACCGTAAAAAAAAACCTATGTAATTCAAAACATGCATTATGATGCAAAAGATATCTATAATTCCATAAATAACTGGATTGCAACAAACCGGGCCACTTGAAAGTAAGAAACCCCCTTAAAACCGTCAGTGAGGGCGATAGACAAATCTTGACAGACTGCTAGTCCGGAAAGCCCCTCCACTCCGCGCGACGCCAGATATTGGCGTCAGTTGACATATTTACGGCATCCTCGACTATTAAGTTGTGATTCACTGCGAACATATCGGGATGGATAGGTTTTTTATCGTTGGCAATGTATCCAAAAGCCTGCTCGGTCCATTGTGTAAGCTTTGAGAGTATTTCTAACTGCTATTGAATTATTCTTCTTTTGTCGCGTTTAGTAGAAAATTGAGATCTGCGCGTGCATAAATAATGTGACGGAAGTGTTATGTGGTGAAGTTATCCCTCAATTACATGAAATAGTGTAAATTCATTTTACTAACTTTTTAAATTTTCATTTGATTAAAATAATGTTTATTTATCAATCTAACTATATCTGTACATTGTATAAAGTAAAGACGCTTCTCGCAGTTTGTTCCTATGTACGCTTAGATCTTTTAAACTACAAATCGGATTTTAATACGGTTTTCACTATAATTTAGAGAATATTTTACGAAAGGTTTGTGTATACAATACATTTTTTTTTTTTTTATAGTAGCGAAAATTCAATGATTTGTAATCAAAAAGTTCAAGAATGATTTTCGAGTGCTTTCATGGTTTACACTGGTTGAACCTTGTAGGATACATCAAAATAATGTACTAAAGAATAGCATTTCTTTAAAAACCTAGAGATAAGTCAAAGATAGCATATCTCTATCTCGTAACGTTAATTAATCGTAAGGATAATAATTAAAAATATTACGTTATTTGCGAAGCTATTTTCTCCAATTCAATATTAATCTTTATCCAGATACATTTATTACTTAACTTAAACATTTAATGTAGATTAAAATTATCCCCTATGGGTTTTCATTTAAATGAATACCGTAGAAGATATCATAAATTCAAAATTCTCCTCAGCAAAACGGTCACGGTCGGTTGGCCAGCACTCTGCACGTATGATGAATTGCGAGAAGTGAGCTATGCGCACTAATCGTGACTATGAAATTACATAACATATCATCACGCCTGTATCCCGAAAGGTTATACATAGAACACCCACAGCTAGCCGGGTATGTGCCATTAATCGGACACAAAGTCAAACTCCGAGCTTCTAGTAAGAAGAATTTTCACTATAATCATATAACGCTACTTTCACCATTTGTTTGACACGCAGAATAAAATTGTTGCAGTTATTTTTGTTTTCTCACACTAAAGAAGCACAACTCCTAACTGGTGTACATTTTAACTTCTTTTTTTTTGCTTTATTTACGTGTTGGTAATTTTGCCAATCTGAAAATAGAGATAATCTATAGCCAGCGAGGAGCCAAGTTCGTTCACGAGAAACAGGAATAAATAAAAGAAAAGAAAGAAACTAAATTGTAAGTTATTAGAACTTAAAAGATGTCTGGTCATGACTTACAGACCGTACTCAAAGACCGTTATGACCCTCGGAATCTTCCTGAATCCGAGGCAAGGCAACGAAGAACAAGTTAATACTTAAAGCATAATCTTAGGATATTTGCTTTTCACTTCTGATGGGCTAATCATAGGTATTTTGCAATTCTGGGACACCGTGAAAGGGCTACCACGGACATTGATTTAACATCGAACTGGAAATGCTATTATAATATTTTATACACTGAAATATAGGGACTTCGGGTACACGATCAAAAATATTGAAACTAGACACTTCAATTGTATTTCTGTTTTATAATACTAGCTGTGCCCAACGGTTTCACCCGTATTACATTTTTATAGGGTTTGAGTAAGACGAATGGAGTAACTATGCTAAATAAGTGCTAAAAGTCAGTCGAAGCTTTAGTTTCGGAGATCTTGTGAGGAGTGAGTGAGTGGTGAGTTGTATATTAAACAAGGAATATGTTTCGTCATTAAAAGTGACATTATATTTAAGGAAATAATCGTATGTTTATAAAACTATTTCAATGAAAACCTCTTATATATAAGGTCGAGAAACTATCATTAAGAATTATTTTTTAAACAAACTATATCAAAATATCTGTGTCGGAAGTACAATTTAATGTAAATGGCAACTATTCTTTGTTTTTTTTTTTTTTTATAAATATTTTTAAATATATTTTATGCTAGTTATATTTAAATTACTCTTAGAATAACGATTCTTAGACATCTCACGTTTTTCAAAGTAAATAATATGAACATAGCATGTCTTTTACTTTGAAGGTATTATAATAACAGGCGATATTGTAAGTCCCATGAAGAAATAAATTATCATATCCCATTAAAGACTTGACTTGATTTGTTTTTTTTTTGTTCGGTTTGCAAATTTGCAATATCACATAATCATGGCTTTGAAATGAATCTAATATAATTGGATGATATATGATTAAAACTTTTACTTAGAATAAACTAAAGTGAATGTGGTATAAAGCCAAACCTATTTTGCTACAGAGACTTACAGTATTTTTTTTTTGTAAGATATGTAACAATTTTATAGTCATTTTTTAAACTATTACATAATTTTTTTTAATGATAATTGTTCTATATTTATGAAAAATGTGTAATAAAGGAAATGTTTTAAAGATATCTCAGATTTAAATACACCAATCAATAGATCTCAAAATTTTGAATCTAACGGTATATATATAACATCATTTTCATTAAAATGTCTCTCAGGCCAAGGTCAAGGTAAAGGCTTTCCGATGATCTATATATAATATTAAATTCTTATAATTTGAAAAATTGTTGGGAAATATTGTCAATTCCAGTTTATTTAGTTCGGGGTCCGATATGTTGTTCTGGTCCGCGAACGGTCGTACTGTTTGCAGGGGCGCTGCCTGTGACGAGTAATGCCTTAATCTTCAGGGTACGGCCTCAGGGCAGTTATAGTATAGACATGCTCTATTGTTTATTTATTTAAGAAATTTACAGATAAATGAAATATAATTGTAATAGCCAAAGTAATGTATATTTTCTATATTTTACAACTAGCTGTGTCCGCGGCTTCGCTCAAGTGGACTAAAGAATACCGCCAATCGGGCACATGCGCGAATCGCGCCACTCCCGCTTCTGGCTATTTGCTTATTGTGGCTGATCCTTAAAAGATAAACATATGCTCCCGCTGACATTTTTGTAGATCTTTTTAATATCTGCAGTAATGAAGTACATTAATTTGATATATCTCTTATGGTTTACTCAGCGTAAGCCATTTAAGAGCCCGAATTGATTCACCATGACCAGTTTTTTATATTATTTGTGCGGAACCCGAATTCTTTTTCTAAAATAAAAGTAGCCTAAGCTACTCCTAATAACATCAGATATCTACCAGTGAAAGTCCCATCAAAATTGGTCCAACCGTTTCAGAGATTACCCAAAACAAATAAACTGACAAAAATGTTAAAACATGGGTTTTTTGTTATAGGTATCGTATATACAAGGTATCCAGAAAGGGTATCGGGTATTTGTTTTCGCGCCATATTCGAAACGGGGCGTCTAAAGGGTGCGAGGAGGGGTTCGTGGCGTCCGTCATTTTGTGGAGTTTTAGTCACGATGGAACAGTACTCGGGGACGCATCGCGCATTTTGCGTACGAGCGTATTATCGTAATGGTGATTCAATAGTGACTGCTCAACGTCTCTATCGTGCGGAATATCGTACACGCCACGCGCCAAGTGACGATAGCATTAGGAAATGGATCAGGATGTTCGAGAATACAGGTGCGACAGTTAAAGTTCAAAACTCTGGTCGTCCTCGTTCAGTTCGCGATGAAGAAACAATTGAAGAAGTTGAGGCGTCGGTTCGTCAAAATCCGTCTTTATCCATCCGAAAGCGAAGCCAAGCGTTGAACATCAAGAAATCGTCTTTACATTCGATTTTAAAGAAAGACTTACATCTAAAAGCCTATAAAATTCAATTGGTTCAAGAATTGAAGGATACGGACTATGCTAATCGACTGAATTTTGCGAACGAAATGCTGCAGCGATTTAACAACTTTAACAACATACTGTTCAGTGACGAAGCAAATTTTCACCTGAACGGTCATGTTAATAAGCAGAATTGTCGGTACTGGGCAGTGGAGAATCCGAGACGAAAGCATGAACGATCCCTGCTTAGCCCAAAGGTCGTTGTTTGGGCCGTTATGTCTGCTAAAGGCATTATTGGTCCTTGTTTTCATGAAGATCAACGAGGCCGAGCAATTAATGTGAATAGTGACCGTTATTGCGATATGTTGCGAAATTTTTTGGTCCCAGAGTTGCAGGAGTTTGCAGGTTTCAACTCAAGAACGTGGTTCCAGCAAGATGGGGCCACTTGCCATACCTCAAATGACTCAATGGAAGTTGTTAACGAATTATTCCCTAATAAAGTCATTTCGCGAAGGGGTAACATCAACTGGCCTCCCAAAAGCCCCGACCTTAGCCCGCTTGACTATTTTGCATGGGGATACCTTAAAAGTAAGGTTTATCAAAACAATCCGACGAATCTAACCCAGTTAAAGCAAAACATCAGGTCAGAAATGGCAGCAATATCGATAGCTATGTGTCAACGTGTTATCGCCAATCTTCGTTTCCGTTTAGAAGAGTGCCAGCAACGTAACGGTCATCATTTGGATAACATTATCTTTTCCAAATAATTCTCCAATTCATATGCTAATAATAAACAATAAACTTTTTTATTGCATACAAATAATTTTTGTTTCATTGAACTTACAAATACCCGATACCCTTTCTGGACACCTTGTACTTACAAACGCATTTAGTAAAAAACTGTTACTTTGACATTACAAACAGATACTTCATCTTAAATATAGATTAGATATTTGATTTGCTCAATTAATTTTATATATCTCTTATAATTTATTCGATAATAATGAGCTAAAAATTATGCTAACCCTAATTTTGATACTTGGTTGAAATCTTCTAGCCATTTGTACACTGCATGAAATAATGTATGTTTAAAATCGTAAATATACAAAGAAGAATTAGAAATATTTTTAACCCTCGACACAAAAAGAGGGCTGTTATAAGTTTAACGTGTGCATCTGAGTGTCTGTGTGTCTATCTATGCTATTGTAGCTCACAAACGGCTGGATCGATTTTGATTTAGCTTTTTTTGTTTGAAAAGTGACTTGATCGAGAGTAGTCTTAGTCAATAAAATCTATTCAGCCGTTTTCACTACCTACATGTTGAAAATTTCTATTACACATTAAAATGATTATCGAGTATGTTTAAAAGTATACGTCTATAGGATTATTATACCTTAAATATATCGAAGTGAAATATTAAAAATTATCTGATCAGTCTTATCCACTATAAGCTAACAGACGTTACCTTGAAGGTGTCTCCCGGCCATAACTCTTAACGACGGTGGCGCCCTCGTCGACGTGTTGAGGAATTATTATTATGCGAATAAATACTCTAAATGTCATGACTAAATGTCTTTGGGGTGCTCCTGTAATCCGCTGGGAACCCCCGACTGGGTGCTTCACGGAGTAGGGGGACGCGCTGTTCGACCCGGTGAAATGTACCTTTAATAGTTTTAAGTTGTCTTTTTGTTATTTTAAATTTTTCACACCTTGTTTGTGATCGCTAGTTGTTGAGAAAACGTTCACGCAGAATTACCGGATTCGATTTTCGGTAAGAATATTTGTTATTATAAATTTTTAATTGATTCCTCCTTGTGCATTCTTAACTAAGACCTTAGTATTACCTACTTACGACTACTGTTATCAAGAAGCATTATCTTTATAATTTTAAACATTTTCCCGTTCCAATCAAATTCATTAATTCCTTCATGCACCTGCACTAATGCTGAATTCTTCTTAATTTCCCTACATTCAGTATTTTTTGTATTTCACCCTTGATTGGCTCTTGTTTTTATTTCGCAGCTCGCTGTCATTCTGCTATCAACATTAGCATTGTTGTCTCTTCTCATTCTTTGGTCGCACTCATCCAAATCAACAAAACATACTTATAAACATTATTCCGGTAACACTTCCGATATCTGCATGAACATTGAACGGTGTACAGTAATCATTTTTTTAGAATTCGTTAGTGGCGGATTAAGAAGTTAAGGTCCCGAGCGCGGCGTAAATAAATGAAGCCCCCAGCAATATTGCCGGACGGTCGTATCGCCACCTGATAATTTTAAAACTAAACTAAAACATGGTGTAGAAATTTTAGGAGGTCAACCAATGTTTTTTGAGTTACCTCTAGCCCTTACAATAGTGAACTGTGGGTCTTTAAGATAAACAGGCTTTTTTAATTTATACCTCTGTTTTTATGTTTTGTATAAGTACGTACTACCCTTTTGAAAGATTTGATTAAACATGGTCTGGCTCTGTGGTTTTCAAATCTTTATGGGACTTGTGGAAATTTCATTTGGAGGTTACCCAAGAGTTGAGGTCAGGGGTGTGTCGCCCCTTCCGTCTCACTCGAAGTCTGCCACTGGAATGCCCGTACATTAATTAATTTGAATATAATAAATATAACTATTGGGAAAAGATCGTGAGGGAACCTGAACGCATAGTAAGCCCTACTATTGAACCGAGGGGTCGCCGGTTCGATCCCCGCCCAAGACTGACTTTGTGTTATGAGCATGACTGTCAGTAGTGTGTCTGAGTGTTAAGTATCTATATATGTATATACTAGCAATGTGCCCGCGGCTCCGCACGCGTTTGCTACTACGCTGTTGTTATTAAAACCCCTTAATTGGTCAATAATTGAGATATAAACTATTCTATCTTCTAAGTTGGACCAAATTACAAATAGTTACGAAATTTGATCATAATCGGTTCAGTAGTTTCGGAGTTAACTTATCTCGAACATGCATCGTGACCCGAGATTTTTATATACATAAGATATCAGCTGTTTATTTACTTTAATACAAGTTTTGATTAGTTTGAAATTAAATACCAGAGCGTGAAAATGTTTTCCCTTATTAAAAAAAAACATAGTTAAATAAAAAATATTTTTTCCAGTGTTTGGACTTTGAATTCACCAGTATATTTGGTTGCTGTTGTAATAAAGTCCGTGTTGGCGGTCTTTTAAAGTCTAATATTTAATGGTAAGGACTGTTCTAGTCGAATAATAAATTTTGACACACATTATCAACGAATATCCGGCGTCTGTGGCGACGTCTTGCTTTAAATCAAGCGCGGAATGATGGGTATAACAGTTAGCCGCGAGTTACGACCAAGCCGAGATAATGGCGCGGTCGAGAAGATTCTACCGAAGTAATTGCTAATTTTGGGTAAGGGAGCGGCTGAGGCGGTGATAATTGCTTGTTTGTTTCTCTGTTTTAATATGATATTTCTGCGAGGCAAGTTAGTGCCGGCTAATGATGTCGAGAATATGGCGGAAGTGTCTACTAATAAAATGTACACGGCACCACGATGCGTTTGACGCTAAAAGGAAAATGTTTCGTAAACATATTTTCTTTGTATGGTTTATTGTTAAATGATTAAGTTGCATGCTATAGTTTTTTATGCTATGTAATTTTTCGTTCACTTTTACCTAAACACGACAAAAATGAATTTAGTTTAAGATCTTTAATCTGGAGTGTTAAGAAATATATTGGGCATTATTATAGTAAAGTGACATCTATCGAACGATAGTTATAAATGCAAATACGGAGTTTACACTATGGACGCCTAGATGGCGCTGAAACGATCGTAATAAAATTATATTTTTAATTAATATCTGTAACTATTTAAATGTAAATTCCAATTTCTATTTTATGTTGTTGGCATCAATATTAAAACAAAAACGTCATTGACTCTATAATTCTTATCAGCATATAAAAACAGGCGTGTGAACTCATAATTAATCAATATTGAATTTTTTTACACGTTCTAAAAATATAGTCAGTTGTTAGTGATATTATAAAAAACCGGCTAAGTGCGAGTCGAACTCATGCAACGAGGGTTCCGTGGGTAATTGTATAGCTACATTCACCGATATAATTAGGTAACATCAATGAAGAAAGCATTCGATTCTAACGAAAAGATAAACTATATTGAGGGACAAATTTAACTTTGCAGTTGAGAAGATGTTGTCCTAATGGATTATAGACGCCACGGTCAGTTTACCATTTACGGTTTTCGGTATTTTTCCTCTACTTGTGCTATAAGACATTGCTTTTTACCGAATTCCATGATTCTAGGGCAACTGGAAGTACCCTATAGGTTTTTATTCCCTTTCCGAGCGTTTGAAATATGCAGCATATATGGCCGTATCTTTTGATTACGTTGACTTAGAAGTTTGTTTTTTTTTCACAGCTCGAAGGGATTGCAGACTTGAGTAGGTATTTGATATTAATTTCTACATTATACCTATACGGGCTCCTGAGAAAAAGAGCCTTGATAGACAGGCAGACACACAGACAGGTAGATCGACAACGAAGTGATCCTATAAGGATATTTTTTTTCTTTTGAAGTACGAAACCATAAAACGACGATAATTAACGGATTTGGATCTAATGACAGTCAGCATCGTCATACCATTACATAGGCCTACTACTGGGAAAGCCATAAGGTAAGATGGTGCTGTCTGTTCCCGAACAAGAACTCCCCGAATCGAGTCACCATTGTCCACGTACGAAAGGATTAAATTACGGGCCAATAGGCATACAGAACTTGTGTTTACGTATTTGATATATCTGTCTATACTAATATAATAAAGTGGAAAACAATTTTTATTTGTTAGAACTATCAGTCGGATTTGAAAAATTCTTTTTGTATATGATAGCCAAACTCTCGAGGAATAGTATAAGCTTTAACATTAAGATACAACTCTCAGATAGTCTTAAATATTGATTTTTGTTACGTAAGTCGGAAGTCGAGGCCCTCCCGAATTGCTTTAATCGCATGCGCTGGCGTAATCGTTATTGATACGGAAATAAAATGGTTTACAATAATATTGGTCCATAGTATATCTAAAGAAAAAGTCAATGATAGCATATACCTACCTCTTATCACAAGCCACATTAAGGCACTTTATGATAAAGATTTGTTGAAAATTAAAAAGTGATTTATAAGCATTATTTTTAAACATGGCATATCAATCCTTACAAACAAAAATTACTTTATCATAAAGACAATTTTATGAAGTTAAATATTGCTCTTCACAGTATGCTATTTGGAAACATAGTTCAGGAGATAATGAAAAATTAAAATAATTTGTACTTGCAGGAAGAACAATTATGATAGACTACACTGGTGCATTGCCGGCGCGGTGTTTGTCGGATAAAATTAACACGGGTGAAACCGTGGGGCACAGCTAATTTACTATACGAGGAATGTTCGATCCGGCCATCCTTTAGAGAAGACAAGTGGACTTCACTAAAGCTTAGTGTATAAACGCGTCCCCGGCTATAAATCGAGCATGTTAAACTAAGACAGACATGTCGGAGCTATTCGGGACAAGTCAGCGGGCCCTTATCAAGGAGGCCGGTTATTTACGGCCCAGCCTGAGTTATGGCCAATTTACAGGCAGTCATTAGGGCCTTAATGGCCTGAAGGTGTCCGGAAAGTGTTCCGGATAAGTTTCAGTGTCGTCAGCGTTTTGTGATATACAGGGGGTAAGTTAGGGGGTAAGGTTTTTGTCTTGGATTTTAGGTAAAAGTTACATAATTTTGATCCTGTAAACAATTTGGGTTGTATATATTTACACGAAGAAAATTATGTATTTCTTTGAACTATAACCAGAAACAAATCTATACAAATAAAGTTGAAGTGTCTGTTTTTACTAAATTCATGTTAAAGTATCTTTAAAGGTACACAGTATGTAACTTTAAAGTAAAAAAAAAAAATGTCTGTTCGTTCCGGATTATCTCCTAAAATGTTGAACTGATTTTGGCGGGACTTTCTCTGGTAGATAGCTGATGTTATAAGAAGTAACTTAGGTTACTTTTATTTTAGAAAAAGAATTAGTGTTCCGAGCAAAAAAAAAAATTCGAAAAAACGACGATTTTGGGGCACTTACATGCCTTATGCTAAGTAAACTTTAAGAAATATATCAAATTCATGCAAAACATAATCTTAAAAAGACCTTAAAAAAAGTTCTCGAGAGCAAATGCCTATCTTCTAAGAGTCACCAACAATAAGCATTTATGTCTTTAAAATAACTCACTTCATTCACTCACTCACTCGTATGCTCGATCGACGGCATTTTGTAGTCCTCGCGAGCGCAACCGCGGGCAAAGCTACTATGTAATATAACAGTCAAGAAATAACATTTTGTTAGTCACATATCAATTTTTTTAAATGTACGATTGTGCGAAATAATGGCGTGGTCCTGAAAATAAACAGAAAATGAATGAGACTTTTCGTTTTAATTTTCACTACTGCTTTCTTACATTGGATGGCGCAGAAGTATTTGCCAGTGTCAGAAGAAGTAACAGATAGAATGATATTCGAAGTATCAAACATAAAGAAAAATATTAGGTATCTAATAAAATCTAACGACGCGCGACAAATTTGTCCGATGGATCGCGACAACCGTACGTCATCTTGACACGCTTATTAGCTTCGTCGCATTTAGGAATCAACCGGTATATATCCTGGTGCTTAGACCAAGAGAATATAAAGTAATACAGTGGGGTGGTAGGATGATAGGTAGTAGCTGGTGTAGTCTACCACATTGCTCATATCACAGTAACTCTCTTTTGGTTTATCGCGTTTTGGGATCACCCAGAGATGTTTTTTGACGATGGGATGACAGCAGCGACCGGCAATACCTGTTTGACATGTTCCTTGAACTCATTGTGCGGCAAATCAGTAGATAATGTGCTCAGGGATGTTCATAGAACCTATCTCTACTTTTATAATCGACTTCAAAAAAGACTGAGGTTTATCAATTCGAATTCTTTTTAAAGGATGTTCAGTCATAACTTCTTTGTTTATGAACCTATTCAGATGATTCCTTTTTTGTTTGATAGGGGATACCGCAAGAGTTGTCTTATTTTAATTTCATTGGCATTGGACCTTGAACTTTGAAGATTGAATAGAAAACTCATCAACATCATTGAAGTTGGTTTACTTTTTGAAGTGATAACTTCTTACGGGAGGGTAAACCGCTTCGTAACGTAACGCGTTACGGCGCCACTCTGTCTGGCATCCCTTTTCTCTTACGCATACGGCAGCAGTAGGCACGCTCCTCTTCTCTCACCTTAACCCACAACCATCTTTTATTTATATAACTATATATGTATGTATATATATAAATATATATATTTGGTTATTTTTTATTTAAGTTATCACATCTGTCGAGCGTCGCGAGACGCACACGTTTTCTAGTTTGTTGAAAATTGTCTTGTTGTAAATAAATTTATTATACTAAATATTGATATAGTCTTGAAACCAGCACTGACGTAGAATTCTAACCTCGGCTCTACATGTTGGCCGCAATGCTGGCGCCAACATGTGGAGCCGTGGTGGTGATACTTAGTGTCCTCTGTATTTGTCCATCTTGGGCATTTTTCAGTGCAGAAATAAAAGTGAGTAAAACTTTATCATGTCTATAGATTAAAAAAGTTGTCCAAGTGATAGATAAAATATAAATTTTTGATGTTTGTATTTTGCTACTAACCATACAAAAATTTAGTTAATCGTTTTAAAAAGATGAATAAATGTATAGAGAACTGAACAGTTCGTTCTCGTTGGAGCGACAATAGCCAGAACTCATTACGAAAGCGCACCGCTGCAAATGATAACCTTATTTTGGGGGCGCGGGCATGAATCAAATGTACATTAAAGCATCGTCATACGGGAGAATTATTGTGATGCCTCTCGTTTACTAGCACACTTCGACGCTGCTGGCGATGGGGAACAGGAGATGTTGTTGAGTAGTACCTATAATATAAATAATTATTTTACTTTTTTTGTTTTAATATATAGAAGATCTACAACACGCCAACTGACTACGAGGTAATATCTAATCGACTTTAGTTCTAGCTTACTATAATATATTACTACATTTTTGCTCATACTGAAATAACCGAAGCGTGATGATGATTATCATAATATAATATATACCTATATATGAATACGTGAAGCAAAAGCTTTCGGTACCTTTTTAAGCGTATTGCGTGCACGGAAGACTCTGAGATTTGGCCTGGTTAAAGTTTTTAGAGAAAAGGAGTGCAGAAAGCTAACATTTATCTATAATATCTGTTACTAATATATGAAATTAAATAAATTAATACTGTGAATCCTAACCCGACAAGTGCCATTGAACTTAAATCCCCTCAAAATATTGACATTGTCACTCAATGAAATATGACAGCAAGTGATATAATATTCATTGTTTAGGTTAGGTTCATACTACAAATGTTAAACAGAAAATAATAAGCTATGATTAAAAAGTCGATGGTCGAATTACGATCATTGGGCGACTGCTAGTAAAAATAAATAAATTTATGAAAAATATTTAAAATAAAAAAATATTGTTCTAACGACTTCGTAGTCGCCTCTAATCCCAAATTTTGCATTATCGCCCAACTGTGTGACAGGTCAATGATATATATTTGTGCCTATTATAAAAGCAATAAATATATAAATTTACGGGAAATTTAGAACGCAATCGATTTTATTGTTGGACGCTAATAATTATAATGAACGTGCCGTGTCGGCGCCATTTTGTTTCGTTAAAATGCCTTTGCTATCATTATTTTGTTCTCTCACTTACTTGAAGTGTAAACCATATTTTGTAAATGTTTTAAGTATTATATATTATTTTAATTGGTATACATTATCTGGGCTGAATTCAAAAATTAACACTACTAACTCATGATGAAGAAAAATTCCATGCAAAACATAGGCGCTTAAAAAGAATTCTTACAATTTCAAATCAATGCGATTATTCATCAAAATCTTTATTTATAAAAATCTCTTTGTTTGAAATAAGATATTTACAGGCTTCTCACTTATTTGATGCTACTAAATTACCAATTACTAAATTTAAGAATTTAATTCACGGGCGTCGTGGATTTATTAGGACCAGCGATCGCCTTAAGCTTGAAATTCGACCAGCGACTTTTTGATCATAGACTATTTTCAATTTTCTTGCTGTCACTTTTCGTTGAGTGACAATGTCAATATTTTAGGAAGTCTATGTTCAATGGCACTGGTCAGGTTAGGATTCGCAGTATTAATTTATTTTATTTAATATATTTGTAACAGATATTATAGAGAAATTTTATCTTTCTGCAATCCTTCTCCATATAAACTTTAACCATGCCAAATCACACAGTGTTCGGTGCACGCAATACGCTTAAAAAGGTACCGAAAGCTTTTGATTCACGTATTAATATAGAGATTAGATTTGTTATCCAAAGCTGGGCCTATGTAAAGAACATAAGAATAGAGAAAGATCATTCAATAAAACTCGAAATATTAAAAAAAAATCAATGACTAAATTTATTTGTTCTTACGTAGTTTCGTTTCTGTTTTCATTATGTTCATACAAAAGCGGATCGAAATCAGTAGTGCGAGCCGATTTTAATCGGTTTTATCTAGTTTTTGTGGTAAATGACAGGACCGCGGTCTCCCCTCGCGATCGCATTGTTTTGACATTTGCGGCGTAAACGATCAGAGAGCTGGCAATGTTGGTATAAACTATGTCACTAGAGAAAAACTTGCTATAGGTGTTTTAGGGTTACACTTTTTGGCGAATATCCAAGGAGTTCGTCTTTACTTTTAAATTGATAGAGTTAGTTAGCCAATAACCTTCCTTCATAAATAGGCTATAGAATGCAAAATCTTTTTTTTTATCTGACAAATATTTCCAGAAATTAGCGCATTAATAGAAACAAACAAACGCAACTTTATAAATGTATAGAATCCTCACTAGTTTCGCCAACTTTCATTACCGACTTGGTTCGTGTTGTTTGAATCAAATGAAGTATCAAATGTATCGGCTCAATATTGATGTATTTGATTGAACATCTGTTGAATTCATCATCTTATCATATTATTTTGAACTTTATTTTATTTATCATACAAAGTCTGTCTCATGAGTCATGACTCTTCGGATAGGTATCTCAAATTATTATCTTGACTTAATCTGGTGGCACAGTAGAATTCCTTACCAATATATGTTGGCATAATGTTCATCCAAATATGGCAATAAATAAATAATCAATATACTTTTAAAAAAAATTACATCCCTTTCTTTATTTATTTTCTGTAGATTACCGTTAACTAACACTAAATGAAGTTTTATTATGACTATTTATTATTATTATTATTTATTATAACTACTAGTAAATTAAGGAAGAAAATTTTAATTTTGGATTAAATTTTAATTGTAAACATTGTTTTTGATATTGCCGAGATAATCGTGTCGAGCTGCGAGTTAAACACAAATAAATATAAACACATTTTTGTTTATAATGAATTGTCCTTAATCCGCAACTGTGTTTGATTGCGGTCTGTGTATCGCTGCTCTTGTAATTATTATTTTTAATTAAGTTTTAATATTTAAAACATTAAATTAATTTAATTAAATGTATTGTTAAAAATCTGTAAAACGCTGTAATTACTTAAAGCAAATAATTCATTTAATCAATCAAAATCATGATTAATTAGTTAATCTTAATTAATTTATATCTTCGGTTACCAATATTTACGTAATTGTCTATAAAATACAATATATACAATGTTTGTAGTCAGATCGAATTATGGATAGTTAGATTAAATTCACGGAATTACATATATGTTAATAGCCATGCCGAGGTTTGACCACTTTACCTTGTTTAATGTTAATACTATAAATAGAGATAAATTAGTTGTACCGTGTTTTAGACTTAGTAAGACTAATAGAAGTTTTTTAGGTAATAGTGTTAGGTTCTATAACAAGATCCCGAAGCACATTACTGATTTGCCGGACAACAAGTTCAAGGACCATGTCAAGCGGGCTTTACTGTCAAAAGGTTGTTATAGGGCGGTGGATCATTATATGAATGATAGTGATGTCTGGAAGTGACTTCCTCTCTGTGTATCCACTAAATTGTTATTAATGTAACTTTTATATTAACATTTGTACAGTTGACAAAAACTAAAAATAAACCCGATCGAGTTTCTTCTCGATGTCTGGGACGTTTTCCGAACCGGCAGTAGTGTTTTAACGTTCATAAGTGCCTTCTTAGGGCCTAAATTGAATAAAGATTATTTTGATTTTCAGTTACCAATGTTTTAGCCTTCTGCGCTCACCTCAGGCCAACCAGTCAGATCGGGAAAAAAAAATTTTTTTTTGTGCGATGGGTCCACCTAATATTAAGTAAGCTCAAACTAGACTGCATTTTACAGATAATAAAAAATCGCCAACGTATTTTAAATTAGAAATGTCTCTATTTTATACCATTAAATATTGAAACAGAAGCACCCTGAGAATCTTGAACAAATCCCGTTTATTTTTCTATTATTTAATTTCTTTTCGAAGCGTAAATATACCACAAATATAAAATCAAGGAACTCAGGCAAGCTCGGATATCATTTAATATGCTAGACGTCAAACTGCATAGCAATCCATATACATACGGTCAAAATGCATTAAGTATAAAGGACTCTAGCATTATCGCGTCGCATTTCAAGATATCTAACAAATTTCATCGGTGAAGGTAACCCTTCACTTCTATATAACATATAAGTCAATGGTGAAGTGATTGGTGAATGGTGACTATGTTGTCAATCAAAAATTTGTAAGTATAGGCTTTTTACTACTTATATTAAGATGTTTTGACAGTAATTGTTCACTTTACTACATCGATGTTAGAGTTCCCGCGCGTAGATTTGTTTTTCGGCTGAAGATTGACATGACTCAATGACACAGCCAAGGCGCATAGATCAGCTCGTACACTTAACAAAAAATACATATTTTACTGTCGTTGCATGAGATTTACACGCGCTTACGTAAGTACTATCGGGAAATACGTGCTCTGAAGATAATGGCTTTTTAACTCTTATGTACAGTTTTCATTAGAAACAGGATTATAATTTTGAATATTTCTATATTTTCTCATATATAGACCAAGTAAAACAGAAAATTCACGCGATACAAGGACGGGCGATAATCTCCGTTCGTTCGAATATTCGAAGGCAATTTTACTACCTTGAAATGTTACCTGATTTATGTATGTTTACTTCATAATTTGAACTTGGATATAATCGCATCTATCAATAGGTATGCTATTCATGTATTGTTTAAACGTACGCTGAATCAATAAAATAGTACCTACATTTTATTGTTTAATGTCGCGTATTTTGTTAATTTTCATGCGTATATTAAGTTTTTATGTTGCATAGAAAAAAAAAAGAAAACATTTATTTCTAAGAACAAAACACGCTTAATATAAATTGATTAATATTAACATACACAAAAAACAAAAAAACATTAAAAAGTGAACCAGCTACGTTTCTTGTCATTAAGAAAAGGCGTATTATATAATTCAGTCTTTAGTTATTATACTATATTATACTTACTAATAATATGTATTTATTAACCCGGCAAAGTTACTGTACAGCTCCTGACGGTAAGTACAGTCATCAAACAACGGCGACCGTCGGTGATACAAATTTCAACGATAGTCGTCGATATCATGCCGGCCTACTGAAATGCCTCTTTACGCCTCGTTTGAAAAACCCGATATCATAGGAAGGAGGGAACACGTTGGTTAGAAGACTATTCCACATCTGCATTAATGTGTCAATGGTTAAGTGCAGCAGCTGGAATTTCTATACTGTGGTCGACGTTAGTAATATAAAGCGCTTCTTTCAATCTCAAGGTAGACTTACAAATTTTTTAGAAGATCTGTGTTTTATTTTTTCTGTTTTCTTTTACCACTTTTGCTGCGGTACCGATAAGTTTAAATAAATATAGGCCACACACTATACGGTCGCTCTTATCATCCTCTATGAGGGTAGATCGCGATATCCTGGTTCGCGGTTAGGTGTGATATTTTTTGAGATGGTCCGTCAGTTGGAAATTACAACGGACTGAGAGCGGACGACACATTTTTTCTTTTGTATGTAATATTCTAAGCCTTGTGAATATACAGGATAAAATATTAACGCTGTTATATGTTTTTATGAGTGTGTGGCAATAAAGCTGTGTATTGCAGGCAGGAGTTGCTTCAAATATTTTGATGAAATTAAGTGGATTGGATTGAATTAGGCCAAACCAGTGTATTTTTGAAGATTCGCGTTTCGTTATTTTCCGTATAATGTGACTAATTATACCGCAAATTAATTATTAGTGCCACGGCATACATAATGAAATTCTAATAACATTGTAATGCTTTGATCGAAATATATTTTCATAAAAAAAATATAACTACATAGGTATTCTATAAAAAATAATAGCTAACACGTAACTTAAATTTCGCCAAAATAATTAAAAATAAATACATTTATTACTATCTCCGACTGCCAGAACACGATTGATTTGTCCGTAATATATTTTTCGATGTAAAAATAAATTACAAGACTTGTCTATATTTTCTGAAGGCTATGCTATAGCTACCGACGACGGATTCATTTGACCGATGACGAATTGTTCGTGGATCTCTCACGGACTACACTGAATTTGTACGGTAACCTAACGGTTGTAAAAAGATTTGAACAGTCCTATTTTGTTGTTACTTTTAGGCATTATTTACTTTAGTTTTCATTTTCATGTAAATATATATTTATCTCGTTAAAGAAAAATCAACTTGGATTTTGAAATGAGATTTCGTATATTTGTCTTGCACGAGCTTTCGCTAATCAACGTAAAATGTAAATCTTTCTTATTTTAATTTATAGGTAGTAGCATTTCTTATTATTCTAACTTAAAGTTCTGTTAATATAAGGTGTATTATAGAAATTCGACATTTATATTTATGCTGAAATTACATGTTCAGCTTACTAAACAATATAATTATAATTAATTTCGCAGATGATGAAATATATACTATTGTTTATACTACATTTCATTCTCTAAATAGTGGACACAGATTCCGCCTTTTTGGAGGATTCTAAAAGTGTGAAGTCGCTGTGTTCAAACAAATTTGAGTTAAAAATGTATCCACAAATTTATTGATCTTTGATAAATTGTATTTTATTAATTTTTCGATCCGATAGTATGTCATGACGAACATAAAAAACATTGTGTAAAGTTCTTCATATGATTTTTTTTTTACAATAATTTAGGACTGTTTCACAAAATATTGTACTCGTGGTCACCCGTTGTGTTCACGTGCACGTATCTCGTTATAAATTCTACAACAAATAATGTACTGCTTTACGCGTTACGAGCGATGGATTTATACGTTTAAGCGGTCCGATTTGGGGCTTTGTTGTTGTATAGTTTTATAACATATAAACATTTGCGCTGGAGGTATGCGCCGGCGCACCGCGGCGGCCGGATCGTCTACAACATAGAAATGTTACAGTATAGAAGGTAAAGTAATTTGGAATAATTAAGTATTTAGTTATTATACGGAACCATCGTTTACAGTAAAATGACATAAAAAAAATAATATTTAGCGTATAAAATTAAAAACGGAGTTAATGTTGCTTAGCAAATGAAGAAAATTAATAATTGCATTTTTTTTTTGTTTAAAGTGATTAAAAATTTTTTTATTTATTATGGCACGCGTTACAGATCATAAACAATTACAATATAAAAAATTAAGATAATACATTGTTTTTTGATCGCTTTATCTTATTATCCAAAACATATTATAATTTATGTATACACAATAAGATCATCGGTTGTTGTAATCTTTGTGTGACGCAATAAGATATCATACCATCACGCCTTAATCCCCGAAGCGTTAGGCAGAGATGTACTAACGTACATTCACAGTTCGCCGTGTATGTTTTTAGGTCGCATGTAATAGGAGGCCAGCCTATTGCTATTAAAAGGCTCACAGCCAAACTTCGATATGCTACTGAGAATGTTCTAGAAAAATCCATTAGCACTTTGCTCGACCTGGGAATCGAATCCAGGAGCTCGAACATAGCAGTCGCGCTTATGACCACTAGGCTAGTGAGGCAGGCATAATAAGAGTTAGAAAATTTAAGTTTTTTTATTTGCTTAGTCAAAAGTTAATAACGTTTTTAATGTTTGAATTTTTTTTGTCATACCAACTGTGATTTTTCTGGAAAACGCTCATTGCAATTTTTTTTTTGATCTGACTGCACTGTAAGCCTTAGAGGCCCTGAAGCCGCTGCCGGCTTTTACAGCTTCACCGAACTTGGGAGCTCTTTGCAAAGTGATCTAATTTTTTTATACTCGCCCATTATTATCGCTGTACTGTTCATATCTTACACGTGTCATATTACTTTATGGGTTTGTTTCAATCTCTAGATGTAACGGTTATGTTACGACTGTGGTGAAACCGAAACGAATTATGTAATCCGTTGCCTAAACTCAAATGGGGGATGTTGTCCGTCATTCTGAGTGTTTGATATTTTTGGACAGCATTCAGAGAAACGTAGCTTATGGCTGAACCGTAGTTTATATTTTTATTTTTTCTATTGTTTTCTGTGTAGGTCTATGTTTGAATTAACTCGTCAGGAGAAATAAGTAAGCGAAAGGCGAGCGCGATGTATTTGGGCGATTTTTTTATATTTGCCATCGTAGCTACAACCTACGAATAAACAGAAAAAAAAAACTGGGTCCGTTTATAAATATCTAAACTTGTTTATTTTTCCTGACGTGATAAAAAATGATTATTAATTTACCGCAATATAATGTGAGGTATTTCGGTTGACGTATCTGATAGTCAATTTTCTTTTTAAGTTTAAGGTATTATCATTTTAACCAGATTTTCACATAATATCGAACATGAATATCTTCACCATGATTAGTTATTACTTATACGGTTGAAAAGTTGTTAACTATTAATTTTATTTCATACTAGCTGACCCCCGCAACTTCGTCTGCGTCACATAATGGAAGCATTCAAAAGGAATAAATTTTACCCGTTTTTGCAACATTTTTCATTGATGCTCCGCTCCTATTGATCGTATCGTGATGTTATATGCTTATAACATTCCTCGATAAATGGGCTGTCCAACACCAAAATATTTTTTCTATTCGAACCTGCAGTTCCTAAGAGTAGCGCGTTCGACCAAACAAATGAACTCCTCAACTTTATAACATTAGTATAGAAATGCAGATCGGTTGATGGTAATGATCTTTTGAACTAAATTTTTGGAATTCTATAAAGTGAATGCTTGGAATTATTTATCTATCTACACCACAAAAAAGCTGTAGTAAGTACTTCATAGAGTAAGTAAACTTTATTCTACAATGTGTACACGCATAGTAATAAATTACGTGTAAATAATGAAGATTCCTTATCATAATACCGTGACTAGGTTATCATTCTTAGTAGCGCACGTGAAATTTCTTATTTCATATGAGACCCAGCGTAGTTCTAAAGATCTAACACACAACATACTGTACCAAAATCTCATTAACATTACCTAAGCCGGCTATTCAATGCAAAAACAAGAGAATCTCTCCTTTATGCAGGTTGAAATTTAATACGTGTTTAGCGGCGGTCGGCAAAGCTCTTATAATTCTGCCTGCCCCCGTACATGGCTCGTAAAGAGGGTGCACACTTGCAGTTTTTGTCTAGAGTGCTTGTGGTCACCGCATTATTAAGGGGTAGTTTGATTTCATTAAGGTTTTTACAAAAAAAAAAACAAAACAAAATATTTCTATTACCAAAACAAAAAAATAAATTATCGTGTTTACCTATAACTGAGGTCCTAAACTAGGCTATGCCTGTATTATAGAGGTTTAAAATACCATTAGAATTAAAATAAAGTAGTCGGTGGTGTATGTTGTTTTAAGAATAATACAAAGGAAATATTAGAAAATTCAATATAAAATTTAAAATATAAAAAAAAATGTGTGCGTACGCGTGGGTTGTCGTTAAGTCAGAGTTTTTATAGGTTTGATTTTTTTCAGTTTTCCATATTTAGCTCGGTAGAATTATTGCAGATATTTAATTACCGAAAGTATCCATGAACGTCGACAAATAATATTATTATGTATTCTGTGAATCCTAAACCGACCAGTGCCATTGAACTTAGATCCCCCAAAATATTGACATTGTCACTCAATGAATAGTGACAGCAAGTAATATTATATTATTCATTGTTTATGTTCATACTGCAAATGTCAAACAGAAAATAGTCTATGATTAAAAAGTCGCTTGTCGAGTTTCGATCATTGGACGACCGCTAGTAATAATAATTAGAGAAGCAGTACCTGATCGAAAGTATATTAGATACAACAAATTGCATCAGCAGGGATCGCTGTCATACCAACCCGCAAAAAAGTCACTTTATATCTCGTTTGTAAGACCGTATCGTAGAAGGAAAGAAACTCGTATAGTCGGTAGACGATTTTGCATTATCACAGTTTGGTAAACCAAAAAATTACAGATTTTTTTTCTTACCGAGGTAGGTAGATACAACCGTGTAGATGTGTATACTACGAGGTTTTTTAGTGGTTGAGAGATGATTAGATAATATCAAAGAACCCTCCAGGATATTCACCATGATACGGATGATAATACACGCTTAGTGAGGTAATATTTCTCTTCACAACTGAAGTGGCATCTGTATCCGTCACAATGCAGACAGTTCGTTGCCTGAATCTATCCAGGGCATACAAAACAAGATAGTGTAATAGAGTGAATTTGAAAAAAAGTGCATCACAAGTCACGGGCCGTCAGCTGATTCAATATTTCAATGATCCGATAACGCGACACCTTAATATAACTGATTTATTAATTAAATACCTTAAAGGAAACCTCTGAACTGTCATTGTCGATGTGAAACATCTAACGGCGTCTCTTTACGTTACGCTTGAAAGGTCTAGTTAATAAAATTAAAACAACAAATAGAACGCTTTCTCATAGTCGAGGAAGGGATACATGTCCTCAGTTTTAAACTATATGAATTGCAATATTAACTGAGTGAGACATTTTTACTGGCAATTTCTTGATTAGTTTCCTTTCTGTAAGTAGTGCATGCAAAAGTAATGAAAAGTGAGACAGAAATAAAAATATAATGTTTAATGAGCAAGTCTGCCCCTTAAGCGAGCGTCCAGGTATTTAGCGTAGTATTTACAGGCGTTTGTTTTAAGTCCGAGTCGCTACCCGATTTGTGTTGATGCAGCGCCACTAAGAACTCTTCAACTTAAAAGTTTGTGTGGAATTCTTCGTATCAAATGCTTAATGACCAGTTTTTCAACATTCTTCTGTTGGATAGTCTCATAAAATTGCTAAAGCACAAACCTTTTTATAGACGCTGAAATGTAAATCCGCTTAATACAATCAGTGAGTCAGATTAACAGTGTAAGTGGCGTCAAATAAAATCTCAAGTCTTGAAATATCCGAGCCAGCCTCACCTGTACATGGTGCACTTTGCTGAGTAACGAACAGGGAGGAGAACAGGAGGGAAGGTAGGGCTGAATTTTGATATATCGTATCCGCCATCTATTCAACCGAAAGAAAACGATTACAGGACATAAGTCACCACAAAGATCACCCCAACAACCGATCCTTCACCAGGTCGTCGGTCCACTTTATAGTAGGTCTGTTCATGCTGCATATTCCGATATGTGGTCGCCATTCGAGAAGTCTTCTCCCCCATCGCCATCTGTCGTATGAGTAATGTGCCTCGTCCACCATTTCACTTTCCACGGAAAAGAGCTAAAAACGAATCAGTCTCTGCATATCCAGTTTCTATTTACGCAAATCGACATGTCAACTGCGACTAACGATAGATTGTTTATCTCTCGCTGCTCGCTACTGTTTTTAGATTATACTGTGATTTAACATTTGGTAAATATTCCTCACTTTGCCGTACTAATTTTAAAGATCTGCCAACACGGAAGATAATACTGTTGATTGCTGTCTTTTTGTAGCAGTTGCTTTCGTTGAAGCGTTTGTTCTGTTTAAAAACTAGCTTGAGCCACATTGAAATAATATGTAATATTGGTATTCTTGGAGTAGGTAGGTACGACACAGTGTCTCTGTTATTTTTAAAACTGTATGAGACATATAAACTTTGTAATTTAGTCAGCTGGTAACATTGCATAACGTCACAATTTGAACGAAAAACATCACGTATCGCAGATTGTAACCATTAATTTACTTTAATATAATTCACTATTTAACTCTTTTGTGGCTTTATTTACATCATATAATTCAGAGTAAACAACAGAAATTATTTAATGAAAATATTTAAGAAAAACTTTCACATCTATTGGATTAACCTTTGATTGCTTACACCTTCCTCTTCCAGTCTCCCCGTGCCTCTCATTTTATTAGTACATTGAATTATAGCTTTTAGTTTTTTTTTAAATTTGGCCATAATTTGACTTGATACTTGCAACATGGTTGAAACTGGATCTCAAGTGTAGCTACCAGAATACACCTATAAGTGCTTGGTGATAGACTTACAAATTGAGGGTGGTAGCTAAACAGAATGGGTTTAGAACATGTATTAATATCACCTATGGTTTCATCACGATGTTTTCCTTCACCATAAGCTCCAGTTCATTGTTGAGATTCGAACTCCAATACACGTTCAATGAGCAATAATTATTGCTTCGATATAGTTCGGAATAGGCGAAATATATTTAAAATTGGGCCTTGTTTGAGTTCTATTGTAAATTATTTCTAATCTGAAATTAGATAAAGGTTACATAATTTTGCTAAAATGCTTACGTACGATTATCGCCGGCGCTTTGGTTACCGCTGACCAAACCTGCTGACCGACCGGCAGCACTTAATCTGTTTTATTATAATTAAAATAACTTTAAGAGATCTTTGGTTTTGATAACGTTCGTGATTAAAATCTTTAATATAATTAAAAAGGTAAATGTAAAAAATGATACAGAATATGTTCTTTCTGATCACGACTAAATATTGCAAAATACGGTATTTTTAAATTTTAATATATACGCCCAATATCGCTACCACTCATAAGTTGTAAATAATCACCAGCCAACTGTCGGAGTGTTCTTGCAGCTGTACTAGACAGTCCCTTTTCTAGTTTTACTAAAGTTAAATCTGATTTTCAAACAGCCATTTCCATAATAATAAAAAATTAATACATTGTCGTATATAAGATCAAATTGTAATGAAATGTACAAGAGTATCATTCATATCACGGTGTTCAAATCTTTTTTGTTACAGGATTTCGGTGCTTCGCCTTTCGAGATAAGCCAATTTACATCAAACTAGCTGTGCCCCACGGTTTTACCCGTGTTAATTTTATCCGGTAAACACTGTACCGTCAAAGCACCTGTGAAACTATGTGTCCAAATAACGTACTATAAAGGGCAAAATTTAACTTCATAAAATTCTCTCTGTGATGAAGTAACTTTTATTGATAAGGATTAATATGCCATATTTAAAAATAATGCTCATAAATCAATAAAAAAGAAATTAAAAAAACCGCAAATTACCTTATTGTGGCTATGTATAAGGCATAGGCATATGATATTGCGGACTGTGGGTAATATGCATTATTAATATTTAATTATTTACACTGTTTACTATATTTTTCAATATTACTTTATTTTGTTTAAAAAAAAAAGAATGTTGTGACGTCACAACTGAAAATCATATATAATTGAGTTTATCAGCCAAACCGGATGGACTTTTGTTGTCCCTCGACTACAATAAACCGTTCCTAACTGTTGCGACGCGCCGTCTCGCTGCACACCTCGCTGCGTATTTCAGTAGCTTTAAACGCTAACATGAAGATGGCGACTACCGAAAGAGCCTGTCATCCCCATGGTCACCATTATTCTTCGACAATACCTACTTTAATTTTACTTATTACTTTTGAAGCAATGATGGCTCAGTTGTTAGCGTGTACAGACTTGGCGTGGACGCGTCGATCGACGTGAGTTCGAAACCCTGCAATAAGCCTGAGATTTCGGTGAAGGAAAACATCGTGATGAAACCATACAAGGTGGTAGAGTTTTTTAATGCCCACCTGGCTAGCCACCATTGAAAAACTGTCGCCAAACACCAACAGGTGTGTTCCGGCAACTGCACTTGAGAACCAGTCTTCCATTAAGCTTAGCGTGCTACCATCTCGGGCGTCATCATCACTTAAGATCAGGTCGATAACAAAAGAAAACACCGAGAAAAATAAAAATTATTCTCCCCGCTTACATCATGGCGAAACAGGCGAAAATAATATAAGACATTACAGTAACAACCATAGATTACAAAATATCGCGCGTCAACATTGAAATAATAAATCTCGTCTCCCTCCAGCCCCCTCTTCTCCTCTTCAGCCCCAAGGAGGCCTCCATGAACACTGTCACGGCATGATGGACGGCACGGCATAAAACTGACGAGACTGGCTCTGCCCCGCGTTGGAATGGCTCTACGGAGCCCAGTATATCACTTTTATTACATGCCATCTTCATTTTCATATTTCATATTTGCATTTCTGTACGCTCCCCCCCTCCTCCTCGCCACAACGCGAACTCCGCCCGCCTCCCGGTTTTAAACGTTTCGCGCGTTTTTCTTGTTAATCGGTCGCTTTGTGCTCACGACGTAACGAGTGGGCAGTGCGCTCGTCAAAGAAGTTTTTATACCGGTGTGGGTAATAAGAAAAATACGTTTATATTAATATCGTTTAATTATTTAGGGTCCCGTAGGTAATTATTATTACATTTATTATTTACGTAAATTTCATGGACGAAATTCAATTGCTATTGGATATTCGGTACCTTTTTTTCATTGTCTACAAAATACGCTGAATAGTCTTATTATATTAAGCGAACAATTATGGATGCATGATTAGTAACGGCTCCAACGATTTAGTTAATTTTTTACATTCCAAGTTTATCTAGGTAGGAGTTTTTCTTTTTTGGCTTATAAGACACCGACCACAGCTCGGTCGCCCAGATATTAACATGAATTAAGTAGCAAATATTTGTTATTCAATAGAGCTAACTATGTATTCATTTGAAGTGACAACGACTCAGTTGTAAAGCGCTCAGATAACAGTGGATTTGAATCCTGCAACGAGCCTGAAAATACGGCGACAAATAATAATCATGATGGAATTACAATATGATATTAAGGCATTTTTTAAAACTCGCATGCCTAGTTAGATCCACTTTGAAGTTTAAAATCCATCGCTAATCACCTGACTGTATTTTCTGACAACTGCAGTTGAGAACCACTGTTTTTCTTTTGAACTTGCTACACTGTTAGACGTAAAGGCCCTGGAGCCAATAAAGTGACAGCATCACCGGGCTTGGAGTGCCACTGTTATTATATTAATCATCTAAGGCTATATCATAGCTTATCATTTAGTGAGATTATGCTGAAACGAGGAATAGTATAGCACCATATATATACTTACATATATAAAGAGGATATAGAAATCTTTAGGAACAAATAAAAATCAAATGTCTCTGTTATAGATATTTGAATAACAAATATTCAAGATTATTATAAAATTTTCCAATCAGTCATCATTCCAATTATGGATAAGCAGGAAAATAATTTAATAATTCACAGAACTGGAAATAAAAATATAATCACGAGATAACTGAAAGGTTTTTGTAAACTTAAAACGGGACTCTAAAAAGACATACCAAAGGCGTGCTTATAAAGTTCACGGTAATTTCTGTTGTGTTTAGCGGGTATGACTTGTTCATATTTATAACAATATTTAGACACACCTTTGAAAATTTTCAAGTTTGTATATTTTTTTTCACGGTATCTCGGCAAAATGTCTGCACTGCATCTGATGAAAAGTACAGTATAGTCCAGGAGGAAATACAACCAGTGTTGACAAAATCCATCGTCCGTCAGAAATACTTCTTTATCTATTAATACCAGCGGTCGCGCAATGATCGAAATTCGACCAGCGACTTTTTAATCATATACTATTTTCTGTTTGATATTTGCAGTATGAACCTAAACAATGAATATTATATCACTTGCTGTCACTTTTCATTGAGTTACAATGTCAATATTTTGGAGGGTCTAAGTTCAATGGTACTTGTCGTTTTAGGATTTGTAGTATTAATTTATTTAATTTAATATATAAGTAACAGATATTATAGATAAATTTTACCTTTCTGCATTCTTTCACCATATAAACTTTAACCATGCCAAATCTCACAGACTTCCGTGCACGCAATACACTTAAAAAGGAGTCCGAACTTTTCTTCTCATGTATTAATATATAATCATCATCATAAAACAACTCACAATAAGTAAGATTACTTTTGAAAATCAAATACGTCATAGATTCATTATGAGAGTTAGAGAGAGAGAGAGAGAAAGAGAGACATCGTGCATTCTATACTTATAATATGTAGAAACAACAAAATTATAAAAGGGTAAATAAAACAGGAAGCTTACACAAGTCATAAATTTGATTTATAGAGATTAAAAAAGGCGCTTTAGAAACGGCTCGAACGAAAATTTTCGGTGGGACGAATCGGGAGACGCGATGTACGGATAGCATTATAAAATATGTTAATTATTAAAAAAAAAAAAGTTTTAGTAGATTCAACAACCTTTTTTAAGTTACTCAAATCGAATGTATTTTTTTAATGGATATTCAGCCATAACTTCTTTGTTTATAAACCGATTTGGATGACACTTTTTTTGTTGTATAGGGGGTACATCAACAGTGGTCCCATTTTAATTTCATTGTAATTGGATCTTTAAATTCAGAGATATACCAGCGAAATCTTCATGTTGGTTTAATTTTTTGTTAAAAAATATTTTGTAGTGTATTTAGTACAGGGTAAAATTTAGACGGATATGATTAATATGCGTCGTGATGAAGTTAGCCAATAATGATAATATTGGCGTGAACTCAAATTATTGATTTTTTTTTAAATAATGTTTATTAATACACAACGTAGGGTCACACTAGATGATCACGGTCTCATTAGCTTAGTGGTCGTAAGCGCGACTGCTATGCTCGATGTCTTGGGTTCTATTCCCAGATGGAGCAAAGTGTTATTGGGGTTTTCTATGAAATTTTTAGTAGCAGCTCGGAGTTTGGTTTTGTGCCCGATTAATGGAAATAGGCTCGTCCTCTATTAAATAACATCTAAACATACCCGGCGAACTGTGGGTGGTACTTTAGTACACATCTGCCTAACCCTTCGAGGATATAAACTTGATGCTATGGTATTAATACACCATTAAATTAATTAAAATAATGCTCATTTACGCACTATCAAATTACTTTTACGTAATAAAAAAAAAAAAACTATTTATTGATTGCTGTCGTCTATACAATGAAAGTAATAGGCTTTCACGATGCATTACTGTGTATCAGTGGAAACAGTATCCTAGTTGCCTTTAACGCTGGAAATAATACCCCGCAGTCTCTGGACTGTTCCTAATTGTATTCTAGAAACCTTAATTGTTGTATTTTGTTTACCTGGTCAGACTATTTTTTAATATATATCAATATAATAAGTAAACCGAATTAATGTAATGTAATTTATTGTGTTATTTTTCAATTTAAATAAATAAAAATAAAATATTTTTCTATGCTATCAGTACTCCCGTCAGCGCCGCGTCGATGCGCGGGGGTAAGAAAATTTACAGGCACCGCCGTATTTCACCCCCGCTCTTTCTGTTAATCTACCCTCCTAATGCGTCGCTTTGTTTACCTGCTGACCGTACAGGTGACTCTCATTGTCCGCCATTCTTGTTCGCAGTTTACTCTGTCTTTGTATTCACCTACGTATGTATATTGTATGATTGTTTTCTTTACATATTATTATTAATGGGGCATTTTCACTAGTGCTTCTTTCTTTTTTTAATTATGCCTAATAATTCTACAATAAATATGAAGTAATGTCACATTTCGTAAACTGTTAGGTTGTACTTATATAATAAATTGAAGAATAATTTATACTAACGATCGCCCTGTGGTCGAAATTCGACCGGCGACTGTTTGATCATAGACTATTTTCTGTTTGACATATACAGTATTCATGAACCTAAACAATGAGTATTATCTACATCACTTGCTGTCACTTTTCGTTGAGTGACAATATCGATATTTTGGGGGGTCTAAGTTTAATGGCACTGGTCTTGGATTCGCAGTATTAATTTATTTAATTTAATATATTAGTAACATATATTATATATAAATTTTAACTTTCTGCACTCCTTCTTCATATAAACTCAGGCCGCTATACTACGCGTCGCTTGTCTGACGCAAGCGCAATACGTCACGAGCATGTCGAGGTCATCGGTGACGCGATGGTCACGCGAACACTTAAGTTTTTCCCCTACCAAAAATCACTCAACGGGGCAACCTGTGAACGATAAAATAATATACCTACCATTAACACGTAAAATCTATTCACTGTTCATTTTTCAATGAACAGATCGTTCGGCAATTGCAAATTTATTATTAGCATTGAAGACATGAATTTATCTACTTGTAGTCCAAACAGTTGATCAACTTTCGATATATTTAAACCAATATTTATGGTTAAAACAAATTAGTAAGTAAACGGACAGATAAATTTATACCACCAGACGATTAATAGCGCAGCATTATCTCTGCCAACATCGACAAGTGACATGGCGTGATGTTACCAATCTTTCTCAAAGGCAATATGTACATTCTCAATAACATATTACTGTCTAAATCCGTTAATCGTAAATCAATCGAATTCTACAAGACAATGACATAGTACGTATTTAGTATTTATGTCTACACCACATATATCTGGGTGTAGGTAGACAAGATAAATATTCTCTACGCAATGATAGACAATGGAAGTTATGGTTTGTAATAAATAAAAAGCTGACTGTTAAAATTGAGTGTTTTCTTATTTGGGAGGATAAATAGCTTTATTTTTTCGTTGCACCGACGATATGGAGGTCGCTTGCGTTATTTTCAATTATGTTTTTTATTCTTCGGAAATTGAAATTGATACGTTTATAGGAGCAATAGAAAAGATTCGGTTTCAAACTAAATACTCGACTGAATTTCTAATCTGCGGACTCAACACGTTTAAAAAAAAGTTATATAAGTAAAAAGTAAATAATATTTTTTTATTATTAAAATTTGCAGAAGAAAATTATAAATTAATAGTAGGTACATACTAAACTAAATTTACATAAAATTAGAAATTTTAAAATTTCTAATATTTCTTTAGTTTCAGTTTAACTGAAACGACCTTTTAAGCCTCAAGCTTTTAAAGAATTTAAAAAAATCTATGTTTATAAAATTTTAATTAGTATCTATATACTACACATGCGTCTGATCTGTGTCCAAAGGTACCCTTCTCCTGTAATTTTGTACATTAAAAAATATTATTTACTTTAGACTTCGATAATTCATAAAAAAGCTTGTTGTTTGTTGTTAAAAAAATTTGTTATAATTGATGCTGTTTGTAAATTTTTTTTTTGTAGTTTATTTTTTGTTTGCTTATTGTGGCAAAGATTTTGTTTATGACCACATTGTTTCTATATTTAGCCGGAATTTTAAATTCACTTGCAGCAAAAACAAACGCGAAACTGAATATAACAAGAGAATAACATAATACATATAATAATTCGTTTTGTTTAAGGATCTTCTGCATCAATTACTATTTTGCGATGGTGATCTCGCAATTAAACCCAAATTGGTTCTACCATTTTCAATTAATTATATCAAATCAAACTACAAAAGTCTTTATTCAATTAGGCCCTAAGAAGGCACTTATGAACTTCAAAGCACTGCCATCGTTTCGGAAAACATCTCAGCCATCAAGAAGAACCGGCAAGAAACTCGATCCGGTTTTTTTTCCAATACTATTAATATAGTACAATAATGTCTAATGTCATAATAATAACTATTTAGCTTAGGGAATGAACAGAGAGGGAGTCACTTCCAGACATCACTATCATTCACATAATGATCCACCTTGTAATAACCTTTTGACTGTAAAACCTGCTTGACATGGTCCTTGAACCCGTTGTCCGGCAAATCATTATATAGGTATAAAAATCAAAATCAAGTTTGTTCATTGTGGTACACTGATCAAGCCATTATTAACAGAAAGCAGTAAAATTCCATCTCATTACAAATTCACAAACAAAAATAACAATATCGAAGCGGTGCATAGCTTGCCAAATCTAAAACTAAGCTCTTTCAACGGCGTATGTTCGGTTCATAAAAGAATTTCCTATATTACGCTCATTTTCAAACTTTACCGGATTCTTATGTGAAAAATCTATTCTATACGTATTGAATGAAAATCCTCCTAATTATAGGTAATACGTTTAGGATTAAAATGTACTATGATAATGCTCATATTTGTGCACGACAGAAAAGTAAGACCCCTGCAGTTTTGTACTTGCAACTAGTACATGGCTGGCGACGTAATTATTTCTCATTGTCCTCTGTACTGTTTATTTATTGATTTATTATATATTGTAACATAAATAACATAATAACAACTCCAAGTTCGGTGAAGCTATAATGAGAATGATCTTACGGTGAAGGAAAACGTCGCGATGAAACCATAGCATGATGGTAGCGTCTTTTCTAAAATCCACCTGGGTAATTACCAACCTCAAGTTGGAAATTTGTTGCCAAGCATCTATAGGTGTTCTGATAGTTGTACTGGAGAGCCAGTACTCTCACTGTGTTACCCGATCATTGGGCGACCACTAGTAAAAATAAATAAGCAACAAGAGAAAAAAAGAGATGCGACTATGATTGACAACTGCTAAGTCAGTACCAATGATTTAATTCGATGTTCTTGGTGACATTTAGGTCACATTTATTAGACAAATAGCTGTGCCCCGCGGTTCCACATGCATATAATTTAGAAGAAATCACTGATTAAATATTTAAAATACTTCAGTATAGACAAAGTTTTTATCGGGCGGCCAGATGGTCAGATCGCGGCATCGCACGAATTGTTCACGCCACTACTACTATAGACATATAGACCCGAGACGAGTGTTGAATTATTTTAGTTTTGCATTATCTCTCAAAATATGCGTCCTAATAACATGCTGTAAAAGACAAAGTTTATCTTCATTAAATTGTCTTTATGAAGAAGTAAATTTTCTTTGTAAGGATTATGAAATATGCCATGCTTAAAAATAATGCACTGGTGGGCAATGAGGTATCTTCCCGAGGAAAGACTCAAGCTTAATCACCACCTCAGCCCACGAAGTATTGGCGATTTCATACGCTGAGGAATCAACGTACATATATTTTTAAACTACACACTGTGGTACCACAAGAACATTCCTCAAACCTTCAGGTTTTCCTTCACTGTCAGCTGAGAGTATAACCAATTAAAATTAGTATATGCCAGGGTTCGAGCCTACGGGCATCGAATCGATATTTGATAGCACTAGACTACCACGACTATATATTATAATAATGTCTAATCAATAATAGAAACAAAGTTGGCCATCGGTTCACCACAGTTCACTGAAAAAGGGGAGATGTTTCACAACGGGAGATCCCCCACTGGACCTCAACGCAGACGGATCAACGGAGCACAATCCCGGCGATAGAATTTTATGAGACCCCCGGATGCTGCGCTGTAAGCAGTACTCATAAATAGTTCGTAGATTGTATGTTCACTGGAAATGTCTCATCGAATTTTAATCATCTCCGAAAAAATGATTCAAGAGGCGTTTAGGAAATTAATAATAACAATATAGCTGTAGGTGATAAATGGTTAAGGCAAATGGAATACCGTTCCGGAGTTCTTAGGTTCAAACCTTTGTACAGATAAATTTATTTCTGTGACATTTAATTCTAACTACAACGTTTGCAATTTTTTCCATAATTAGTAAAAATCTGCCGACTAACAAAGGAGAACATCGTAAGGAAACTTCAAGAACAGATAAATATTCTAGTATTGAATTTAGAGGGATAAGAATAGAACTGATGATTTCAAGACGAGAAAACACCAACATCATGATTGAAACCCTTTATATCATTAAAAGAAAGCCTTTCGCCAGTAGTAAGACATTTATAAACGGAAGAATGTATAACGTGAATGTTGTAATCCTTTCTATTTCTTATAGGTTTTAGTAAATGACCACAAACTTAGCTGATGTCGAGTGACGATGTAGTGTAGACGGTACGCGTATTAAAGTGGTAAGGCTGGTTTCAAATGCAGCCAAAGGAACACATCTATAGACGCTTGGTAAGAAAATTCCAACTTAACGGTTGCAGTTAGCCTCTTGGACATTAGTCCAGGTAATAATTTTAACCAATTTTATCATTCTCAAATATTTTATGAGCTTTAAGAGAAGATTATCTCTGCACAGATGGTGGAAATTATAGCCAAATTTTTAGTGACATTTCTTAATTTTTATGTAATAACTATTCTTCAGGTGTTATATTGTATGATATGATTATTTTTGCGGTAATCTATATATTAATACGTGAAGCAACAGCCCTCTACCCCTTTTTAAGCGTATTGGGTGCAAGGAAGACTGAGATTTGACATGGTTAAAGTTTATATGGAAAAGGAGTAATATATTAAATAAAATAAATTAATACTGCGATTCCTAACCTGACCAGTGCCATTGAATTTAGACACGTCTATATATTGACATTGTCACTCAACGAAAAGTGACAGCAAGTGATGTAGATAATTACTTAAATAATGACACGATTAAGTACTTAATTACTACAAACACGATGTGATATTACTATTTAAAGCAGTGGAAGATATTGCATGAAAATGCAACCAGTGATACATAATTAAAATAAAAAATAAACTATCTACGCTATTACCGAATCCAGTTAACGTTAAATGAGTGTCTCAGCAACATTAATGCAGTCCGAGTGCAAGTAACTATTACACAGTGAGTTGTGGATTTGTTTTGCCGGTCAGATAGTTGGAAATATGAAAATTAGTTTCGAGTCTTGTGAAAGCGCAGAATGGACGTTCAGTTTTATTAACAGGATTAGTTTGACCGGTTTCCTTCGGAGTTTCTTTAGCCGTTAAAATATTGTCCTAGTTTGATCGTTGATTCTAATCGTGCTCTATTCGGAGATCATGGATTGTTATTACTAATCCTAATAATTGAACATAAATAAAACCTGTACCAGTGAAAAAAGCATGCGGATGGAAAGAAATGTTCATTTACAGTTAAAAATAGGTTTCTGTCTATTAAAGTATTCGATATGTATCTAATTAATTAAGATTTGCTTTTAGATCCTCGAGAGAAAGCTGTCCTAAGAGACGATAGAATCAGGAGTCCACATTTATATTCAAATGTAATAATTTCCAGTGATTTGATCTGATGATACCTACTTCTAGAATTCTCCTTTTTAGAAATCAAAAATCAAAATCCTTTTTTTATTGCGTCGCAACCAACATCAAAATAGACTTTAGGAATAGAAGACTATAGTGATTGTCTTTCTTGATACTTCATAGAATATAATTTTACGTTGGGTTTTAAGGAAACTCTCCAAGTAATCAGAAGAATTCAAAATAAAAGTAATAAAAAGTATATCAGCCGCCACCAGATAGCTTGCGTTAAAGAGTTCTGTTTTTATTATCGACTAACTGCTGATTGTAATTGAATGCACTTATATTTGTAAGAAGACGGTACGAAATAAAGGCCAAGTAAACCTTAGAAATCCACCAAGAACTTGTAAACCGAGATATACTTTTCTTCTAATTTCTCCAAAATATCTAAATTAAAAATAAGATTCGACTTTATATAACAACAACAAAAGACGAATTCCATATTTCATCACAATAAAGTAAATGATATGAAGCTTGACTTACAGACAGATAGCGAAATATTAAAGAAGTATTGAGTGAGGACGCTGCCGAGGGTGATGCGAGACGGACAAAGGTGGCAGATTGCACTCACCAACCACCCTTTTAAGGGTTATACGAAACCTCGTTTGTACATTTGCTAATCGCTACAAAAATAAATATAAGAAACTTGGAGTAATATATTATATTATATATAATTTTACTTGAAATTTACGAAAATTTTACGTCCAGTCCTCATCGTGATTGGTTTATTTGAAATAACATAAAACAAAAAATAGGGTTTATAAATCCTATTAAGGGATAACAGTTTTTTTAAAATACATGTATCGTTATTTTATTTGGTGACACAGGGTAGATAAAATCACATGAAATTATAAGGCTTTTTACGCATCTATGTTTCACACATATACCTGTTTGTAGCGACATCTATCTCGTCACATACGACGCATTCTACATCGCGATATTAAAATTAACCTAACAATTAAAATATATACAAGAACCCGACAACAACCGTTGGGCAGTATCCTGCCAGATACAACACCCGTCTGGTCGGATGATTCTCCCTATTCTATATTGGATGAGGAACTTTACACCCTGTTCCTCACTTACCCTCCACACTGTTAACAAGTGGTGGTTTATATCACATCGCTTTACCTAATGAAACTACTACTTGTTCTCTTACAAGTTCCAAGTAGCACTTATCAATCATTCTTTAAGATTGAAGTTTTATATTAAATCAATCCACCAGAGAAATGATGAATTTCCGCCTTCATGAATCAAGTTTATCAAAATACTCTTAATAAGATATGTTTATCAGGCTAAACTCGGGTTTTAGCTATCAAATTAGATGTATATCTCCAATCTTTAAAATCTATGATCATGATTGTGATTTCTTTATGAGTATTCCAATGTTTACACAATTATCTAGAGCTTTGCAGTGATTATAAAGAACTTTGTAGTGTGAAATAAAATTGAGAAAGGGATGCTTAGATGATTTGGGCATGTAGAGAGGTTGAATGAAAGAAGAATGACTAGATAAATTTATAAGATGAGTGTGAATGGGAAGGTTGAAAGAGGAAGGCCTAGACGAACGTTCCTCGATCAAATCGGGAACGTTCTGAAGAAAGGTTAGGTCAACACTACTATAAATCAACGAGCATGCGTGAAAAGACTGATGAATATTCAACAAGTGTGTAAGAAGAAGATGTATGCCAGGATCGTAGCTAGTGAAAGAAAGGTGTGATGTATGTATTTATGTAAGTTTGCAGTAATTTTTGCAGATCTGCATAGTTATGCAATGCGGTGAACAGTATCTAAAAATATTTCTTAATTACTTCTCCTTAAGTAAGTTGCAGCGGATTTCAAGACGGACGGACGGACAGTGGGGGCAGGTAAAGGGGTCAAACGTCATCGATCGAGAGAGGGAGGCTCGCTGCCTGCCCGTAATCGCGCAACGCTTGTTTATATCATATTGGAAATGTCGACTGAGACAGCGCCGGTCATAATGTGTGGCGTTTGCTCGGGTAAAACGGGTGTTTGGGGAGACTTGTGGCCCGTCAACTTTAATATTATTATTTATGTAGCTGAAAATGTTAGAATGAAGTTGACTATCGCGTTATACTCTCGCTTTTGTGGAAAATGTTGACTATAATCCAGGCTTAAGCCGTTTTAAACACCAATCGTAATATAAAATAGAGGAGATCTATTTCTACAGCAAATTACAATGATAATTCCGTATTCCTTATGATCCCATATACTCTAATGTTAGCGTTTATCTAATAAAGGTAGTTTTATAGTCTTAAAACATAAATCACGCATATTTCCCAACGGGGTAGGCAGAGACCACGTCCTTCCATCTGCTACGATCCTGGCATACATCTTTCGCTTCTTTAACATTCATTAATCATTTCATGCTTGCTCATCGGTTTAGAGTACTCTTGACAATACCTTTCTTCAAACGTCTAAGATTTCATCGATGAATATTGTCTAGGCCTTCCTCTTCCAACAATTCCTTTCACAGTCGCATTATAAATTTGTTTGTTTAGTCATTCTTCTTTCATTCATCCTCTCAACATGCCCAAACCTTCAAAGCATCCCTTTCTCAATCCGCGTGACTATTTCTTCTTTCACACCATAAAGTTCTCTTATCACACTTTTTCTTATCCTGTCACTCAATTTCACTTCTAACATACTTCTTAGCGCTCTCATTAAAATATTAATACATTATTACTTTTTAGCTTTTTTGTAGACACCACTAATTTTGTTTAATTCGTATTATTATTATGGGTTCTATAAGTAGATAAAATTATATAAATGAAAACACCAGGGCTGATTTAGTACAAAGTCTGAAATAAAAAAAAAAACAATGTTATCGAATACAATATTAAGTCCTTACATTGTGGATTAGTTCGCAGTGGAACTACCGGAATTTATAATGAAATTTAACTACAACAAGGCAATCTTTGGGAATGCAATAACAATGGAGGCAATAGAGCATCTTGTGCTAAGTCTAAGAAAATCAAGCTCTGATGTATGTTGCAATTAATTGGTTGGTTGGTGCGAGTCAAAGAGGTGCGGTAGTGTTTAACAAGCTGTTTAAATACGTGTCGCTCCCACGGGAGAGCGCTTTTGAAAACTGACGTGGTCGCGTTTCCATTGCAGCTGTATCACCGTTTTTGAAATACGACTGGACGTTGTCCAAAGTTTATCAGCTTTAGCTGCCAAAAGTCTGAATACTTTACCTTAGTTTGACATTACATTCACATCATACGTGACATATTTATGTAAACTTTACACGTATGATGTAAGGGCGATGTGAAATAGGTTGTATGTTCACTGGGCTCTGACGGTTTCAGATCTAAATATATGGCTAGGTCGTATCATTGCAACATCAACATATACTGACTCACGAGCCTTTCCAAGTCCGGCATCAGTGCAAAACGGTTCACTTTAGTAATATTTCCCAAATTAAGCTAAGTATGTATTATGTCGCCTAAAGTACTTCTGCACTGGTATTTTTTAATAACAGCCTATTCACCTTATCTAAATCAGGTAGTGTTATGTTTTTATATGATACTAAAACTTTAAATGCTTCTCCTGAAAAATTGGGTTTTTGCTAAAGTGACTGTGTTGCACCTGAGGGTACGTTGTCTTGTTTTATCAGTTGTGTTGCAATATGTTGTTTAGCTTTACGCTGCAGTACTGCATCAGCTGAACTCCATGGTTATTTACTAGGTACTTTTCTTCTAAGAAAAAATTGATTAAACGATTGGTTAGTCAATTCATTGCTAGTTCGAGCAGTGTTTCTGCGCATTGATTTACTGCATGTTTAAAGACGAAAATAGAGTATAAATTAAATATTTAAGTGTGTCCAAATGTTGTTTATTATTCTTCACAATGTAAGTGAAAATATATTTTTTTATAAAAGACACTAACATAACTACTGAATAAGTGTCTAAATTGCATCAATATCTTAGTAATTTACAGAAGTGACTAGAAGCAGCTAAACAAATAAAAATACAAACAGTTAATTTCATCCATATTCTATAAATAATATATACTATGTATATTCATATATATATTGTTACTAGCTGTCCCTTTCGAAGAAGATAGTTTCGGAAATGTATAATATAGCTAGCTTTACACTACACACTTGTTATAATTTTGCAAATTCACTTTAACAGTAAAACTTAACGATTCGATTTCAAAGTAAAAGGAACTGGATAGTAATTGATTTAACTATAGTATGCATTTTTCAGGACTGAACAAAACAAACCAAATATGTGCTTTAAGTGCAAACAGTTTTTGCCGAATTTATTACTTATATAAGTTGTAATATATCCATTATTCGTATCGTCAATAACTATGGGAACAAACCCATTTCCTGCATGCACTCCATGTTGCGTCCACACGGACTGCTTCGCCTTTACTCGCGGCACCTCAATAACACCTCTGCATATTTCAACCAGCTCTACCGCCGGACTTGGACGCTATCTCTAAAACAGCCAACTTTACTTTGCTATCATTAAAGTTAAAACACACTGAAATATCGATTCTATGCTATTGACTTACGGTAGTCATTTGAAGATGTCGTGTATGCATATGTAATTAAGTCGCGATGCAAAGAGTATTCGGTTGAGTCTCTGTTTGAGATATTAGCAGATTTCGACGTCCAGATGGGCGCTTTACTTGGTCTTGTTACTAAACGTGAGATGTTTTCGCTTTGATAGTACTTGACGGTCACATCTATCTGCGGTTTCAGACGATTCGGGTTTCCACCATTGAATAATGAACCGATAAAATCAATGGTTTCTGCTTAAGATAAATAAATCCTTTTTTATGTTATGAGTAGTAGTGAACAGGCGGACATTCATTATTTTTTAATTCATTTAAGGTTGCAAATAATAGTAGGGCATGCTTGATGATAAGTTTCTTTATGCCCTAACGCTTTTTTTCTGTTATTTCCGAGATACATTACAATACATTCTTCTATATGTCGGAGTGAATATCAAACAGTGAAGACAGTTCAGAGCAACATCGTCCGTAGCAACTAGACAACATCTAATCTGTCGAGAGGCCTTACGAAGATATTTATGACACAGTTTACTTGTCAAAGAGGCTTGTCATTGGTCGGAGAGCACTTTAGTCAATTACACAAGTGTACCAAAGTCATTATAAAAACTAAATAATTTAGAATAATATCTTTCTTCCTCATATAAACAAGAATTGTTCAGTTAATATTATTGGTATAGTAAATTCTTTTCTTCTTCCTGCTCTTATCCTATACAAAGTGAGGTCGATACAGCACGTCTTCTTCTTCCATTCCTGCCTATCCCTTCAACACTCATCACCATGACTCACCAGTCATCTCCACATTCACTATTGGTACAGTAAATATAGGCAAATAAATTCCCGAAAATTACTTGATACATGCCAAACTCCAAACTGTAGACATTGGGTATTTCACTGATCCACCATTCAACCTCCTCTAGTTATTATGAACACTTAAATGTATTTAAGTCTTTCTGGTGAATTTTAATTAGTATCTCGTATAAAACTAGCCAACATAGTTAAGAATAATTATAATTCCACGGTTCCAGCAAACATTGTTTTAAATGTGGATGTCGTGTGAGCACGCGTCGCAGCTAATTCGCATCCAAACTGAAAATGAGCCGTTCTCGCACGTCTGCCGGATGCGAAGTACATATACAGGCTGATGCCGTGACTACTGATATAAGTAATCTGAAAATATAGCTAATCTGATTCTAGTTAAAAGTAAAATAAATATGTACTAATATGGCTGTGTATTTTGTTTACAATGAATATAATTTAGACGAAAGATAAGAAATATGAAAGAGACCGCAGAGTTTATAGTCCGTGTCTTATTTATTTATTATACACTAATACAATGTTTATCTTTTGATTTTATTACTGAGACCTAGGCTCTTTTCATTTATGTGAAAAAGTCAAAGAATAAGTTGACAAATTTTTCCGTCTCCGTCGTTTTGAAATTTAGGTGCAGTTACTAGCTTTATTTTTTAGAATATTTTTAAAACGAACTAAGATATCAAGCGTGATTTAGACCAGAAATCGCATTGTATCGGCTTTATGCATAAGCAATTAAATTAACTTAGATAAAATTGTAATTATTATATTATAGCGATATTTAATTTAATATAGAGTAAATTCTTTTTAAATTAGTAGTTGAAAAAAAATGAAGTCATGGAACGGTAAACTATGAGTATGGATGAAATAAATGAAGTATGATTGACTCGACTTGATCGAAGTGACTAGTATTCGGTATGGCTGATTGAAATGTTTACTGAAAGTGAAAGAAGAGAAAGGAAATTAGCAGGAGTGTAAGCAAATGGTGCTCCAATATATTTGGTTACCTTATTTGACATATGTTATAATTATGATAAATAATTTATATTTTGAGCGTTTTCACATTATACAACATCCTGTGAATCCCCATCTTAGTACTGTAGCAGACGTAGTGTTTTGCCAGGCGAAAAAATTAAAATAAACAATAGCGGCGTCCCACACCCCCGGGGCCTCGTAATAAAGCTTTTGTCCTAAGATTAGCTTTCAAGGAAGACTTTAATCCAGCCTGTGTCTCGTTTTCTGACTTTTGCGAAATTATTACACAAGTTTTGTATAGAAGAAACTTGTTTTTTTTTTTTAATATTTTCTATGTCTACCAACATGTTTTATATATAATGCTAAAATCGTCATTTGTTAATTTTTATGTTTAGGAACTATCAAAAAAAGTCACTTATACAGTACACGTTTTAATTAGTCATTGTTTAGTTGCCTCTAAGGGTAATGGAATGGGCTATGCTCAGAGTATCTTTGTGAGATCAAATTAGAAATGAAGAGATCCGCATAAGGACTAATGTAACTGACATAGTTCTAAGAATTTCTAGACTTGCCACGTAGCTTGTAGAACGGATGACCGATGGGGCCGAAGAGTTCTCGAGTGGCAGCCACGAACCAGGAGACGCAACGTGTGCAGACTCACCACATGGAGGACCACTCACTGTGGTGATTATTGGGGAAGGCCTAAATCCAGCGATGGACATCTTTAATGATGGTGACGATTGTTTAGTTACCAAGCATTACCGACATCAAACAAAATTGCAATCATACCTGAAGAAGAAGAATAAGATGTAACGCATCGTATGCCAGTACTTAAATTTATAACACAGGGGTTTAACTACTTAGCAATTGTAAGCAATCCTTAAAACTTTGTATCTATTATCGTATGGTGGTAGGTCACGACTGGATTGCGACTATCATTCACCAAATATTACACCCGCCCTGCTCCCACGATTAGTCATGGATTGCGACAACCATTTGTATAAATAAAATAAACGCATGACAGTAACTCTCTTTTCATTTGTCGCGCTTTAGTCAATCAGTTTTTGTATGTTCAACTCCAGAAAAACTTACATGCATTTTAATTTAAAGCGTTTTGCTAGCACATTTGTAATGCACACCGCTAAAGACTGGAACACTTTGCCGGATTTTGTATTTCCCGATAATTCGAACATGGGTATCTTCAAGTTTCGAGTAAATAGGTACTTCCTAGGCAAGCTTGCTCCATCGTAGGCCACATCATCACTTACGATCAGGCGAGATAGCGGTCAAATGCAAGCCTATCCATAGTACAAAAAAAAAGGGCAGCAAGAAGCAAGTATTTATCATCAGCTACAATGCTGTCAATTTACCTTGCTCTTATAAAAAACCGTATTGTTATTTCATCGACAAAACTATAGAATCATAATGATTATGAATTGTTATGTCTAATAATAATTAAAAAAAAAACTAAATATACATCATTGGCCATCAGAACATCATAAAAATAAACTTAAGACAATATTTCAAAGGGAACAAACGTTGAACTGAATAACGAGCCAAAAGTTTTCCTTACGGGGCCGATAGGGAACGAACGAAAAGGAATTAATGCAAAACAAAAGTCTCGGGGTATCTCGATGGCTGGTGGGCGGGGAGCCGGCACTAAATTACTGGATGGGCGTCAACCCACCGCCGTGTATCAATCAGCCCGGCGCAGATTTATGGGACAGCTCACTTCGGAATCGTTAGCCTCCGCGACGAAAATGTGTTTCTGCTATCCACTCTTCCGCTTTCAATGCGTTTCACTGTTTTCTGCTTCTGAGTATTTGCTGAGTTTTTTTTTTATTCTCTAGAATAAACATTGATGACTTGTTAGTAAACTCTAGTATGTATAAAATATTTTAATTTCTTTGTTGTTTGTGAATAAAAGATGGAGAGTTGTTTTGTGTTCCTACGGCGAGTAGGGTTTCCAGAACTTCTTGGAGAAGGGGGGGAGTTTCAAAGGTACCACCTTCCTTTTCATTTCAATGGAAATTTCTCTCTACTTGGGGCCGCTTGACTGGTGAAATACGTTCAATCTGCGGAATATCGCAGCCAAATAACCTTGTGTTATGTTCCTGTGGTGGTTAGGGTTTCCAGATCTTCCGTGGTTGGGGGGAGGGGGGGGGGGTCCAGGTTGGCAACGCGCTAGTGATCCCTGTGGTATTAAAATAGTATAAATAAAATTGTTCCTAACTTTTTAAAGAACTTACTACGCGTCTCTAGGTAAATTTTCAACCTTGTTGAAAAATCGTAACTTGTATTTGCGGAGATCAATAATAATACTAAGCTATATAATTTAAACAATGACATGTCAATATAAATTAATTATAAATTAGGCTCTTATTATCAAAATTACAAATGGAGAACATGCTTTCAGTAATTTTATTTCTATTAGTAAGTTAATATAAAGCTATTTGTAAACTTTATTACTTTCTGTCTATAACTATAATTAAAAATAAAAATAACACGTAAATTTTACACTAAAACATTTTTGTCTTAAGTGGTTTGTGACAATGTCTTTTTAATAGTATCTATTGCACAATTCTTGAAATGAGTGCCTATGCAAGTCCTCGGAATGAGTAACAAGCGCGAAGGCAGTCGGGCTGACAGCTCGAACAACAAATAACTCAGTAGCTGTGAGATTTGTTGTCGTCGCCATCCATTGTAGCACGTCACCGCTTAATGAAAAGCGCTTATCTATCTTGCGGCTAACTGACACTTATCTACGTTACTTGAATTCACTGAGAAAACGTCTTTTAATATCCTGGTTTTTTTTTTCTACAAATTTTGAAAATATTGTGAAATTGAGAAATAGCTTATTATTGTTCGAGAATCAGAGTAGTGTAATATTTTTATTAAATGATCATTTACTTTCATAATTAAAAACATGCACTAATTGTATGATAATATATGTAATGTACAATTTATCAAAACCCGGCTGAATTTTAACACTAGCTGCCTCATTAGACTAGAACCTGGGTTCGATTCCCAGGTCGCGAGCAGTGTTATTGGGGTTTCCTATAAAATTCTCCGTAGCAGCTCGGTGTTTAGATTTGTGCTCGATTAATGGCAATAGCCTCTCATTCTATTACATGGGACCTAGAAACATACCTGGTGTACTGTGTGGGTACTTTAGTACACCTCTGCCTAACCCTTCGGGTATACAGGCGTGATGGTATGTTATGTTATATATACATGTACATATGGTATTAGTATATTATATGCTAGTACTAATGATTCGCCTACGGTTTCACCCGTGTTAAAATTTTGGATTAAAACCCCCGTTACACATCTTTAGGGGATGAATTTTAAAAATAGGTTCTTAGCTGCTGACGTCATAATAACTATCATTATGCCAAATTTCTGCCCAAACCGTGCAGACTTGCTGCAGACTAGCTGTGACCCCCACGGTTTCACCTGTGTTAAAAAATCTTAACAAATTTTGAACCCCCGTTACATCCTTTTAGGAGTTGAATTTTCAAGAATCATTTCTTAGAATAATAATATGCTCGCGTCATAATAGTTGTGTGTCAAATAAAGCCCAATTCGTTCAGAGGTTTGAGCTGTGTTTTGATAGATAGAGTAGATTATTATGCATAGATTATATAATATGTATGCACATATATTATTTGTCAACGTGAATACATATGATAAATTATACAATTTTTATTTATATAACAACAATATAGTTCTGAACGTGTAATTCCACATACAGTTCATGAGATAGCATCAGTGCTATAGATCTTATAATCTTACAAATTTAACTTTAAATTATACCCATTGTGACCTGTGTAACAGCTACTTATTAAATAATTTTATTTCTTGTCGCGTACTGAGTGCCTGTATTGTGATACAAGAAAAAAAAGAAACGGCACTTCATTGGTTTTGAGAAGTTCCCTGGTGTATCTCCGAAGTCGAAGGTTCAATGTCAAAGAAATTAATATTGACCACTCTTGATAAAAGAATCATCCAAATCAGTCCATACACAAAGAAATTATGGCTGTGGATGGATATGGATGGAAGATGTGTTCGTTTTAAATATTTAATATCCAATAACTTTTATCTGAAACGTTAAATAAAACCCAGTAAACAGTTTTTCTGAAAGAAAAAATGGTAGAACTAACTTCGCATAATGGCAGTGCATTTTCTAATACCTGTCTGGCTAGCTATCACCCTCAAATTGAAAATCTGCTGCAGAGAACCTCTATAGGTTATAGGTAGAGCAGCAGCTGCTCTCGAGAGCCAGTTTCTCCACTAGGTTTAGCGTGATACCATGTTGGGCTATATCGTCACTAAAATCAGGTGAGATTGTGGCAGAACGCTAAACATATAACGATAAAAAAATACAACAAAAAATTATTGAAAAACCTGTAGGTATAAGATTGTGTCTACTACCCATTTTCCAATAATAGCTCGGACTTAAAACAGAATTTAATTTGAATAATAAAATACACTACCACAGGACCTTTTATGATAATAATAACAGTAGGTACTTAGTACACATAAAAAAGTATAAAATGATTATAGATCATCAACTTCAGCGAAACCACTTCAGTAAATTAAGAAAAAACAGCTAATATCGAGTGAGAAATTAAAAAAAAATATCTCATAGTTAAAATTTCCCATTGGGGTGTCCATCTTCTTGGACCACATCGTCATTTATCATCAGGTGAGATTATGACCAGTAACGCTAAAAACCTATAAACAATTTATTAAAAAATTCATAGAAAATTATAATTAAAAATTAACTCATTTGTAATTTATAAAGAAAATTAGACTTAGTGTTAACTAACTATTCCAATTTTTTTTGTTATTGATTTTTTTTAATAATCACAATATGAAAACACTATTTCAAAAATAAAAAAAAAATATGGTAGCATCAGATGAGTGAGTAAAAGAAAGATTTTCTAAAATAATACATAATTATCTCACTCAAATCTAATAGCTAATACAGATACAAAAGAGCCTTTAGAGGACGAAACATTAAAGTGGACAAGCGTCAATCGAAACTGACAACACAGTGCCTATGAAACTGCACAGGAAATTAGCACCAGGCGTATTTTTCCATTCACGCTGTCACGTCTCACACAGAGCATACACAATGGAAGGACCAAACGACTATGCTTCCCACAGACTTAATAAACACTGTATACCTAGTTTTATAATAGTTGGAATACATTCAATATGCTATTTTGTTTTATTTTAATATTATACTAGCGTGGACTATAGAATGCCGTCGATCGAGCATACGGGCGAATCGTACAACCTCGGTTATTTTAAAGATAAGAATGCTTATTGTGAGTGTTCCTTAGAAGATAGACGTATACTCTCGTTGACTTTCTTGTAGGTCTTTTTAATGTCTACAAATATTTATTACATTAATTTGGTATATCTCTTATGAGTTACTCAGCGTAAGCTATTTAAGCGCCCGAATGGATTCACCATGACCAGTTTTTTTTCATTTGCGCAGAAGTAGCCTAAGTTACTTCTTATAACATCAGCTATCTGCCAGAGAAAGTCCCGCCAAAATCGGTCCAACCATTTCGGAGTTTACTTAGAAGAAACAGACAGACAGAGAAACAAAACATTTAAAAATTGGTGTTTGTTAAAAGAGTCATATGTACTTTCATTTGCGTTCAGTAAAAAGCTGTTAATTTAACATAATAAACAATTTTATAAATTAAATTTTAAGTAGAAAATAAAATTATGAAAGGGACAATAAATATATATTGAATAACCAAATGCAGAGGTTTTATTGGTAATACTCGCAACTCACTCCGTCTCCTTCTACCACGACATCTTTAAAACTTTCTTTACTATATAGTTATATAATCTTTGATGCTTACCAACATAAGCGAAAATTATATAATAATAATTACAAGTACATATTGGTTGTTATGCGAAACTCTAATAAATTTCCATACTTACAACACGTGATAATAGGACTACTGCCATCACTATTCTCTATAAACCTCACGGTAAGCAAGCATCTTTCGGTAAGTTTAAAATCAAATTTAATTCAATAATAACCAGTACAATTTGAGAGTAAAACCGCGTATATAAAACGAAACTTACATATCGTAGACACGCCGGAGTATTATCAATTAAATTTCACTCAAACAGTTGACTTTAAATGTAAACATATCTGCATTTTATAACCTCTACTTTATGATGATGGTAATGTAAACTGCGCCTGCGCAACTCACCTAGAACGTAACGTAACTCGCGTGGAAGAAACTTTTGTTTTTCTTTTTTTAACCATCTTCTTCTTTCTGTATGAATTCCACGATACCTGTGAAGCTCTAATACTATGTAATGTTGTATTTTTTCCATCTATTGCTAGCTTTAATTCTCCATTGGTCAACGTCTTGCCTAGATAATAGTTAGTGTAAACTGATTTAAATACAATAAAAATAACCTATTTGCATGGTGGTAGGGAATTTATACCCGACTAGATGGACACTCATATACGTATACTTAAAAATTCTTTACAACAAAGGCTCATATACCTGTCCAATAATTGTTTCGATTATCTGATTCTATAAATTAATGTATTAGCTACTTTCTTAGCGGAATTTTCCGGATTTTTGGCCTGTAGGATAATAGCATCTATTCATGGGTGGATTCGGTGATCGCTGTATTTCTTAGATTGTAATCTATTTATCGAATGGTGCTAAGCCAATACTTCGGAATCATAGTTCGGAACAAAATCTGCATGACTTTAAAGAAATTAGAGACGTAATTATTACTATAGAGTATGTACTTTTAAAGTTTTACTTGACCACATCTATACGTTGCGGCAGATTATACAGAAGACTGAGGAGTATAATCTGCCTTTATGCTTAGCGTTCGTGGACTACGTAAAAGCCTTTGATTCGGTCGAAACCTGGGCAGTGTTGCAGTCTCTCCAGCGGTGCCGTATTGACTATCGATATATCGAAGTGTTGAAGTGCTTGTACAACAACGCCACCATGTCGGTCCGAGTACAGGGACAGTGCACGAAGGCAATTCCTTTGAGAAGAGGCATTAGACAGGGAGACGTAATATCTCCGAAACTGTTTACCGCCGCTCTAGAGGACGCCTTCAAGCTCTTGGAATGGCAAGGACTCGGCATCAATGTCAATGGCGAGTACATCACTCACCTTCGATTTGCTGACGACATCGTAGTCATGGCAGAATCGCTGGAAGATCTTGGCACAATGCTCGATGGCCTCGACAAAGTTTCTCAACAGGTGGGCCTTAAAATGAACATGGACAAGACGAAAATCATGTCGAATATCCATGTGGTGCCCTCCCCAGTATCAGTAGGGAACTCTTGTCTAGAAGTTGTTGAAGAATATGTCTACCTGGGACAAACAGTCCAGTTAGGTAGGTCCAACTTTGAAAAAGAGGTCAGTCGACGAATCTAACTCGGCTGGGCAGCGTTCGGGAAACTGCGCGACGTCTTCTCGTCCAAAATACCTCAGTGCCTCAAGACGAAAGTTTTTGACCAGTGTGTGTTGCCAGTGATGACATACGGCACAGAGACGTGGTCGCTCACTGTGGGCCTCATAAGAAAGCTCAAGGTCGCTCAGCGAGCTATGGAGAGGGCTATGCTTGGTGTTTCTCTACGAGATCGAATCAGAAATGAGGAGATCCGTAGACAAACTAAGGTAACCGACATAGCCAAAAGGATTAGCAAGTTGAAGTGGCAGTGGGTGGGGCACATAGTTCGGAGAACTGACGGCCGTTGGGGAAGAAAGGTTCTCGAGTGGAGACCACGCACCGGAAAGCGCAGCGTAGGACGGCCCCCCACTAGATGGACAGACGACATAATAAAGGTCGCTGGGAGCCGTTGGGTGCAGGCCGCACAAGATCGGTCGCTCTGGAGATCTATGGGGGAGGCCTATGTTCAGCAGTGGACGTCCTGCGGCTGAAATGATGATGATGAATGATGTACTTTTACTTTTTACTTTTATAGAGTAAGCGGGACAGATATATCTACTAAAATATATAATAAGCTAGCTGAGTCTCCAACTCGGCTTGCATGAATAGAAAAAATGGTATTTACTGGGGTTAAAAGTACCATATGTCTTAATCCGGGTTATAAGCTATCTGTGTGCCAAGATTCATCCAAATCCTTTTAGCAATTTTTGCGTGATTGAGTAACAAACAATCAAAGTAACTCCCACGTTTATAATATTAGTTAGGAACATGAATTCAATGTTCTATTGAATTTTAGAACCGTACTAAAATACGGTAACCGTTTAACAAAGAAATAAAAATAGATACAAAAAAATATAGTAAGCCACGAAACCGGAAAGTTTACGTTTTACGCCAAAAACGCGCGCTTGTTTTGACAGACGAGCGATATACAACGGTGAGCTGGTAAACGCCGTGTGATGTATGATGCGTTAACGGGACGCCCCGCGCCCGCGCGTGTGCTCACAGCTGACTAGAAGGCACGTACCCGTCAAGCTCGGTAGGAAATTTAAAATCTTTTGAACGCATGATTTATACTTGAGAACTTGATTTATACGAACTGTTATTGCAAAAATTACGCATAATATTATAAACTTTTTATCTAGATCGTTTTTGGGACGTGCGTTAAAGTAATTTACTTAACTTTTTAAACACACAGTCGTCTTGCGGATTGTATAGATTTTACGTTTCTTTATTTTGACTTATTGTATTAAACCGAATTATAAGACTTGGCACAGTTCACAGCCAACGTGATAGGAATATGAAGTCTTCAACCTTTGCAGTAATTATGGGGCCTCAGCTGTATTGGACCTGCTATAATTGAATGAGCATGGACGCTTGCAGCATTCTTATGACCAGCTCATGCCAGCGCTTCAAAATATATTTATTTTTACAGATGCAGCTAAATTGCCGTGTTTACTCTAATGGTATTATCATCTATATATTAATACGTGAAGAAAAAGATTTCTACCCCCTTTTAAAGCGTATTGCGTTCACGGAAGAATGTGGGATTTGGCATGGTTAAAGTTTATATGGAAAAGGAGTGCAAAAAGCTAAAATTTATCTATAATATATTATATTAATATAATAAATTAAACTAATTAATACTGCAAATGTCCTAACACGACAAGTGCCATTGAACTTAGACCCCCCAAAATATTGACATTGTCACTCAACGATAAGTGACAGCAAGTGATGTAGATAATACTCATTGTTTATGAATACTGTAAATGTCAAACAAAAAATAGTCTATGATCAAAAAGTCGCTGGTCGAATTTCGACCTTAGGGCGATCGCTAGTAAATAAGGTTGTCTGTATCGACTCGGGTATGTTTGTGACGTAAACATTTTTTTTTTTTTCATAAAGTGATTTCGATTGTTTAAGGCAATAGTGAATTACATGAAAGTTGATCATAATAGCTATTTAGCTTTCGTCAGTTAAACACAAACAAGGAGAAACCAAGTAGGGTTGTGACATCAGACAGATGGCCGGATATAACAACAATAAGCCGAATTTCAGTTTACACCATGGAAGAAGATAACATGACGTACCGACCCTACTTAGCTGGGATAATAGAAAGAAGAAGAAATATTTGATAGCTTTACCAATGAATTCTTTCCGCTTGTCGTCGAAATGAAACGCGTTGCGCGCCATCTATAATAAACTAGTTGTACTAATGCAGAAGTCTCGTTGGTGGGTATACGGCAACTCACTAAAGTCTCATCGCAACCAGATGAATGGTTTAAGAACGTATACGGGACAAACGAACACAAATTTATTTTTATACATATACTAGCAACCACCTGCGACTTCGTTCGCGTTATTTATATTATAAAAAATGTGTAAAATAAAATAAAAATGTTTATATCAGACTATCGCCGTATCGTATATGTTAGAGAACTAAAGAAGCCATAATTCCTCATCTGTCATCATTATTCATCTATCTTAAACCGTACTTATCATTTCACCGGGCATGGATAAAGAAGAAATAACATAAATTTCTTCATGCATCCGGTGTAAATAACAATTATTTACCTCGCCGTCATGCATCTCTCAAAGCAAAATTACATAAATTAAACAATGACCGCCATATATTCTACTAGACAGGCAATTCAAATATAACTCTGTCGAAAATTTGTTGACTTAGCTATAGTGCTGGTCCCGAGGAAGGGCACGGACATCATAATGTAAGCTATCAGCGACAACTCTCTCTTACATGGATTTAATAAAGAATAAGTGAGATATATATGATGTACGATGATTGTGTACTTTTAAATGAGACTAGCGGTATGCCCGCGGCTCCGCACGCGTTTGTTATTACGTAGTAGCTATTTAAATTCCATGATTTTTATGTTACTCATATTGTTGACAATTTATATGCGGTATCAATTGAGGAATGGCATGTACTTCCCGTACACAATTTTCATCAAAATCGGTTGAAGAATATTATTCTATACCACGATTTCTATTAATGATTTTTATGGTCTCTGAATTATGGTATGATGCATACTTCCCGTGTACAATATTTCATCAAAATCTGTGATGAATTAATGAAATTTAACACTTTTGAGATATTTTTTTTGGATTTCCATAGCAATCATTTCGTTCATTTTGACTTCTATCATTCATGGAATGACTAATTCTTCCCATGTACAAAATTTCATAGGAATCTAACGAGCCGTTTTTGATATAAATCCGGCCAAACAAAAAAAAAATGTTTATGGCATAATCGTGATAATTATCGTTCATTTAGTGTACCTATCGGAAAATTTGGACAAAAATTAACTGCACAGACAGAACTGCAGATTTATTTATATAGATAAATAATATAAGTGATACGCGTATTTAAATCACGTTTATAAATTATCACTACATAGCTGAGCCGTCTAAATATTTCTCATTATATAGACATTATTAATTAAACACTTTGACAAACATATAGATTTTAATAATGTTTCTCTATTTTTACTAATAGCACGGAATATGAGATTTGAAATATTGTTTCAATCATTAATATTGATGCAGAATCAAGGACGATATGACGTTGCCACAGAAAAAAACACATTCGTGTACCAGAACCTCTTTAGTGCAGACTTTTAGTTGACAGTTATTTTTTCTGTAGGTGCAAAACAGCGATTCTATTGTTATGTGGTGTTCATTGAATTTCACAAAAAAGAAAAAAGAAACATTACAATCCATTATTGTTCTGTTTACACTTGCGCAAAATTTGTGCGTAGGTACTCTGTTTTAGTTGGTGCATAATTAAGAAGTTTACGGGCAGTTAATGTCGGCGAGAATAGTGAGCTGATGGGGAATTTAAATAAATAGACGAAACGTTGCGTCTAGCTTTTTTGTGAAGGAAGTGGAAAATGAGACTGGGAAAAAACGGACGGTGTGAAATTGATTAATTGCAAATTTGTACGTAGGTACGAATCATGCTACCCCCGCTCCCGGTTATTTTAAAGACAAAATGCATATTAGATCACCCATCCTTGGAAGATAGACAAAATATACTCTCGCTGACTTTTTTGTGTGTCTTTAAGGTCTACAATTACTACATTGATTTGTAAGTTATTTAAGTGCTTCAAAGTCGTCGTTTTTCCGAATTGATTTTTATTTTCGCGGAACCTTAATTCTTTTTCTAAAATAAGTAGTCTGAGTTACTCCGTATAACATCAAATATTTGCCGTTAAAAGTCCTGTTAAAATAGGTCCAACGGTTTTGGAGATTACCCGGAACACACAGATAGACAGACATTTTTTTTTATAACTGTTATTAAAAAAAAATTAAGTACAGTTTATAATTTCGTATTATGCATTTAGTTAAATCTCTTATTTTTATATTACAAACGGACACTTAATTTTTTTTTTATTTGTATAGATTACTGAAAGGATATTACTTAATAAAGTCAACGATAAATCACAACTGAAGATCAGAAATCACCCCCCAGCCCTTGTTAGACAAAAATACGCGTGTCAGCAACTCCTCGAGCCATGTCCAGTGGGGGGAGGGAGGGTGGCCCCGGTGGGGTGGCTCGTTTAATTATCGGTCACTAAATTAAGCCGAGACCGCTGTTTCTGCCAGCTTGCAGTTTGCGAACGTGTTTTGTGAGGGCGCCACCGCTGCACTATGGAGTCGGATAGGGCAAGAATGTCGTCACAATGCCTTGTCTTCGAATGCAAACAGAGTAATTTTGCCTAAACTATTTTTAATGTATTCAAAATCATTTTATAATCTTGTTTAATATAGAAGCCATTTGTTTGCCTCAGACAACACTACACGTTTATTATGAAACGTAGATATCTAGGTATTTAATAAATCAAATTATTAACTTTATAATATGAAAATAGTAAACAAGCTAAAACTATTACAATGGTAAAACCCGACTGCAACAAAAACACAAAAAAAAAATCTTTACTATTTTTACTTTTTATTTTGATTCCCAGACGTCGCACTTAAATACTATGTAGCTTATATCACAATAATATAATAAATTTGTAAGAGAAATAAACATATTTTAGTATTTATTTGTATCGACTAAATTAAGTTTGTAATCGCATTTTTCTTCTCTTAGGCTTAACAGCCTCAAAATTTATATCAATAAACATTCCAATCCAGCTTAATAGCATAGAAATTGAACACGTTAACAGCTTTAAATACATATTCAGCCAAATAACACATGACTCTAGATTGATGTTCACCTTACGTAATAGGAAGATACGCAATGGCTTAACAAGCTGTTAACAGAATGAGACACCTATTCAAGTTGAAAACCAAAATCAAATTTAGAAAGGGCCAGAGAAAGGTAGGCTTTTCAGATGTGGTGTTGGAGAAGGATGAAAAATGAGGAAGTGTTAACAATGGTTAATCTATATTAATATTATAAAGCCAAAGAGTTTGTCTGTTTGGTTGAACGCGCTAAATCTCAGGAAATGTTGGTTCGAATGGAAAAAATTTTTAGTATTGAATAGCCCATTTATCGAGGAAGGCTATAGGCTATATAACATCACGCTACGACCAACAAGAATGGAGTATCAATGACAAATGTTGCAAAAACGGAAGAAATTTATACCTTTTGAAAGTTTCCACTGCGTGCGCTGCGTGAGTGATTAAAGTTACGCAACAATAGTGTGTGGCGGAATTGTTTCTCAAAAAAAGTTATAAAAAAAGTCCGCGACATCTTTTAAGGTTTACTCAATATATCCTTTTTTATGGTAATATTATTTATGAATGTGTTTTATATTCATGGTATTAAGTCTTATCAAAATGAATATGTTATTCCTCACAAGCATTTAATTTTCAACAAAATTGCCCTTTACGGTAATTGATTTAAACGGATATCTTAGGGGATATCACAGTTTTAAAATAACTCGGCAGCAAAATAATGATCAATTATCGCGAGCGCATTTTTATTATGCAGAATGATGTGGGAAGCGGGCGGTACCTATAATACAGTGTCTACGAACCACTCTCTCCAACCCTTTCTCTCTCTCATTTATATAACGCAGACGAAGTTGCGCGGGTTAGCTAGACTTTAATATACCTAAATGTAACAAAAATAAAATAATTCACAAATATCCTAAAACCGTCACAAAGTGCTCACTAACAGCACTGTCCTTTACGTAACGAATTAAAAGGCAGCATTCATAAACTGAAAACCAAACGTCGCGAACTATACGTCAATACAAACAGACAATTGCTTTTAGTTATTTAACGACAAAAAAAGAAACTACGTAATAATAATTTCGTCAAACACAATCTAGTGAGAACAGCTTGTTCACTTCCAGCAACGAACACCGCTAGACTACAAAGGTGTGTCCCACGATTTCACCCGTGTAAAATTTATTGGACCAACTCTCCACTGATGGAATAAATGGCATTTTGATACTGATTTATTTATTACTAGCTGTGCCCGCGACTGCGCTCGCGTGGACTACAGAATGCCGTCGATCGTACTACATCGCTACGGCTAAAAATGCTTATTGTTATAGTGACTTACTTTTTATAGGCCTTTTAAATATCTATAATTGTGTAGTATATTAATTTGAAATATATCTTAGGGTTTACTCAGCGTAATCCATTTATACGCCCGAATTGATTCACTATGAGCAATTTTTTTTTTATTTGTGCGGATCCCTATTTTATTTTATCCGAAATAAAAGTAACCTAAGGTACTCCTTATAATATCAGCTATCTGTCCATGAAAGTTCCCTCAAAACCGATTCAACGGTTTCGGAGATTATCCAGAACAAACAGGAATTTATTTATTGAATTTAGTAAAAAACTGTTATTTTGACATTACAAACAGACACTTCAATTTTATTAATTGTACAGAAGATGAAATATGTGCATTCATGTACAATAATTATTGACATTAACTTTATTAAAAAACAACATAATGTATTTTTATAAATATCCGAACGTGAAGTCGAAATTTAAAATTAAACTTGCTAGGAATGTTGTATAAACTCTTTAGAAGATCGTGTACTTTCCAACGAGAACCCGTGTAGTCTATCATTCAGATCGTTTGATGTTTATGGATACTGCTTCGCTCCTTAGGGTTCTAGTGTGAATTTATATAGCCGATGACCTTCCTCAACAAATAGACTATAAAATGCAAAAAAAATAATTGAAATCCGACTAGTAGTTCCAATGTTTAGTGCATTCAAATAAACAAACAATCATTGGAACTTATCAAAACAGATACCATGAACCCTTATTACTTAAATTACCTAGTTTCCCTACTCACGGTAACTGAACTAGCTGTACTAACTAAGTTGTAACCTTCGACTATCAATATTGCAATTAAAAATGGACCTCGTCAATTTTTCGCCACGCCTAGACAGATGAAACCAAGTAATATGATAAAATCGAAGAGGAATATATACATTGCGGACCTTGCTAGAAACAGTTTGTTTGTATATAAAGGAACGAGCAATGGACAGTGTTTGTTCTTGTAAAGAGAATTAATCAGTGTTTCGTGGTCAGTGGAAGGCTGTTACACAGTTAAAGGTTTATTATAAGTATTATTTCTTACATTCGGGATTGATACCTAACCTAAACCTAAATATATTTAGGTTTTACACATTTCTCCGCCTGCAAAGTTCGTTTCTTAGTGCAAAGAATATTGTGATAATTGGAGACATGTATTATAATCTGGTTCTAGAAGCGTCAAAATATTAATAATCAAAGTTTTGAAGCCTCAGTATACATGTTTTACTATTTACACCTTATTTTGGCTCCGCAAAATGCACTTTACTGTGTCAAAAAGGGAAATTTGCCAAGACGGTGGTTCCCTTGTAAAGGTTACCTCCCACGGTCAGTGATATTGCTAACGGAAACGGGCCAGCCAGTAACGACGTATCATGGAAAGAATGTCGTTTGTGGAAGCGCAGACAAGTTCGTAGCCTTAATGTTCGGTACGTGGCTGTCCGTGGTCACCCGTTACGTCTTCCCTCTCTTGCGGCAACTCAAGCCTAGGTCCGTTCCCTCGGTGTGGAACCCTTGCGTCATGCAGCCAGTCGCGCGATGCAGATGACATTGCACTTGCAATCACTAGCCACACACAGACATCATTACATACAGTATGTTCATACATACGTGCACACCACACAGGTACTTATGTTCTGCAAGGGACCTTTTTTTTCGATAGTTAGTTTCGACCAATTTACAGAGTACTAAATACATTATACACAAATGTTCCTTTCTTTCTCCCAGGAGGCAGGGACATGTATAAGTGTATTCGTTAGTTTAGCTCGAATTTTCTACGGATATTAAATTTAGTCAGTTCGTGACTTTTTTTGCAATCGCGGCAACAGCCCGAGCCGAAGTCCGGCCACTCTGGCACCCTTGAGCGCATGTTGCCCACGCTTTCGCGACTGAGTGCCTTAAGCGCTCGCCCCAAGCCCGGTGAAGCTGTCAAAGCCATTATCGGCTCTAATTGTTTAGGGCCCATAAGGTTATCGGTATATTCAGTCAGAAAAAAAACTGTCCGTGTTCGCCGGTCATGCATGAGAGAACAACACGTACCGTGGGAGGCCGCCCTTAGAGTATCTAGGGAGTTCATTTAACATCTCAAAATTTATGTTTCTAGTTTATATTTATAATCCACTATATTTATTCACAATAGACTAAACTATATGACGCAAAATGCCACCAATATTAAAGAGTATGGAGTCAAAGAACCCAAGTAGTGAATTAAAATAAAGACCACAAACATTACAGATCAAGAACCCGTCAAAAACTCTTATAAGTGGTAATAAAACAACTAACTTACTACACACTGTTTCACTACCAAATAAAAACTTGTACAAAAAATATATTAATCGTTTAAACCCCACGAGATTTATTTGTATGCGCTTGGTTTGAATTTAGAGGATATAAAATATGTTACGTTATTGTGTGACAGGCGTTCATTTGCCAGGGGACTGGCGTGAATTGTCACTCGTATCTCGAAAACGTTTCGACTGTTCGAGGTTTTAGAGTTGGTATAAATAAAAGACCTGACCGTCAGTTATATTTAACATGACAAGTCGGTTATAAAGTTAACTAGGGAAGATCGTAAACACATAAATAGTGATTTCTAAATACTTTTTATTTATTGTATTCAACTAATGGGGACAAAATTACTACCCTATAAAGAAAGATTATTTCGCATGGTACGCTCTATAGATTTCAGACACAGTACGACTAATTTCTATATACATATAGTGTTAAAATTGTGCCGGGGTTTGATAAATTCGAACTTGTCATAATAATAGTAGCTAATTACCATTGTGCACCGAAGATAATCAAAATAACCACGCGACAAACGTCAGTGACATACGCCCGCAGGTTTGGCGCGCGATACGACATGAGAAAATATCGCCTTCGGGCACATCAATTCTGTCTTTGAACTCTCTAGTTCATAATATTGTGCAGTGTAAACAAATTCTCGTGGGCTACGTACGTTAATTTTATTTAAAATAATTTAATAATTCTATTTATGGTTTTTAATACATAGTTCGATGTTGTTGAAGATTTGCTTTACCGGTGAATTTTTAGAGTAGTAATAATAAAAGCAATAATAGAAAAGAAAATCCATAGTCATTGTAGAAAATGACTTTTTTAAAGTATTTCTAATTTAGCCCTCCAAAAGTCAAATACGTATATTAAATATTTAGTAAATCATTTACAGATTTTTTTTAAATCCTAGATTATTTTGAAAGAATAACTGAACTATTTGAATGTAGAAAGAGTAAATGTTCTTTTATATTCAGTTATACGTTTTTCAAGGTTCATTATATGTAGGTTATTGTATATATGCGCATCTTTTAGTACGTGGAGCAATCAAGTGATTAAAGATAAAGAAAAAAAGGTATGCACGGTAAATATCCACCTAAAACTAGTATCTACAGGATACGCTTTTTAACACTGAACACGTGAAATAGGGTCAAAGGATAAAATGAACATTTTTGAACACCTATATTATTCTGTCATTAGATATTTAACTTGAATCATGGCTGCATCACTTTGGTAAGCTCATGATAAACAAACTGAAGTCCTTTTACGTTTTAATTTACTGTGCTAAGCACAGTGCTATATACTTACCACAAGGCATATAACTGTAAATGTACCTAATCTTTTTATTCTTATAAATTCGCCAAAAGTAATGTTCGAGATCTAACGAATGACGATTAGAATCCATGTAAAAGACAAAATACCTTAATGGAGGGTAACAAAAGAAAACATAGAAACGAAACAAAGCACACAATACAAAGTAAAATCATAATTATATGGTTGCCCCGGGGCAATGCGAGATAAACCCGGCATCCGAGCATAACCTTTGTTACATAAAGATTTATTTTTTATTCAATTAGTCATTTAATACGAATGGGTACGTCTAGAACTTGTGATACGGACAAGCTCCTTTGAAATGTTACGTTTCGTGAATTTTAATCACGGGAGTGAATGTTTTTGTCCGAATTTCGAATCGTTTTCGGCGCACTGTGCGATATAATTTTATCTTTTTTAGAAATTGTTGTTATTTTACTGATTGTGATTTGCAGCCAAATTTAAACTGTGAGACTATTTTTTTTTAATTCTCTCATAGGCTGCTTACACGATATTAAAGTTAATGCAATGAAGGTCCCACTAGCTGATCCCGCGGCTTCGTTTGCTTGGACTACAAAATGCCGTCGATCGGGCATACGCGCAAATCGTGCTGCTTCCGCTCCCAGTTATATGTTTATTTTAGTGATCCATAGAAGATAGACACATATATCTAAAATTATGTTATATATTCATTTGATATATCTCTTATGGGTTACTCAGCGTAAGCCATTTAAGCGCCTGAATTGATTCACCATGACCAGTTTATATTAATTTACGCGGAACTCAAATTCCTTCAAAAAAATTAAAGTTCCGGAGAAAGTTCCGTCAAAATCGGTCCAACCGTTTCGGAGATTACCTAGATCAAACAAGCAGACAGACAACAATTGTAAAAATTGGTGTTCTGTTATAAATATCGTATAGAATTTCAAATGCATTTAGTAAAAAAAATGTTATTTTGACATTACAAACAGACACTTCAATTTTATTAATTGTAACAGATAAAGAAGATGCTTATGAATGTCAAAACACTACCACCGGTAAAACTCGACAGGGTTTTAACAATAATTTTCATATAATACTCTTAGTAAGTACATATTTTTATATACTCGTACAGAATGGGAGATTATCAACCAACTAATTTCTACAATAACGCCAGCGTTAATATATTTTCACTGTTCTTCCAAAACCCTGTGTGTAAAAAGGATGAAAATTATCTCATTTTCCAAACATCTAAATTACCTATTTAGAAAATTTTAATAGCCTATAATTTAAGGGAGACATTTCCACAAGCGATTGCCTATGACTCTGGTTTTAGCAATACAAAACGACGATGACTAAGAATTAAGTAAAGTATAAGATAAATAAGGACTTTATTTACCAGACACGAGGTCTGTGCTGTTGAAATTCTTGTACCATAAAAGAAAATGTACAGAAGGTCTGTCAGTCTGCTTTAAATCAATTATATTCATATGGCTTTCACACTTTGGCATATTATACACACTAGAGTTGCCAAATTAACACCACGTCGTTTCTTTTTAACACGTACCTTTTGGTCGGGTAATAGATTAGGATAGATAGCATTGTTGTGTCCTCGATGAGTACGGGTGGAGAAAAAATTATTTACTTTAGTAATCTTATCTAATTTAATATTGTAATAAATTGCATAATTATCTATTATTAGATACAAACAATGTAATAATCAAGGTTAAATTTAGTCTCGGAACGAGTATCAGTAGTTTTCCAAAACCTCAGTTCAATGGAACAGACTAACTCTTCCAACCACTAAAGCACGTCGTAAAGTAATACCGTTATATTTAAAAATTACAAAAATACATGACAGTTACAATACAATAATTCAATAATGAGTTTATTACGTAAAAACTAAACGCTCATATTGAACAAAATTGCCGCCACTAAACTGAACGGATATATTCTAAAATCACTCGAAAAATGGACGTACGCGTGAGTTGAGTAAACGACGCGACGCGACGTGACACGACGTTCCGTTCTGACCAGACCTTCTGTAATAGTTGCTTACGTTGTGCCCGCTTGCAGTGGCCCTGAAATTGCATTTAAAAACAAAATACAGTTTAATTAAAATGGACCTGTCGCTTAACCACAATATTACACAATAATTATTGGAGTCATAGTGAACGGTTTGATATTATGTCGATCGCCTTGATATATAAAAGAGAAATATATATACTAGAAACTATGTTATATATGTCAGATAATCGTGTCTATGTGGTTATAAAAACAAAACATGTGTCATAGCACCGAGATAATAGTTTTCTGGCGTACTCAAAAGTGTTTTTGGCGTGATCTTGAAGTGACATGTTGTGATTTTTAATTCTAATTCATAACTTAGGTTTTTGACCCTTTATTATATAATTTTGGTGGCATTTTATGTGATATATTTTGGTTGTTGTACATAAGTGAAGTGAATTATAAATATAAAGAGGAAAACACGCATTTGGATATGTCACAAAAACTTTCTAGATATTTCCGACAAGGGAGCCACCATCTTATCAGAAGGCTCTACTTTGTATATTCGAAAAATCCTGGTGTCTCCTATAGTCTATCTTGATATCACTCTCACTTCAATATACTTACTATATTTTACTGTGATGAATACTACTATTAACAAGTTAATTATTTAAAAGGAAATAAAAAGCCCCGCTGCAGCAAAAAAATAATTGGCTACATTTAATTTTTTTTTTTTTATTTAATTTCCGGACATCGTACTTAAATATTATATAGCCTATGTCACTGCCACAATTAAAATAAATCTAATGACACCTAATAATATAAATACGCTCCAAAAACATAACCCTCCTTTTTCTCAGTCAGGTAAAAAGAGGTAAACTCTGTAAATAAGTGTAATATGCAGCGAGACGACACTTAATGTATATGTAATTTATGTATAAACTGAAATCTTCACGGTTCGCTAGCATTAGTAAGAATGTCTTCAAGATTTTTTTTAACTTACTACTATCGGAACTATTGGCCAGTGTGCCTTAACAGCTTCACCGGGGTTGTTAGCAATCGTAGGAGGCACTCAGCTGTTGCCTTTAGACAGGTTAGATGAGGTTGCATGCTGATAAAGGGTGTACGGTCATAGAACATACCTGCAGTTGCTATCATGCCCCAGCTCAGTTGCTTTGCACGGGTGCGATTTACACAGTGGTATATTTTATGTTTAAAAAAGCATGATTTAAAGTTTATCGTTTTAGTATTTATAGTTCATAGCTTATTGGTTAAGAAAAGTATGCTCAGCTCGCGACGCGCAATTTATCATAATTGCAGAATGCCGGCCAACCGTTTCGCTGCGAGTAATTTCTTTGGTTTTGCGTAATTTTGAATCGGTGATATCTTCTACGGTATTCATTTAAATGATATAATGCAAATGACAGTTTTAATCTACATTAAATGTTCAAGTTATCTGAATGAAGATTAATATTGAATCGTAGAAAATAGCTCCGGAAATGACGTAATATTTTTAATTATTGTTTGTTATATGTTGAAGATAAAAATGGTTACTGCGAGTCAGCCTTAGGAGATAGACATATTATGGCATCGCGGACTTTTTTATTTTTTAGTTTAGCGAGTGTATGCCATGTAAGCTTATTTTGAATACAAATCTCTTTGGTGAAAATCATTGGCCACCTATTGTAGTTATTTTTAAAGATTATGTTTCCTCCTTTTTGTTTGCAATAACGAACGTCTCGCGGGAAGCTTTTCGTGCTATGGTTTTTATTATTATAAACGAGGTTTAACCTTCGACAAATCTCACGAAAGCTGGTTCAACCGAATGCATGTGCATTTTTTTATATGAGGACATTGGGGTTGGAGGGCTGTAAATAAACTTTATTCATATTCTAACTATTTTCCATTTCACTAACAATTTTTTGAACAGCCCTCTTAGACATTACATAATATTTTAGCGATAAATTTAAAAAGTTATGGGTGGTTATATAAAAGAGTGATTTTTATTATTATTATAGTTATATAAATGAGTTATCATCATTCACATTAACTCTGTATGTTACTATAAACTTACATAGGTACCAGTTCGAATTTATATTATTCAACATAACCTTACTATAATAATATACATTCAAAATACGAATTTCACGTGTATATTAATTATATTAAGGTATTATATGTTATCGTGTTCATAATAAAGCGTTTATATTTGATAATCAAAAGTCTGTGCGTGTATAACAGTCCTTGGCCCAATTATGTTTGTAGCATGTACACTTCGGCCCGATATATGTTCAAATTAATTAATTTCAGTATTTAAAGGGAGAAATGAAAGGCCAAAAACCTCGTCCGTATAAGGTTAGAGCCACAAATGATTGTACTGACATCTCATTAGCTTAGCGGGGAGCGATTCGCCGCGGGCACTATTCGGCGGTGGTGCAAGTTTTGAACATAACATTCTGGTTTCGATAATTGCTCTTAATACAATTTTTTGTGTGAAAGAAGATATGGTTACATGGATTGAGAAAGGTATGTTTAGATAGTTTAGGCGTGTAGAAAGGATGAATAGAAGAGGAAGGCCTAGACAAACGTTTAATTTATGTATGTAGATAATTAGATATATATCTATGAAATACAGTTGTACGTTGTCAGTTGATAGTACAGCATAGTATGACTAAACAAATTTTAAAAACTAAAGTTAACATTAGAGCTCGTCTACATATTGGAATACACGTGAACTTATTTTCCTTGCGTCTAGGTGTGGTCTTACCCGCGCAATATTTTTATTGATCCCGACGATCACATCGAAAATTCGAATAAATATTACACATCCGTCTCTCCAAACAGAGCGTGCCAGCGCCCACGCCCGCGTAACCACCGTTCTCTCCGCAGAGGGCGGGCGGTCAATTTCGCTCCAGCACACCCGTCACGTCCACCCTCTCTAGCGGTAACCCAAGCCTAGGTCCGTTCCTCGGTGTGAAACCCTTGGGTCAGGCAACCGCCCGCGCGATACAAGTGACACTGTACGTGCATCACTTAGCTACCTACATACAACACTACACACGTATGAACATACACACGTGCACACCACACAGGTACATAGGTTCTGTGAGGGACCTTTTTTTTTCTTTTTTACGCTAGTTAGTTAGCGCTAGTTAGTGTAGAAACATTCCGATTATTGAATACACATACGCACGGTTCCTTCCTTCCTCCCAGGAGGAAGGGGACGTGCCTAAGTGTATATTTAGTTAGCTCGAATCGTAGGTGTAGGGATTCGAATAGATCGCGACCTATTTGCGAACGCGACGACCGCCCGAGCCGAGGTCCGGCCACTTTGGCACCCTCGTGCGAGTCGTCCACAAAACTTTCGCGGCTGAGTGCCCTCTGCGCTCGCCCCCAAGTCCGGTGAAGCTGTAAAAGCCGCAGCGGCTTTAGGGCCCCTAAGGCTAACAGTGTAGTCAGTTTAAAAAAAAAAAAAAAAAAAAAAAAAAAAAAGTGTGGTCTTACTGCTATTTTCAAGATAATTCAAACTTTCGGCAAATAATTTCTATTTGATTCTTTGATCCATGTATTTAACCATCATTTATTAATCGATACGCTAAGCCCTAGTAAATTGTTATCAAAAGTTAATCTATACAAAACTAAAAGAAAATTCACATGACTGTTTAAAAAAATTATTCTTTTGCGATATTTCTGTATTATGTGGTTAATTTTTGTTAACAATTTCATTTCATGTTAACTGTTGAGTGTTGCCAACAAAGGCATATAAAAGTGAAATACTCTCAACTATGACAGACTTCAAGAATACAACGATAGATGCTCGGCGAGAGATTTTCAATTTAAAAGTGATATATATTGTATGGACCTCCAATATATCAAAACCCTTCGTAAATAACTTTATCAGGTTAAGCTTCTAAGTAAAAGAATTTCGAAATCGCTTCCGCTAGTGGCACGTACCGAGATCTGAAACAGAACACCGCACATATCTGTATTTTTGCCGGATCAAAGAAGCGTTGTGTATGACGGCCGTTTGAACTGGTAATCAAATTAGCTTTGCTTCCTTTTTGTTAGAAAAACGTGTCTATCAGTTTGTACTTCGATTTACTCGAATAAAACATTTAACAAGTGCCTTTTTGAAGTGAAACTTCTAAAGGTGGCCTCCCACGATCCGTCATATTGCGGACGAACGTGGAGCAGCCCGAAAGTAGTCAAATTATTCCGCATCGCATTTGATGCGTTTATAATTCTTGTTCTGAGTTCTTCCGCGGATGACAGGCGAGACGTCGTAAACTAGGGATTTCATCTGACCGCAGACATAGAAATCAACCGGCGTTTGCAATAAAATACGTTTTTTTTCTTAAATTTGTTTATACTATTAATTCAAATTTATTTTCTATTTTCTAGTTGAATTTTTGACTTATTTTGTAAAAAGCTAAACAACGTGATAACTCAAAAATGGTTCACTTTTACATGATGCATACAGGGGTTAAAATTATCGCAAATGGTCAGCCCTATCACCTCCCAACGAGAATACGGCGAGTTACCAATAACCCTGTATATATGGAGATAGTAATAGTCTCCAGAACCACATCATTTATTTTTACTTAACTTCAAATTAAATGTATTGTATATATATATAACCTTTTTGTTTATACATCCGTGAACCGATTAACACGATTCTTTTTTTATAGGAAAGGGGATAATTTCATTGGCATTGGATCTTCTGCTTCGAAGATACACCAGAGAACTCCTCAAAATCATTAAAGCTGGCTTTCTTCTTTGTTAAAATAAATAAAAAGTAACTAAATGTAGCCAATTTATTAAAGAAGGTTATTATAGGATATACAACTTTACGCTAAGCCGTAAAAAGTACAGCATTAAACTTGAACGTCAACCAATCCTGCAAACTGTAAGCATGTACTGGAAGTGTGGACAACGATAGGGCCCTCCCTACACGGGTGCATTGACGACGGCGCGGTGTTGGTATAAACACGGGTGAAACCGTAAGACACATCTAGTATTAAATACAACGTTTAAACCTTACCTAGTGATCACGTAACCCAAAACAATCCCGAAATTTTCTTGCTGATTTAGTGACGTCACCCACGCTCTCTATCGAATGTCAACTCGCGTCGTTAAATTTCACCCGAACAAAAAGATCTTAAAACTCACAACACGTCATGGGGAAATAAATGTATTCGATATGCTACACAATAAAACACAGAATCGTTTGAATGTAGGATCCGTTGTTACGTTAGAAGATTAATTTAAAACATAGGTTAGGTATTTGAGTCACGCAGCCGTTTTATGAGTAATTCCATAACTTTGTATGTGATATTCTGGATCAGGTACGTCGGTTGTGTACATTGTAGTAGGTAGGTATCAGGGTTGGGATCTCGAACGCGCTCGAGCCCGGGGGTACTGATTTAATGAGATGATCACGCTTAAACCCGATGATTTGACGAGCTGAACGTGATATCTGCTTTAAGGACATCGTCAACATAAACGTGAATATAGGCATTGGAAGCGGAAAGCATAACAAAAATTGGTCTCTTTTCAACACGTGTCATTCGCCTACGGATTTCAATGAGACAGGCAGCATTTTATATAGACTAGCGATCGCCCTAAGGTCTAAATTCGACCAGCGACTTATTAATCATAGACTATTTTCTGTTTGATATTTGCAGTATTCATGAACATAAACAATGAGTATTATCTACATCACTTCTGTCACTTTTCGTTGAGTGACAATGTTAATATTTTGGAAGGTCTAAGTACAATGGCACTAGTCGGTTTAGGACCCGCTTTATTAATTTATTTGATTTAATATATTAGTAACAGATATTATAGATAAATTTTAGCTTTCTGTACTCTTTCATATAAACTTGAACCATGCCAATTCTCGCGGGCTTCCGTGCACGTAATACGCTTAAAAGAGGAGTAGAAAGCTTTTGCTTCGCGTATTGATTTAAAGATATTAATGGAGATAGAATCCCGAGAGTTGGGATTTTTTTATTGCAAATTTCCCCCTCTGCAAATTGTTTTTTTTTAATTTTCTTAAATATTAATAGTTTTTTAATGATTAGAGTGAAATGAAATGCCATATTTTTCATCTTAATTTGTTAATAACAATTGCGAGTTCTATGTGCTATAAAATCATTTCAAATCCAATGAGCTTCCACTCATATTTTTAGGAGCTTTATCAGGAATTGTTACCAATTATGACTTGTTGAATAGACTATTAGTTTGGTTTTGTTGTGTGAATAGGATCATCAAAAATTGCATTTTAATGTTTAAAATAACTTTCGGGAAGCTTTATTCATTTATTTACATTAAATTCAGTTATGTACGCTTCCAGAACCACATATGAATGGAACATAGCGGATATTTGCGGTATTACTTTTTTTCTTGGTTTTATAGCCTTTAAGATTACGTCGGCCTAGTTGCTTTAAAGCATTTTATTTATAGTAACAAGCAATCAAGTTGTATACTGAAATGGTGCCAGTCAATATATTCAGGTTTTACTTACTATAAAGCGTTTTTTATTACCACGAAATAAACTACAATTCATATGTTGACAATTTATTGTGTTTTTAAAATAGTGATGTCACTAGTTGGTACTAATTGTAAAACCGTACGATCAATTATACCTATTGGTAAGTTTTTCTGAAATATATTGACACGCCTGAATGTGAAAACTGATTATAGCAGACAAAATCGCATCTCTCGTGGATCAATCGAAGTGTTCTTTTTTATTTGTTCACGATATTATATACATTCCATAGTTTCCTGAATTATGTAATGATAATAATAAATAATCAGGTATTTGAATGACATAAAATATTTTAATGTATAAATAAAACCCTCAATAAAGTATTTAAATCATCCAATTAAAATAATAGGCTAGTTGACCCTTTCACAAAGTAAGTCTTAAATTATTCATTATATTCCGATTAGAGGAAAATAATTAGGTACCACATTTTAAGTACCTAGGAAACCGCTAAATTTTATTTAAAAAGTTTACTTTTTGTAAACATGCGAAAACGCTGTTAGCCATATAAGTCTACGTATATATGTATTATCTCTGCTGTGACGTCATACGGGTCGAAAACAAATATTTGACATATAGCAAACATTCATCATTGTAAAAATCTCGCTACTTTTTATGTCATTAATGTCATTATCGGCAGCACAGACTACAAAGCAATTTCAATCCTATCTATATGATCTGACATGAAATTTGCTTAGTCCTAAGACGTGACCACATGGCCGTTTGCATTTTCAGTTTTAAAAAATATTATTTTGCAAATACGTTCAAATACATGCAAATCTTACACTTTTAATATCTGAAATCCATAAATATTGGTTTCTTAAGTCAAATACTACAGAAAATATGAATTTTATTCATTGCGCCAAATTTGATATGAGTCAAGTAGCGAATCGTACTATAAAATATATAGTAACACAACACCACAAAAATAAATATCATAGCATTATTTCCAAGTTTGACATTAGTGATTGTCATTTTACTCCGTGGGAATAAATAAACGCAGTACAGTTGCAAATCATAGTTTCACTCAGAACTGTTAAATCTATTCGATCAACTCTCTTCTTCGTTTGTCGTCAAAGCACTCGTTCTTCCCCTCACTTACATTCAGCTTTCCAAATAGCTTAGTGTTCATAGTTATTGTTCCGCTCCTCAATCAACCTCTTGAGCCTTATAAGTATTTTTTATATACAACATATGTGGCCAATAAGAATACGGCCTTCCTGATGAGGCTACCGTACCATAGTATGGTATTGGCATCAATAGCCCGTTGCTGACCTTAAGCTCTCCTACTCCAAAGACCTATCCTACTAACCGTAGGAACTCACTAGTTTGTTCTGTTAAGTTAGTTAATCCAATACGTATAATCTATTTATTATTAAAAAATAAATCATTTATGTTGTTCTTCGATAACTTCGTCAAACACTCTTTCTGACCGCTACAACAACAAAGCAACACGACTACGGCTGCCTACCATTTTTTGTCAAAGATAAACAATCATTGTTTTAATTTTAGACAACATCCAAAACAAATTTACAATAATTTGGCGGATTTTTATAAATACTCTCATTACGTCAGCTTCGAGTGAAAACATCAATTATTTTCGATATAACTATTAGTCACTAGTATAATGATTCTTCATTGGATACTCACTCACTCGCGTCTGTTGATTTGTTTATTTAAATCTATTTTTATTTTACTTTCACTGGTCTCGTATATCTGTTAGTGTCTGTGACAAAGTATGATTTTAGTGTGTTTTAGCGTACATTTAATGTTTGTTACATAATTAAAGATACTTGATCACAGAAGATTACAATAGATCTTGTAGTTCTGTGGTAGTACGAGCTACTGTTAGAAATCCGCACAGTGGAAACTTTTTTTAGAATGGTGATTGTCAATTATTCTGGGACGGGTATTAAAATATTTCAATTATACATAATAGATCGGGGAAAAAGTTTCTTCGCATTTTTATATGAAAACTCAAGACATTTTTTTTTCAAAGTTTATTTACAGTATATAGTATATGCCGTTTTGTTTGATGACTTTCTGCCATTTTATAGGTAGAGACATGATCCCGTTGCTGTACAAACTTTGAACAAGAAAACGCGACAAATAGTTTTGGCAGTCCTTTCTTGATGTTAACCTTACAGAACCTAAAAAATTCTTAAGATACCGAAACAGGTAAAAATATGAAGGTGCAAGGTCAGGGCTATATGGTGGATGCAATAACACCTCCCAGCCAAACTCTCTTAATGTTTGCTGAGTGGTTAAAGATGTGTGTGGTCTAGCGTTTTGGTGATGAAAGACCACAGCCTTCCTGTTGATCAATTCCGGCCGCTTTCTCTCAACTGCTTCCTTTAATCTTATCAATTGTTGGCCGAATCGATGGTTTTGCTGGGCGGTAAAAGCTCATAAGGAACAATGGCCTTCTAGTCCCACTATACACATAGCATCACCTTATTTCGAGTTTTTCTAGATTTAGCCACCGTCTGTGAAGCCTGGACGACCTTAGACCACGACCTTTTTCGCACGTTCTTGTCGTAGGTGATCCACTTTTCATCGTCAGTTATCAGTCTCTTCAAAAACGGCTCGGTTTCATTGCGTCTTAATAATTAATCCCAAATGGGTACACGGTTCATTAGGTTTCATTCAGTGAACTCGTATGGCACCCAAATATCGAGCTTTTTGGTATAGCCAGCTTTCTTCAAATGGGTTAAAACTGTTTTGTGATTAATTTTCAGTTCTTCAGCTACATCGTAACTACTGATATGCCGATCTCACTCCACTTTTTCAAAAATTTCGTCCATTTTATTGACGTCGTCGTTATTTTTGTATTTTATTATGATAACTTCAGGCTAAGTGACGTCACTTACCATGCTATTAAACAAACAAAAAAACAGAAGCAGTCATAAGAACTGCCAACAAAAATTAAAACTCAATTTTCAATTTTAAATCAATTATAGTCTGAATATATATACATGCATATATATGTACACAGGCCGCTATACTACGCGTCGCCAATCTGACGCAAACGCAATACGTCAAAACCATATCGAGGTCATTTGGTGACGCCAAAGTCATGCGAATCCACAAGTTTCCCCCCTACTAAAAATCGGTCAACGTGGCTATAGAAGTTTTCACTTTAAAAACAATTATACATATGATTCGTAGTAATAAAGACCTTTTTAGGCCAATAATTTTGTTTATTGTAATTTAAAATTATATAGTTGATATTCGAAAGACAGTATCTTGACATAAATATTGTAACGTAAACTTAGTTTTAAAATGCATACAAAATATATATAATATACAGTTTTGTTATTAACAGCTCTGTATATATCATTACTTCAAACATCAAAATTCAACTGCGTAAGCGCATACTCTTTAGTAAAACTTGTTCAAGAGAATCTTACTTTATTATTTTTTCTCTATGCCTATTTACACTGTTAATTTTGTCTATGGTATTTATTTACAGAGACTTTCATATCGCTTTCTCACCATTAAATATTTTGACAGGAAGTTTTTCGTGGGTTTCGATCAATCAAACTCGATTTGATTGTTGGGTTACTTTCTCTAGCTACAATAAAAAAATACGAGAGTAAGATATCCTGATTCAATACTATGATAAATATTGGTATAAATTATCATTTTCAAAATAAGATCCCAAAGCACCTAACTGTTTTGCCGGACAACAAGTTCAAAGACCATGTCAAGCGGGTTTTACGGTAAAAAGGTTATTATAGGGTGGATCATTATGTGAATGATAGTGATGTCTGGAAGTGACTCCCTCTCTGTGTATCCATTAAATTACGTTTCTATAGCTCGAAAAAAAGATAAACCCTATCGAATTTCTTACCGTTTTTTCTCGATCTCTGGTATATTTTCCGAACCGGTAGTAGTGTTTTGAAGTTCATAAGTGCCTTTTTAGGACCCAAATTAAATAAAGATTCTTTTAATTTTGAATGAAACCTTTTCCTTTATACGGTATTGATAAGAAGAGTAATAATTAATAACAATTATTTTCGTGAGCCCACTCAGAGAACAGAAGCGACCAACGAAGGAATTTGAACTATTGATGATAAATGTCATTCTTTCAGCTTGTAGATACCAGGATAAAAGCTTCTAGCTCTAAATAAGGATACGCGAATATAGCCGTGCCTGGTATACAAATATTGGCATATTGGTTAAGCAGATGTGTACTAAATGTACACATCCACATTTCGCCGTGTACGTTTTTAAGTCATAAGTAATAGGGGGCGAACCTATTGCCATGAATCGGGCATAAAGCCAAACTCCGAGCTGCTACTGAGAATTTCATAGAAAAACCCAATAACACTTTGCTCGACCTGGTAATCGAACCTAGGACTTCGAGTATAGTAGCCTCGCTTACGACCACTAAGCTAATGAGGCAGTTAATAACTTTTTTTTCTCATACTGAATAGGACAATTTGATATTTATTTATTGAAGAAGCGCCAACAGCGCGCATATTATACTTCAGCCATTTTTACAATTAATTCAAGTCTAATACAGATATGCGAACCTATTATAGGCGCCCACTACACTGATAAAATAAAATATTAATGAAATTAAGATGTTATTGCTCGAATTATTAAATTCTCATAACATAAAAAAATGATGTAATATGTTTTATATTCACCGTTAAATTATCATCAAACCGAACTATCGACGATTTGTACTGTAAATACGACATTACGTACAAGTTTGGCCGTCACGCTCCTACCAATCCGGGAGTTGACAACTTTTGGAAAATTGTTTTGAACACTTTATATCTTGAAAGTAATATATATGATTTTTTTTCATTAATATAGCATAAAAAGTGATTTAAAAATGTTTTTTAATCTAAATGAAAAGTACGCCATAAAAACGATGCATTATGGTCCCGTGACGTCATAAGTCACTGTAAATGTCATTTTGTATAATAACATTGAGAAGTTTTCCACATAGACCAATAGTACTTTAACTTTTTAACTTTAAGTTTTAAAAATGCAGTCAACTTGCGGATTCTACGACGTTTATAGCCGTGAAAATCAGGACTTGCATTAACCGTGCATAGTGTATTTCTATCTCATTTTCTCGCAGACAAAATCCTATATATGTATGTGGGATGTGTGTCAAAAGTGCTCAGAATAAAGATCCTGTAATTCTTTAAATCTTCTTTTATTTAATATTTATAAATTATAATTGAAATCGTAAAAACACATATTCATTGTTCAACCAACTTGACAGATCTGTCCTGTTGCCAGGAAAAAATTAAAATTACCTATATTACTCAAATGTTGCTGTGTTAGAATGTTCTATTCTCCCACACGGCCATCCTGCTCCTCGTCCGACCCGGGCGAGCTTGAGTCATCATCCAGGCACCACATCTTCATCATGTCACTGCTAGTAGTTGTCTGCAAAGGACCCTCTCCACTTAGCTTGCTGACAGTGTACCGGTCATTCTTATTAACTTTTGTTACTTCATAAGGGCCTAAAAATCTTGAGCCAATCTTAGTTCTTCCAAATTGTGTTCTCTGAATAGCTACTATGTCTCCCAACTTATAAGAAGTTCCAATACTTCTATGATATGTACCGTTAATACATCTTTGTACCTTGGAAACATGTTTGTACCACTGGGCAGAATTATGTACAGTGAGTTTAGCCAGTAAGTTAATAATAATTTGGTGTATACGTTCCACTTGCCCATTGGCTCTAGGTTGGCCAGTCGTTATAACGTGATGTATAATATTTTCTTCTTCACAGTACTTTTTAAAATTTTCTGATGTGAATGCTGTTCCTCTGTCTGATATTATTACTTTAGGAGAGCCAAATATAGCCTGCTGTTGCTGTAGCTTCTGTAGAACTTCTTCAGTCGTTAGTGTCTTCATCGGGTAGATCCAGGTAAATTTGGTAAATGCATCAACAATAGTAAGTATATACTTGTAACTTTTAGCAGTAAACGTCATAGGGCCCACATGGTCAATATGGTAAGTCTCTAGTGGTCTGTCTCCTTTATTTAATGGGTGTAAAAATCCTTCTTTCTTGCCAGTCTTTCTTGACACCAGTATGCATTTTATACAGTTGTTAATATGAGCTTTTATCTTTTCATGTAGTTTCTCTATGTAAAATTCTCTTAGAATTAGATGCTCTGTTTTCTTAGCTCCAAAATGACCATTATCATGATTTCTTCTTATTATTTCGCTCTGCATCTTCTTTGGTACTACAATAAGAGATCTATCACCAATTTCTTTATATAAAATATTGTTCATCATACTATAGTTTTCATATGGTTCTGTTTCTAATATTTTGATAATTAATTTTAATCGTTCATCTTCTTTCTGTGCCTTTTGTAATTTTGTAGTAATTTCTGTGATCATTAGCACTGGGTGGCGGCTGAGAGCGTCTGCGTGCTTCATTGATGAACCTGGTCTATGTTCAATTGTGTAATCATACTCTTCAAGGAAGAGTGCCCACCGGGCTACTCTGGGTGGTAAGTCCTTCTTTTTAAGTTTTAATGTTAGAGCTGAACAGTCAGTTAAAATCTTAAATTTTATTCCTAGGAGATAAACTCTAAACTTCTTTAGTGCTTCTACAATAGCTAATATTTCTAGAAAGTAACTGTCATATTTTCTTTCAGAGTCTGAAGTCTTTCTACTCATGTAGTAGACAGGATGCAATTTATCATCTGAATTGTTCTTCTGCATTAAGACTGCTCCATAGCCATCAATGCTTGCATCAGTATGCACCTCTGTCTCGGCGTCCGGATTGTATATTTGTAGAACAGTTTGACTACATAATTTTTCCTTCAATGTTTCAAATGAGTTGTAACAGTCCTGATCAAAATTAAATTCTTTATCTTTCCTTAGTAAATTAGTTAAGGGTCTTGCTATTAGAGAGTAGTTCTCAATAAACTTTCTGAAGTATCCTGATAATCCGAGGAAGGATTGAACTTCTTTTACTGTCTTTGGAACTCTAAAATTGGTTACGGCTTTAATTTTCACTTCTGAGGGTCTGACTTCATTATTCCCAATATGGTAGCCTAAATACTCAACTTCTTTCTTCAAAAATTGACATTTTTTCCAGTTTATTTGTAGTCCATATTCTTCAGCTCGCTTCATTACAATTTTTAATTTCTGTAGCCCTTCTTCTTCTGTTTTACTTGGAATATTGCCATCATCAAGAAATGTTAATATTTTTCTATCTAAAAACAGGTCTCTGAAGATCCAGTATACATAGCGCTGGAATACTGAGGGAGCGGTAGATAATCCAAATGGCATTTTACAAAATTCATATTGTCCCCTCGGTGTCACAAATGATGTGTACTTTCTACTTTCTTCTTTAACATTTACATGATTAAATCCATTCTTCATATCAAGTGTTGTGAAGTATTTAGCACCTTGTAGTTGATCTATTTGGTCTTCTATCAGTGGAAGGGGAAATCTATCTTTAATAATATTTTTGTTTACTTTTCGATAATCTATACATAAGCGATATGAGCCATCTTTCTTTCTGGCTAACACAACTGGACTTGCAAAATCTGAACAACTTGGTCTTATTATTTCATCTCTTAGCCATTCTTCAATTTTGTGATCAATTACATTCATCTCAGCAGGAGCAACACGTCTTGGATTTTGAAAAACCGGCATTTCATCTGACATAATTATATTCATCTCAACGGGACACTTCTTCTTATAAGTTGGTATATAATCATCTATCATCTTCTTAATAGTGTTTGTGTATTTAGTACTTCCAATATCATAATCATTTTCTTTATATTCCACAGGTAGACATATAGTTGTTATTGGAGAAACTTGGATTTCATCTTTTGTAATATTCAGGTTCACATGCGCCAGTATGTGTCTTCCTAACAGAACTTCTATTGTTATATCATTATTATTCACAATATGGAATTGAGCTGGAAAACTGTAGCCTTGAATCTTAATAAAAGTTGTAAAAGTACCTGTAGTCTCTATTCCTTTATTTCCTAGTCCAGTCAACTTTATTGTATTACTCCCATCATATTCAGTTATTTGTAGTTCTTGAAACTGCTTGTTTGTTATTAAATTAACATCACTCCCAGTGTCAATCATAGCTTTTATAATTTTATTACCAATAGTGATGTCACTGTAACACATGTTATTATTAAGACCTTTTACAGCCATGTTTGTATTATGATGAGGTATATTAGTGCACTTCGATGAAATATTTCCAAATTCATTACACTTGAAACACTTAGTTCCTTTCTCTTTATGTTTGCAATCAGGCAATAGATGGTCGGTTTCACCACAGTTGTAGCATCGTTTCTTCGGTATATGTCTACGGTCTTTAAATGAATTAGGTAAAGACATAGGCTTAGGGTTGTACTGTGTTTTAAATGAAGACTTATTCTTAATTTCAGCATACAAATCTAATTTTTTCTTAAAATCTTTGATGTTAGCAGCCCCATACAACATTGCTTTGTTTAATTCTATATCTCTAATACCGTCAATAACGTATTCCATTTAAGCAGCATCTTCTACTTTACTATTCATAGCCAATTCCTTCATGTGCAAAAAATATTGTTGGCATGTTTCACTGTTTCTTATCTTACGTGCCGCTAGCTTTTTATAAACAGCAGCACTATTTAACGTTCGTTGAAATTCTTCTTTAAGGGTCTTTTTCAAATCACTCCAAGTTTTTATGTCACGTAAAGATCTTTGGAATAATTTTGCAGTACCGATGAGAAGACGTTTTGCATAAATTAATTGTTCTATATCACACCACTGCATTAAAAGGCCTCTGTTTCTTCGATATCACATATCCAGGATTCGATCTCATAAGTATCGTCCCCACTAAACGGTGTCATTGATTTTTCCAGATCGTTAAACGAGATACGTGGCGGTATTACAGTTGATAATTGAGCATTTTCTTCTTCTATGATTTTTTTAGGCGGCATTTTCGGTGTTTACTCTCTTAATATCACTAAACAGGTAAATCTTTCTCATAAAATGGAAAACACTTTCAACTTCTTTCGTAGTTAGTTATACTTCGTTGTTATTTTTCTTGTTCTTCGAGAAAGTTCTTCCGAATCCGACTTGTCGGTAGGTAAGTCATAAATTTGTAATCTTCGTTCGTAATGCTTCTTCAAACTTCACACTTTTGGTGTGTTCAATAATAACGCTAGTCAGTAGGGCTTTAGCACATGTACTTTATAATATTATAATACAAGTTTTTAGTACAAAACGTGTCGTGAAACCAACCGTCTGATTTTCATCTGTCTCTCTGATATGTCATCACTTAAGTACTTTTTAATATTAATGATTAGAAACAGCCAGTACAAAAATAGTGGCGAATGAGGCGCCACATCACTCCCCTAAGGAGAGCATTGCGTTAATCATCAAAAATTTTGAATTTAACTCGTCTGCCTGATCGTGTGGTATATGGCTGAGGTTGACATGTAGGAACAGCGACAGGCAGTGGGACAGCAGTCGATTGCAGAGGAGACGTAGGTACAGCCACAGTCGGTGTGATAGTTGTAGGTTGCAGGTAAGACGTTGGCGACAACTGAGGTATCCTCGGTGTTGTAGAAACAGAGCTTGAATCTGATTCCTTAATGAAAGCCGGTTTCACGCGGTCTACGCTTACAACCACATGTTTCCCTTTGTAATCAATAGTTAGGGTCTTTCCATCACTTGCCCTCTGAATGACCTGGTATGGACCAGAATAGGGAGACTGTAAAGGACGCCGGACTGCATCATCCCGCAAGAACACATGAGAACACGTATTTAAATCTTTGAAAATAAAAGAACCGGTCTTCGTATGACGTGACGCTGGTACTGGTCGAATTTTCGACATATGTTGACGTAGTTTCACAACAAAATCAAACACTTCTCCAGAAGTACCCACTCCAAGAAAATCAGCTAGCAACTCACCAGGAAGCCGAAGAGTTTCTCCATAAAGCATTTCTGCACAAGTAGCTTTAATATCTTCTTTAAAAGCTGAACGCATTCCCAAAAGTACAAATGGAAGAGCTTTTGTCCAAGAACTCCCATGACACATTAATGATGCTTTAAGTTGACGATGGATGCGTTCAATCATTTCGTTCGCTGCTGGGTGGTAAGCTGTAGTTCTATTTCTTTTAGTGGCGAAACTGCACATAAGTCTTCGAAAAAGGTCGGATTCAAATTGTGTACCGCGGTCGGTCGTAATAATAGAGGGAACACCAAATCGTGGTATCCATTCTCTCGTGAAAGTATCCGCTACTTCCTCGGCGGTGGTGGTACGCATCGGCCAAACTTCTGGCCATCTGGTGACTCTATCAATGGCTGTGAGACAATAGCGGTAGTCGTCACAGACAGGTAAGGGTCCTATTATATCTATATGGACGTGAAGAAAACGACCAGATGGTGTGTTAAAAGTTCCAAGTGGTGCATAATTGTGTCTTGAAACTTTACTCTTCTGACAAGCCTCACACGTACGAGACCACTGACGGCAATCTTTATTTATTGAAGGCCAAACGTAACGTTCCGCAACTATACGTAAAGTAGCATTCGGACCAGGATGGCTAAGACTGTGTAACTTATTAAAAATAACACGACGTAACTTAGGAGGGACATATGGACGTGGTTTGTCAGTAGTAGTATCACATATTAAGGAAATACTAGTGCCAGGAACTGCAATCGTGATTAGCTTCAAACTAGACGAACCAGATCTTATAAGTTCTGCTAGCTGTTCGTCAGCTTCCTGCAACTTGGCAAGGGTTTCGTACTCTTGCTCAAGAGTGATGGCACTGATTCGAGACATAGCGTCGGCTACGACATTGTCTTCTCCTCTAATATGTTGTATATCAGTAGTAAACTGGCTTATAAAAGACAATTGGTTCAGTTGGGATGGAGGTAATTTATCTCTCCGTTGTACAAAAGCATACAACAGTGGTTTATGATCAGTAAAAATCGTACAATGCTGAATCTCCAAAATATGTCGAAAGTGCTGTACACTTTCGTACACCGCTAAAAGTTCCCTGTAATAGGCCGGCCATTGAGACTGTTTTGGGGTAAGCTTCTTACTGAAGAAAGCAAGCGGGACCCATTCTCCCTTACTTCGCTGCTGCAAGCAAGAACCAATGTGAACGCTAGAGGCATCGGTAAAAAGGCCTAGTTCAGCACCGTATATTGGATGTTGAAGAAGCGTGGCATCACTAAGGCTCCTTTTGCAGGCTTCAAACTGTTCCCGCAGCTTAAGTGTCCAGGGGTATGGTTTAGCACCCTTGCTGTGCGTGGAAACAAGAACTTCAATCAATGGCGCTTGAAACTGTGCAGCTTTGGGTATGAAACGGCGATAAAAATTTATCATTCCCAAAAACTTCCTCATCCCTTGCACGGTTTCAGGTGGAGGGAAATCTAGGAGATTTTGGACACGATCCTTAGGAGGACTTGTACCTTCAGCATTGATCAGGTAACCTAGAAATTTTACTTCGCTAACACCAAGAATACACTTAGACGGATTGAGAACAACACCATATTCTTGAAAACGCTTAAAAAGGGTGCGTAAATGTCTTGCGTGACTGGCTTCGTCTGGAGAAAAGACGAGTACATCATCTATGTATGGAAAACAAAAATCGAAACCCCGTGTGACCTCATCGATAAAGCGCTGGAACGTTTGACCAGCATTACGAAGACCAAAGGTCATGAAGGGAAATTCGAAGAGGCCAAACGGAGTAATAATGGCGGTCTTCAAAATATCCTCATCAAAAACGGGAATCTGATGGTATGCTTTTACCAGGTCACACGTACTAAACACGGTAGCACCAGCGAGACTATTAGCAAAGTCATGAATGTGACGAACAGGGTATCGGTCAGGTACTGTTCTGGCGTTCAAAGCGCGATAATCGCCGCATGGACGCCAGGTGTTATCTTTTTTGGTGGTCATATGTAACGGAGATGACCAAGCACTTTTAGATGGTTGGGCTGTTCCGCAACGCACCATGGCTTCAAACTCCTGCTTGGCTGCATGGAGTTTCTGAGGAGCCAACCGACGGGGCCGGCATGAAACCGGGGGTCCGTCAGTGGTTTTTATAAAATGCACCGTGTTGTGCTTTACAATCCTGGGCACACCAGGAGGTCGAGTTATCTCTGGAAACTCTGCTAAAATAGTAGCAAAACTTGAACTACCAGAAAACACAGCTTTGACACTATCTTGTTTGGATTGTGCAATTGAAGCACAGACCGACAACTTGGTAAGGCCGACAATTAGACACTTGTGTCGGCAATCTGGTAATAAGTTATAAAAACTAAGAAAATCAGAGCCTATTATAGCTGTACTAACATCTGCGATGACAAAATTCCAATCAAAAATCCTTTTTAAACCTAGATCTAAACGAAGTTGAATGCAACCATAAGTTTTAATTGAACTACCATTGGCAGCGCCAAGATGGTAGTCATCTGGTTGCACATGATTTCTTAAATATTTTTTAGGAAAACAACATAAGTCTGAGCCGGTGTCAATTAAATACTGCCGCTTGGAAACTCGATCAGTAACAAATAAACGGCGGCCGGGAGATAAACAATCAGTTGCCGCCTCTACTAATTGTTGATCCGGATTTTCCGAAGGAATCCAATTGCATGGTTTGGTACACTTAGTTGCTTTAGTGTTGAATTTTTGGTGATACCAACAAATCATATTCTGCACAGAGTTATCCTTACGCAACCGCTGTTTTTCTATAGATCGGTTACGAGAACGACTACGCAAGCGAGTTGAGAGACTAGCAACTTGTTCAGTAAGCTCATCAAGTCTTCGTTCCATTGTTTCATTGAAAGAAAAGCTGGACGATGTCGGAGCTGAACAAGCCATTACATTATAATTATATGTTTCTAAAATTTTATCTGCTATATCGGTCATCTTGTCAATTGGCAGATCAACATGTGATGCCAAAATAGCCTGAACATGTTGTGGGAGACGGCGCAACCATAACTGACGAAGAAAGTTTTCATCTAAAGGTGATGATCCTGTCAGTGAACGGAGATGTCTCCAAAACTGTGAAGGTTTTCGGTCACCAATTTCTTCACCATCTAATAATTTACGCATACGTGTCTCCTCAGATACCGATAATCGTTTAATCAACTCATGCTTAAGCTTGCTGTACCGTTGTCCAGTAGGTGGAGGATTAATCACAACATCTTCAATTTCTTGAGCATATTTTTCATCAAGATGAGCGACTATATAGTTAAATTTAGTGAAATCAGTGGTTATACCTGCTATATCGAATTGAGCCTCCGCTACAGCAAACCAATACTCAGGTCGATGAGGCCAAAATGGAGGTATTTTCGCTGAAATTTTAAAAATTTGAGATTCATTATCCCTGGAAAGGCGCGCTTGTAAAATAGCATTCTCCTCTTTCAGCTTATCAATTTCCACTTTAAACTTCTCATCAGCCATATCCCGTGATTAAACCAAAATGACCAAAAATATAAAAAGTTTCTCGTGGGGTAGAATGTGACACCTCAACCGCTTTACAGAAAAAAAAAATATAAAAGAAAGAGAAAAAAATAATTAATATTAGACACAAAAATTAAGCTATTATGTCTTATTCTATTTGTAACAATGTTAAATACAAAATACAGTATTTAATTTAAAATTGAACGACCTATTAAAATATTAATTTAAAAATGACAATTCCAAAATTGTCGTATACAAATGGAAACGCACTCCCTTAAAATTATAGTTATTGATGACATGGAAACCATTATACAGTCATGACAAAATATTTTTTTTTTTGATTAAACTGACGTTCAATATTATTTATAAATTATATGCATGATATGCACTCTCAGAATATTGGAAACACGCACCAATGCACTTACACTGCACTATGATTTACCAAAGCGATGCCAGATGGAGGCCTGTCCTCCGCAAATTTGGCCGCTGTTGTCATGGCCAGCCCTTGACAATTAGTTGCGACTGTGACAGTTCGACAATATATATTATTTTGAATATAATTGTTGTTATTGTGTTCGAGCATCGGTCACAAACGTCGGTGGTCACCAGTTTGGTGTGTTCAATAATAACGCTAGTCAGTAGGGCTTTAGCACATGTACTTTATAATATTATAATACAAGTTTTTAGTACAAAACGTGTCGTGAAACCAACCGTCTGATTTTCATCTGTCTCTCTGATATGTCATCACTTAAGTACTTTTTAATATTAATGATTAGAAACAGCCAGTACAAAAATAGTGGCGAATGAGGCGCCACACACTTTTTCACCATCCCGGACGAGCCCCCAAATTGTGGGATGTGTGTCAAAAGTGCTCAGAATAAAGATCTTGTAATTCTTTAAATCTTCTTTTATTTAATATTTATAAATTATAATCGAAATCGTAAAAACACATATTCATTGTTCAACCAACTTGACATATCTGTCCTGTTGCCAGGAAAAAATTAAAATTACCTATATTACTCAAATGTTGCTGTGTTAGAATGTTCTATTCTCCCACATGTATGTGTTTGTCTCTTTCTAGGTTTGCTTTTTTGTTTCATCGCGTTTGAAATCTCAACGAAACTAAAGAAGTTTTCACTTAGTAAACGCGTAAGTTGAAATATACAAATCATAATTTTAATAAATGAAAAAAATTAACCTTATTAAAAACAATAAATCAAAGCCAACACTATATGAAAATCATCTTAATATTGTATCATTTTTTTTCCATTGTTTGACCAAATCTTGCCATCGATCGACCTTGATTTACATCTAATTTTTTTTTTGTAATATAATATCGAAATGTAGTATTACAAAATACTATATATAGATAAATCTTTGGTACAGAGTAGGTATTCATTTTGCAATAAAAATAATTAAAGAATAATAAAGGTATTTTCATATTAAGTTTTGTCGAGGCTAAAAGTCGAAACTTAAACTTTGATCGTGCTGAAAAAGTTTGGTCTCAATAATGTAGAGTATGTTTCCTCAACGGTCGTCTTGGTATTTTCTATACCAGTCAGAATACCGAATCTGCCGCTGAAGTTAAAATTTGTAAGCATTTTGTTGTTCGTCCGTTTGCAAAATGAAATTTAAAACAAAAAAATTTGGTACTAAAATTAAAATTTTAAAATTTTAATTAACTTTTTACTTGGTAATTTACCAAAAGACATTTATTGCTAACCAAATTAATAGGTACGTACATATAATGATTTTTGAACTCCTAAACATGTCTTGTTTTATAATTAATTCTGTTTTGGTAAAAATTTAAAAACATACTTTGGTTATTGTTTATAAGTGAATTTATTTAGAATAATTACACGGACTGTTATTTTTGAGTTACCTCAAAATGACACCAGAAAGTTCAATGAAGATCATTTTAGTGAGACATATTTTATTCAAAGAACGACCGTCGAAACGTAATATTGTTTATTCTGTGATAATTATTGGCTTTTGTGACTTCCAGATATAACTATCAATGTAGAGAAATTAAACGTTATATATCTTTAACACGTCTTTATACGTAAGTGTGAACTTGACCCGGAAATGATATAGCATGAGTTGAATTTATTATGGCTACTCATAAGAGAAAAGTGTTACGTATAAGTGTATACGTGCATGACATGATATGAGATTAAGCTAAATTATTTATATCATAACATTTTATTTGAGGTATTAAGAATAATTAAAATGAAAGATTAACTTCATCTTGTCTTATATCATTACGCTTCTTTGAGTTAAATAAAATAATCGTTTCATCAAATTATTATTTTTTCTGTTTCATCACTTCTCATAAATTCTCACATTAAATTGTTATCACTTTTCATAGATTTTATAATTCTTAACCAGGTTCTCTACAATCATCTATTTATTACTGAGTTTCGAGAAACCCATCTAAAATAACTTGTTTAGTTGAGGTTGGTTCGTGTAAATAACTCAGCAATATTTCTTAACGATGTCAAATACCAAATCATATATAGTTCGTAGCGCAGTGGTAGTAAACTCTACTATTGAGCCGAGAGGTCGCGGGTTCGGTCCCCGTTTATGACTGCCTTTTGTGTGATGAGCGTAATTGTCAGTTGTGTGTCTGGGTGTTAATATCTATATATATGTGTATGTATATCAGCTGTTTAGTTACCATAATACAAGCTTTGCTTAGTTTGGAATTAAAAGGCCGTGTGTGAAATTGTGTCCTTATATTTATTTATATATAGTTCTGTATTTTTCAATCTCGATATGCATCAGCTAATTTTGACACCGTAACATAATTTTCTTATATTGATTGTAGCGAATTAGCAAACAAACGAATATCAACAACCGCTGCCGCTAGTTCATTATGAAAATGCATTACATATTTATCATCGGTACAAAATCGACGTGGAGTAACCGAACGATTTAGTCATAATTGTGTTTGCGTAAGTTTCCTAATGCGAACATCAGATCTATACGGTCTGGTTAACTCCAGAGTACAATTAATCGTTACAATAATTACTCCTACGTTATTGTTTTCTCGTTTAATCATTTTACACGCACTTCTGTTGGCGGCTTTTATTGCGTTGCATAAATTTGAAACCCATCATATTTTCCAGTTTACAACCAGGAATATGGTTACTTAATAATTTTCTAATGTTACAATATTGCGTCTTTTATTCCCTCGGAGTGAAATGGCATTCCATGTGTTGCTAGTTTATTGTGTTTTTAAAATAGTGTTGTCACCAATCGATACTAATTGTAAATCCATATGAGATTGTTATACCTATAGACACGTTGAGACAAATTTACATCTTTCGTGGATTAACCAAAGCGTTTTTTTTAGTTTTTTTGCAGTTTCTTGAGTTAGATAATGATCAGTAAATGAAAGAGTATTATGTTGAATAACACACCATATTTAAATTAATAAATAAAAACCCTCAAGTCAGTATTAAGTTATTTTCAAGTGTGAAATACATTTACTCCTTTAAATAAAAAAATAGTGATACAATGACAATGACGGTAAAGGATGTATCTATCTGAACGCTTTAGATTTTTTCCATAGTACCAATATATAGTGGAAGAATACAGAACTGCAATTTATCTGCGTTTGAAATTGCTAGTGTATCGGGACCTGTGCTTTTTGTACCCGAATAGATCGCAATCACCATTAACCAGTTCCAACAGCCGCCATAATGGCAAAGAAATCATCCGACATGGTAAATCCGGATAGGGAATTAGTAGACTTCTTTGCAATCGCGGCAACAGCCCAAGCCGAGGTCCGGCCACTTTGGTACCCTTGCGCGCTTGTTGCCCACACTTTTACGGCTGAGTGCCTTAAGCGCTCGCCCCCAAGCCCGGTGAAGCTGTAAAAGCCATCAGCGACTCTGTTTTTGGATAGGGCCCCTCAGGCTAACAGTAAGGACAGATCGAAAAAAAAAAAAAGCGATATGGTGGTAAATCGGTCACAGCGTCTTTTGATGTGTCAAGTTTCGAGATCAGTCAATGAAAAGAGGTTTGCCCGTTTGCAGGCTGGGATGACCGTTGATGAATACTGATTTCTCAGTGATAGCCGTTGTTTTGGACTGCATAGACCGCCACTTTACAGTTCTACGATTTAAAAAAAATATACCGCCCTCAGTACTACTAATCGATACTGGTTTGATACTCTGAAACATTATCGGACATTCGTCACAGCCCAATGCTCTAACTAAAGTTGTTACATTTGTTGTCACAACGTGTTACAACATAATTTATGTATATTTACATAAAGGCACCATAACGATTCACTTAGCCGAATGGTTATCGACCCACATAGCCAACCAGGCCAATGGCACAAAACACTGTCACACATATAAAAATCCATGTGACTAAGATTATATTATGATTTATGTTACAGGCGCGAGCGATTTAATAATCGACTGTTATTCAAATTTATGTTGAAAGGTTTCGTGGTTCCTGGCGCGTTTAGTGGAGGTTAATATTGAAAGCTGCGCGCACTATGTGACGGAAATATGTTGTGATGGAGTTAGCCATAAATGGTTAATGTGAATTCGATTTACTGACTTTTTTTCTAATTCTCTAAAAATAACTTGATAGTGTATTAATATACAATATTTTTTTCTTTATTAAAATATTGTTTATTTATAAACCATTAAAATAACAATATACAACAATAAATGAAAGCAAACGTCAATGATTTCGATGAGGTTTCTGTTGTATCATAGAAATTGAAGGTTCAATGCCAATTAAATTTAAATGGGTACACTTATGAAGTATCTCCTATACAACAAAAAAAAAATCATCCACATCGGTTCGTAAACAAAGAAGTTATAGCTGAACATTCATAAAATATATAAATATTCGAATTGCGTAACCTCCTAAAAATAATTACAACTCCATATCTTGTAGTTCGAACCAAACGAAAAAGTTTCGAATTATTATAACATGCATTGCTTAAACCAAATCTAGTTACTCGGCCACGTATGAACATGGGATTTCACGTACAGCAAGCTAGAGAATCGCTTTTAATAAGCATTTGCGCAAATCAACGGACCAACTATTAAGTAAAAACGGAATTGCCATTTTGAAATCTGTCTTTTGAATATTTATGAAAAGAAGGAATATATAATTAGAAAATAAGTTTTGGCACTATCATTACATACGTTTATATTTATCATATTCGTAAATGTTACTTATTTATTTATTTATATTGTTTGACGTTAATTATTTCGTAATGCAAATGAATGTTAATTTGCATAATTATTGTAAGATTTTAGCATGATTTCTACCAGTTTATAAGAGTTGTACGATATTTTAGTTATTAAGAATTTTTTCGTGTTAATTTTTACAGTAATAATTTTTTTTCTACTTTTTTTTATATTATATACATAATGATCAGTAACGTAACTCTATAGGACATGTTTTTTATAATATAGTGTATTTCACTGCCAAGTATCAAGTACAAAGATTATATACAGCGTGGGTATATTCGGAAATTTACGCTATATTATGTGCGTGGATAGTTAGAACCAAAGTCGTATTAGTTACAGCATTCGTGTCCTACTGGATCATCGAATCTAGAGTCCTTTATTCTTTAGATGTTGTATTCATTATTTTGCTTTTTTTTACAAAGAAGGTGTCAAATAAACTTAAAGCCCATCTGATGGTATACGGTAACTCACCGTAAGAACATAGTACCAAGTTATTTGACACTGTCTTTTATAGGGTGGAGATTTATCTCACCAGTCGGGCTGGAGCAAGTAGAGAGAAAATACTAAAAAAGATTTCTTCATACCCTACATCCATACATAGATGTCAAGTCCGGTGAAGCTGTAAAAGCCGCAGCGGCTCTGTTTTAGGATAGGGCCTCTAAGGCTAACAGTGTAGTCAGTTCTAAAAAAAAAAAAAAACCATACATAGATTATGCCCCTCTCCGAACGAGGTAGCCAGAGACCACGTCCTTCGAGTTGCTACGATCCTGGCATACATCTTTCGATTCTTCAATATTCATCAATCTTTCACGCACGCTCTTCGGTTAAGAGTACTCTTGACCTGACCTTACTTTGACCCTACTTCTGATAGAGATTTCTCTGACCCCTTTGATATTTTCATATGCATTTAGTAAAAAATTGTTATTTTGATATTACAAACAGACACTTCAATTTTATTAATTGTATAGATTATATCATATGATAAATTCAATAAAATACCATATTAATATCAATACCTACAGTGGTCAGCGAGATTGTCTGTTCCACATGTCATTCAGCTCGGAACACTTCTGTGTCGGAATGAAGACTAAAGTCACTTAACCGTGGTACAGAGAAGACAAAAATACAGAGAAAGCATTGACAATATTATACATTTCTCGTACAATAAAAACGTTATCTTTTATACCGGGCACCAATTTAAATCATCTATTTGGTATTTCCATTGCGACTTGATGGATAATTATATTATTGTAAACTAACTTGAAAGTACTATAAAAAATTGCCCATTCAACACCGACCACGTCATAGAAGTGAAAGTTTTTAAAATAGACAATGCATTGATCTCTTTTTCTATCTCGCTACGTTATATCTTATTTCTCCCTCATGTAATGAAATATGACTAAGCATTACGCGTCATTGAAATTTTACTCTCAATTCTCGTCTAATTATCGACTAACCGCTTAAGCAGTTTCACTTCGAAAAATATCATCAACACTACCTACAAATTTCCAATATAAGCAGCTTCGAACTGCTTCAAGAAATATCTAAGGGTAAGGATATTTCTCAACTTCAAGACCTCGCATTTCAGGATTAGCTAGCAACTTGCACTGTTGTAGTTCAACATGGTAACGACAACCCTTGATTTATCCAAATCATTTGACAGTCATCACTATTTTTACCTGCACTTTAGGTTAAGTGCTATAATTCAATTAATCTTAGATAATAAAAAAAAAACGTGCGTGAAAAGGGAAAAAGGAAGATATGTTAGGAATATAATGAATTTGTCATTAAAATATTAAGTATATTAAATTCTTAAATGACGAGTGGCAAATTAAAATGCCACATGTTATTTGTAAATATTAAAACTTCCTAACCTTCAAACGAATTAATATAAAAACTTGTATATTAACAAAAAGATAACAAATATATTACTTACTCTGAACAACTACTTAGTATAGAACGATTTACAAATTTATCACAAAATTTTTATTTATAAATTTAACTCACTGTTTACACATTGTCTCCATAGCTACGTGCTTCATGCTACGTTCACCCTTTCTCACTCTCTCTCAATCGGTCCCGATCGCTCTCTCCCTCTCTCTCTCAAAACGTTTCACATCTTCGTGACGCTCTGCATTCGTAAAAATTTTACCCTCATGCGCGCAAAGAAGTTTCACTTCAAAAATAATTATTGGCTTCAATCAAACGTCTAGTTTAGTAGGATACAATAACCACTAGACTCAAAAGGTGATAAAACACAATTATTTTATGATTTCTTCATAATTGCATTGACAATTTTAAAACTAAAATGCTATGAAGTATCTGTCAAACAAGGCTACTCTGTATAAATCAAATACGAGATTGTCGCAAGCAAACTTGCACAATATACCACGGATTCATTACATGTCGTGCGTCTGACCACTGGATATGCACTAATTTCCGTCTCATTTTATTACGTAACTAGATGTGCCCGCGGCTTCACTCACGTGGACTACGGAATAAAGCTCGAATTTTGCTCCTCCGCTCTCGGTTATTTTAAATACAAAAATGCTTATTGTGGGTGTCCCTTAGAAGTTAGATATATACTCTTTTTGACATTTTTGTATGTCTATTTAAGGCCTACAATTTCGTAGAACATTAATTTGCTATATCTCTTATACGTTACTCAGCGTAAGCCGTTTAATCGCCCGAATTGATTCCTCATGATAAGTTTTAATATAATTGATCGGAACCCTAATTATTTTTCTAAAATAAAAGTAGCTTCTTATAACATCAGATATCTATTAGTGAAAGTCTCGTCAAAATCGGTCCAACCGTTTCGGAAATTACCCGGAACAAACAAACAGAGAGACAAAAATTTTAAAAATTGCCTTTTTGTTATAGTTATCGTATATACTTTCATATGCATTTAGTAAAAAACTGTTATTTTGGCATTACAAACAGACACTTCAATTTTATTAATTGTATAGATTGCTGGTTACTAAAAAAACTGTAGCATAAACGTATAACTAATTAAAATATTAATAAACCTTCACCGCCTCATTAGCCTGCTGGTCCTAAGTGCGACTGCTACGCTCGAGGTGCTAGGTTCGATTCCCAGGTCGAGCAAAGTGTTATTGGGTTTTCCATGAAATTCTCAGTAGCTGTTCGGAGTTTGGCTTTGTGTCCGATTAATGGCAATAGGTTCGCCCCCTATTACATGGGTCTAAAAGCATGCATAGTCAACTGTGGGTGTATGCTAGTACACCTCTGCCTAAACCTACGGGGATACAGGCGTGATGGTATGTATGTATGTTACTACGTCAAAATCTTCTGAAGTATATTATTTTATTTTATTGGGAGGTCTAAAAGACCTCTTAACTCCATTGCGCTGTTAGATTTTTATGACATCTTTAAGCGAAAAATGGTTTATAAGTATATGGCCCGCCTGCTGGTAAGCGGATAGCCTCTACCATAGAGTAGTCTATGAACCGCGTCTCTGCCTTATCTCAAGGAGCTCTGAAAACCCAACTCATTCCAGGAACACAACAAAAGGTTACTGCGATCTTTCCGATTCCACCAGTCGGACTACCCCAAATAAAGAGAAATCTCCAAAGACATTTATATGACCTCTAAATATATTTTGAACATTAATTGTTAAAGAGATTTCTGGCATTAATTACTATTTTGATAATAGTATGTAAGCATGGGAGTGGTATCTTTATTTATCGTAATAGCATAAAATTGTAATGTTTATGTGTCTTTTTTCGTGTCTCTAAAAATTATAGTTACGCTTTTTATTTGTATGTTTAACATATTTATTTTAATATTATCTCGGCAGTTCCCATAACAAGTATCTTTATATTAATACGTGAGGCAAAAGCTTTCGGTACCTTTTTAAGCGTATTGCGTGCTCGGAAGACTATGAGATTTGGCAAGGTTAAAGTTTATATGGAGAAGGAGTGCAGAAAGCTAAAATTTATCTATAATATCTGTTACTAATATATTAAATTAAATTAATTAATACTGCGAATCCTAACCCGCCAAGTGCCATTGAACATAGACCCCCGAAAATATTGACATTGTCACTCAACGAAAAGTGACAGCAAGTGACGTAGATAATACTCATTGTTTATGAATACTGTAAATGTCAAACAGAAAATAGTCTATGATCAAAAAATAGCTGGTCGAAATTCGACCTTAGGGCGATCGTTAGTTATATATAAATTTGTAACTGATTTGTGTCGTGTCGATATGTCATGTTTATGGGATATTCTCACAGGTTATTTTACAGTACACCGAAAATTTGGCAACTAAATTGTATAACGTGTATTTGTAAAGCATGGGGTCGTTTCTACCTCCTCTTATAGTGAAAACTTCAATATAATTTGAAATGAATCATATATCTGTATGATATCTAGGAAATAGTAATATAATATGCAATATGCAAAATAGTATTTAATCTCCACCCACCTCTTATTCACTATTAGCTAACGTACCAGCCGTGAAGCAACAATAGAATTAATTAAATAGAAAACTTGCAAAATAATACTTAAACCAGCTAACGTCAGTCGTAAATAATTTTTATATTTTTAAATAGCTTTTGACCGTGAGTGTCGCGACTAACCTTCGCTTTCTTTCGCTTCTTGATTTTGATGACATATTTTATCTGGATTATTCGTAAACATTTTTTTTTCATTGTAATTTTGATGACTATTTAATAGTTACAGAATAGCGATATAATATGTAGCATAGATCCTTCAACGGATTCAGTCCTGAAAGCGACAATAAAAATATCGAAAAAAATGTAAAACTCACATAATTGTTGAAATGATTCATGTGCCATCTATTGTACGTGTTTGGTACTATGTCAATAATAATCACTCAACCTTCAATTAATTCTGAATAACGATGCGCATACCATAGATTTAATATGTATAGATCTGAAACTCAAAAGAGAAAGAGCATAGTATACGCTTATGTTAGAACGAGATAGGGATATGAGACCATTTTCGTATACCGTGTTATCGGCCTAATCTCGGTGTTAAATTATTAGGTATACGTGTTTAATTGTACCTATGTGTATTGTAACTCGTATAATAAAGAAAATTAATAAAATAATACGCACATTAGTGTATTTTTGTTTGGTCTCGCTTTATTCAACCTGTTAACGATCTATATATAATAAGTATATTAATTAATATTACACCTATGGCGCAAACACATTGAATTCCCAACACGATATATTAAAATATCGTATTATATAATTTTTCACATATTATAAATTCAACAAAGAAAAGATATTTTAAATAGAAAGATAAATAGAATTCAGTAAATAAATACATTTTACACCAAGTATTTCACATGCAATTTTTTTGTGAATATTACATTTTCCCACAATATTACACACTTAAATAATTAATATCAGGGCATCCTAGCTACGCACGGTATCTTACAAAAAAAGGGAAAAAACGCCTATCTAGGTAAGTTTGGAATGTAAACTCATATAAAAGAATTGCCCACTTATTAGTATTAGATATTTAAATGTCAAGTGAGTGTAGTCTCCTTAAATAAATGAAGGCAAGTTAGCGATCGTATATGAAACAATATCCCTCGGGTTGAAATCAATGACGTAACTCAGAAAACTGGCTAGCCGTATTAATCTGGCCATATCTATCTCATGCCGGAAGACAGGACAAACTGGAAATAACTACAAAGGTTTTAAGAAGCGTTGCGTAATAATAGTACCAATTTAGTGTCTTTCTTCAACAGCCATGTTTGCATAATCTTGTTATTATTCAAATTTTTAACGAGAATACATTTTTTTTGCTTTCTTAGTAGAAGGCAGTTTGAAAAACTAATTATAACGTAATCAGAGGATACATTTTGGTATTGCAGCTACATTACATTGACTATGTATGTACATATATATCTTTTACATCTAAAATTTATTTACACAACTCGATAGATAATGGTTGAAAGAATTCGTTACGTAGAGTGAGCAATGTGACTCATCACGTGTAGGGAAAGGAGATTCGCTGCGCCGTGTCTCATAATTTCCATTTTGTATTTATGACTCGGAGAAGTTACGTCGCTCGTTTTAGTTTCAATCTACAGATCTCGTCAAGAATTATCGATTGCGTATACAAATCGTCGTTTGGAATTGATATTGTGAATATAATGTTGTTTGAGTAAAAAATTAAGAAAACTTAATACACTATCGGCCTCTACTCGTCAAAAATACTAATTAAAATTCAGAAATCGTATACGATTGAAAAGGGATTCTCTACAGTTATCCCGAGATATCAATAAAACAGCACATGATGGAATGAAGCGGTACCGGGAACGTAGAAAAGGATCAAGCAGACACGTATTTACGAAAAATACACGGCCGTGTCTCCGGCAAAGGCATTCACCGATTTTGCTTCACTATATGCTTAACATCTGATTCAGTACATGCACTTTTCTCCATGCTCTCGTTTTCGTTGTCAATATATGTATATGAATTTTTTTTAAAGTTTTGAATTACATATGATTTCTAGAAAATATAATGCTAAAATATTTAAATATTTTATCAAAATCACTTGACGATATAATATATATTTTGTACATCTGTAAACATTAATATTAATTATTACATCATTTTACTTAACTGCAAAGTGGTACATTAAGCTCAATCTCATTACGTCACGGTTCCGCCACGTAACTTACCACTTAAATATAAATGCAACCAAGTTATAGATTAGTGTTAAGCCAGATGCACCATGCAGTTTGATCGTTAAACTGAAATGTATTATGATGAAATATCATTTTATGTGTCTGTTATATAACTGTTAATCATTTTTAAAAAGGCGTATTGCGTATCGGGGAGCAGTCTCTATTATCATTAATGAACATACGAAATCTATTATGTAACCAATTATAGATAGGTTGACATTCAGTAGCGTAACTAGCATTGGGTAGCATCCATAGCGGCAATTAGCGCTTTTGGTAACTATAAGGGCTTGTGTAGAAGGCACCGCGGACGCGCCGCGCTTTTGCGCCTCTATACTTTGTACTCGCACCACCACCGCTTAATTTGCCCTATCACTGAACATATTTAGTAATACATTGATAGCTATGAACATCATACGTGTACGCATAATTAATATTATGAATTTAACTAAAAAGGAGGTAGTGTTTGCATACTTTTAAGTAAAGAAATGGCTAAATAAAAGTAAGCAGTCAAATAGACGCTTATGGGTTCATTCTATTTTGATGCAAAGAGAACAATATGATAGATCTACGAAATACTGAGTGTAAGTTTTGTGATTATTTTCGGATGAATATCAAAACATTCGAGAAATTATTAGATATACCTATTATATGCAACCACTGACCTTTTTTTAGTTAAATTCAACATTTTCATTATTCCTACACGTATAATTATCGTGGCTAGCAATGTATTATGAAAAAGGTACATCGATACAGCAATCATGCGGTGGCGGAGTGGCGCCGTCTACACGAGCTCTTAGTCATGCAGTTTGACACACTTGTTATTCTAAGTTTTTTGAACATTTATTTACTCACATAAAAATAATAACATACCTCCGTGACTGCCCCATAGCTACTCCCCGTGAATACCGATGTATTATGTACCGACACGCTAAATAAAGTAGGTATTTTATCAAATTTTTACCTTTCTTTCATTAGCTAGTTGACGTCTTCAAGTTAAAAATGTATTTTCAAGCCAGTGTGTTCCAGAAACCGAACTCAAATGCAATCCTTTTCCTAGACTGAACGTGCTACCATCGTATTCTACTACATCGCATCACATCTATAATTGTGGCACTGGCATAAATCATATCATCATAACAATGATTATGGTCAAACATTACCCGTTATTACTTCCCGCTAATATACTTGCCTACAAGTTGTCGTGATTGATATTGAAACCTCTCACCGTTCTAAGGATTAACCGTGAATTCCATATTAAAATGATCCGAAGCGAAAGTAAAGCGACCTGTGATGGTTTTAACGATATTATGCAATTATGAATCATTTGAAAGTAGAGTAAATATCAAGGTAACCGTACGGTTTGTAACGCGCGAATTTTGCCTTTATTTATCTAAACGCACTGATGAATTAGGTATTTAATAGTAATATGTGTCTAATTGGATCCCGACTCTTATAAGTGGTTATTTATTTATTTATTTAAGATATACAAACATCACAGCACATTTTAAAAATTGCAAAATAATTAGAATATATTTCTAAAGTACAAATTAAGAAGTAGTACAAAAATTACATTTTATACTTATACCTAACAATAACGATAGTGTTGTGTTTATGAGTCTATTTAAAAAAAATGCTTATTAAGTAATGTGTGTGTGTGTGTTTAGAGGAGCATCATTTGAATTCAATTTGAATTTTTCATTTTTCAGACTTCGACTTTACTTATTGTTTTTAGCTTAAAGTTTTATTATAAGCTAAAGTCTCATTGATTATTTACGCTAATAGAAAATTAAAAAAAAAATTTCTTACTAAGTCATAGTATTTGAAAGAGCAGTTACTATCCTCAGATGTCTACTTTCAGTTTGTATATTTACACCACAAAAATAAAGTAAAACAAAATTAAAATTATTTTACTCGTCAGATATATCTGTATGTTGAGTTTTACTGATAGAAGCTTTACAGATCTTCGCCCTAGCAACCGTAGGCCAGTATGGACTTTGTCCATTAATGTTCGTATCTCCGCATTCTGGATTAAAAAAATCAAAATTATTGGTTTAGCTATGTATCTATGTCAATACGTAAGTTGTAACTTTTTAACGTGAAGGAAAAAAAATTACATGGTTTCTGCTATAATGTGTAACAATGTAAAATTATTAAAAAATTACAATATGTCGCATCTAACTGATTGATCTATAAGCGCCTAAGACTCCCCGTTCACCTCCTAGGCGCTTTTGTCTTCAATTTAGTGTTTGTTCTAATATGTTCTTACTTAACCACTATTTTATTAGATAAAATTTAAATATTACACTTTCTAAATAACTATGCAAAATTATTAACAGAATCTTTATTTTATGATACGTGATATAGTTCGATTATTGTGTACAGGAAAAATATACTTAAACAATGGTCTGGATTTAAAAACGTAAGAATCGCAAAATAAGATCTGCCCGAATTGTAATCGACTGGTCAGCTTTCATGAAAATAAAACTTTAACACTGGCAAACGTTACTGTGACACAAAGCTAAAGAAAAACAACAATTTAAGAAGTGTTCGATATTATTTTGACATTAACAATTATTGTTCTTCGAATTGCACGACCTTGAGAAAAGTTTGAAATACCTATTATTATAACAATGATCATATCAGTAGGTATAATCATAAATCGATTGCATTATGTTGAACTTTTTTTCTCTTATATTCGTTTCAAGGTAAGTCGTACGAAAAGTACCTAATTATCGCCATTTTCATAACAATTTCTTTTTACTAGCGATCGCCCTAAGCTCGAAATTCGACCAGCGACTTTGACAGCAACAATTGCGTATTATCTACATCACTTGCTGTCACTTTTCCTTGAGTGACAATTTCAATATTTTGGGGGGTCTAAGTTCAATGGCACTGGTCGGATTAGGATTCGCAATATTAATTTATTTAATTAAATATATTAGTAACAAATATTATAGATAAATTTTAGCTTTCTGCACTTCTTCTCCATTTAAACTTTAACCATGCCAATTCTCACAGTCTTCCGTGCACACAATACGCTTAAAAAGGGTAGAAAGCTACAAAATATGGGTCATTAAAGGTAGGCTGAATAATGTTCGATTACTCACACCAGCCTCGACTGTACGTGGTACTCTCTGTTAGAAAACAAACGTGAAAATTCCCCGTCCATTATCAGAAAGTTTTAGTTAATTTGGATACTAATAAATACCTCATTGATCTAAATTATTAATTTGAATGCATGTAACAGTCAGTACTGTTTGGCAATAATATAGTCGATTTGAATACACCATTCTTGTTTGATTGCGGTTTGTGAGAGTCTTACCACTTTGCAGGCTAACCACTTTTATGAACACGTTCGTGTTCGGTTGGTACACATTTATTACGTATGCTTCCGTTCTTAGTAGAAAGGATGTAATTAATTTTTGCAGCAAATCCATTCGGAAACGATCAAAAATCTCCAAACTCGTGGGATAGTAAAACTACATCGTCTCGCATATTTCGAACCATTGTAGACAGGCTGATTAGAGACATTATACTAAAATACTCATAGACACCATTTTTAACGTTTAAAAACCCCTTGGATATACCGTAAACAATACTTGGCACCACCCAATGAATGGCACTTTTGCCTTTTATTCAAGATATTTTTTAAATTACCTTAATTAACCAATTATAGGGTTTTCACCTGATTTTGACTATTTTAATAGACACGTATGAAAAGCATTATTAAATCGCAGAGGATGTTGGTGTTTCGTCATCCAGACCAGACATATTTCTTTATTCTAGAAAAGTCAAACGTATAGTACTTGTAGTGTTTGGAGAGCTAATGTACAGTGGGAAGCTAATATACCTAAAGACCACGCATTAAAAATGAATACATATTACGATGGAAGTAATGAGTTAACCAAAAACGGTGATGCGGTAGAAGTGGGAGCGACAGGTATTCCAGCCAAATCTCTCTGTTTGCTAAAAGACCTCGGCCTGCCAAGAACTGCAGTAAGTTCTATTTTAGAATAGGCATCTTTACCAGCATTAAGAGGCTCTTACCATATCTAGCTTGGCAGGGAGGGTATTTCGAGCAGTCGAGGTGAGCGCTGATGTGCATTATAAGGGGGCACCCTAAGCCTACACCTGGATTTCAATTCCCAAGGGCTGCTCGTGTTTCTTCTCTCTACCACACGATGGTTCCGTCAATTATTGAAATGGCACCTTTAGTTTTCAACAGAGAATTTACAGGGAAATGCCTAGCAACACCTAGCTTTACGTTACGCACCTCACAGTGATTTTTTTTTCCCCATTCAGGGATCACTCGGTGTATATCCAGTAATCAAGCAGATGGTTGGAAGTTACGACCACCATGCACATATACACAACAATAAAGCCACAACTAATTTTATGTTGGTTTGTGACGTTTCGAAATAAGCCAGTGTATATTATCTTGCTTTCGACAGGTTCGCAGATAATCACAGCGTCGACCAGCGATAGATTTTTAAACTCTCGGTGGTCACTGTCGTTTTTGGATAATACTGCGTTCACCATCAGCGACAGTACCGTGATATAAAAAAAATCATAAACAGTGAATAAAATTCTGGCAATACTGCGGGCGTTACCCAGTCTTATAGTTAATAACGCAACAGACTGACACGCCCCTAACATTCAAAGTCTAGATGGAGAGTTGCTTAGTTTCAACGCAATAATGCCCTGCGCTAGAACATAACCTACGATTAGCTAATTCTGACAAACGCAATCGTCTGATAGGCACTATACTATATATCTCAGTCACCTTTCGTTTCATGTTATTGGGCCAAAAGAGAAAGAAATTTATAGAATTGAATTCTTTATGCTATTTTTTTATACTAATCCTTTTAAGTATGAGTAGTCTTGGTAAAAATTTAATTACAAATGTTATTCAATAAAAAATGATAACTCTAAAGTTATAGTTTATCATATTTTGTTCATTTTTCTTAATGAATGTTCAGGCATAACTTCTTTGTTTATGAACCGACTTGGATGATTCTTTTTTTTTGGATAGGGGATTCATAGGTATTAGACCTTCAATCTTGCAGATACACTAGGGAACTCTTCAAAATCATCGAAGTTGCTTTTCTTTTTTGATAAAAAATTTCTTGTTTTATTTAGCTATGATTATGATGCGGTAGATATAACTTTCATATACTTTTGAGTAGTTTTTATGTGCTTTCACAACTTACTATTTTGGGTTTCTTTTAATTTTATAATTATTAAACTAATGCTTATATGTGGGTTACCCAAAATTTTTACATAGAACTGATTTATAGCAAAAACTATCTTACACAGAAACCACGTTCACTGTCATTGATTATAACATTGATTATTATCGGTTGCCAAAGACCCATTAGTTGTCTTCCAGGGGTCACCAAAATAACTAAATTTATCAAACAGTGGATATTTCAACAATAGAACTGTATATTCATTTGCCGATCTCGATATATGATAGACAAGCATCAGTTAAGATAACATGGCACTTTATATAAATGATTTAATATCTATAACACTTGGGCAATAGTTAAGCGGCTGTGAGAACGAGTGAATAAAGAAGCGCGGTTTACATAAGCGCGGGTTTGGAGAACGGATGCGTTGGTGCAGGTCAACTACAATCCGTTTGTGACGTACGGATGTGTTACGATCGGCTTATTTCCACTGTTTAGATTCATCATTTTGTTTTTGTAAAATATGGCATTCAATCTATATATTGTTAGGAGCCTTAATAAAAGTGTTATAAAAGCGTGCATCAGCTTACAAAAAAATGTAGGTAAATGGAAGATACGAGAGCCGCTGTTCTTTTGTGTTTTTGTTTATAAGTATTGATTGCTTTATAATACAATGATGCCAAGTTGGCAATTTTGTGGCTATATCTGGCAACATTTGAGATTGATTTAGCCAAAAATACCAAATATTAATGGCTATATATTTTGGTCACAAATTACTACACAACGTTTTATATTTTTATATCATAGCACTTGTTTTTACACATCTACAATGCCAGCGGAGAATTAATATTTCATGATGTGCCTCTGACGGCTCTATACCTTTATCTCAAATGCTGAGGGGGGAAAGATTATTTAGCATCCTAAGAGCGGTAAAGAAAAAGTAATTGTAGAAATAAAATGGTTTCAGATAAACTTAATTGTTTAAAGAAAAAGATTTTATTTAAAAAAAACATACGTGTGCTTCTTAATCCGTGAAAATGTTGGATCAAATCGAGAAGCAAGAAAAATATTATTTTCTTGTTTTTAAAAAATCAGAACCATCAACGTCTAATTAGTGTTCTGTTGAATCAACGTATAATCAATAAATAAAACGCTTTTAATTTATAACGTTTTTAAGCCTAATTTTTGGCTACTTTTAGCTACTTGTTAGGGTAGGAAATTTTCAACATTCTAGCAACTTCATTAATGTGCTTGGCCACTTCTTATTTCTTTGACTTGGCAACACTGTTATGATGATTCTCAGACCAGGAATAATGGCAGGGAGTTGGTTGACGAGACTGGCGAGAGGTTTAATAAATCAAGTGAATCGAACGAAAGAAATATGTCATATAGCCAATGAAACCCAACAAACAAGGCATAAAGACATTATTGCACACCATATAACACCTTAATTGAGAGGCAGCCCTCTCAAATTTTTTAAAACAGTTTTATAACCGAACAGCTTTTCGACCAGTCATAGCGCGGTATAATCACAGCAAAAATAAGACAACTGTAACCGAAATCTACACAAAACCTAAACTAGTGTAGAAAAAGAAATTTAAAATTTAAATTGATTTCGTTTTGTGAGTGTTCTCGGCTTATATTTTAAACTGATTAGAATACTAAGAAGGCAAATATAAGTTTTCAAGTGGAGTACTTCCATTTTATAAAGTACATATTAAAAAAAAAAATTAGAATAGAATATTCTGTAATATTAAGGTAAATTATTTAAACATATCAAGAAGAACATGTGGATTACTGTATATATTAATAAAATATTGATTATCATTATATTAATACGTGAATCAAAAACTTTCTACTCCTTTTTAAGCGTGTTGCGTGCACGGAAAACTGTGATATTTGGCATGGTTCAAATTTATACGGAGAAGGAGTACAGAAAGCTAAAATTTATCTATAATATCTGTTACTAATATATTAAATTAAATAAATGAATACTGCGAATCCTAACCCGACCAATGCCATTGAACTTAGACCCCCAAAATATTGACATTATCACTTAATGAAAAGTGACAGCAAATGACATAATATTCATTGTTTAGGTTCATTATGAAAATGGCAAACAGAAAATAGTCTAAGATTAAAAAGTCTCTAGTCGAATTTCGTTCATTGGGCGACCGCTTGTATATAGATAGATATTAGATACATACATAAATAAATCTGCGTAAACCATACGAATAGATCATGTTGAATATAATCAGGTAAAATAACAATAAAAAACTAATTTAATAATAGGGGAAAAAATAAAACCGTAACTGACCGTATAATGGAGACGAGACAAAAACAAGATCTGAGCAGAGTTGGCGAATCTTGAAGCCTTTCTCTGCACGCCGACGGCTGTCCATTCTAACCGTCTCTGCGTGTTCTATGAAAGGTACATATTTGTTACGTACGTCATTTTCGACATGCATTTATTTAACTAGCTCCTGCAAGTGACTTTGCCCGCGTTTGTAACTTTTGAATTATAATTTTTTTCTACCCTTATTAGTGTTTATATTAAGTTATTGAAAATAATAAATCGCGTGTAAATGCATGTATAAATATCACACTGGGCACTAGTCCAGTCGATGACGTATACGCGATTTTAAAAGCCGAGAAATCCATAATTTTAAATTTTCTAACTGCATGATGTTTTAAGGGAATATTATTTCTCGTGATTTAACGACTTCCTCTTGACGCCTTCTTTTAATATTTGCTGATAATGTTACAGATTGTAAGACCATTATTCCATTTAAAAATTTCTTACATGGTTCAAGCTCTTGGTTCTACTGTGTGTAGGTTATGCCAACGATTTTCTTCACAGAGCATAATGGTGTACAGCTGTCGTAACTTTATACCATCACTTAGAGAAAGCTTTATTTTATTCTTTAGACCGTTTATTGTCTATGTAATTTTTACAACACCCCATTTTATTATTATTGTATTAAGTTAAGCATAAATTAAATGTTAAATGCTAAGACAAGAGAACTTAAAGAGGTTTAGAGCGCAGAGAAATTAATTTCTCTCTACTTGTAGCAGTCCGACTGGTGGAATACTAAACCTACAGAAGATCACAGCCAAATAACTTTATGCGGTATTTATGCGATGTGTAGGGTATCTAGATTTTCTAGGGTAGGGTTCAATGTCAATAACGTTACAGTAATAACAATAGCTTGCCATCAGACCGGGCGTATGCTTCTTAGTCTACTTAGTAATAAAAAAAACTTTGTATTTCAGACGATGTCGCTAAATATGTAAAACTATTTGTTATTATCTAATACATATGTGACAAAGTGTCAAAACCCACCTATCTAGATAAACTTGCAAATTAAACGTTTTGTAAGTATCTCTAACACTATTAAAAAATATCATCGAAATCATTAGAACCGTTTCCTAAAACCCAATTACAAGCACACTTAAAAACAATAATTGCTCAGTGGTTAGTATCATCATACAAAATTGATTGAGCGAAACAATTATTTTATTATAAAAATTTCAGACGTCAGTAAATAAACTGATGACGGATCGTATGCAATTGAACTTTTGACATTGACGTGCACATACAATACGTTACGTCAGAACGCGTCGCAAATGTCAACGTCTATTTGCTTTGTGCGATACGTTTACGATCGTCGTTAAGCTGTAGTCATATTTAAACGTATTCGTCTTCCAAACGCTCGTACACGCGTTTTTAGGCAGACTCTTTCAACGGAATAAAAATAATTATATTTTGTGTAAATAAATACCAGAATGTCGAATACAGAAATCAGGAATTCTATAGTACATAGTAACATACATATATCACGCTTCTCTTCTGATGGGATAATCACAGACTACCTTCCACTTGTTACGATCCAAACATACATCTTTCGCTTCTTCATCAGTCATCAATTTTTTTAATGCACGCTCGTCGGTTATAGTACCTACTCTTGGCCTTACCTTTCTTCACAACTTTATGGACCAATTTCTGTACTTCCTTCAATTAGTACGATTTTTAAGAAAATTATGCTTAAGCAATTAATAGAGTTGTTTAATAATCATAAAATATTTGATGGTGCAACGTGCATATTTGAGGCATTGGAGCAGTCGCAGAATACAATCAGTGTATTCTGTGATTTTTCAAAAGCTTTCGCCGGCGTTATCTAAATGAAGAAATATTGTATTAGCTACAAAAAATATAATATTTTGGGATCCATAAATCATTCTTTTATTTTTTCTAAGTTAAAATTATAACTTCTTCCGTTGAATATTAGGTCCTTACATATGAAATTGGCGTTTAGTACGGGAGGAATATAAAGTCATTTTTTTTTTGTAAAATATATTTAATTAATCAAAGTATGTACCGTTGTTATCTACGCAATTTTGCCATTTCATAGGTAGTTCATTGATCCCTTTACTAAAAAAAACCATGAGGCGAGAATCAATAAATTCTTTGAAGGCGGTTTGGACTGCCGCATCGGAGTTGAATTTTTTTCCTTTTAAGAAGTGGGCCAAATTCCGAAAAAATGGTAATCTATTGGAGCAAGTTCCGGGGAGTACGGTGGATGTCACAGACATTTCAATTGTAGTTCATCTAACTTAGTGGTTGTTTGTTGTGCAGTGTGTTGACATGCGTTGTCGTGAAGCAGCAGTGGCCTAGATCGATTGACCAATCTCGGTTGTTTAGCTGCTAGTTCTTCCTTCATGGTTTGTAGTTGCTGAAAATAGATATCTGTCGTAATCGTTTGGCCAGATTTTTGAAAGCTGTAGGGAACGACACCGGCGCTAGTCCAACAAACACTCACAAGTAACTTTTTCTGAGTCAATTTTCGCTTAGGGCAGGGTTTGGCTGGGTTTCCAGGGTTCAGGCATTACGACGAGCGCTTCCGATTATCGTACAGTATCCACTTTTTCATCACAAGTAATGATTCGATTTAAAATCAATTCATTATTGTGTCGGTTGAGCAAAGTAACACAGCATTCGACGCGTGTTTGCAAGTTCGATTCACTCAATTCAGGAGGTACCCAACGTTCAAGTTTTTTTTTTACTTTCCCGATTTACTTCAAGTGTATTAATACAGTTTTATCACTTACTCCGAAGCCTGCAGCTATCTCAGAAGTGCTTTGTGATGGATCCGCTTCCACAATAGCCTTTAATTCTTCATTTTCCACTTTGGTGTCCGGCCGTCCACGGGGTTGGTTCTGAAGGTCGAAATTTCCAGAACGAAAACGTTGAAACCAATAACGTACCGTGCTTTCTTTAGCGACACCAGCGCCGTACACATCATTAATCCTTCTAGTTGTTTCTGCAGCACTAGTGCCACGGTAGAACTTGTACTCGTAAATATACCGATATTTCATGTTTTCCATTGTGCGGTATTAAGCGACGTCAAAGAAAAAAATAATGAGCAAAAAAATGAATGATTGTTTTCAAAACTAAAATGTACCAGCTAAATGAATTTATAAATTTGAATTTGAAATTTTTAACCAAAGAGAAGATATTTCAGATCAAAGTGCTCAGTACGACAAAACGCTAATTGCATATGTAAAGGATCTAATGGGTAATTCTTCGAAATTTATTATTTTCGTCAAGTTTTTCAGTTTTTTCAAAAACCTTAGTGCTAACCGCTATTGATAAGATAAATGCAATCTATGCATACTAACATAGTATTTGATACAAAGACACTATTATATTTCAATAATTTAGGAGTTATTCGAAAAATAAATTAAATATGTTGAGAATGATAACCACATACTAACAATGATTATAGTTTAGAACATAATGACAGTATGTTGCACATAATGATGTAAATGGATAAATTTGATAATTTATTTATGTAAAACAAGTTATTTAGAAAATTAAACATCGTATATTTAGCAAACTTAATAGTAATAACAAGCAATTCAAAATAATTGAAAAACTAAGCATTTCACGTAGTTAACGCAAACTTAAATAACTTAATCATGTTAGTATAATATAATTCTTTGGAAATCAAAAATCACAGTAAAATCCAGTCTAATAACAAACATAAAAAATATCTAAATCTACTACTAAAAATATAAATACAAACAGAAATAACCATATAGTTATAATACAACCATATTAATAAAATAGTGCGACATGTAATAATTCTAATCAACAATAATCGCAATAGTCTCTACATCCTCAAAGTTATAAGTTTAAAAAGCGAGCAATTCTCACAAATTTATCCACAAAAATTCTTAAAAAAAATGATCCCAAAAGTTCCAGTTTCGCAAATGCGGAATCATCACATTATTGGACTGTATTTTGCTTTACTGAAGAGTACGTTTATTAAATGCCATTACCGGTAGACATGTGATAGTCAAATGAGTTGTATTAGTGACATCAATTAGAATATTAGAAATAATCTTGATTTTTTTTTTGTAGATTTGGGCTTATATTGCCAGGAACTACGTATTAATATCGACATATCGTTTTGATTCACAGGTATATTATTGATATACCCCAAATGCTTGCCATGTGCGCATATTTCGTCAACATCACCAAGAAAACAACTCATTTTTCTTATAGTCATTCTAGGTTTAAGCCTATCCAAAGTACCTGGTGCACAGAAAGGGTGCCTTAATGGTCAACTGCTCGATCAATCTTTCCCTCTGCATTATATCTTCTCTGTAACTCTTTTAATTATAATATTCCCAACCTTGACTCATGATTTCGTAAAACTTATCGAAATTACCAAGGTCCGAACCAAAATGGACCATCTGCAGCTGTTCTTTACTGTAGCACCAACGCCATCAGGAGCACCCTTTCCATGCCCAGCTTCGAATAGTTCCACTAGTTCTGGTTATATTAGAATGGTGGGATGTTATGACTTATAATATAACATGTATTTATTGCGATATGTGATGACGGAGAATCGATAAAATGAACTGTATCTACGAATGGATTCTGTTTTATGACTTCATCAAGAACAGGCAGTAAATGAGCCCAGATTGATGCAGCGTCATGTCGAAGGCTAGAACTGAGAGTACAAATAATGTAGGATAATTGTCCAGTTATAACTATGCGTGTAATCACAACTGTATGCAGCGACACTTGTTGTCGACTTCCTCCGAAATGGAAAGTTGGACTTCTGCATACTTTAAATTATAATTTTCAGAGATCGACGTGTACGAGAGCTTCTTGAAAATTCAAATTATTTTGAAGTGTCTTTATAACTTTGTATTGATTTACGATTTTGTAGATATGATCCAGTAATTTGGCAATTCTGCTTCTAATTTTGAAATGGCTTCTAAGTTCATTACTATTTTTTGTTACTGTTAAAATTTGCCTTTTCTTTGTTCCGTTTTCTAAAACTACTTCTTTATTAACTCTTCTCCATTCAAAAAATGTTATATCAATATCGTTATTCAATTCTTTGTACGCAAGATATTGTGGTGCACATAAGTTGCATATTCTTCGCAAACAGTCAGTGTTAAATGAATCGCAGCACAACGAGCTAATATGTCTTCTGGTTTCTTTTCATTTAGTAAGATTCTTATTCAAGGCTTTCACCACAACTCCAATTCACATGAGTACACAATACATTTTTCTCTTTAGTGGTTTAGGGTGCTGCACCCAGAAAGCTCTATTACAAAAATGAATAATGGATATTAATGTTTGTTTATTTTTATACAAATCAATCAATGGAGCGTAAATATCTTTTCTGGACTCTTTTCTTATTCCTAGTTATAATTCTTTTTTGCCTGCAGCAACAGTACTATTGGCGTCGTCACAATAAAATTAAATAATTAATTTAATTATTTTAGATTGGCGTCTTTAAAGTATGTATTTAGGTTAATCACTTGGATTTTTATTTGCTTTATGGTGATTATTTGATATCATGTGTTTTCATTTGGTAATTTCAATTTAACAAGTCAAGCTTTTTTTTAGATTTGTTATAGTTACGTTGGGATTCGTTTTTCTTTTATGTGTTTATTATAACATTAGTATTTTCCTTTTCTTCATTTCTTTGTACTTAAGATTTTAGTGCACCTTAACAGATGGACACTGACGTCGTGTTGCAAAGGACCTTTTGTAGGTTAGTATCAGTCGTTAATTGTGACCGTATTGTTTCTACATTAATAGTTTAAATGTAATTTATATTCAGAGCTTGTTTTACTCTCGTCTATAATTTTTAGAATTCCTTCCATCTTTCTCTTTGTTCTCTTTGAGATCGAGGTGATGAGGTTTTCAGATATTGCTTCCTTCGCTTCTTTCTCAAGTTCAAGCATCCGTCATTTTTATCGCTATAACGTTTTCTTTTACACAAACGTTTTTTTCAATCGCTGTGCTTTAGTTTCTGGCATTTCATTCTACAAATAAAAAAAACTATTTTAACTCGCATTATATAATAAAATCCTATGGACCTAACTTAGCAATTTTCAACACCATGTAGAGTGCAAAGCAGCTGCCAACTAGATGAGATATTTAAAAAAAATGTAATTCTCGAGATATACGTGACAAAAAATGTAATAAGCCGCATGCTCCATTACGTCATGTGTATGTTGATGGATGCAGTACCTACTTAACTATACGAGATGTTTATATTTCAAAAAAAAAATATATTACTTATGTACTATCAAAAATCATTCTTCGTATTAAGTCATCATTATAGTCAACATCATTGTCATTAAGTGAAACTTATTTCATTCGTCGCAACGACCATGTTGCTAACAATGATGTTACATATAATTACGAACTGAGAATAAAACCTGTATGAACTTGTCTGTGAACATAAAACTTCGGTAATGATTTTACTAAATGAAATGATTTCGTATTCGTTATTAAATGAAATATAAATTAAAATATTAAATACGCACATTTAATGAATTTAAGCTGAAACGCAAATGACAATTTTGATGCTAAATTTTGAAGAACTATGAAAGTTTACTTACAGTTCTCATTTGCGCACGTGTTTCTTCGCCGAAATCTAGTTGTAGAATAAAAGCCCCCCCGCGCTTTCGGGGCATATATAAATTTGCGTTCAGAATTAAATAGATTAGTAAAAATTTAAATCAAAAAGTGTTACGACTAATGACGTTTTTTTTGTAACAAAATTTGGACTTTATGTTTAGCCTTGCAATTATTAAGTACTTATAGAGATTTTATTTTGAAACGAAGTAAAATTTATATGAAATTAATATGTTGATACTTTTAGAATTTTAAAATTGAAATTATACATTTTGTATACAATTGTTTCGTAAAGAGTCGACACCGGAATACGGAGTATAATGACGTTTGGTGTTGTTTTTGAAACTTTGCACAATAAATAAATTAAAAATACAACTTTTTAAACTGTACAACTTAAAAAACAAAGTGAAACAGAACTAAAAAATTAATCGCAAGTATCAGAATTTTTTTGTATATTTAATTATTTTGACGGAAACAGTTTTTACGGTCCTTTGAAGAACAACCCTAATACATGATTATAGTGATATTTAACTTAAAATATAATAACACTCGAATTACTTTGAACACTAAATAAAACGTGATACAACTGAACAACACTTTCAAAACTACGGTTCATCAAAAGAAAACGGAATCTTATTAGCTAATTAATTTAAATAAAGAATATGTCATATATTTAAATATTGTCACAATCATATTAATGTTCTCGAAATCGTGACGCAAAAGATTATGACATGTGTGCGACTCTTTAGTTTGCGTTTACAAATAAACGCAGGCGCATCGTGACATACGACATGGAGACATAACCTTGGCAATGGGAGGTTTTATGTAATGCGAATAAATATTTATTTTCGCTACATTTTATTGGTTTTCGTAATAATACAAATGATGCTATTTTAGTAACTTCCTTAAGAATCTATACAATTAATAAAATTGAAGTGTCTTTTTGTAATGTCAAAATAACAGATTTTTACTAAATGCATATGAAAGTATATACGGTATCTATCTATAACAAAAGATCAATTTTTTAATGTATTCCTGTCTGTTTGTCTATCTTTCACTAGTCTATCTTGTAAAGCTCACCCACAATAAGCATTTTTGTCTTTAAAGTGACCGGGAGCGGGGGGCAGTATGATTCGTAAGTGTGCTCGATCGACGGTATTCCGTAGTTTAACGCGGGCAGAGCTGGTTTATACTAAAATAATAAAGGTCATGGGATTGTTCGTTTATTTGTACGCGCTAATTTCTACAACTATGTTAGGTTTAAAAAAAAGTATTTCGCATTTTTAGTTATCTAAGTAAATATATACTAATGAATGTCTATTTAATTATCGGCCTAATTTTATTTACCATACAAGAACATATTGAACTCCAAAGTTTTATGTAGAATTCAATACGTACATACATAACCACACCTCTTTCCAAACGGGGTAGGCAGAGACCACGTCCTTCCACTTGCTACGATCCTGGCATACATCTTTCGCTTCTTCAACATTCATCAGTCTTTTCACGCCCGCTTGTCGGTTTAGAGAACTCTTAACCTGACCTTTCTTCAGAACGTCACCAATTTGATTGTGGAATGATTTTAATTTAATTCCAATTCAGTTTTATCTAGAAATTTCACCGTTTGGTTCTGTTAGTGTTTCTTAACATAATTGCATGCGCGTCAACAGCCCAAGCCGAGATTCGCCCACATTATCAATCTAGTTGTGCTAGTTGCCACTTTTTCGGCATTCTGCGCTCGCACCAAAGCTCAGTGAAGACGCTAAAACTGCTCAGACAAATAACATAGTCAGTTAAAAATAACTGAAGTTGTCGGGTAGAGATTTCTACCATTCCACTTGATTATTGAATGTACACCGATTGATCCTAAAAAGAGATACGACCGGTGTATTGTGGTCGTGATCCTATAAGATACAGATTCCTGTCCTACCGCCATCATTCTTCACCTGGTTATCTCAAATATACATACATTAAATTTTCTTTAAAAGTAATAAATTTAAATTAAAAGATATAAACGCGAGCAAACATTGTTGGTTTATTTATTTAAAAAAATATATAATCATATACACGCGAACAAGATATAAATCATAAGATTTTCATAATTATTTACCCATATAACCATGGATTATGTTATTGCAAATCCAACATTCTTAAGAAACCGTAAAATCTGTGTTACCCACTAACACAGTTAAAATAAAATTATTTATTTCACATAAATAATATGGGATTTCGTTCATTTCATTATCATTTTTATTAGTTAAATATTACTTAATAATTAAATTGAATATTTTTGAATATCATTAAATTTGGAATGGCACGGGCTATATTATATAACAATTTATTTATAAACACCACTGGGTTTATATATACGAGGACTTGAGTCGACGCTGTGTTTTGGTTGTTTATATTACTTAAGTTCCGTGGACAAAGTTTAAAAGAAAAAAAAGCATCACTCTGATTCTTGATCTATGAAGGTTTTAAGACCCGTAATCGCCTTCCGTATGCTCTTAAATCAAAATCAAAAATACTTTATCAGTTTCTTGCCAACTTTTCTTAATGTCTGGGATGTTTTCCGAAACGACGGTATTGTGAACGTCAAGGTCAAGGGCAATAGAGTATTCCTGATTTTTATGGAATCTTCTTTCACGCTACGATTTATTATAATTAAAACTTAAAAATAGATTGTAAGCAATAACAGATGTAGTTAATCTTACATGGGTTATGCTCAATATAACAAAGCGCACATTCTAAAGTCATTAAATCAAAATAATTCACTCGTAGACGTAATAAAAGTTAACATAACGTTATACAGTTTACAAGTATGCAATTACATTTTAAAAATTCCATTACATTATGCAAAATAATATTTAATTGTACTGATATATGTAATTTGTTAATGTATTAATTTAATAATTGGGAATGTTTATAAAAACGATATAATATGTAAAGTCAATAAATACATAGAGTAAAAATTAACAGCGTTTCGAAGCCATGTAAACAGTATCATTTTAGTTTCATAAAATTAATTCACAATGTGTTGAATTATGAGAGTGACGGTATTCAATGAAATTCACATAATTGGAATAAACACTGCTATATATATGTTGTATTATACCAAAAAAGATCGCATTGAAATCGTGATTTCAAAGATAACAGTTGTTTACATTTTACAGGACGAAACAGTTCATCGCGTACAATCAACTGAGTATTTTTGCTAACAAATCGATAACGTGTTATTGCACTTTATTTCTTGACAAATATGTTTAAAATTGTTAATCCATTGTAATTACTACATGTTTGAATTCACTTAAACTTTTACGGCACATATAATAATAGTACTTAAAATCGAACTATACTTTTTAAATAGAAAAAAGAATATTTATATTAGACAATATCTTAAGATATTACATATGGTAATAGAAATACACAAAATACGAAATCAACACATTTTAAACACTTATTTCATTATTTAGAATGTTAAAAAAAAGACTACTTCGCAACTTTTTGAAGCTGGTTTAATAAGACTGTACCGAGGTTTTGACCTACAATCGAATATTTTTATCACTTCATATTAAAGTTTATTATTTTGCATATTTCATTTAAAAAACATTTAATTATTGATAAAAAGTTTGATTTTTCAAAACATTAATCAAAATATAATCAAGATTAATGATTACTTATATATTGTTACATGCAAAAAAATTGTAATAAATTGGAAATAGTTCATTGGTAAACCGTGTTCGTCCTCGCTGTGCCGCCGGTCCGGATGGATCAAAGTAAAAGTGCACAGCAGACTACCTCCTATATAAGCCACTGACTACGAGAACGAACATCATACCACCTCTGAAGTTACAACGGAACACAACAAACATGGCCAAGTGGATTGTAAGTTCACGTAGTGGTTTATACGGGATGCAGTGAAGTGATGTGCATGTGTTTTAAATAAGACCATTTAATTTTCTAAAAATAATTCCAAAATTTGTACCTATTTCATATCGTGAACCATTTACGCTGCAGTATAAAAATTTTCCAAACGAAATGTTGTAAATTAATCATCTAATTAATTATGCACTGCTTTGAGTTTGGAAACTAAAGGATTATTTCTGTTGATACAGGTTGCCCTCGCTCTGATTGGCTGCGCTGTCGCCGAGCCACCAGTCGGATACAGCTATTCCGCACCATCTTCCCTCTACGTGGTCAGCGGAGGACACGGTTCTGCCCTCAGCAGCGGAGGCCACTACAGCTCCGTGCCTGTCGGACACCAGACCTCCGAAGGTTACCACATCGACCCCCATCTATTGGAGAAGATCAGGCACATCGTCCTTAAGGACGAAATCCACAACCAAGCCTACCAAACCGCTTCCTCTTCCCACGGTCACGGAATCTCAAGCCACTACGGCGTCCCATCGCCAGTGTACGGCGTCCCACAGGAGAGAATAGTCGGCATTGAGCTTGACCATATCCAGCAAGGAATCCAAGTCGCCCAGTACCATCAAGCCCAAGAAGATTACTCCGGTGGCTACGCTGGCGGTTACTCCGGCTACTCCGGACATGGTGGATCAAGCGGTGGATCAATCTCTTACTCTGCACCCTCCCTCACCTACACGACCATCGGAGCGCCTTCAGGATCTTACGGAGTTCCGTCTCCTTCATCATCCTACGGCGCCCCTCATCATTAAACGAAACGAAACTTAGTCATTTCATCTCATTGTAAAATAATGATAAACTCATGTGATCGCATCTTAGATGTTAAATGTATTATAGTTGTTATAAGTTTTCTGTAAATAAAACAACTCTATTTTTGTAAATGATAATAGTTTCTTTTTCCCAATAAACCGGTTGAGATATATTTGCAAAATCCGCTGGGGAGCTCTCGAGAGCGGTTGAAATCGAAAGTGGCTCGGACAGGCGGACAGGCGGACACCATGACATGTGAACGAGGCGAGTGAATGTGAGATGACGCAAGCCAATTTACCCTCGAAGTTAACAGCTTCTTTGTTTTACTTGCGCGGTCACTTTTACTTCGAGCTACCGTAACGTCAGTAAATACGTTGTTAAACGAATCAAGTTTGTTACGAAACATGCGTTATACAAACACATAACATCTGATCTGACCGTCTAACTCCCCTGGGAATTGGATCGACCATATCCATATCCAATTACACATTCGAGAATTTATTGAAGTAGAATTGTAATGATCTTACAAAATATACCACAGTTAATACGAAGACACTTAAATTAATCCTGATTTATGTTTTAGTGATTTAAATTTTACAAAATTTTGGTAATTTATATTCGATGTGTAAATGTTCTACTTGGTATTGTGTAATGTGGTGGTACGCTTGACCATATCTTCCAGGATCAGTCTGTGTATATTTAGTGTATTACTGGGTTGCGACCACCATACATCTACTTTATGGTTTATAGCATTTCGAGAACAGTGAGAATTGATGATGGGTTACCTATATTGAATTGGTCACCTCTGTTTTTAGATTGTACCTTACCGTCACGCAGAGTACCCGCATTTTGCTGAGCAACTATTAAAAAAGAATTCAGTATAAAAATTGTTTGAATAACGTTGTATTACGAATGTTCGTTACATCAATAACCCGTCACATTTCAAAACCACAAATAAGAAACATCCTTCGTTAATGTCTATCTAATCAGTCACTCATATTTTGGTATAATCAAGTTTTCATAAGTTCATGAACCTTGCCGCCCACATTCAAATTGCGTAATATAGTCCGCTGTTTGGCGATATTTAGCTAAATATTTTACGCCCCCGCAGTTAATCTAAGTGCAAATGCACTTTCTCCTTATAGCCTCTATGTTGTTCGGTCAGAACTGACAGCGGTTGCGTAATTGAGTACACGTTTAAAGCGAATAGCGGATTTTAAACATGGTGATATCGATGTCAAATCACCATATCGGTTGTTAATTTGCGGCGAGTGAAACATGCAAAGTGCCTGTGGAATTTAGTTAAACGGTGCACGGTTAATAGCAGTAATTTTGATGCCATATTTTTTTATACGTTGACATAATTGTGCTAATTGCGTTATTCACTTGTAACTTGTTCTTTTTATAAATCTGAATTAATGTAGATAAGTATAGTGCCTTATGGATAAATTGAAGAGTAATTGGATGCTTGAATTTACATCAAAATGAAATAATATAAGATTTTAAACCGTTGGGTGCTGTTTAAACGACACATCAAGCATTTTAAATCCAGCAATTTTTTGCCGTGGTTTTTTAGGACATCTGCTAAACATTCCTCATTGTCCAAAGAACGCTAACGCTAAACATTAATATAATAAATAATAAATTAATTAATAATGCTATGATTGCCAAATGCTTAATCGGTTGATGAAAACCATTTATTTTACTAACTCAGTAAAAATGGTAAAAGTGAAAAATATTGGGAAATGCCATTCAATAAAAATCATAGACCTTATTTTTTCGTAATTGTAATATAAGATTTATATAGGAGTGAATTAAACAATTAAAAATCAATCAAGTTTATCTTTGAGTTGGCGGAACGGTAATAATCATGATCCATTAATAATAATGCTTCTCGTCAAAGAATGATTGTCATTAATAATAGTCTAGCAATAAAATGAAATTATTTCTTTATAGTACGAAAAACATTTACGAGTATATCATTCTAAGCAAAATACATTCGTGGTCAATTTGTCATTCATATAGACTTTTTCATAGAAATGACGGAGTTTCCAAATTTTAAGCAAAACACTTCAAGGTACTTTAATATATTCGAAAGTCTTTATCAGCTTAATTTGCGAAGTACGGTTTTTATTTTTACAAACTTTTTTTTAAGTACCTCGTTTAGTTTCTCTTTTTGACCGAGTAGCACGAATGTAATGGCAAAATGATGTTTTAAGATAATCTAATGCTACTTTAAGGGTAGGTTCTGCAATCGATTGTCAAAATTAAAATAGAAAAAAAAATATCCTCGTCTTTACAGGATTATCTCTGTGATAGCTGCTCTGTCGAGGTTACTTTGAGTAAATGTGATAGTATTTAAATGTTTGTTTATATTGGGATAAATAAAAGAATATTGCCACTTTATAAAGGAAAGAAAGTTTAGATGATGTTTTAAAAAATATGGATAGTCAATTTTTAAGACTACTGATATTTCAAAGCCCTTCTTTTTGCCTAAATGCCTAATCCATGGTGCGATTATCCGGTGATTTAATATAGATTTATCTACAGAAGCGAATGCTCTCGTGTTTCTACGCATTTAGATAGTTGTAACGTTGGTCTTGAAGCAATCCTGATTATTGTATAATATGATTTACTTACAGAGTGTCTCAATTTCATCTCGTTCACCTTCTATGTTTCCGATCTAATATGTGATAAAATCTTAAGTATTTAGTTGTCTTCGGAATGCATTTTGAAATTATTATAATTTTTTTAAAACAAAATAATATTTATTTATTTATGTTCGACAAAACTATTATACTTTGGATTGTGATAACAGTTACTATTACGGGCATGTCATTGTGTTCATTTTTCCGTTTGTTATTCAACGGGCTATTTTTGATATTTTGTTTTCCCAAATACCCACAGTAGCTACGATGAAAACTAGTGACTAATTAGCAGATAATTTAATACATCTATAACATTGACACTGGCAAATGCGACTGCAACGCATATAAAAGAAAATTAAGAATATTAAGGGCCCATAAAAAAAGGAAAACGAAACAATTCGGGATAAAATTAACGCCTTATCCGTTTCGAAGTCGACATTCTCTTTCTAAACCTGCTTACCTCATTGCGATTACTATTCTAAAAGGTTACCATTCAAATTGCAACAAGATCAAAAATACTTAAATATCAAGTGGTTTTGATTTCAAATGCACTATGCAACATTATTAATGATGCTGATTATACTGATCGATTGATTCTAAACCAACCGCTAAGCATAACTAATTTTTTTGTTGATTTAAGAGTACTAGAATATGTGCTAAGTAAGCCTGCAGAAGCACTATAGCCACACATGATATTTCTGCCGCAAGGTAATAGTGACCTGACCGAGCAGCTGCTCAACAAACTTGTTCGTCTACTAAATGTGTGTATTCGCAACAATTATGGGCTACCTAAGTACGACCACATCTCACAATTTCGTTCGCTACTGAACTGGCAGTGTCCGTCCTAAATAAAACGATATGAAAATCAAAACTAACTTATAATAAGCTAAATGACCTGCGTAACTTCCTCTGCGTCACATAAGACAGAGAGAGAGAGAGAGAGAGGGTGTGTGTCGTAGGCACCTATAAAATAATAATTCTAAAGGAGGTGACACTTTCTTTATTATACTGCGGAGTTATTTTAAAACTGTGATATCTCCTAAAATATTCATTTAAATCATTTGATGTAAAGAGCAATTTTATTCAATATTAAATACTTGTGACGAATAACTTATTTGTTTTTATAAGGATTAATACCATATTTATAAATACACCTTTCAAAATAATACATTAATTTAAAACAAATTTTATTACCATAAAAAAAGTTATATTGAGACAACCTTAAAATATAGACATATTTTATTGTGGTTTATTTTAGAACTTTTTAAGAGAAACAATTCCGTCATACGTGATTATTGCGTAACTTTAACTATTTACCTAGCGTACGCAATGGAAGCCCTCAAAAAGAATAAATTTTCCCCCGTTTTTGCAACATTTTTCATAGATGCTCCGTTCCTATAGGTTGTAGCGTGATGTTGTATAACCTTTAACCTTCCTCGATAAATGGGCTATCTCTAACATTAAAATAATTTTCCCATTCCAACTAGTAGTTTCTGAGATTAGCGCGGTCAATCAAACAAACAAACAAACTCTTCAGCTTTATGATATTAGTATAGATTACTCTTGAATGTAACATATAATAATTTTTAAAAAATAATCAAATTTGTACTTAGACAATGACGGAATTAAATTATGATAATTTAAATTGTAATAAAGTGGATGTAACAGTGCGGTTTATATAACAATGTAATTTGGTTTACTATTTGTGAGTCAAATTTGTTTGTGGACGTGACTCAACAACTTTTTATTAATAATTAAATAAATATAAGGACTCTCACACGAAGCCATGAAGTTTCAAACTAAGCATAGCTTGTAATTATGGTAGCTAAACATTCTGTTGGTACACCATAAATAAATAAATAAACACGTAAATAAATAACAATTATGCTCATGGCAAAAGATGAGTAGGACGAGAATTTTGTCTGAATGTGCGACCATTATATACCGCCAGACCATTATATACCAGGTGTAAAACCCGCAGTAGTGGCAAGCTTAGGGTTGTCACGTTTCGGGATCAGCTTGTGTATCTAGTAATCAGTGGGGATTGTAGGGAATCTGTACCCGATCGGATCGCGACTCTTTTCGACATTGGCGCTCTTTTGGATTGACTATACTTAACATCTGGTAGATTGCAGGCACTTTGCCATGCTGTTATATTAAAAAAAAAACAGTTGTAAGTGGAGGTCATATCCGAGTCCCCTCAGCTCTATAGTAAATCAAAATAATCTTTATTCAATTTAGGCCCTAAGAAGGCGCGCATTAACGTCAAAACACTACTACCGGTTCGGAAAACATCTCAGTCATCGAGAACAACGGGCAAGAATCTCGATCGGGTTTACCTTTTTTTTCAACTGTATGAGTGTTGATATTGTAGCGACATCTACATAGCGACACATAGCGACATCTATCGAGCCACATAAGACTCATCCTACTATCCTAAATTGCACTATAGAAATTAACTCAATCGTTGAGTATATATACAAGAACCCGACTACAACCGTTGGGCAGCTGCCCGCCAGACATAGCACCCGTCTGGCCGGAGAATCCTCCTTTTGCAATAGTCCTTCTACAATATATTAGGTACAATAATAATAATTTTGTGGATGAACAGAGATGAAGTCACTTCCAGACATCAGTATCATTCACATAATGACCCACCTTATGATAGTAAAACTTGCTTATGTTCCTTAAACTTGTTCGACAAGTCAATAATGTGCTTCGGAATATTATTATAACACTATTACCTAAAAAAAATTTTTATTAGTCTTACTAAGTCTAAAACACTGTACGACTAATTTATCTCTATTTCTACTATTAACGTTGAGCTGATATCAAAGTTTTTGCCAACATACATTAAGTTATCAAGGATATATTGGGAAGGCAAAGATAATATACCATATTTAGGATAGGTAATATACATGCCGGAACTCGAAACTGTGGACATCAAATCGATATTTCGATGATCAAAACCACTCAACTATCACAGCTTTTATAATATAACTGACTGTGCCTGCGGTTCCGCTCGTGTGGACTACAGAATACTGTCGGTAATGTGGTGACCCGCTTCCACCCACAGCTGTCGCCCACCAGTTATTTTAAAGATATAAACGCTTATTATTTTATTTGCACGGAAGTGTAATTCTTTTTGTACAATAAAAGTACTCTAAGTTATGTCTTATGATATCAGCAATCTGCTAGTGAAATTTCCATCAAAATCGTTTCAACCATTTCGGAGATTAGCAGGAACAAACACACAGATATTTATTTAATTTTTTAAATTGTTTTTTCTGTTGTAAGTACCATTTTTGTTTCATATATTATCGAGATATAGTAAGAAGAGTAAAGGAAATCAAAATAACAGGTATCCTGTACGATGGTAGATCCCTATACGATGAGATGTCATATATACCTCAAACAAAAAATATGGTTTTTTAATCTCCATCCATCTCTAAACAATTTACTGTTAATTTATTTCCCATCGTTTGTAAGCTTAGCTGATTGCAATTCCCAGGGTAAATAATTATTAACTATGCAAGACATGTGACTTTTCTCACGGTATTTTTTGCAACGAATAAGACTTTATAAAGAATTAGTGAAATCTTAGAAATGAATTACAGTGTAAACTCTTTATAACGTTATCCTTTATAACGATAAACTCCCTATAACGTTGAAGTGAGCCCAACTTGGTTGGTTTGCGTTAAAACCCACATATTGAAACACTTTTTATAGCGATAAACCATTCTCTATTACGAAGAAATGTGAAGGAAGACGATTCCACCACATATCTAGATATGAATAGAATACATAAAATAATACAAAACAAGTACTGGTATAGCAAAAAACGTCAGACAAAGTTATCAGACTATGTGTGTAAACAATAATTTATAAGCATTTATTATCTAAGACATACATATTAAAAATTCTTGTTAATTTGGTTGTTTTTTTTGTTCACTCCATATAACGATAACTCTCTATAACGATAAAAAATGCTCAGTCCCTTGAGTTTCGTTATAAAGAGTTTACACTGTATTATCACTTGTATGAGAAACAACTTTTATAACAAAAATAGATCCCAGAATTAATAATTTGGCGTCCATAAATTTAAAAAAAAGCAGAAAATATTTCTAATTTATCTTTGCTATACTATGAAGCTGTGAAACCATCTCCCAGACAATATTTTCCCTCCTTTTTACAAGACGGAGTCCTTCAAATATAATGTGAAGAGGAATTTGAGTAGGCCATTACAGCGGCGACAGTCGATGGATTGTAGATCTATCAGTGGTCACTTATGTTATTGGATTGCTCTGTCCTCATCATCATGCGCCGTTACTTTGACGTGTTACTATTTAAAAAATAATTGAAAGATATGTCTTTTTTGTTCTTTATATGTATCATGATCTGAAATATGTGTATTTTTTATATGTACAATTTTTGATATTATACGTGATGTAGTATATTGTTATTGTGCACAAATGAAGTGATATTTATAAATAATAACTAGAAACATGTATTTAAAGTTGGCTCAAAAACATCCTGGACAAGGAAGCCGTCAGTTACTTATAGCTGTGTTTGAAAATTATAAGAATAATTAGAAAATATTCTATTCACGTGACGTTGGCAGAATTGTGGATGAACAGAGTTACTATTAAATTATAAAAAAGAAAAAGCCGTTGATTTGTTATTTAACTCAACATTGTAGCTAATTTCGTGCTTGGTAATACTTTTAGTACGAACGTTATAAAACGTCGAAGATAAGACTTAAACGCGTACTTGGATGTTCGTAATCTGATATTTTCTGTCCACTTTTTACCCGATTGCGAAAAAGGAGGGTTATATTTTTTTTTTCGAACATATGTATGTAATATATATGTCTATTTATTTGGCATGGTCTGTAGATTAAACAGCTTAATGGATTTTAACTTGAAGTGTCGTTAGATTTGTCTTAATTGTGGGAATGACATGGGCTATATAAGTGTTTTTGTTGCAGTTAGGTTCTTTGTTTCCTTTTTAATAATTTAGCTTTTTTACCATTGTTTTCATCTCGGCTAAACCAAGATGGTTTAGTGGTAATATGCTATGACATCGTGACGTTTAATGTGAATTTGAATCATACAGTTAACCCTAGCATATTGGTAGACCAAACTCGACCCTATAATTGATAAAAACAATTATGGTAAAAGGAAAATATAGAAATATTTATTTACGCATCATTCGTAATGACTAAGTGAAAGTGAATCCAAAATAGATGCGTCATGTGACGTAACATTGTGGTCTACTTGCTAATTTAGAACGCGAATGCGATGATGCTAGGAGAGCGGTAGCGGAATGTGTAATCTTTGTCGTCCGAATAAAGCCTCGTTCCAACGGAGCGTATTTTTATGGATGGCACCAACGACAAACTGTTCTCACCATAGTTGGCTTTTTTTCCCGCGGCGTCTACATTACATTACATTTATTATTATTATGATCTGATTAAAAAACTGGATTATAAGCTAGTTAACATGTAATAATTTGAGATTTATTCTTATTTTGATTATAATCTGTAATGTGTGCCTGCCTATATAAATAAATAAAAAATAAGCATTTTTGTTTTTAAAATAGTCAGGAGTGGGAGGTAGCACCATTTATGCATCATTCTTTAGACCATACAGCGGCAGACACAGCCAGTGATAATATATAAGAAAAACATGAATTCCTTGTACTGACTTTTAGTTGTTTTAATTGTGTTAAAATAATGTAGCGGTGTATAAATAATCATTATTTCAATTAAATCGAATTAAAAAAGGGAATATCACTGTTGTATGCATCTTTGGTGATGGTAAATATGAAAGGATCATAGAGTAAAAGCGCGGTTATTATAAAAACACGAACCATGGGAACAAAACTTACTAATACTATCCGTCACGTGGTGCCTTCACTAACATGAATGATTCACTTCCTATTTCCTACACATCATTAGAAATAGAGAAACTTCTAGAAGCGATAAGATTTGATTTTTCTTAATAATAATAGTAAAAAACATTGGAACGCTGTAATACTTAAAGGGTAGGCAATGATAATTTAAATTATTTAAGATAATTTGTGGTGGATTTTTTAAGTGAAACTTCTTAGGTGGCGATTTAACAATTGGACGAGAATTCAGAGTGAAATTTCGTTTCATGAGAGAGAATAAAGATATAACATAGAAGGAGGAAGAGAGAAGATACATTATATATCTAATATGAACTTTAGGCTATCCGCGTCTCTCTTTTTAAGAAGTATCACTTCTGTCACTTTCACAACAAGTGCTTTTTTTTGTCTAATGGTTGCAAATGGTCTCCTTTCTCCAACAACTGCACATGTCATATATTTTTTGTGATGTGCTGTTTTCTTTACCATTATTTTATTTACTGGAAAACATATAATAAATACATAAGTAAAAAATACTTTTAGGTATAGGTAAATTTTGGTTAAAATCCAATACGTTTTTGCTTGTACTTGTTCAAATTTTTATTTATGTACATATCATCTTCGATGTTATTTTTGAAGGTAGAGAATTTTTTTTAGTAATATAATATAGACTTAGTGTCAACACTCTCGATAGGTTTATTATTATAGGTAATTTTATAATCAACTTTCACTGTCACTTCTAGTTAAATACATTTATTGTTTTATTAACTATTAATCTTATGTGAACGCAACTTCAGTTTTTTTGTAAGCATTTTTATCTTTCATTCATTTATTTTAAAGAAATTTAAAAATATTATTGTCAGAATAAAAATAACTGTTGATTCTTTATATTTTATATTTTAAGGTATTTTTTCATTCATCTTCATAAAACTGACACAGATGTCAAAAGTGAATTACGAACTGAAACAAAACAACGATGTGTTGTCATTATATTTTATATGAAGATTCAAGTGTTACTGTAATGGTCTTTAGTAATTATTTTTATGTTGTTCAGTTGTCGGCTCCATGGTTGTTTGTATTATAACACCGTTAATGGATCTAAATAAAAGTTTGTGGTTTTGATTTCTTTATTAATAAATTTAGCAATACAATATATCCGGAGCTGGCTTGAGAATATTAATGCATCGGCAAATCAAAAAAGGAATTTTATCGTTTTTGGTAACATAGCATGCTTTCAACCTATTTTATGTTGATTATGCTAATGGTTTGAGGTTTTAAATTATCATAGCATCTTATATCGAAAAACGATTTATTTTTCACATGTCAATATATTAGTTCTCGATATATTATGTTTGTCGTACCGTGAAGCTGTGGAACCTTCTCCCTCCTTCTTACGTCGTCGGGTCCTTCGAGAGTAACTTGGAGAGAAACTTATGCAGGCCAGCATATATAGAAATAAAACAAAATAGAAACTAAATTGCGCCACGTCCACACTCTCTTACGGCAACTCAAGCTTAGGTCCGTTCCTTGAACTTGATTTCACTAGCTACCAACACACACCATTATACTGCACCCTACACTTATGCACATCACACGGTTATATACGTTCTATAAGGAATATTTTTTTTAAATAGTCAGACAATAATTAACAGATCACTAAATACATAGACACATATTTCTTCCTCGAAATCAGTTCAAATTTCCACGGATAGGGAAATTAGTCAGTTCGCGACTTAATTACAACTACGGCAACAGCCCAAGCTGAGGTTCGGCCATTTTGACACCTTTGAGAATGTTGCTACGCTCTCGCGGATGAGTGGCTTCAGCGCTCGCCCCCAAGGCACGATGAAGCTGTAAAAGCTGTCCTGCTCGACTATTTAAGCTCTATTGATAATAAATAGTTTAGAAACGACGCCGCTGAAGTGAATTTTAATAGACTATACAAGTCTCTAATAGTCTCTAGTCTCAAATTCAAAGTGGGTATTTTGGCAAGCCCCAGGGCTTATTAAATGTAGGCAAAAACCCCATCATATTATGAAGGTTAAGGTTAAATTAACTTAAATAATACAAGACCATTTTTAACAAAAAAGAAAACCAACTTAAATGATTTTAAAGTATTCTCGGCTATATCTTCGAAGTTGCCAATGAAATTAAAATGGTATCACCCTATCAATTACAATCGGTTCACAAACAAATAAGTTATGGCGCAACATCCCCAAAAAAAACATTCGAAATAAATACGTTCTTCTTTTTTGAAGTTATCTATACAAGTAATATAATTGAAGCGTCTACTTGTAATGTGAAAATAACAGATTTTACTAAATGCATATAAAAGTATATACGATACCTATATCAGAAAACTAAATTTTTTTTTGTCTGTCTGCCTGTATTTTCCGGATTATCTCTAAAACGGTTGGACCGATTTTGACAGGACTTTCACTGATAGATAGCTGATATTATAGGGAGTAATTTAGGCTACTTTTATTTTAAAAAATAATTAGGGATCTGCACAAATATAAAAAAAATGGTCATGGTGAATCTATTCGGGCGCCAAAACAGCTTACGCTGAGTAAACCATAAGAGATATAGTAAATTAATATACCAAATAATTGTAGGCATTAAAAGGACCTATAAATAAATTACAGAGAGTATACGTCTATCTTCTAAGGAAAACCTAAAATAAGCGTTTTTGTCTTTAAAATAGCCGGGAGTGGGGCAGAAAGACTTGCGCGGGCATTCTGTAGTCCACGTGAGCGAAGTCACAGACAACTAGTTTAACAATAAAACAGATGATTCCAAATCAGACACACTATACCCAAATGTTCCATCTACCTGATGGTCGCCCTCTTTACTTAGATGGATGCTATGACCGTTTCGGACTGCTCAGTTTCCTTATTGAGTTACGAGTTGCGTAAGCGCTGGTGTTTACACTGATCGTGCACACAGCGCGCAGCGTTATGATGCGATGCCGCTACACTAGCTTATGTTTTTAATTTAAAATCGAACATTATGACATTATAAGTAATACTTGTTTATTTATAGTACGTTTTATGGACCATCAGTGGTCCGCAATGTCTAAAATATGATCCGGAAAAGATTTCATATTTCAAATTTTATTTGTTTTAGATTATCATTTCCTTATAAGAATGGCTGGGAGGAAGGCTATTGATCAAATATGTTAAAAGTTTCAATTAAAGTTTATTTTATCATTGACACGGTTTATTTATCTTGGTCCTTGTGGTTCCTGTTAACAACAAGGAAATCAAAGTGGTCCCTGTTCCAGAAAGGGTAAGGAACCACTAAACTATACATAATATAATAGAAAGTCGCTATCCGCGTCTGTCTGTTTGTTCGCTTATTTCTTCTAAACCACGCAACAGATTTTATAAACAGTTACGAGTATAAATGAAAATATAATCATGTATGTATTTAGCCAAAACTAAATATCAGATTTTGATTTTTGTCATCGAGATACAATATTTTGTTATACAAAGTAAATTTTCAAATGCGATTAATACCTATTAAAAATACTGTTATGTTATGTTATGTGGGCTCCACTTGTCCGCACTTAGACTCTTCCTAGGTCCATTGTGCGTAGATATTCCGACTGGCTATCCCAGCCAGCCCAACTCCGACCAGAAGCACAGAAGCCTCCTGGGGCATTCACAGGCTTCTCGAAGTGACCTCGGATTTTTGAGGGTTTTCGCCCGTTGGGTTGCAACTCCCGCGCATTTCAGGACTACGTGGGTAGTGGTTTCTTCGCCCTCCATGCATGCTCTGCACATGGGACTGTAAGTGACACCTAGAACATAAAGGTGTTTGTTAAGTGAACAATGGCCAGTTATAGTGCCTACCATAACACGTAGATCACTTCTATTAAGATCAAGAAGTCGCCGCGACAATCGCGGTTCAGGGATGGGCAGTGTCTCCCTCGACTGTCTACAGTCACTGGCTGTTGTCCATTGATCTTTATGTGATTCTGTTGTTCTTTGACGCAGCCACGAGCGAATCAGGCTGAACGGCAGAGGCAATATGGGTAAAGGACCCATCCGCAGAGTGCCGGAACCTCTCTTTGCCAGTTCATCTGCTGCGTCATTGCCCAGTGATCCGCTGTGTCCTTTAATCCACTGTAGGGTTACTTTGTTGTTAGTTGTAACCCTTTCCAGTACTTTGTGACACTCATTTATAAGCCCAGAGTCGTGTATGTTACTCTCCAGAGCTCGTAAGACTGCAGTGCTGTCGGAGATAATTCTTATATTGTGGTTCTCTATTTTCCTGTTCAGCACTGTGTTTGCCGCCTCAGTAATGGCTACACATTCACATTGGAAGATGGAACTGTGTGGCCCTAAAGCTATTGATATTTTAATGTTTAGATATATGATATATGACTGTATATGATAATTGACGGTGATGCTATAAATTTGTATAGCGTAGCAATGTTCATTATCCACAGCCTGTAACCGTGAGAAACACGTCGCATGCGCGTCACGTCACGTCAACTCGAATCTGGGTTTATTTAGCTTATAAATACAAAAACGCGTTACGAATTCAACTCGTTTGAATTTTGAGAAGATTTGCATAATAATCTGTTATGTGAGTCATCTGATTATATATTATATTAACACATTTCATATTATACTCTTTTTATACTCCAGACTTTTTAATCCGTTCACTTAAGAAAAACAAATTCTAAATATTTTTTATACATTTTTTATATTTTACATATAACATAACTTTAAATAAGTGAGTTCCCGATATGTGTTTTAATTTAGTACGCAACTTCAGCTGTTGATATTTATCAGCAGGGATGCAGCGTGGACCTCTAACTTATTTTAATTAGTGATAACTAAAATCAATTAAAAAGCTCAAACTTTTACATTGTTACCTTTATCGTTTTATGTACGAAATGAATATATAAAATCGGTTTAATTTTCGCAAAAAAATTACGGATACGGATGCGTATACGCATCTCTTTTCCCACACTAATATCCGCGGATACAGATCCAAATATCTGGTACATCTCTAGTTGTCACTTTTTCTTTAATTTACGATTGTATCTTTCAATGACCAAGTCACAGTTGTTTAATACCCATCGTCGTGTTGTTATTTAGCATGTTTAACTAGGTCATTATTTCATATCTTTATTTGTTGACTGATGCTTAGCACAGTGAGGGAGTAAAATAACTGAGTCACTTAAGCCATCAATATCCACACTCCATAAACCGTACAAAACAAACGAGGCATCCGTTGCTGACTGGCTCCTGTGTGTACTTAGTGAAAACCTTTTAAAACGAATCATAGTGGCTTATTGTTTATCTATGTAAAATAATTAAATAAACCTTTAATTTCTAGATATAACAAGATAAATTATAAGAAAAAACGAAAAACCCGATAGCAACAATAACCAATTGTACTTTTGCTTTTGCTTTTTATTTTATTCCCAGCCATTATACTTAAATAGCATATAGTCTATGCTACTCCCACAATTAAGACGACTCTAACGACACCTCGTATGCTAAAATCTATCAAGCCGTTTAGGCTGCAAAGCGAACTAAAAATAGACATACAGACGCCCGAAAAACATAACCCTCCTTCTTCGCAGTCGGGTAAAAAAATAAATTAACTATTAAAAAACATCATAAAATAACACTTTATTACGGACTTATTTAAAATAAAAATTTTCGTTTATAAAATGTATACCTTAAAAAGGCAAAACAAGCACCGGAAAACATATCCCTCACCAAATAAATCCGGCAAGAAACATGATCGGGTTTCTAAATTTTTTTTATCAAACATGCATCGAAATATTATCATTAATTGCAAAAAAAGAACACGCGAAGTATTGAATTTACGGACATGCCAAGAATGATAAAAGAGATCCAATCAAAGAGTATTTAATAACCCCAGCACGCCGTTTCATACAACATTGCTGGAGCGTTGTAATGTTCCAAATTAAAAAAAAACGCTCCTGCAATGGTTTTGATTTTCTTTGTCCGTAAATTTGATACTTCGCGTGTTCTTTTTTCGAAAAAAATAACAATATTTCCATGCATGTTTGAGAAAAGCACTATATATGCCTCGGCGGAAATGGCAATTGCCTGTCTCGTATTAGTGAAGACCTACAATTGCCTATTTCACAGCCTTTGCAATAATGTACAACAGCTTAAAATAATTGAGAATTTCATTAATATACAAATTATATTGTTACCGTAAAAGGTATACAAATACAATACTTTCCAAAATCTGTCGCCAAGAACTTATAGGTGTGTTCCGGCAGCTGCACTTGAGACCCAGTCTTTCTCACTAGGCTTAGGTCATATCGTCACTTAATATCAGGTAAGATTGTGATCATAATCAAAAATTTAGGATAATATTATAAAGCCCATGAGCTAATCTCTGGAACTATCAATCACATAAAAAAGAAAATTAAGTTTTATATCCTATTTATTGGGGTAAGTTATAGATCATATAACTTGACGCTGCCATCTTAAGGAGCGAAATAGTAAGCATGAATATCAAACAATCTGGCAAAGTACGAAAAATGAGACAACGATTGACTACTTGAGTATGTTGGTGGCGGCGAGGTTAAGAGTTTGTCCATTAAATTTAACACAAGTGAAACCGTGGGGCACAGCTAGTATATCATAATATTGCATAATGACATTCACGTGTCCAGTCACGCGCATACCTACACTAAACATCTAACGCGATAGCTGCGCCCGCGCACCGCATACCAAGCCGTGTCTTACTTTCCATCGCCCGAGATTATCGCTACGCCATCTTTCTTACCTTTAGAGAAAGCTGAGCTAAGTTATTAATACTTTAAATCCTGTATTTTTAAGTTAACAAAATTATCTCTTGAATACGTAAGTTTGGTTTTCTTTTGTTTTATTATGCGAGATAAAAATCTCTAGTTCAATGTCTGATGTCTTTTAAATATAATATAACAAGTCATGTTCAAAATGAACATGTCAGTGCCATCACAATCTAAGCATAGTATTAACATAATATATCTATTTAATGCACGATGTTAAGTGGCAATGCAGCAGGAGAAAGTAACATGGTACTATGAAAAGTTGACCACCAGTTCCTGTTTCAGAGAAATAAAACTTCCAAAAACTTAGGTATTCCAAAATAACACGCTGATTATATAATTTTCTGTTACTATTATCTGATCGAAAAAAGTAGCTGGCTCCTAGTCATTTTTATTTTATTTATTTATATAAGATATACAAACATCACAGCACATTTTAAAAATTGTAAAATAATTAGAATATAATTCTAAAATGCCAATTAAAAAGTAGTACAAAAAATTACATTTTATACTTATACCTAACAATAACGATAGTGTGTATAAGTCTATTTGAAAAGATGTTTATTAAGTATTGCGTGTGTGTGTGTGTGTGTGTGTTTGTGTGTGAGTATTTTAATTGACATGTGTGTATACGTGTTTTAGGTTTCCTTTAATTACTCCTGAAATAACCTTTTAAAGATCGACTTGAGAAACTGCATTCGACTTATGTAGAAGATATCAATATCATCGAAAAGCTTATTGTGAGGTACACCTGTAATGAATGGAGGGTAAATATCCTTAAGATGAGGTAAGAGCATGTTCCAAACTAAATTTTTTATCCCTTTCTTTCACATAGCAGTAGGTAAGAACAGATATGTAGTATTTATTAACAGCTTTTATTTGTAAATACGTGTTCTTTCAAACTTTTGAGATGGATGACTGCAGATTTTGTGGTATTGTTTCCTTTAACGAAAGCTCACGATTATTGTAAAAATTTAACCCTTCTATTATTATCACTTATTTAAGAATAGAATATATTTGATGTAGAAGAAAATTGATAAAATCTTACTAAAGAGTCTTTTCTTTCTCCTTGCATATTATAAAACGCACTGATTTTAATCTGTGTGTCAATTAGTGTAGTTACAACTCGGAAACTATACATTCGATTTATGTGTTTCTTTTTTAAATTCATAGATTTATTATCTGGCCAGTATTTAGTTTAAAATTTGTTGTGGTAAATGTAATCAGTCAAAATTTTGCCACCAGCACATTCTATTGCAATACGCTACCAAAATGTTAAGAAAATTTACTTGAGATTGATAGTCGGGAGACCTTTTTTTGTATTATCTCTGCATTTGCTCATGTTAATTATTATTATAGGTGTTATCTCTAAATTTACTCACATTTTTGCTACAGGTCCTTCTTGGCTTAAATTGCGCCCTAAATTAATAGGGCCCCTGAAAAGCGATGAACGATGGATCGGAAGCTCCAATACGAGCTCCACAAAATATTTCGCCCAGGATGCTGGCATAGTGTAGTGGTAAATACGATGACACGCTACCAAGTTTAGTGGACGTAAAAAAAAAAACTTTATTGGTACATACGTGTAATATTTTAATTTCAGACAGTACAATAATTTATTTCGGTAATAATTACTGATAACGGCCAAGCGCGTTCAAAGGCTTTCAGTTGAGCGTGAACTTCGAGCGGGAGCAACTTCACGTCGTAGACGTTACGTTTTGAAACATGCCTCATTCCATCTTGAAGTCGTAGAGGTTTGGTCTGAAACATATAGTTAAATCTTTAGCTAACAAGAATACTAACGAATGGTATGGAGTTAAGACCGCTAGCCTGAAGCCAGCGCTGTAAATAAATATGATTGTGAATTAAAACCTATACGAACTATTCTTTATAAAGAAACAATACTTCTGTACTACACGCATGCGGAGTTACAAGCACAGCTAGTTTACAGTATTACAAATAGTTGACATGGAAATGTTGCAATTTAAGATCCATCTAAAATCCAGTTTGTCGTTAATAAAGGCCGCAATACACGGGACACGTATTACGTGGCCGCGCGGTAAGGTAACCCGAGTCAGATGTTGCTCAAACCAAAGTAATAGTTGCAGGGCCATTTCTAAAAGTTGCGAAACAATTTGCCTTCCAGATTGTCGTATTATTGTACTTAAACACTGGTTTTTGGTTGACAGAAGAAACATTAAAAAAAGTAATGGTAATTTTATTCCGATTAGATCATCATCTCTGCTGATGTGTAAACTCAAGTTTTTAATTAAGCCTAAACCACAAAAAGGGTTGCTGGCTTTTTTTAAATATAACTATCGGAATACTATGATCTATTCTTGACGATAGATAGACAAACGGAATTTCGATCGGGTATCTCTCGCTTCAAATCTCGTCATATAACCTTGGCGTAGACGAGCTGTGAGAATCATTAACGATTCCAATCACAAAATTATTTTTTTTAAAACACGTGATGTGTCACTGGACTCCGTGCAGGGACGAAGTTCCTTTCGCTATAATTTTTTTATAATTAAATAAAAATGTTTACATAATTAAGGAATGGTAAATTGTATTTAATTTAAAACAAGACTAGTTTTAACAAAAAAGTAAACCAACTCCAATGGTTTTGAGGAGTTCCCTGGTGTGTCTCCGAAGTCAAAGGTCCAATGCCAATGAAATTAAAATGGTACCACCCTTTACCAAAAAAAAACATTTCAATCGGTTCATAAACAAAGAAGTTATTTATACAATCGAATTGAGAAACTCTTTTTTTTGAAGTTGACATTTTAAAATGCTAAGTGTTTTATTCTTCATTATTATTATAGAAAATATAAACAAATTATAAAATTAATCAGTACTTTTAATTTTTTTACCATTCCTTCATTACCTGTAACGTACTACAGTAAAAGTGTCGGTCGAGTCAGACATTTTTCCCGTGTAGCTCCCCATCCGTCAAACGCAGATTAAGGAACTTCGTTGTAATACTTAATGTGACAAAATGCGTCAACCCGCAAATTGTGCGTCTCAAACGAGAGTATGACAGCTTGGACAAGAACCGTGATACTAATAACAAACTTTTATGAAAGATGCCTCGATCGATTACATTAAGGTTAAACATCTTTGTAATGTTTTTTAGAGTTATGTTGTCCGTCTGTCCGTCTGTCAAGACCCTTTTTCTCAGCAGTGCGTGGAGGTATCAAGTTGAAATAAATAACAAATACTCATGTCTGGAATCCCTTGGAGCTGTGAAAGAATCAAACTTTTAATTTAATGCAATCAAAAGATACGCATATTTTAACACTCGTAAAGGGAATCAAAACCCATAGAGTACTTCCAGTTGACCTAGACTCATGAGATTTGGCAAGAAACAATGTACAAGAACCAAGTAGCGGAAAAAAATAATTATATTATAGCAATTACAGACTTATTTTCAGTTGGTAAACTGATCGCGGCATATATCGATGTATGTAAGTTAGTCCCTCAATATAGTTAATCTTTTCGTTAGAATTGTTTGGCACTTTTTTCAGTAATGTTACCTAATTATTTTGGTCAATGTTGCTGTACAATTACGGAACCCTCGGTGAGTGAGTCCGACTCGCACTTGGCCGTATTTTTAATAGTTAAAGGTTATTTCGGCCACATTCTCTCAACAAGTGTTCATCTTCAATCAATCCACAAGTAATTTAAAGTTAATGTTAACTTACACTGAAACTAGATAACCCATTAATTAAGCACGAAGTGAATGTAAAATCAAAGTGATGATTAATTTTAAAGAAATCAAGGTTCTGTTACAGTTCATTACCAATTAACTAGATACGTCTGTCTGCCTTTCATTTTATTTACGAGCAACTGTGCCCCGCGGTTTCAGCCGTGTAAATTTTTTCGACCAAACCTCCACCTCGTCGGCGCCGATGCACTCGTGTAGCCTACCGTTGTTCTCTTTCCAAACTTGCCTACAGCTTGCCAGGTTGCTTGAAATTAATGGTGTCTACTACGTTCCTTAGGGCTACAGCGTAAAGTTATATAGCTTATGACCTTCATCAATAAAGAGGCTAGAAAGCACATAAAGAATTTTTCAAATCTGATTGGTAAGTATAGAGATTAGCGCGTTCAAACTAACAAACAAAAAAACCATCTCTTCTACTAGGTAGAAGGTATTTGGTCGATTTCTTGTTCCATAACTTGAAAACATATACTGTCATTTATTTTAAACACAAAAATATTTATTGTGGGTAATGCTTTGAAGATATATATATATATATGATGTCGCTAACATTTTTGTAGACCTTTTTAAAAGATAAAATTATGTACTACAAGTAGTTTGATATATCTCGTATGGTTTATATCCGTAAACGATTTAAGCGCCCCAAAAGCGTCTTTTTCTGAATTGAATCCCCATTATGATCACTGCTTATATCGTACGTAATTTTAAATAATAATATATATCCTATAACATGACCAGATAACATAGGTATGATTTAAAATAAAAATCATGTAAATCGGAAACGTGATTCTCAAGTGAAAAGAACATGAACGGACAGAGAGACGTTGAATTTTACAATACATATAGATATATCAATTAACAGCTTCGTTAATTGATTTTGTTATGAAACAAGATAATACATAATTTAACAAGTTAGCGACCGCGACTGTGTGATCCATCACATGGTCATAGATCACAATCGTGTCTGATTGATGACGGTGAACGATATGATGATAGATCAAATGCCTTTAAAAATTACTTATTCAAAACAATTGGGATAGATAGAAAGTTTATATAATACTAGCGATATTTCTGTAGCTCCGCACGCGTTTGTTACTACGCAGTAGTTATTTACAGTCAATATTATGTGGATTATTATTATTAGTAGTATTGTCAACAATTGCAAACCATGATGGGAAAGCTAACCGTTAAACAACCGAGACTGTTCAATCTCTCTAGCCCACTGCTGCTTCCGTACAAAGCTACACATCATACTTAACGACAGACGGTAGCTTAATTAGAGGAACTACGGTTGAAATATCTCCAAAACAAACCATATTTCAGAATTTATACAATTTCTTGCAAGGAAAAAAACAGTTCCGATGAGGCTGTCCAAACCATATTGAAAGATTTTATTCATTCTCGCTTCCACAATTTTTTCAGCAATGGAATCAATGACGCCTATAAAATAGCGAAAGTGCATAGATAACAATGATACATACGGCGATTGATTAAATGTATAATTTCATAATATTTTTTTCGTTTTACTTTTTCCATATACAACGGTAAATTCATATGTAAGGACTTATTACACTATACGATTTCCTATTTCCTCGGTGTTATTTTTGTATGTGTATATTTAATAAGAAAACCTTGGAAAAAAGCATCATAAGCAGTGTGATGTATTATAGTGGGGTACTTTGTGTCCATTCTTTCAGCACCAGTATGAACAGCTCCTTTGATGTTGTGATTTATAAATAGAATTCATTGATATTTTTTCGTCACTTTCCAGTTAGTGGAAATAAATTGGAAAAAAAAAACAAGATTAATCAAATGAAATCGATGTATAAAGCGTTAAGGCAGACAGACAAATTATATTATTAAAAGAAATTAATACGTGAAGCAAAAACTTTCTACCCCTTTTTAAGTGTATTGCGTGCACGGAAGACTTGTGAGGTTTGGCATGGTTAAAGTTTATATGGAGAAGGAGTGCAGAAAGCTAAAATTTATCTATAATATCTCTCACCAATATATTAAATTAAATAAATTAATACTGGGAATCCTAATCCGTCCAGTGCTATTGAACTTAGACCCTCCAAAACATTGACATTGTCAATCAATGAAAAGTGACAGAAAGTGATATAATATTCATAGTTTAGGTTCATACTGCAAAGGTCAAACAGAAAATAGTCTATGATTCAAAAAATCGCTGGTTGAATTTCGATCATTGGGCGACCGCTAGTTACAAGATATACGTATTTGAAAGGTCAAGCAAACACGACTTTTGCACAGATAAATAAAAAACGGCCTACAGTTAACATTGACCTCATAATATATACTATCACGCTGTATTCAGAACAGTGTGAGCAGACGTTACAAAACGTCCCCGGCAGAATGACTTCTTTTGACGGTAAGTAAATTTATCCAACAAAGGTAGCGGTGCGGTGGGTGGAAATTGAAGATCTGTCGACAGTGCTTACCATGATGAAGTCCTCTAGGAAACTAGATTTACAGTGACTGTGAAATATGACAGTGTAGTCTCCGTCTTAATTGTGGAAAACGTGAATGCAAGTACGAATGCCCTTATTACGCTACTTTCGCCATTTTCTTATTTGTTTGGATGTCTTAGCCAAAAATTTAAGCCAATAGTATACTTTCCCTTGTTAAATATAAAATCAGCATATACAAAGAGATACAAGCTAACATAAATTTAAATAAATTCGATATCATTTATACAGCAATACTTAAATATTTGTAGAATTATGTGTGTATTGCCTTTATTTTGAACGAATACGGAACTATAAAATGGATAATGGTGTCCGTAGACCAGATTACGCCATCTGGTGCAACTTACACATTCACTTTTGCATTGCATAATGATTTAACAAGCATTGTGAATGGATAATTTACTGGGAAAGGTATTAAAGCTTAGTGTATTACCTATTCTGGGAGACCAGTAAAATCTGTTTCTATATACAATTCTATAGAACCAATTTTCTGACGCTATAATCTTCCACGGGGAGATTGGAAGCCGTAGTATGATGGTAGAGCATTCTCTGATGCTCACATAGCTTAGCTAGCAGCCTTAATTTGAAATCTAACACTAAGAGTCATTAGACTATTATTAGGCTTATCGTGTTAAGGGTAAAAATAAGTTGCAAGAATCATGTAAAGGTTGAATAATGTCTGGAAGTAACTCACTCTCTGTTTATCAACAAAAAAATTAAAGTGTATTGTAAACAATACATATTCACTTTAAAAAAATCCAAATGGAATTTCTTGCCGGCTTTTCTCGGTGACTGGTATATTTATCAAAACGGTGATAGTATTTTGACGTGCCTTTTTAGTCCCTAAATTGAATAAAGTACATACTTTTGATTTTTACCATGTAATAGTACATTATTATTTATTATAAAATCAGGTTACATTTTTTTAGGAAAATGTCTCATTACTCTTCATCATTATAAACTCGAACCCGAGAGAAACTTTCTCACAACCTGCATTTAGAAATGCATCGAACAATGAAAGATAAACACAATCCAATTTTTTTATCTTAATTGTTTCTCAGAACATTTAAAGCCACCTGTACCGAAAACGTTTTTGTGCAAATTAACCTTAATAGCAAATTACATGAATACAAAGTTGCCAAATGACAATGGCCTCAAAATGGAAAGTTGACGAGTAATTGAAAAAACCGATTGGCAACTTAATTCTGCACTTTAAAAGGTACATAATTATCGATTTAACAAAATGCATCATAATCACTAGCCCATAAAAGTCGTACCTTTCATATTGTTCAGCAATGGCCTCTCTTAAATCTTACATCCAATCGCCAACTTTTAGGATCCAGTTGCTTTCAGTCACCTTTTGCAAGATGTCACTCTATCTATTTCTCTGTTAAACTACCACTAGACTTCAGCTTGCAAACTGCTTGAGGTAAGTCGGTTATTTTTGCTTCTCGGTCGTTTAATTTCATTGCGGATTCTGTTCCTCAGAAAAGCTTCTAACTTACCGCTTTCTATAGCTTGATGAATGTCTTGACTTCGATTATTTGGCTCCGATCTTCTGTAGCGTGGAAGTATTCCACCAGTCGGGCTGCCCTAAGTAGAGTAATTTCTCTGTGCCTTACCTCCTTAAATCTCTTATTCGGATTCATCCCGAGCTCGGCTCTTACAAAACTGCATTAAGGCTTTTCAGCATCTCTTATAAGTCATGTAGCATCAATTACTTTAGGACCATCTTCTTCTTGACCTTTTACTACCTAAGTAGGGTCTTGTCAATGTTTTTTCCTGCTCTTTTCTTCTTAATTAACTAAAATCATAGTGTTTACTTATTTTTAATACATATCATTCTTCACACAATTCATCCATGCTATATTCGGTCTTCATCTACTGTTCACAATCCACCTTCACAATTAACATTTTTACTTATATGACATCCATCTTTCTTATCATTGTAAAAACAAATATGAGAGGTATACCCCTCTCCACATTTGTGGCCGGACCTTTCTATTCAAACGTCTTAAAGTTATTCTTCAACGCGTTGTGGACGGTGACGGTGCAATTGGATTGGTCATGTTTGCTGGTTCTGCACTTATGCTTTATACGATCAACTCAATGGCTTGTTGAACCGTCACTAAACCTGACGTTGCTGCAGGTGATCTATACCGACTCAATTCTCGAAAGAGGCGAAAGCTACAAGTGCTATACATATTGTATATAGATCTTCAAAATTTTATCTTCAAGTATTATCTACAGCAACCCATGATTAATTTTGAGTTTTAGTTGCAATAAAACGTCTTTTCGACATCACAGCATGGTCACTAGGACATGTTCTATTATTCGACTGGCTAGCTGCCACCCTCAATTTAAAAGTTTTTTGTCGAGCACTTATCCACCCACGTATTTCGGCAACTGCACCTAAGAGCTATTCCTAGTTAAAGAGTGATTTCAAGGGCTCAAGGGTTTTCGGTCACAATCAATTTTATTCTATTATGTAGGTACTGACAGTATTATATATTATGTTGAGTTTCAAGATTCAGCCAATTATATCAGCAGGTTTTCACCAATCATTCAACAACAGTTTATTCTAATTATATATGAAAGGAAATCGTGTCCAACTGACTGACTGATCTATCAATATATAGCTCAAACCACAGACGGATTGGGCTGAAATTTGGCACACAGATAGTTGACAAACACAAACCCCAAAGAACGTATTTTTGAAAATTCAAACAGGTATTGAAAATTTGTATAGAGAAATCATATAAAAATTATATTTTTCAAACTTAGTGCAAGCAAAATCTAGTTAGCGATAATTCAATATACTCAATAATCAAGAAAACATTAATGTTATTAGATGGACAGCCATCTAATCTATTTATCACATAACAACAACAACATAAAATAATTCCTAACTTAAAGTGTTTTATGCAAACATTATAATATATCCAAATGGCTTTGACTACAAAAACTTTAATCAACTAAAAGCGAAGAAACCTAAACTGTCTCTAATTATCGTTATTATATATTTTAAATACGTCGTAGATTCGGAACGTTAAGCGAAATTTATGCGAAGACAATATTAGAGCAGAGAAATGAGCGGAGAGAATGCAATAACAATAAATAGCAATAAATAAAAGGATTCAGCCGCTGCTTGTATTGTATGATAGTAATCCTGTGATAAAGAAATCCGTAGAGTCGCTGTTCGTTGTGCAAAAACGCATAAATATATTTAATTATTTAACCATTGTATGATTCCTAGTAAATAAAAAGTGGTAAAGAAAACAAAATAGCGAACTTTCATTGTAAATAAAGTTAACAGAAGCATAATAAATTACAATTATTTGTTTTAAATATTATTTATGATTATATATCGTATACAATTGTATGTATAATGTATTACTGTATGCATTGAACTCCATTTATTATGTAAAGAAATGTTGAATTAGAATTATTTACATAATGACAAGACACACAGCAAGCTCAACCAAAAAATGTATTATTCTAAAATAATATTAAATGATTTTCTGTTGAGAAGTTTACTCCTCTCTATTAGTTTCTTATTCCTATTAGGTGAAAGATATACAACTTGTTACCCTGAAGTTAACATAATCAAAATAGGGTAATCAGATGATGATGACAAAATATATATTTCACAGTAATATTGAAAACAATAAACTTATCATCTTAAATAACAAACATTATGGATTATATATATCTAAAATATAATTCTTTCAACGCTTATATGGGCTATAAAAGTGTGTATTTTTTTAATCGATTTTTTCACTATAAGAAAACATGTTGCGAGAATAATAATTTTAAAAACACCACTCCATCGCTTCGAAACCGTAGAGAACTAATCCAAGGCAGCGCCGACTGTTACGGCGATTACTTTAATTGGCTCAATCTCCATTCAAAACCACCTCGCGGCCTGTGGGGCGGGGGCTCGGGGGCCACAGGGGGGTCAACTTAGATTTATAGCAGAAGGGTTAGCCTCCTGATCCCTGTTTATGAAGGAAGATAGGAAAAATGCTTCGAAAGTCGCGTTTTTGGATTCGTTTAAGACTTTAGGAGGATTTTGGTGTTGCATTTTACCGGTTTTACATTGTTTAGCATTTCTTCTTCTCTTATCGTCTCAACGGTTGTAACTATCGACTTCTTTGATGGTTATTGATTGACCAAGATAAAACTACTGACTAAAAAAAACATAATGATAAAATACATTATTCAGTTTAGGTCGTAAGAAGGCACTTATGAACGTCGGCATAGCTTTACGGAAACCTTCATCTCAGCATGAGCAAAAAAATTTGCTACGTCGTATCTTTGCCGTACTGTGATGATTTGGAACTGTCTCCCGATCAGTGTGTTCTCTTCATCCTACGACATGGAGTCCTTCAAACATAACGTGCAGATATTTCAGCAGGCCAGCTTGACAGTAACGACTGACTATGGATTATTGATTCCGCTATCGTCACCATCAGATACAGAATAGTAACATTGCCGTATTTGGATAAAATAAATATTGCATAAATAATATTTACAGTTAATAATATTATATTATCAACTAGCTGTGACCGCGGCTTCGCTCACGTGGACTACATAACTCCATCAATCGGGCACACGCACGAATCTTGCTCCTCTGCTCCCAGCTATTTTAAAGACAAAAATGCTTATTGTGGGTGTTCCTTAGAAAATAGACATATACTTTCGCTAAGTTTTTTGTAGGTATTTTTAATATCTACAATTATGTTATACATTAATTTAATATATCTCTTATAGTTTACTCAGCGTAAGCCATTTAAGCGCCCAAATTGATTCTCCACCACAAGTTTTTTTGTAGCCTAAGTTACTCCTTATAGCATAAACTGTCTACCGTCAAAATCGGTACAACCATTTTGGAGATTAATCGGAACAAAAAGACAAACAGATAAAAAAAAATTAAGTTGTCTAGGTACCGTATATACTTTAATAAACATTTGTTATTTTGACATTAAAACCAGACACTACAATTTTATTAATTGTAGATAAGTTAGTGGATATAGAGAGATGAGTGTTCACGTAATGATCCACTCTATAAAAACTTTTTAGCAGTAATACGTGTTTGACATGATCTCTGACCTCAATGTCCGCCAAATCAGTAATATGCTTCGGGATCTTATTATAAAAACTAACAATATTACCTAAAAAAAAAATTATTGATCTTACTAAGTCTAAAACACGGTATGACAATTTTATGTCTACTACGGTCGCCCAATGATCAAAATTCGACCAGCGACTTTTTAATCATAGACTATTTTCTGTTTGACATTTGCAGAATGAACCTAAACAATGAATATTTTATCATTTGTTGTCACTTTTCGTTGAGTGAAAACCTAATATTTTTGCGGGGGGGTCTAAGTTCAATAGCACTGGACGGGTTAGGATTCGCAGAATTAATTTATTTAATTTAATATATTAGTAATAGATATTATAGATAAATTTTAGCTTTCTGCACTCCTTCTCCATATAAACTTTAACCATACCAAATCTCAGAGTCTTCCGTGCACGCAATACGCTTAAAAAGGGGTAGAAAGTTTTTAAACTTCAATGATTTTGAAAAGTTTCGTGGTGTATCTCTGAACTCGAAGGCCCAATGCCAATGGAATTAAAATGGGACCACCCTTGAGGTGTCCACTTTCCAACAAAAAAATATTCGTCCAAATCAGTTCATAAACAAAGATGTTATGGGTTATCCATTAAAAAACATTCCAATTGTGTAACCTCAGTCTTTATTGAAATTGGGTAAAAATACAAGAACTTTCAACGAAACATACCCAATGAGATTTGTGACTCCTGAATTTATCATCATACTTCGAAGAAATATCTACCGTGTATATGGTTGTAGGTGTATCCAAGAAACTTCACTTTTATTTATATTACGTCTTCATAAATTTTAAAATTTGTCACACCCTTCGCGTGTTTAATACGTTTCCCATCCCTTCAGTTGGTACATTGGCCGGGAGTGTTCTCTCCCCAGACGAGGAGCGCCCTCTGTCGGCGGCCAAGCCATGTTTTCATCAGTCGAGGTAACGTGTGACGCGACACGGGACTAAATCTTCATTTTTGACGTCCCACGGGGTGTGCCAATGATGTTGAATCATTAGAAGTGAAGAATAATCTATACTGGTAAAATTAAATCACAGTAATGCATTTTACCCATGATGTAGTTTTTAATTTATATAAAAAAGCAAGTTTCTACATACAGCTAAAAAAGCATCTAAGTAATGAACATTGCTTATTATTGAAATTTACTATAATTGGTAAATATCACCAATTGTAATTTGGGCCCTCTCCTTATAGCCAGGATGTTGATTGCTATTTTTTTTATAATAGCATGGCAAAGTGATAGCTTACCTGATGGTAAGGGCATTATAATCAAAAATAACGGTGACCACCGAGATATCTACAATACATCGCAAGTCGTTGCTGACAACCCGGCCTGCAAGCCTATCGACAAATCAAAAGAGAGTCACTATTAAAATGTATTGGCATGTGTATGCAGGTCGTGACCCAGTCGATAGATCCCTACGCTTGATTACTGAATATACACTGTGTGAATCAATGAAATTTTATAATTAGACGTGTTATACTCTGACTAAAAGCAGTTTGAAAACGGTGCAAATTTTGTTATCAGCATGTTCAAACAAAAGAGATAGGAAAACACAAGGTAAGGCGGAAACTATGTTGCCAAAAAAGGATAAAAGTTTCTTCTCGCTCACGCCGGTATCAAATTATAAGTATACTCAGGGCAATTGCCCACCATTCACGATGGCATGTATAGAGCGTCAATGCCGTATATACTTATAAAATATAATTTGGTTGATCCCAGAATGCAACACGTGCGTTACACTTGGTCTATCGGAATCACAAAGTTGATAAAACGTAAACTCGGTATCGCCATGGTAATTCCTAGAAAGTTTAATAAAATAAATGCTAAAACCATAACTCATTAGGGGATTATGTTAACTATTGCCAAACAAATGCACGTTCAATTACCTCATTAAAAATATTTGGCTCTAAAATATTGGATGTTTCACCAGAATCGAATCACCAAACTATATCAAACCGCTTACCTAAAACTTCTTCAATATTATTAGTATCTGACGCTCCCAACTTCCGCTGCTTCTTATTACAACTCTTTTTTTTTTTTTTTTGTTAACGTGGAGTGGAAAACCCGTCATGGGTACACACTCGCCCGGGGGAACGAGTGGTTATGTGAGACTCCTACTCACTAAAAAACTCCACGGTGCACCGTCCGCCGCCATGCTGGGGCGACGCGGGCACTGCGCTGGCATTCAGCCGCGCCGCCCCGGCAGCAAGGCCCGGAAGGGCCGCCCGCTGACGGAGACAGCCCGGTGACGAACTGTCTCCCCGTCCGCCAAACCGGTGCAATGGGAAGACAGGCCCCCGACCCATCTCCCCTTGGTTCGGCCTGGCAGGAGAAGGAGGCGGATGAACCACCACCTGTCCCCACCCACCGTTGTTGGGTTTTTTATAGAGGTTTTCTCCTCTGTCTCTGCCATAATGTTTGGCATATGGCGGGGGTAAGGGGCGAATGAACGCACCCCCACCCGCTAGCCCGGCCATGATTTTTTATCGAGGTTTTCTCCTCTGCCGTCTGTAACGGCAGGAGAAGGAGGCGAATGAACGCACCCCCTCCCCCACAGTCCGTCGTTGGTTTTTTATAGAGGTTTCCTCCTCTGCCGTCATTAAGCTCCCGTCCGTCCTTGTCAAGTCCGTCTTTGATTTTTTAACGAGGTGCTCATCCTCAACCGTCCGGTTATTTTTTTTAAGTGGTTTCCTTCCACTGTCCGTCCTTGATTTTTTATACTGGTGGTTTCTCCACCTCCGTCCAGTAATTTTTTAAGGTGGTTGTCTTCCACCGTCCGTCCGTGATTTTTTAAAGGGTGGTTACTCCACCACAGTCCGTCCAAGGTTTTTAAGGTGGTTTACTCCACCGCCGTCAGCGATCTTTTAAAGAGGTTGTATCCTCTCAATTTTTTAAGGAGGTTTTCTTCCTCCTCCGCCGTCAACGACGAGTCCGTCCGTAGTGGACGAGCCGAAGCAGGTCCACTCTTGCCCCATCCCCTGTCTCCTCTGATGAGCAAAGGGGTACAGGGGAGGAACGCCGTCGGTCTGGTATTAGCCGTCGGCCGTGAAGCGGCCGCCGTTGCCCGGGGCACACCACGAGGAGGTTCCAGACATAGTGCCCCTCTTATTACAACTCTAACATAACCTAACCTAGTCACATCTTCCGTGAATTGATCATCTAGCTTAGGCATTTAATTAAATTTCCAATTTTATCATATTCCGTTTTCTTTAATATGATGACATAAATATTTGTTGGGAATAGATATACATATTATAATTAGGGAATACATATTGGTGATGAATATAAACTTTAGATATAACAAACAAGCGTTTATTTTTTCAATTGTAAAATATTAATATAAAGTGGATACAACTGTTAGTAACTAATATAAACATCTTCTTACACTATTATTGATATGATGACTAACTACTCCGGAATAAAATACCAGATCCAGTAAACCGTAGGTGGAGGGACGTCCGAGCCTGGGGACAGCGTTAATGTTGATATATCGGCCATGGTTCGGACAGACAGACGTTCCTCCGCTCACAAGGTAAATAATAAGGACGCCGCGTATTTATTTATTCATTTTATATTTATTTTAAACTTACTTCTTCCCGCGGTTCCATTCGTATTTGATTTAAAGTGAGCATTTTCGCATTTATAAAGATATGCATGCTATATTTGAGAAAGTTATGTAGATTTGACGTAATATGTGTACAAAATATTAGAGGTTAAAGTACGAAATTGGCTAATTTTAATATTGATTAGTGTGTGAATATTGATATGATTCATTCTATTTATGGAAAAAAAGAACCATCTTATAAGGAGGAGAAGTTGAAAAGTGTTCAATTGTAAGCAGAAAATTACAATTCAATACCCCATCAAAATGGTGCTAGCGTAGCAAGAAGAAATAAAATATTACTTTTTAAAACTGCCTCATTACCTTAGTGGTCCTATAACTACTATGCTCCAGGATCTGAGTTCGATTCCCAGATCGAGCAAAGTGTTATTGGGGTTTTCTACGAAATTTTCAGTAGCAGCTCGGAATGTGGCTTTGTGCCCGATTACTAGCAATAAGCTCGGCCCCTATTCCGTGGGACCTAAAAACATACCTAGCGAACTATGGTTGTTTAGTAGTGTACCTCAATAAATACATATCAAAATTAAAAAACTCTTTATTTAATTTGAGCCCTAAGAAGGCATTTATGAACTTGAAAACACTATTGCGGGTTCAGAAAATATCCCAGACATCGAGAAGAAGCGGTAAGAAACTCGATCGGATTTATCTTTTTTTGTTAACTGTACAAATGTTAATACAATCGGTACAATAATAATAATTTTGCGGATGCACAGAGAGGGAGTCACTTCCAGACATCATTATCATTCACATAATGATCCAACCTGTAATAACCTTTTAAAAAACCCGCTTGACATGGTCCTTGAACTTGTTGTCCGGCAAATCAGTAATGTGCTTCGGGATCTTATTGTAAAACCTGAAACAATTACCTAAAAAAAATATTGGACCTACTTAATCTAAAACACGGTACAACAAATTTATCTCTATTTTCTAGTATTAACATTGTGCTGACTACCCCTTCGGGGATACAGGCGTGATGGTATGTTATGTTATGTTTTTAAAACATATGTTATTCCATATGGGTATTCCTAAATTATTTCTATAGAGTATATGATGTAGTGATCAGGCAATATTCTAGTTTGCACTAACTTGCCTGCCCCAAGAAAATTATCGGGGATTAACTCTTACAACGCAAACGTTGAGCAAGTTACTCTACTAGTAACTCCATAAAGTAATAATATTTTATTGATAATAATACTTCAACAACCGGACTACGGAATAATTTTTAGTCTTAATCCGTTCATACGGAGTAATATGAATGAGACAATGACGGCAATACTTTATTGGTTGTACGGAATTTAAGGAAGCCATAAGTGAATTTTTTTGTATTATAAAAATTTATGAATTAATTGGAAACAGTTTGGTTTGTAAGTATACGATATTAGATTTTATCGTTATTATAAGAAGGTTTCTGTTTGTTTTTTGTAACATAAATATGATATATATTTTTTTTAAATATATCTGTTTTCAATTGGCATATACTATAAGCCTGTAGAAAATAGGTCCTAAGTATAAGTACTTATTTCTTAGTTTATTTTACATTACTTTTACATATAATTTTGCAACTATGTTAATATTTGCCTTACAAGTTATTATTACAGGGCGAAAAGCTGTTAACGCGACTATGAACTATTAAGTATTAAATTGACATTCATTGGTATACGGCCGGTGTTTCAATCCAATATAAAAATCAATGTGACCTACATCTTTTATTACAGTTTATTATTAATCTCTTAGCGAATTTAGGACGAAATATTAAATTTGGAAATCTCAAGTACGTTTATATTATACAACAAAGAAGATATCTTAGATTATTATTTTGGACTAATTTAATTTATAATAGCGGTAACTCAACTAACAATAAATAAGTAACCATAAACAACGCTGCGTTGGAAGACCGTAGGTTGGAATCCTTTAAGGAGTTTAAGCTTTTAGTGAAGGATGTCAAGATTGAAACATAGGAGTAGGGCATCTTCTTCTATACAATTAATAAAATTGAAGTGTCTGTTTGTAATGTCAAAATAACATATTTTTACCAAATGCATATGGAAGTATATACGATACCTATAACAAAAACTTATTTAAAAAAAGTTTGTCTGTCTGTCTATCTCTCCGTCTGTCTGTCTGTTTGTTCCGGGTAATCTCCGAAACGGTTAGATCGATTTTGACGGGACTTTTATTGGTAGGCAGTTTATAATATAAAGAGTAACTTAAGCTTATTTTATTTTAGAAAAAGAATTAGGGTTAATTTAGAAACAGGAATCAATTCGTGCGCTTAAATGGCGTACGCTAAGTTAACCATAAGATATATATCAAATTAATATACTATATAATTGTAATTCTCGAAAATACCCACAAAAGTCAGCGAAAGCATATATCTATCTTGTAAGGATCACCCATAATAAGCAATTTTGTCTTTAAAGTTACCGAGAACAGGGATAGCACGATTCGCACGTGTGTCCGATCGACGGCATTTTATAGTCCAAGCGAGCAAAGCCGTGGGTACAGCTAGTTTTAAATAAAAAACGACAGCGACCGTCAATGGTCACCGTAATTTTGTATCATTCTTAACACCAGGTTACAGTAAGTATATTTTTTTCTTTCCAAATATATTATCTTATTATATTAAGTGAGCAATTCTTGTATATATGTGTAATTGGTTTCTCGGAAACGGCTACAACGATTTGGATGAAATTTTGTACTTAGATAATGTTTTGCACTACAAGTTTATCTAGATAGGTATTTCACTTTTTTTTATCTTTTCGAGTACAGCTTGGTCGCCCAGATATTTATTTATTATTGTAGAGCATATTTTCTGTCAAAACAACCTGTAAGTAGCCAATCTCGCTCATAGTATAATTTATTTCTCGATATCACGAGAGGCAAAGCTTCCTATGTAGGTTAGGTATTACTTCATATTTCCTTCAGAACGAAGCGACGGACAGATCAATATATTTCATATATAGATTTTATGCTATAGGTACCAAAGTGTATATGGTAGACACAATGTTGCCACTGTACCGATATTTTTGTGTATATTTAGGCAAATTTTGAAAGTTTTCAGAACAAAATCCAAGTAAGATTTCTAATAGTTAGTTAATACTTTAATATGAGTATTAAAAAACATTATTGTTACTGTACGGTCTTTATAGAATGATTATAATAAATCAATTACATATCGACAGTGGAATGGTTAATCGACTAATTTGTCAAATGCACTAATTTGTCATGCACTAATGTGTATTCGTAATTGACTAATGTCAACTAGGTTTTCCACCGTCTTTATTTTTTATCGTAACAAAAAAATGACGGCCCTGCCTCTCATAATAAGCACAGCGCAATCTAATTACAACGGCGATCACCGTGAGATCTAAAATTATCCCTTAGTGGCTGTTAAGATTGTAATTTTTTTTTTAAATTCAACTGAGATGACATACAAAGCATATGGCCTGATGTGTAAGCAGCTAACGTATCCTGCGTACTCTTGTATGAGTATCGCTTATACCGATTGACTTGACTTTGATTAGGCAGAAAAAAACACAGTTATTTGCTACGATTCTCGTAAGTAGAAATCTAAAGACTTCGCAGTGCCAACCTCACTTCGTTAAAGTATTTCAGTTGTGAGGTAATGATTAAGGCTCAAATACATATCGTAGTTTTTGTTAGGCAAAAAAATATTACCTACCCTATTAAATGTTTTAAAATATCTCGTAATAAAATTTAAACTGACACGGCGCGAATCGCTGCCGTACGCTGTCCAAGTTTCCAGTTCGTCGGGTGAGTGATTAGGGAGGGCTCGCGGGACTCTTTCGTCAAGCTCTCTCCCAGAGGGACTAAGCTGCGGCCACTTTGAAATGCCCCGATTTTACCTATGAAAATATTTTATGCTTTACCTAGCAATCCTTTTTGGAGTTATCGGGTAATATTAGTTTAACTCTTTTGATGAATTTTATTATAAACATAAAATTGAAGCAAATATGGACGAATGATGATAATGATTGAAAAAAAAATCATGGCTCAGTTGTAGTGTGTACGGAAATCGCGTCGATCGACGTGAGTTCGAATCCTTGCAATGAGACTGAGCGCCCGGTAAAGGAAAACATCATGATGAAAGCATAGCACGGGCTTTTTCTGGCGAGCTACCACCCTCGAGTTGAAAATCTGTTTCGGCAGCTGCACATGAGAGCCAATCCTCTCACTATGCTTAGCGTGTTACCATCTTGGGCCAAGTCATCACTTAACATCAGTTGAGAATGTGGACAATCGCTAAACCGCTAACGAAAAAAAAAATCAAATTGACGAATAACACGGCATTTTTGCAAATGATATTTCATCACCCGATCGGATTATTTGAGAATCGACATGAAATTTTATACCATTTTTTAATATTTAGATACAACCTAAGCTCAATAAAAATATTTAATTTTTATTCAGTGCCTATAAATATAGAAAACTAAATGCAAACATGTTTGAAATTTTAATTCGTTCAGTGTCTGAAAAACAAGCATGGCCGCAAAGAACTACATATTAGAAAAAAAAACAAGCGAGAACATTCGAACACCTTATCAACAATGAGATTTATTGATTCGGAATTAGTAAACAATTGAACTTTTAACAGCAGGTGTAAACATGAGATGAACTAAATCAAAAACATTTTTACCGGTGTGCTCGAGCGCAGCACAAACACTTCTACCTCGACGCCATCTATCAATCACCGCTGCACATTACACCTTTGCGCGTTGCTCGCTGCTTTGATAGATGGCAGCACTTGCCGATGGATTTATTGCCGCGTTGATGTTTTTATAAACCGTTTGATGTGTTGTAATAATAATTTCTTTTTTTCTTTATACACGTGAATTCTCTGACTCACGGGAACTGGTGTGTGTCTTTTTCTACAGATTATTTTTGCGTTTCTGATTGATATATTAATCCATAAATTGGCACAAATTTAGAAGAGTACGTACATGAAATTGATTTCTATTAATTTACTAAAAGAAATATACCTTAGAAGAAATTATAAATATTTAAGAAAATGTATTCTAATATAATATTTATATTTAAACTTCGGACTCCTTTTTAAGTGCGCGCACACGGAATGAGATTTGGCATGGTTAAAGTTTATTCGGAGAAGGAGTGCAGAAAGCTAAGATTTATCTATAATACGTGTTAAATTAATTTAAATTAAATAATACTGCGAATACTTCCCATTAGCATGGCCAGTGCCATTGAATTTATACCTACCCAAAATATTGACATTGACATTCAGGTGAAAAATGACAGCAAATGGTATAAAATAAAGAAATTGCTGCTCGAATATGCGATCACTAGTTTAAGTAGATATGCACATTTATATCAAAATTTCGATTATTTTCGTGTTTCTATGTGTCTCCTCTCCATTGGCCCTTTGAGTGATCTTGAGCTTTTTTATGAGGCCCTATAATTAGCAATTTAGTCTTTATTTAGTTTAGTTACTGGCAATACACACTGATCAAAGACTTCCGTCTTAAGACACTAGGGTATTTTGGATGAGAAAATGTTTCGTAGCTTCCGAAACCGCAACCCAGCCGAGTTGGAATTAACGAATGACCTTATTCTCGAAGTTTGTTTGTTTTTTTTTCTCGAACTGTATAGTTTGTTCCAGGTAAAAAACTGATCTTTATGGGAGTTAGCGCTAACGTGGTGCGACCTGGTGTAGGTTGCGGAAACCCCTTGGATGCGAGAAGGGCAGGACCGTTAGTTGTGGCGATCTTTGACGATGCTGTCTCTGATGGTAAGCACAGCATAATCCAAAGACGACGGCGACAACCGAGAGATCTAAATCCATAGACGGTCACCACTGTTAAATACACTGTTTAAAATCTTTTCATGTTACGCTTAAAAGACCCCATGTTTTAATAAGGAGGGAACACATTGGCCGAGAAAAGGTTCTACAGCTTCACGGTACGACAAAGATAAGTCATAGAGAACTTTTTAGTTCGTGCCGAGATGGAGATCTCCGTAAAACTGTTACTCTAAAACCCAGCGCGTGTGGTTCTGTTGTGGAAAGGAGAGGAGGGAATTAGACTGGACAGCTCTTCAGAACTCTCACCATGGTGCAGACGATAGAACACGCTCAGCAAGGCTATAAGTCCTATGTACTGTAGTGGATGTCTTTCCGCTGAAACGGTGATAATGATATGAGAAATCGGTTTTACATTTTTGAATTCTAAAACTATCCGCAAATTAATTGTCTTACGTAAATTGTAGTTAACGCTTCTGCAGGCGTTAACTACTTTGTAGACAAATAAGTATTGAATGTGTACCTATTTGACGGAAATATAATTAATCGTCTACTGGTATTTTTAATACGCAAACTTTTGTTATTTTATAAATATTACCTTTTATTATATACGTTTAGTAAAATTTAACATAATATAGTTTGTGTAGGTACAACAAATGAGATCGCAATGATGATAGGTACGGAAATTTTAAGTAATTATTTTCCTTTCCTTTCACTTTTTCGCATGACATTGGCGAAACTGCCTAAGTAGGCTGATAGTCAAATTAAAAAAAAAATAGCACAGTTTGATCTATTAGCGCCACAGATACATATCATAAGCAATTTTACAAATCCTTACCTGTACTAAGATGTAGAATCTCTTGCGGACGCCGTGTTCCCTACTCCCAGCGATATAAAGTCCCTATAGACGCGGAAACAGACATTTCAAGAGGTTGGCAACACTGTGTCGGTTGCCGATGGGATTTATCTCTGTTGTTGGGATTTGTTTCAGACTGTACTGTATAGATAATTACTTTTAGATTCTTCGAAATAATGCAGTTACGAAGGAAAAAAATTGCCACCATTTTACTATAAGCAATGATGGCTTAGTGATACCGTGTACGGAATCCGCGTCGATGGACATGAGTTCGAATACCTGCAAGGAGCCTAAGTTTTAGGTGAAGGTAAACATTGTAATGAAACCATAGATTCTATAGCCCGCCTGGCTAGCTACTACCCTCAAGAGGAAAATCTTTCGCCAAGCACCTATAGGTGTGTTCCGGCAGCTGCACTTGAGAGCCAGTTTTCCCACTAGGTTTAGCCTGTCACCATCTCGAGCCACGTCGTCACTTAACAGCAGATGAGATTGTGGACATAACGCAAAAATTACAAACGAAAAAAATAAATGCAACTTGACCATATTAAATATACCTTACGAAGACGTTTATAAACATAAAAACCATAACAAAGAAAAAAATTAGTTTTTTTTAAACTTAACTAAGGTGACAAACAAGTCAACAGCCTGCGTGACAGTAAGCGGTTACCGTAGCATATGGGCGCTTGTAACATAAGAGGTGTCACTAGCACGTTATCGAACTCGAACCCCTCTTCTCTAAAGATCTCTGGGAACCATACTTACTGCAGAAACACAACGCGAGGTTATTTGCTTGCGATTTTTTGTAGGGTAGATTACCCGTTAGTATTTTACCAGTTGGGCTGCCCTTAGTAGAGAAAAAGTTCCAAAGAGATTTATAAATATATTTATCTATATATTTAATACGTGAAGCAAAAGCTTTCTACCCCTTTTTAAGCGTATTGTGTGCACGGAAGACTGCGAGACTTGGCATGGTTAAAGTTTATATGGAGAAGGCTAAAATTTATCTATAAAATCTGTTACTAATATATTAAATTAAATAAATTAATACTGTGAAAGGACCAGTGCCATTGAACTTAGATCCTCAAAATATTGACATTGTCACTCAAGAAAAAGTGACAGTAAGTGATGTAGACAATACTCATCGCTTAGGTTCATGAATACTGCAAATGTCAAACAGAAAATAGTCTATGATCAAAATGTCGCCGGTCGAATTTCGACCTTAGGGCGATCGCTAGTTTAAATAGTACTGCGACGCCATCTGAAATAAAAATAAGAAAGCTATGATTTTCTCTTCAAAACCACATACAAAGGGGATCTTAGTTAAATTATATTATGTTGTTAACAGTGATTAAATATTCGTTTAAAACGTTTTCAACTCCCAATAACGCTCTCTGTAATTGATCACCCCAGCGTAACATCTCGATGATTTAGAGCGGAACATCCGGCAGCCTCCGGTGTCGTGTCGGGATCGTATCGGAACCGTATCGGTGCCGCGGAAGGGCCGTTATCGGTCGCATCTCACGTCTCCAGTAACTCGTTAATTTCTGTAGATGTCACAAACCACCATCTACCGCGTAAGTCGGAGGCACAATGAGACATTCTTCTACTCATCGACAAACAATTAATTTATAGTAGAACTAAAATTAATTTAATTTAAATCGATAATATCCGCCTGCACTGATAGTGTGGTAGCTATCACCACCACACACCATACACCGGGTGTGATAGGAAGTAGATACCACATAAAATAACCGCCAAATATGGTGTACTTTAATCGGGATAAAGGCTCACTTACCTTTCGCCGCCGAGGTTGCCGATGATATTTATCCAGATGCTTTACTCCAAATGCCAAAACCGAAATGTGCACAGCACCTTTCCGTATGTACTATACAATTTACTGCCGAAACTTTATAAACTGTGTAGTGAGACGTTAGCCGCCGCGCCGATATTTTGATTGTAGGGGTAATTTAAAAATCAAAATAATTTTGCATACCCCCAACCAACTCAACAATCATCATCTTCTTCTTCCTAGCTCTATAACACTTTAGGTGGAGTCGGATCTCCTAATCTTCTGGCACCAGGTAAATCTGTTGTGGATTATCAGATCAGGCAATTCTTCTTCCAAAAGGAGTTTCGTCATACTATTCCTCCACGTAGTTTGAGGTCGTGAATGAACAATCATATTATACCAGTTAAATAATAACTTGGAATTATAACTAACAGGCGAACTAATAAATAACAGTTAAAACGATCAAAGCTTCATTCGGATTACCATGCCGTTTCATGATTAGCAATGCCAAGCGTGGATATCTGCTGCTCGGGTACAAGATATAATTGCACACCCCTGTGGTATTATAATATAGAGATAACTAATGTAAAAAATTGTAAAATTCTGTATTTCCTCATTACATTACATGTTTGTCCACTTTAAAAAATCTCAGACAGACGTGGTATGAATAAAAATCATGTTAATGTTTATATTTAAACATTTCAAATAGACTATAAACTACATACTATGCTGGCGTCACGGCCGTCGAATTTTGCCGCACCGGTATGCCGCCGGCATATATCGCAGAAATCAGCGGTGAGCCCGAGTATCATTTCAATTGTGATAGCTGTCGGAGCGGGGCGGCGTATCGTTTTTTGCGGCAAGCCCGCTGGGTTCCACAACAAGAGGGCTTGCAGGCATCTTGACCGCTGGCCGACTCTTCGGCATAGTATGTACTTAGTAGATTTTAGGTATTCACAAACCTGGTTTGGTAATATCATTTTTTACTCTTTATATGGTCCGATTTCTTTCATTTATTAAGCCACTTCTAATTGATTGCCGCGCGAGTTCTGTGCGTCCCCTTGCATCATTGATACGGCTCGGCCGTGATGAGTCGTTGAAATAATCTTAACTTGTGGGCCAGTCGTTTGGTCGGTGTTCACGTTTTGTCACCCGTAATGTCTGGTAAGAAGACATGCTCCAAAAATTCGAATAAAATGTATTAATTAATCCGAATTATATTTATCTAAAGATTGCTCTCAGTGCATCCTCTTCCCGATACCGAAGTTGATGTCCAAAACTTCGCACCGAAATTTTAATAATAATATATCTTTGTAATTTATTCGATTCTAGATGCCGACGTAATTTTCGTTTGTTTGCACGTAGATGCTTAGCGGTTAACGATGAAAAGAATATTGCTGGGCGGTAGGATACGACAATTATTGTGTCCAAATGGATCGCGGCCACCATACACCAGGTCTAATCCACATGCTTGCCAAACTTCGGAAAACATTCACAAATTCAAACGTGTAGATAGAGCGCTTGGCTTGGCTTGCCACCTATCCAAGCAAGTCGGTATTTTGATGCACAAATCGAAGGAGCTTGTGGTAAGCGCTTGCGATGCGGCTACACGTTTGCATGTAGATAGTATCGTTTCTGTGTATTTTTAACAATCTTCGATGATGAATTTTCTGTATCCTACTATTTTTCCTCGTTAAATTTTGCTTATTTTTAAATCTACTTAAAAAAAAAAGGAATTACCTTCGAATGTATATAATATAAAGTTTTTTATGGATGTTCATCCGTAACTTCATTGTTTATGAACTGATTTATGATTCTTTTTTTGTTAGAAAGGGGTTACCTCAAGGGTAATTCTGTTTTAATATCATTGGACCTTTGAATTCGAAGATAGAAGTGGGAAATTTTGAAAATTATTGAACTTGGCTTCCTTTTTTGTTAAAAATTGTCTTGTAATTTTTCGCGTTTCGGAATTAGCCAACTGATGAGATGTCAGCTGTCGATTCCTCAGTGGCCGCCGTTGTTTTTGAATTGTACTATTCTCTTCATCAAGTACAGTATGGTGAACTCTCAATTTTTTTTTAATTATATTTCTTTTGACGCGATGTTAAAATTGAGATAGGCGTGCTTTATTTAACGGAAAGTTTTCTTTCTTAGCCATAGAAGTGTAATTTTCTCACATACTCAGATTTTTTTATATATTGTACATAATGTCAGCTCTTCAAGATCGAACTAAAATACTAAAACCTGCCGTTAAAGTGCGGAGGGAAAAGCGTCCCGCGGATATAGGAGAGCGGGCGCGGTCGCGGGCGGAACGATCCGACCCATAAATAATAAATACTAGCACCGTGCGTCTGCAGATAATGGTAATTTACGATTCGCTACCATCGACGTCAAATCTTTGGCAGCGCGACGCGGGATGGCTGGATCGACGCTCGATGGTTTTCGGGGCGACTCGGGCTGCGTTCGGGCGTCTCTGTAGGATATTTCTATTTCAAATTTGAATTTAGAATATTTAGCGTTTTATTAATGCATTGATTTATGTAGATTGTGCCAGAAGTTAGGAATTTTGAGATAAGTACTTTGTATAAATGTACGTATACATTTTTGTCAAACTATTTTATCACAATCACAAATTGGTACGTACGATACATGACAAAAAATCCGAATTCATAACTATATTTAAAAACAGTAAACAGCTGCAGGTGTAATAAGATATTTATCATATTCATTTTTTAGTTCTTTAATAAAGTACAATTTAAAAATAATTTTAACCTTATCGATAGAAGCGACTCTTCATAAATAATTTGATTTTTATTTGTCATTGTCTATATTGTGACTAATGCATATTTTTCATTGACAGAAAAAAAAATTAAAATCTATTAATACTTAAAAAAAGGGAAAATTTGAATTAGGTGAAATAGTATAGAAGTATTTTTATATAGAGTTTGATCAATTATATAGGTAACCTGAAAGAAATATGTAATTAAACTTTGACCTCGAATAACTTTTGAACCAGTAAATTTAGCGAAATATCATAAGAGACCTTTTTTGTAGAGCGTTAAGTTTTCTATAAAAATGTGTATTTTTCATATCATTGAAACATTAATCGATTTATAGAATTTCAAAGAACAAATAAGTTTTTCCCATCTTATTTTCATATGACCTTTTTTAGTGGAAATGCGGACTATCTTAGAATTGATATTAAGAGATCAAATTTTCAGGGAGGTTATTTTTGATTTGTGTTTTTAAGCTTACGAACATGAATTTTAAGAAACAATTCCTTTAGGGACCACCACCTTTATGTAGTATATACGATAATACATATTGTATGTGGTTAGATGACGGTCATGATTGTCGTTTGATCCGAATCGTTCGATAGTCACAGCAATTCATAGACTACTATCAGGTAAGATGCAATTCTTTTGACGGGAATGGATAAACAAAAAACTTTAAAGAAAAGTAATATATTCGACTAGGTATTTATGGAGTTGACGATAGGTGATTAAAACATAATCTACATTAAAAATTTAAATAAAAGCAAATAGACTTCAGATTCGAATATAAAATGCACTTTTTCCAATAAAACACACATTAAAGAAATTTACGCCATTTAAATCATACAATATTTTCAAAACATTTTTATTACTTAAATCAGTAATTTATACCTACGTTTTTATCTAACACGCATTATTAAAACGAATGTATCAACAATTTTTATAAACATTTTTAATAAGCATGTAGCGTCATCTATCAGTTTATTACTTTACTTAAACGAAAAAAATTGTATGGTCATTGAACATATTAGCTTCGCCATCTGTGATTCGATCGCGGAACTCTTAATTCAAATCAATATTAACGTGGTTTAAATTAAATAACTCAAATATTATTATATTATACATTAAACAATTTAAAGAAAATATATCACATATTTCTTAATATCATAGATAAGTTATTAGACTCTTTTTATTTCTAAACTATAATAATTTAAGTTATGTTTCTTATCATATAAATTTTTCACTGCCATCTATGGATATAAAAGCGAACATTTATAAATAATATCTTGATTGATGAATTTGTATCTATTAATGAACTAAAAATATCACCAGTGAAATTTACACTTATTAGCCCTTTATATAAAATAATCTACTAATAATATCGGTTTTAAATATAATATGGTCATTGACCATAAACGTAGTGACATCTGCCATAGTAAAATGGAAGTATAAGAAACGATTAGTATAAATTATAATAATGTAGACAACTTACAAATTAATTTAAATTAAAGACATAATAGCAAAACATTTTAAAACCGTTTGTGGAGTATAGAGTACTCAAGAAAGCATACAAACAAAAGAAATTATCGTTTTATTTACGTCCGTCGCTGGTAGATGGCAGTGCCTGGCTAAGTAGCGCCATTTCGCGTGTACTTAAGCAATGGCGACCATGTTATTTATCGCACCATTACAGCGTGGACCTTTAAATCATCACGTGACGTCGCCCAGCGAGCGCGGCCGGCTAATGAATGTTGCCCAAAGTTTTTCTTTATGAAATTGTTAAGAGTGAAAGAGCACTTAGCGCGAAAATCTATTAGACGGGAATAAATATGAAGTCGCCGCTGGAACAATAAATACTTCACTTTGTTATATGTTCAGAAATTATTGTTTTCAGGAATTTTCACTTTGTATCGAATTTATGTCCGTCTACCTTATATTTATATTTCTCTAGGAATCAACTATCGGTTTAAATCAGCTTTTTCAGTGCTATGTCGAAAGTGAGCACAGCGAGTCACAAATTAAGTACTTATCTTTTCTTTTAAAGGTTAACGGACAATTGTTAAGACTTAGACTATACTAAGTGTAATAATTTATTAGAGATTATTAATTTAACTGCGTAAGCGCGGCTGCTATGGTCGAGGTCCTGCGTTCGATTCCCAGGTCGAGCAAAGTATTATTAGGTTTTTTTATGCAAAATTCTCAGTAGCTGCTCGGAGTTTAGATTTGTGCCCGATTAATGGCAATGGGTTCGGCCCCTATTACATGAGACCTAAAAAACATACTCGGCGAACTGTGGGTGTACATAGTACACCTCTGTCTAACCCTTCGGGGATACTGGAGTTATGGTATGTTATGTTATTAATTTTGATGAGATTTTCAAATTCACGACAAATAAAAACCAAGTTAGAAATCAGTGAAAAAGTAAAGAAAGTATTAACTGACTTAATCAATCTGAGAACCATTACGCCTCCTCTGTTATTAAAAGCACAAATACGAGTAATAATTTGTTTCCGGTAACAACGGAGTTAACGAGGAGCTTTCTGTTTTCATAAATTTCTCAGAGATATCCAACTAATGCAAATCAACTTTCAAACAGCGTACTATATTATTCCCACAAGCCTGTTTACAAGTATATAAAATTATAGCCGTCGCCCAATGATCGAAATTCGACCAGCGACTTTTTAATCATAGACTATTTTCTGTATGACATTTACAGTATAAACCTAAACAATGAAAATTACATCACTTGCTGTCACTTTTCGTTGAGTGACAATGTCAATATTTTGGGGGGTCTAAGTTCAATGGCACTGGTCGTGTTAGGATTCGCAGTATTAATTTATTTTATTTAATATATTAGTAACGGATATTATAGATACATTTTGGCTTTCTGCACTCCTTCTCCATATAAACGTTAACCATGCTAAATCTCGGAGTCGTCCGTGCACGCAATACGCTTAAAAATGCACCGAAAGCTTTTGCTTCACGTATTAATTCATAGATGTTAAGTTCTATACATATTAAACCTGATTACGAATACAATGACATTGATAAAGTTTCATACGAGCCTATCTGAAATGATCACATCTTTCAAAATGCCATTAAATTAGGTCTCATTGTCTCAGAGTTCTATCTCGACGGGATCGGATCGCGCAAAACACAGTACCTGAATAACCAATAATTGTGTACATAAATCATTTGAACGACTTCTGATAATTCTACTCGCGACGCAGTTTTATTGCCCAAGATATAAGAGTTAAGCGATTTAAAGGAAAAAAAAATCAGATCAAACGCTAGTTTTTAACCGCCGACGCAAATTTAACATGACGTTCATCTGCTAATTGTGTATCTGCGCGTATCTGTCTGTAGCATCATAAGTCCCAAATAGCTGAACCGATTTTGAACTAACTTTTTTGTTTAAAAGGTGACGTGATCAAGAGTGTTAGAGCTCGTATAGACGGTGCCGCCACCGCATAATTGCTACATCACGGTACCTTTTTATGTAATATAGTGCCAGCTTCGAAAATTATACGTGTAGGAATAAGGAACATGTTGAGTTTAACTAACAAAAGTTAGTGTTTACAAATAGGTTTAACTAATAATTTGTGAATGTTTTGATATTCATCCGAATATAATCATAAAACTTACACTAATCTTTTCATAGATCTGCATACTGGAATCCACCATGTTGCTTTCTTTGCATCAAAATAGGTTGAATCCATAAGCATCTATTTTACTTCTTTCTTTTATTTAGCCATTTCTTTACATATAGTAGGCAAACACTCTACCTCTTTTTCTAATTAAATTTATCATATTCAACAAATCTTAACGAAAAAAAAAAAAAAAATATATATCTAAGCGCTCAGCAAGTCAGTGAATTTAATAAAAAGTTACCATTGTTTTTTTTTAACAATCCAACAAAAAATTTGCGCTTTTATTTAAAAAATAATTTTTATAACCCTGACAAACGTGTACCGCCAAAATAAAAGCGATAAAATCGCTGTAAGTCGTTAACTTAGACGGGAAATAATTTTCCCTCCCGATGTAAGGGTTCGAACAGACCGACGCGACGATAACGCGATACGTGCGAAATGCGACTTTTCAACCTTTTGTGCTCCAAACGCGCCGCGATAATGCCTCTAATGTATGCGCTTTGTTGGGACATTTTTGCGTTTGTCATATCCTAAATATATTTCGTTTCCGATAATAACATTGACCCGTAACCGCGTAGTGATGGTTATTTTAATTAAGTATGTTGTATTTTAACTTCCTTACAATTATTAATCAAAATATTTCTTGTTGATTTCTAGATCAATGACGTTTTATAAATATACTCGTTATACTCTCACTAAAAGTAATTTTAAATCGTTACAAATTTTGTTATCAGCATGTTGAAACAAAAGAGATAGGAAATCACAGCGTAAGGCGGAAAATCTGTTGTCAAAAAAGGATAAAAGTTTCTTGTCGCTCACATCGGTATCAAGTCGAAAGTATTCTGCGGGTAATTAATATTTATAAAATATCATTATCACATACATACATAATATCATATCATATACATAATATAAAATATCATTGTCTTAGATACACAGCAAAACTAGGAAACGAATAAGAAATCTTAACTTGACAAAAAAGGCATATACACGATTTTTTTGGTTACCATTGTACAATCGAAATTGAAACAAATGCGTTTGTAATTGTCTCTTATTCAGGTCCAAATATTGGAACCAATGTTTTTATTGATGACATCTGATCTCTTCTGTATAAACTAGTATTTGGTACATAAACAGTCACAATTTCGAAATGTTTGGTTTTCAGTGTGATTTGTGTGTCGCGAGATATACGTGCATCATAAAGTACCTACAGTAATTAGTTGCTTTACTCGCACAAATATAATTATACTATGGATAAGCGAAATAAATATGGTAAGATTGAGGTGGTGACATTGTGTATTTGGGCAAATAAAGTGTATTGGTTGTTACAGGTAAGAAAAAAATTAATTGTATCAAAGAAAAATATTTCATAAGGTTTCAGTGGAAACGTGAAATTAAAATTAAGACCAATTTTTCACTCAATTTTTTAAAATGATTCACGTAAAATTAATCCTAGAAAAATCAGACCTTGTGAGAAATAAAGTATTATTGTTCTTATAAAGTATACAATAAAATTATCCGAAATCACGTATAGAACGCGTGGCAACCCTAGTTGACATATATAATCCGTGTATTTACAGTAAATATTATTCTACAAGAAACTACAAAACAATTTACTTATTAATACACAGATTAATGATTGGTTTCCGCTGGCGGTTCAAATATATATATACTGTCGGCGATCTCGTGTCAATCCAACAAACAATACTATTAATCTATGTTAATAAATATGTAGTTCTGTCTGTACACTAAATTTTTTGTCCAAATTTCCCGATAGACACACTACGAAAAATATGTAAAAATATGCTCTTAAAAAAAATTTGTCTGTTTGTTTATATGTATGTCCGGATTGAACTCAGAAACGAGTTATATAATTGTATAATTGACAAGTAATTATATAATTGATGGGATATAAGAACTGTAAATTACTACTAGAAATACAAAAAAAATAATTTTCATCAATTCTCAATCGGTTCTGATCAAATTTTCAAGACGAGGTTGCTCCTCATACCATAATTGAGATGCTTGAGAGTGTAGATGTAATTACACTAGCTGTGCCCCATGTTAATTTTATACGACAAACATCGCCAACGCACCCTTATAGGCAATTCTTTATACTTCGTGTAAAACTATCGACATTTTTATGAGGAATAAATTAATTTTTAAAATTATATTATAGCCTATGTTACTCGCTGATAATGTAGCTTTATATTAGTGAAAGAATTTTTTAAATCGGTCCATTAGAGTTACCTATTGATTTTATCCATTACAAACAAAAAAAAAAAACTAAACCGTCCTCTTTTTAATATTAGTTTATTTCATAATTTATTAATCATTTTTTATAGTCCGAAACTCATGTTTAACTCTTTGTATATTTGCAATGTGTTCGTATAGGTAACAATTCCACGGTAACGAGTCGTTGACACACCATTGATCTTCAGCGGCGACCAGACACCTGGCTGCTGTCTCCGGAGACATTTCAAAACGGCATCGACTTACCTGTGATCCTTTCGGTCCCGTCTATTCGCCTATTAGCATGTACATTGCTTGTCTATTTCACCTTTGTCTTGCACTGTATACTGTAAAATTAAATACAAAAATTATCTACAACACAGGCTACATCGATTACAATGTTGCCACTTTTTGAAGTGATAACTTCTTATGGGAGAGTAAACCGCTTCGTAACGTAACGCGTTACGGCGCCATTAATAGTAGCATAGTTTCAGTCAATCCTAACAACACGCTCGTAGCGTAGCGGTTATAAGTGTGACTTCTATGGCCGAAGTCCTAGGTTGGCATCCTCGCCGGCTTCCATTTCTCTCTTTCGTTTGGTCTCTTTTTTCTTTTGGATTAGTTTAAGTTATCGCTTCTGTCGAGCCTCCCGAGACGTACAATTTTTTTTATATAACAAAGGTGGATAACATGCATATAGCCCACCTGATGGTAAAAGGCTTCCGTAGCTTTTGGACGCTTGTAATACCAAGTATCACCAGCACGTTGCCGCAGGAAAACAACACAAAGTTATTTGGCTGTGATCTTTGGTAGGGTGGAGGCATTCCAATGGTCAGACTGCCCTAAGTGTCATCTACCTAAGTGCCTCCCATTACTTCTGTAGGTAGATGTGGTCAATGTAGATATAGATGTGGTGGACCAGAATGCATGTGGTGAAAAAACCGTCATAGTGACTCGCTTTTGTGTGTCGCGTTTTGGGATCAGCCTGTTCAAATCCAGTTAAGTTAATGCAGGCTTGCATGACAGCTGCGACCGTCGTTTCATTACGATCTCTTGGTAGTCGCCGTTGATTTAGGATTGTACTGTGCTTACAGTCAGGGAAGGTACGGTCAATTTCCCATGCTAGGTACTATAAAAAAAAATTCTGGATTGCTGATACAGTTTAAAAGTACAGACATTGTTTCATTGTTTTTAAAAAAACAAATTTCCAACAAGCAATGGATATCACACTACCTCTGTTTTTCGTCTGTAAAGAGTTCTTGTATTTACTTCATTCAACAGAAAGTCATAAGGATGCTAAATATGACAGTTAAAATTGATTTTTATTTTTATAATTTTAAGGAGCATTTTTGGATAACAAAGGTTATTTCTTCAACTGTCTCATGATAAAACGTATCTGAGATAGTTTGAGAGACAGGTTCTATCAACTAGTGACAACTACATATTGTTCGAAGATACGTTTCATTCTGTAGGTGTGATCCACATCACAGATAATATAAAGCAGCTAGCTTACTTCAAGTGACTAAGATTCCGCATCGTTACCGCATAAAAGGCAAAGGCATCTAGACAATGCAGCCAAATCAGATGTTTTTATATTCCATGTTTAGATATATGTAAATAAATGGCCAAGCCATGTCCTCTGTTTTTTTCTTTTTCTTCTTATTTTTACAGTGTCAATGTTTTTAAACCTTCGTAATCTTTCCTAATTTTCAAAACGAGTTCAAAAAAGACGGTGCTTTGTTAGAAAAAAAAATGCAAGAAAATGGGCAATTTACACAAAAACTTTTTTCATGTCAATCGATCCTGTTTCTTATAAGGATCAATATACTCTCTGGGACCAACTGAGGTTAGAGTACTAAAAATATGAGAAATTGCAAAAAAACCTTTCCTATATATTTCGTAGGTAATCACCCTGACCTTGATAATCTTTTACAAGAAAAGAGACTACAACTTATTTTTAATATTGATTAAACTTTTTATAATGGATTTCTGGACACTACAAAAAAGACTGAAAAAAAAATTATTTTGTACATTTTGAAAATAAAATCATTGCCCATTTTCTTGCTGACTGTACACTAAAAAAAAACTGTGAATGCTGATCAAACTGTCTCAAAATGTTAAGTAAAGTTCCCTTAGAAAGTTTTCGTGTAGTTACAACAATTGAGATACCTTACCCTTATCGTATTTTGGTGAAAAGATAATAATGACAATTTACTACACCATTATAAAATACGTAATAAGGTAACTCAAGAAACACTGGCAGAGAGCAACCCTAGGCCGTGTTTATCTACCGAGCGGCTATAGGTAAATACTTCATGAACACTACTGAGACAACATACTGTTTACTTTAGTGTACTGTGAAGTGAATTGACGTAATTATGAGCTACCTCTCCCCCGTGAATGTCTGTCTCACATGGACGGTCGCGCACGAACTTGTACGACTACAGTATGATCTATTTAATAATACGTGAAGCATAAGCTTTCTACCCCTTTTTAAGCGTATTGCGTGTACGGAAGACTGTGAGATTTGGCATGGTTAAAGTTTATATGGAGAAGGAGTACAGAAAGCTAAAATTTATTTATAATATCTGTTACTAATATAATAAATAAAATAAATTAATACTGCGAATCCTAACACGACCAGTGCCATTATACTTAGACCACCCAAAATATTGACATTTTTACTCAACGAAAAGTGACAGCAAGTGAAGTAGATAATACTCATTGTATAGGTTCATGAATACTGCAAATGTCAAACAGAAAATAGTCTATGATCGAAAAGTCGCAGATCGAATTTCGAGCTTAGGGCGATCGCTAGTATTTATAAATACGTCAACTTCATCGGTGTGTTTTAGCAGCTAGTCCAATCCAATTTTTTCACGTTGTTATAACGACACCAATTAACTCTACATATTAAAAAAAACGTCTTCTATTCGCAATTATAAAAAGAGTTAAATAAACAATCTGTTCTCTACAAACTATGTCTATGTTTAGGTATTATTGCAATATTGCCTTGAGATATCGAATGTGTTAGTCAAATGTCAAAACAGATCACAGTGGCGAATGTCAAAATATTTTCAGGTTTCAGTAAATATTATATTCTCTTACATAGTGCCTTGAATAATTACTTCATAACGATATTAATGAATTTTGTATTACATATAAGTATTTTCTAGAGTTAGATATTTAATAGTCCTTTAGAGTTTAGCGTTTGACTTTGTTTTACTTGAAGTTAAGTATGACGTACATGAATGGGCCCTGAGTTTTAAGGTTTGGATGATTCAAGACAAATAGAATCTAATGTCAACACAATGTATAATAACATATTGTTTTGTGTACATATTAATTTGAATTTATTTAGTATTGGCTGACGGAGAAGGAAAATATCGTGAGGAAACCTAAACGCTAGAGGAATATACTTGCGACATATGTAGCGGGAAAAATTTATCGGTGTTTGAAATATTACGTCTACGTCATATGTATGTAATTAAGCCTGTACATTTCCACGGTAAAATGCTTTTGCCCAATTATGGGACACTTACAGACTGCTGTATTTTAATTATGTACAAATCATGGTAGTTGAGTGGTTAAGTCCGCAGGAATGTCAATCGATGTCCGTAGGTCCAAACCCATACTTACTAACAAAATTTTGGGAAATCGCGTACATTTACTAATTCAAATTGGTAACAATAACTAAATCTTCTTGCAGTAGGTACAATGTACGTGGAAGAAATATATAACTCTTGATTTTCCCAACATTTGCAAAATGCCAATACGTTTTAGGATGGCGTTGAGATTAAGCTCATACCTGTCCTCGAGAAGAGGCTACATTGCCCAGCAATGGGTCACTACTTGCGGGCTGGTGTTCAAACGAACTTTAGAAAATGTCCTACCTCCGTCTAAATATAATATAAATCATTCAAGATGGAGATGTCACTTCAAGATGTTGCCTAATCTAAATTCAGAGACCCGGACAGACGCGCTCCAGCGTCGGCACCTGCCGGATCACTATATTAAAGATTACCTTGTGAGCTCTGTTCCGTTTACGTTTTTGTTTTGTTTCTAACTTAACAAACTTAAACTGTTTAAAGGGATCCGCATAAGAACCAAAGACACCGGCATAGCTTTAAGAATTACTAGATTTAAGTGGCAGTGGGTATGTCCGATGGGGCTAAAGATTTCGATCACTAACGACCTGATGAAGATTGCGGGAAACCGCTGATTGCAAGTTACGTAGAATTAGTCATTTTGGCAGTTATTAGAAGTGCCCTATGTACAGCAGTTGACACGTCTTGTGTCTGAGATAATGAATTGAATATAAATACGCTTGTTATTCGTATTTTTTTATAAGCAGTGTAAAGCCACAGGCTTAGATATCACAGGAACAACGTAACATCTTTATACTTCCGTCGCTTGTACGATACTGTCTTAACATGGTTCAACAATGTTTTTTTTTTAAATAAAATTGTATCGCAATGTCAAAAAAAATATTATTGTACATACCTGCAATGATATTGCGTTCTGTATTAGAAATTAAGTTCTTATTTAATGAAATGTTTAATGTAACTGTCGTTGGCGTGTCTAATAAAAACTGTGGCGGCGCTAGGCGGCCTCGCAAAAAAGCTTTGACCGATTGTCATGAAATTTTGTACATGGGAAGCATACCTCATTTTGAAATTTATAGACTGTAAATATTATCAGTAATAATAGTTTTTTAAATGGTAAAAAGAATAAATTCCAAAAAAAATATTTTTATTCTTTAAGTAATTTTCACGAAATTTTGTACAAAGAAAGTATGTCAATTCCATAACTGATGGACTATAAGAATATGTCAATAAGTCTTGTAGAAATCGAAAAAAAAACTCAACTGAATTTGATTTAAATTGTACACTGGAAATACATATCACTCTTCAGTTGATAGACTGTATGAACTGTCAATAAATGTAAATAAATATTGCATAATATCAAACGCGTGCGGAGCCGCGGGCACACCGCTAGTTCGTATATATTTCCGTACGCATGAGTAGTACAGTACCCGGCTGTAAATAATGCACATCGAGCTAAAGAGGGAAATAAATAACCTTTGATTAGCAATAATCATTAGCAATTAGCACCATTCTCATTCTACTTATCGTTTTATTTCTGACTGAGAAATGAAAGCTGCCTCGCAATGCGGTTGTCGCCGACGCCTACATTTGGTCTAACGACGCCACTGAATAAAAAATAACTAAATAATTGATTTATATTACATTTCTTGTTTATCAAAACTAATCACAGATGGCGTCATGTCATGCTGAAAGATCCAGGTTACAGGCAAATAAATGATCGTCCGAATAGGGATTCATTGTGTGTTCTAAGATATTTTTGTATTGCCATTGATCCATTGCACATTCAATCGTCCGAACGGGTCCAACTCCACATCCGGAAACACCCCCTCATACTTTAATGTTACCGCCACCGTGCTTGACTATACTCCTTGTGTATTTATAATTAAAAACATTGTTTACAGGACGTCTAACATAGCGCTTTCCATCGGAATTTACCATATTTATTTTTGTTTCATCTGAAAATAACACTTTTTCCATTCTCGTACCGTCCAATTAACATATTTTTTAGCGAGTAATAATCGCTTCCCTCGGTGTTGCTTGGTAAGAAGCGGTACCTTTCGAGAGATTCTTCCAAACAATTTAGTTTCTACTAATCTTCGGCGTATCAGTCTTGACGAGATGTTTCTCGGGTCATCAGGTGAAAAAACTTCATTTAAAATGTTTCTAATTAGGCGTCCAAGCGGCCAGTAACAGAAAATAAACTCTTACATGTGTAAGACTCATTTTGTAATTAAAAGTAAGATATGTTTTATATTTTATGCATTTAATGAGTTTTTTATTTGAGTGGCTATATTATATTGCATGATTATTAATTATAGAATGTGTATATTTTTTACGAACATTTGTACGTTGAAGTTATACTTTCTTTATTCATAAGAAGTGTTTCTAATTATATGATCACCACTGGATATCGACTGATAAACGAAGTAGTATTTAATAAGTTTTGCATGGATTGCAATATTTCTTACCATGATACTTACCACCTGTCTCAAGTCTTGAAATCACAGGGCCTAACAAAAAATAATATCCAAACACCATCATAATTTACTAGCACCCAAGATAACTTTCATACTATAAAGACATGGAAAAAAATTACCATTGATCAAATTCTTATTATTAACATGAATCAAACACGAAATTGGAATTTATTTTCGATATAAGCCAAACTGTTGCAATTGCAATAGAAACAATAATCACAATAATAGCTATATAGCAAATCATATCAAAACATCAGAAACAGTTAATTAAGAACACCTCTATGCCCTGTCCGTCCATCGATCATGCGCATGCCTCGAGGTAGGAGAAGTGTTTTTGCGAGCGGCTGAATTGATGGCTACACTTTATTGGGGGTGGAGCCCCGATCTGGACTCTCTCGATATCAACTGATACAGTACTAGCTTATTTTATTTGTCGGATTTATCGTTTTGATACTTTAAATCAATTCTCTAAATTTATTTACAATTCGAAATTTCTCATACAACAAAACTAAAGAACCTTGAGCAGAAAGCCATCCTCATTATCAAAACGGTTTTATCTACTCTTGAGTATAGGTCTACATCTTCTTGAGATACTTTTTCCAGTACCTACTGTATTAGACTTGATAACTGTAGATGTTGTCGTCCATATACGACTCACACCCCGTACACATTTGTTCCAAAAATTATTTAGTAGAATTGTAGCTTCTAAAATACATGCTTAATGATAGATTCTTATTGAGCCACAAAATCAATAATTGAATCATTTATTATTTGTTTATGGTTTGATAACAATATTATTTTTCATCGAAAGTTTTCACCCATTTAGCACTCGCGTCAACCGATGCCACTTTCTGAACGTCTAATACTGCGCCTATAATAAATAATAATAATATATGGATATATGATAAAATGTGTGTAATGTGTTATAACCGGGTACTTTATTACTTATTTCTTCTCTTTTTACGGTGCCGTAGTCATCAAGGAACCTTTATAGTTTCGTCATGGCCGTTCGTCTTTCCGCAGCTTAGCTCAGAGATTCTTAGTGCTTAAAAAGCTGTAATTTCGCATGGGCTTAAACATTAAACACTACGTCAAAGAGATAAAATAAAATCTTGAAACCTAACATATGACATCCCTTTAAGTGAGTTACAACTGTTCAAATACGACCAACAATTTTAAACAATATAGTTGACTTGTTACGTCACTGGATGATCGACGTTTCACTCATTAAAACTAGAGTACCTGTAGTCATCTGTAAAACATATGTCCTGTTTATTTTTCAACTGACTTCAAAAAAGACGGAGGTTCTCAATTCGAATGTATATTTTTTTATGGCCGTTCAGCTATGACCTCTTTGTTTATCAAACGATTTAGATGACTCTTTTGTCGTTGGATACCTCAAGAGATATCCCATTTTAATTTAATTTCTATTGGACCTTGAAGTTCGAAGGTACACCAGGGAACTCTACAAAATCATCGAAGTTGGCTTTCTTTTTTGTTAAAAATTGTTTTGTTAATACTCGGTAATTAACATTTTTCACCTTGTTTCGCTTACGGATTTCTGTAGTATAGACTCAGTCTTTTCATTTAATATAATACATGAAATGCTATATATATATGTTCTTTTAAGACTCTTATTCTTTCTACAGTTTCCTTAGATGGCAACTATTATCATCATCATCTCAGCCCAAAGACGTCCTCTCCCAATAATCACCACATAACTGTAACTAGCTGTCTGTCCTGCGTTGTTTGTATCCATCGGCTTCCCGCAACCTTCACCAGCTCGTCGGTCTACCTAGTGGCGGGTCTGACCACGCTGTATCTATAGGTACTTGGCCGTCATTCGAGAAATGCTTAACCCAGTCGCCCTTCTATTTTAAGAAAGCGTCCATGTTTCGGCATGTTGAATATTTTGAGCTCTTACCTCTGTACAATCTTTATGTTAATATAGCAACAAATTACTTACTAATCAAATCGCAATAATTTTTAATGTTATATATCTCTAAAACTCTAATCTTCTGCAATTATCAGAATAAGCAATCAATAATAACAAAAATTGACGAATACCTTAATAGTTTAATATACATTATGTACCGGGTGGTAACTAATTTATCTTGCTATCAGTTTTAAGCAATTTAGATAATTCTTAAGCATTTTAATAAATACTTTGATAACAGTAATCGCGTTGCTAAATCGCCAGTTGGTTACTATGTAAACAGCATGGGATCATGTACTAAGAGTTTTTTTTTTGTGTTCTCAATCTTAAATTTATTATGTTAATTGTAATGATTTCGTTGCAAGAATTTCTCAGCCAGTCAGGAAGACAAAATTGATAAAATTACATTCTGATACCGACCGTTTCTTTTAACTAAGTTTCGTATCCTAAATCAATTTTTCAGACTCGTTATCATTTTTCATATGCTACTAAATTATTTTTTAAGGTATAAGTAATACATAAACAGCTATATCATAAATATAAGTACATTCGAAGAATTTTAAAATTACAATACAGGATCAAGATTATTAAGTCATTGTATCCCTCAACGGACAGACGGGCACCGTACACTCGCATTACAACAAATCATTCAACCGAACCCGGCCGATGCGATGCCATTATTTTATTGATTTATTTCTTATTATTATTAATTTATATTAAAAACAAAATGTCGGTGTATGGACCGACCGGCTCTATGGTATAATTCTACTCCCGCCCGAATCTTGATAAAAAGTTTGATATTTATCGACGATAAATCCGTTTTTTTATTGATCTAAATTTATTATACATTTTATAATTTCTTATTAGATACTTAAGAAGAAAATATAATGGAAAAATTTATTGTACACTAGCATCTATTTGCATTTGTATACACCTAACTGAAACCTCTTTTAATAAAGTTACCAACTCATCATTCTTTAAAAAAAAAATTACGCAATAATTGATTGTTGCAATTCTTGGATTAACCTTTTTTCTAGACAAAAATCTAGAACACCAATACCTAAACAATACAACAATACCTAAACTCTAAGTCAAATCTACTTTAAGCTATCCATACAGCGGAATAATTAGCGAACTATACACTCTTCGACAAAGATGCTATTTGGTGAACTTCTTTGCCATTTCGGATCTTCGGAGATGTAAATAATCAATTTTCCAAGTTAGTATCAAATCGACTATAACTAGATTATTATTAATAGGAATAATAATTACATTTAATAAGTAATTCAGATAACTCCCTCTTAAAAGTCGTATAGGATCAAAAGCGGCAAAGTTGGTCTGACCAACAATGCGGTAATTCAAGAAATACTTTTTTTTTTTTTTTGTAAAGAAGTCGCCAGTTTTATTTCCTCCGACATGGGTCGGAGACTTTGTATTGGTTTATGTTGGAGTACCGATGTATTCTTTATCTTGTTTCCCGTTAGGATTTTAGGTCTTACTTTATGTAATCCTTGACACAACGTTTCATACACGTATTCTGTGTGCCTATATTGTGTGAGTATTAATTTGTTATTTATTCATTATTTTTAGTTTATTTACAATTTCCATAAAAAATTTTATAAAGACTTCGCTAGTTTTATTCTCTTTTATTATTTCTTTCAAATTTCTTGTATTTATATTGATTCCGGTTTCCAACTCAAAGTCTAATCTCGCTCTATAAAATATATTGCACTCGACCAACACGTGGATTGCAGTCTGATGTGTTTGATTGTCACAGACGCAAATGGGGCTAGGTTTAACCTTAAATATATACAAGTAATCTGCAAACGCACCGTGGCCTGTTAGGATCTGTGTCAATTCAGGTGTTATAGTTAATTTCCTGATAACTTTATAGGATTCAGCTGCACTAGGGAAAAAGTTTTTGAAGTTTTCGGCGGTTAATTCTTCCATAGACCTAGCGTCCCAATCGATAACTGTTTTCTGTCGTATGTTCTTCTTTACGAAGGACACAGGACATCTGTCATAGTGGGCCCGGGTTTTTGAGTTGAGCGCTGCCTCTTTGGCGAGCTTATCAACCCTCTCATTCCCAGGCACTCCAGCGTGCGCTTTGATCCACATCAATTTTACTTCCTTGCCCTTGGATCTGATTCGACTAATATTTCGCCTGGCTGCAAAGGCTAAGGGGTGGTATGTTTCTGGGTCACTCAGCGTCTCCAGGGCTGACCTGGAGTCGCTGAGTATCCTCGCTCCACCCACTTTGTCTGCTATCTCTATGGCCCTGCTTATCGCCAGCATCTCGGCTTGATACACTGTGCAAAAGGGCTCCAGTTTGAACTTTCTGTACTCCACTTCCTTTCCGCATTCCCATCGAGATAAGGCAGCACCAACTTTCCCTTCAATCTTGCTACCATCAGTGTAGATGGTAGTTCCCAGCTCAGTTTGGGAACTACTTTTCGTCGGGTCCTTGTTACTTGTAAGGCTAGACTCTATCCGATGTCTATTTCTTCCGCCGGGTGTGGAGCATTCAGGAAGCATGTTCTCCATTCCAACTCTCTATCTCCTATTAGGGTTCCTAATGGTTCCCCTCTCTTGGCCTCGTATATTTGTGCCGCCTCACTGACCCTCAGATCCAAGGGTATCAAGTCGGTCAGCATTAATGCTGCGTTCAGCGAGACGGTTCTATACGCTTTGCATATTTTTTGTGCGAAGCCCCTCTGCACAGCGTTCAGTTGTTTCCTGATTTTGTGTTTATTTGCTGCTTCATGCCATATGCTTGCAGAGTACAAGATTATAGGTTCTATAACCGCAACATATATGGATCTAACTATTTCCGGGTTTAACCCCCATGTGATCTTAACAGTTTTAATCATTTGCTTATAAATATTTAAAGCTTTCCTGCACACGCTGGCAACATGTCCATTAAATGTCAATTTGCTGTCAATTGTCAAACCTAATAATTTAATTTCTTTAACTACTCCTATCGTCATTCCCCCCATTTGCATTACCGGCACATCATATTTTAATTTTTTAGTTATTATAAGAGCGTTGGTTTTTTGCGGTGCGAATTTAAGTTTGTTATTAATTCCCCATTCGTGGACCAGTGCGAGGGCATTATTTGCTTCTTCTTGAAGTTTTATGGTGGAGTATCCAGATATTATCATTATCACGTCATCTGCGAATGCTTGGCAATATACGTTACTTTCTTGCAATTTATTTAGCAGAGTATCTAATATTATGTTCCAAAATAATGGACCGCCAACGGAACCCTGCACACACCCTTTTGTCGTCCGTTTGACGTATTCCTCCCCTGCGTATCTTACAATCACTTCTCTCTCACTCAAATAGCTGTCCACAAGTTTTTTTATGTTTATAGGGCATTTCAGTTCTATCAGTCGTTTCTTTAGGACCGGCCACCACGCATTATCAAAAGCTCCCTCTATGTCAAGAGATATCAAAATGTTAATTTTCTTCTGATCTAGGTTGGTCTTAATGTGTTGCATCATGTCACAGAGGGCGTCTTCTGTTGATCGTTGTGGTTCTGTTGATCGTAGAAATACTATTTACATTTCAATTAGTATCCATGGATTTTTTTTTTTTTCGATATTTTTTTCTATGAGACTCATATTATACCAAACGGTGGTCAGCATAGATAGAAACTGAAGTTATTATAAATCATAACTTAAAAAAAATATTTTAAAGGATTCGAAGACACTATACATAAATTTATTCAGCCGGTGCCCTTTATGATCTCTCAAACTTAACTATAAAATCATAGTCGAATAACTATAATAATCATCCGCAAACACAAACAATGACCATCTAAAATTTATAATCGCGAGATAAAATCTCCCCGGGGTAAGAGAACGAATGCGCCTGCGCACGTTCCGCCCGGACTAATGATAATGCCGGCCGACAATTAAGTTTCATTCATACTGGGCCGTACCACGTCACTATTGATTTGTGATTGATATTATGTATTGGCCTCATCGTTTGAAGTCGAAATTTGGGTAAATTATACCCTATTCTACTGAGACAGAGTTATTTTTCATACTAGCACTTGAATTGAAGAGGTTTGCTTGGTAAGATCTATTTAAGGTCTTCGGTTTTAATATGTAATTTACCCCAAGTCCGGTGAAGCTGTAAAAGCCGCAGCGGCTCTGTTTTAGGATAGGGCCCCTAAGGCTAACAGTGTTGTCAGTTCTAAACAAAAAAAAAAAAATATATATTTGCTGTTTAACCTTTTTTATTGAAATCTATCTTCCCCTCAGGTATGTTCTAACAAAAAATAATGCGGTAAAGATCTACTACTTCAGGATATCTTAATTATTATCATAAATAAAGATACTTAATAAAATACATTTTTTATTTCTAAGTAAAAGTTTTTTTTTTTTTTTTGGCAAATTAATTCATTTTGTATCATTGAAAAACATTGATAGATCGATTTAGAATCTTTAGTACTTTACTCTAAAATCCGACATGCTGCGACAATTATTGCTATTAACGCCATCTAGTTTTATTTAAATTACAAATATTACGCGTGTAATAATATCAATTTTCAATCGATAGATGTCGTTACGTATTAAAATACATAGTAATTATTTATATTTATAGGTCAGTTGAGGTCACTTCGAAGTCACCCTCAGGCAATTTTGGGTGGTATTCCTAAACGTATCGATATTAATGCCATTGGCAAGACAGATTGGTCGGTTTAATTGGCGGTTCCGATGATATATTGATGATTAAAATAAGAAATTATAGTTTTGGAGGCGTGATATTAATGTATTAGTTTTGAGATATAAATAATATCGTTATCTCTATATCTTCGATGATAGATTGTATATTATGTTAGTTGTAATCATCTTGATTAATTATGTTTTTTTATTGTCATAGATTATGTTATCGTTTTTGTTCATAATCTGAATCCTAGAAATGGTTTCGATTACAGATACACACCGATTTTCAACTTTTTTTACTATCTGGCCATAGCTGTGGAGCCTCATATGGATTTAAAGCTTCACTGGGCTAGGGGGCGAGCACAGCAGGTACTCACCCGCGGAATCGGGACAACAAGTTCAAGGATGGCCCAAAGTGGCCGAACCTCGGCTTTGGCTGTTGCCATACATGTAAATAAGTCGCGATCTAACTAATTTCCTATCCGAAAATTCGATGTAACTAACTGAACATACATTCTGTCACAAAAGTATAGGGAATGAATGATTTTTATGGTTCCAAATTCAATTTTTTGTTGTTGTGAGATTGGCACAACTGTTTTTCATTTTGGCGACAAGTTTGAGTTGCTTCTGTCATGTAGATTAAATATAGTGCTGTTGTAGTATTGTGTAGTATTCCATAATGGACAAATATATCGAACAAAGAGTTTGTCTTAAATTTAGAATCGCCAATGGAATTTCGTTTTCGGAAATACGGAAAATGTTACAGAGGCTTACGGTGAATCGACTTTATCAAAAACACGTGCTTATGAGTTGTGCAAAGCGTTCAAAAGTGGTCGAGATATGCTGGAAGATTTACCTCGCCTTGGTAGGCCATCAACATCTCCAACTGAAGTTAACATCACTAAAGTGAGGGAAATAGTGACTGAAAAGGTATATTATTTGAGCGGTATGCGGCGTATATGAGCAAATTCGACGAAAAAGGCCAGATTTGTCGAAAGAAAATTCTTGGATTTTATGTTAATGCGCCTTCGCACAAGGCCATCATTGTGAATTAATTTTTGGCCAAAAACTCAACAAACACCATCGAGCAACCACTTTATTCTCCAGATATGACTCCAGCCAACTTCTTTCTTTTTCCTAAACTCAAACTACCACTTCGTGGCACCCGTTTTCATTCGGTATAAGACTTAAATGAGAATTAGTGACGAAAACTGAACACAATTCCGGAAAAAGCGCTTAAAAAGTGTTTTAATGTTTGTATTATTCGTTGGCGGAAGTGTATCGTTTCTAAAGGAGCATACTTTGAAGGCGATAAAATAATTTAGATCAATAACTAACATCTTTTGTATTAATGATCTTTTCCCGGTACTTTTTTAACAGAGTAGTATATACATGTTTCTGCCTTCTGGGAGGCAGGTAAGCTGACAGTTCTATCTAAGTCTAACTAGACAAAAAACAAAAAAAAGGTCCTTTACAGAACCAATGTACCTGTGTGAGGTTCTCAAGGACTCATAGCTAAATGCAGGTCCAAACTTTATCTGCATTATTGTTAAATCTGTGGTACAAATGTTATATTTTTTTTAAATACAGATTATATCTCTAAATGATTTATTAGCTTTCTGTTATTACATAACTTTAAATAATTGCATTATAAGAGCCATTTTCACACAATCAAAATTCGAAATGGATTCAACTACATAGTAACTATGTAATAATTTTTATCTCGAATTGAGATAAGCGCATCAAACAATGGTACATTATAGTAAATCAAGAGGTCTATGAATTGTGGGTCGGTTTTCTTGTGATATATTGTGGGTTACATCTTCGGGTTAATCTTGCTCGGTACTTTTTGTTCTTATCGGTTATTTTATTAATGCAAGTTTTAGTTGTGTCTTTGCTTACTTTTAATTTTTCCAAACTTTTTCTTTTGTTTTGTTATTTTAAGTATATTTTGCTTTATATAAAATAGTTGTAAATATAGTCTAAAATAGTGGATATGCTAAAAAGATCTATTTAATACTTCTACGATGAAATCCAGTACCTAGTTACATACACAATAATTGATATCGAAACGCGATGGGGAGATTAAGTCACTATGCCTTGTTTCGATTAGCTTGAAAATTTTGAAAAGAAATACAAAATAGTTATGCGTACCAAATGCATAGTATCGTTAGTATATCTTAGTTGAAAGGATACATTTATATCTCTGTTTACCTTGTAAGTCGTATACCGTGATCATTATTACATTATTTTAATACCTACGCCGTGCAATCCATTAATACAACCTACAAATAACAGCTCTTTCACTCCTTCAAAACTGAATTAAGTCAAACCTAAATTAATCTTTATACTAAATACGTGAAGAAAAAGATTTCTACTCCTTTTTAAGCGTATTGCGTGCACGGAGAAATGTGAGATTTGGCATGGTTAAAGTTTATATGGAGGAGTGTAGAAAACTAAAATTTATTATTATATCTGTTACTAATATATTAAATAAAATAAATGAATACTGCGAATCCTAAACCGACCAGTGCCATTGAACTTAGACCCTCCAAAATATTGACATTGTCATTCAACGAAAAGTGACAGCAAGTAATGTAGATAATACTCATTGTTTAGGTTCATGAATACTGCAAATGTCAAACAGAAAATAGTCTATGATCGAAAAGTCGCTGGTCGAATTTCGACCTTAGGGCGAACGCTAGTAGACATTAATTAATGAAATACATATTAATATAATTTTATTTTCACATTTTTCTTTATTAGAATAGACTTAGTATCAAATAGACTAAACACTAAGGTAATCCATTATAAATAGATGTACAACTGAAAACGGTCCGCAGAAATTTATACTTTATACGGGTCACTGTCACGTGACCTTCTTTTGATTAGTTGTAGATTATTGTAACAATTTCAAAAACACCAAACACAACGCAGTCTCCGGCAAACTAAGTTGTAACTTGCAGCTACTGCATACAGAATAAATTACATTTCAATTCTTTCTTTTTTTCTCTTGAGCTTATTTTTTTTATAAGTATTATTATCTACTATATAGTCCTTTATCTATTGTTAATTTTTAATATATCAATGTAATTCTTATTTGAATACTTTAATAATAAGACTCAAAATGCAAAGTTAAAATTTTCAGTTACAGGTTGAAGCAGCTCATTGGTTTGTGATAGCTAAAATATAGTTTTAATTCGGGTTGAATGAATAGCAACTACCAAATACACTATAGAAATCCGTATATGGGACTCGAGCCTTTTTCGAGTCAAGGCATTCAGGTTGTGATGGAGTTAAAATAAAATCAAAACTATTTTTATTAAAACATCGACATAACACCTAACATAGATTAATTTGAAGAAAAAAAATAACACAAAATATCTCTAAATCTTTATTCACAACTTCAATACATTAGAAATGGATGGAACCATCTGCGTTTGTTAATATCTACTTATAGCCGAAATAAAATGGCGGCGAGTGGCGTTTATCGATATAATGAGGATTTCGATTAAACAGTGATGTCGTTAACCGGCGGATGAGTCTCATTGGCCGCGTTTTAAAATATTTCTGATGGTTTTTCATAATATTATAATAAAAAGTTTTACGATTTTTAAATTGCTACTACGGCTCGGCCGAATCGATCCTTTCGATACCTTTTGACACTTCTGCGTTTGACCTGATTGTTATATGTGTCCATTGTCACACGATAAATGAAAGAAACCGCTGTTAATCAAACAACATGTACACAGGTTAATTGTGTATAATGGTATGTAGGTATTTCGTTGCCTTATTTTGTTCAATCCATCATTGCATTTTTACCACTTTAAAAATATGTTTTTTTTTTAAATAAAACTTTACATTATTATTTATCTCATCATAACTATGACTATGCACTGAATTACCGAAGCGACGTGTAATAGTACAGAGGAGGGATAAGACACGACTTGAATAGCAAAAGGGAGTGAAAAATACTAATATTATAAAGCTCTTTCTTTTGTTTGGTTGAATACGCAAATCTTTGAAACTATCAGTCGTAATTTAAAAAAATTTTTTTATTTATTGTCTATTTTTTGAGAAAGGTTATACCTTATATAACTTCACGCTTATGACCTTAAGAAACAGTGCAGTGAATTTCAAGCAATCTGGCTAGCACGGGAAGTGAGCACAAACGATAGGTTACATGGGTGCATTTAGCAGCAGCGCAATAGTTTAGTATCAATTTTAAAAGCTTAAATACATTAAATATGCAATTATACATAGATAATGTTGGATTAGTTTGAGATTTTGAAACGAAGTGGCTTTGGTTCCTGCGCTTATTCTAAAACCTCGTTACATTTTTCAAATTAAATTATTTACGTGTGCTCTCAACCAGTTAGATGCTCCTTGTTTAATGAAAAATTTGTTTTACCTGGAATGAATATAAAATTGGAAAAAACTTTTTTTTAGGAAAAAAATGCATCATTCTCAATCCTATGTTAACGAAGCAGACATAGTATTAGAACAGAGCTCATAACGACAAACTAAATTATGACCACCTTATATAGTTATATCAGTAGCAGACTTCTGTAGGCTTGTATGACTCTGCTTATAGTCGCTGAATCACCTTATTTTACTGAATTTTATTGATTTAAATGATTTCCGGTTGAATCCGAGGTATGTATGAAACACGACATCGTTTTATGATTTTCATCACAAACACAAAAAGTGCATGCCAAATCTTGTTGAACCATCGTTTATATTTTGTTTCTGATATTTTATGTTTATTTATGACAACAAATAATTTTAATTAGATTGAATTAATTGAATTTAATTAGATGAAAATAAATTTCGATTTTAATTACGAGCGCAATGGAAACGTATACAACACATCCCGAAGAATGTCTCGGACAATCAAAAGCCGCGTCGTAGAATTGCGACACCGCGAGGTACCGTTTACGATCGTCAGCGGCGTGAAAGGTGCGTAACGACCTGCTGTAAGTGAGAGGCGAGAGAACAGAACGAAACCGTTCGCGTTGGATTTTTAATGCATCACTTTAAAATAATTACGATAACTGAATCGTATCCCTGTGAGAAGAAACTCTAGTCACTAACTTAAGAAAGGTTTCACATCGTAGGGCAACGGTCACGAGACCAATTCCAATGCCTAGGGCAGTCCCATCTTAGGTTCAATTTTCATTTTCTCACATTTCCGCTAAAGATACTGCAAGTGAGTAAACCAAAGAAAAGTTTCCTTAACTGTACTTCTATATAAGCCTATTTTGTGTATCTTATATAAATTATATGTCATTATTACTTGTGGACATTCATACGGGTTCATTTACATACTACATACGCACACATGCAACAATATAAAAACACATAGGTTTTAATATTAGACAAACCAGTGCATAAGAATGAGACCCGTCCTAAGCCTTAGTTCAGGTGATAGGATTTAACCATTAATAAAATTAATTAAAAGAAATTATTGATCTGAAACATCTATAAACATCTACACAACCTGAATGTTAGCGTGGCGATACGGGCCGTGGCGATGCGTCGCCACGCTATATGATGGAATATATGTACAATGAATTATAAAATTATGAATATGCAATTGTGAAAATAATTGATTTGTCGCGATTTCAAATAAACTTTAAAAATTTTAATTTTTGTATTTTGTAGTTAATAAAAATGAATATTTATATAATGAACAGTCATTATTTTATGGAACAAGTTTGTGATGCTTTACTTTTCAATATACCATATCTGATTCCTGTCGTAATCTGTTATTTTATACATATAACTTACACAAAATAATTTCGATGTTTCACATCTGCCAGGCTTCCCGTGACGGATTTTTTATTTTTTATTATTATTTATTCTTATAAACCATAAATTTTCATGAACGTACACATGTTCACGGCTGATCGAGACTGGGTACCGATATTATATTATCTAAATTGCAATTTACGAACCCCGTTTACTGCGTATCCGAAAAGTCGTAAAATCCTTCGGGTTGAAAAAAAGACCGGGAGAAAAAAATCATTATAATATTTATTGTAAACGTGTCCCCATTAAGTTTTGATTTCGTAAAATCAACTGCGTGTTTTATGAGTGAGTTGAATTTAATCGCGGCTCAACCCGATTAGGAATGTTTTATACATAAGAATTAAATCAATCTAAAATAAAAAATATATAATTACAGTGTCGATTTGTAATGTCAAAATAACACCTTTTTAGTAAATGCATATGAATATACACAATACCTACATATAACAAAAAAAAGAAAATCAAATCATTACAAATTTGTTTCATAAAATAATGACTGTTTATAACATAAATATTCATTTTTATTAAATACAAAATTTAAAAAAAAACAATTTGAAATCGCGACAACTCAATTATTGTCATAATTGTATATTCATAATTTCACAATTCATAGCACATAAAAAAAGGTTTCGAAGTGCGAATTCGAACCTAGGACTATGGAAAATACATAGTAGTGACGCTTACGACCGCTAGGTTACGGGGCAATTTAAGATGTACTGAAAATATGCTTCTGTTTATATATTCCATCATATAGCCTGGCGAAGAATCGCCACGGCCTTTATTGCTACGCCAACAATCAGGTTTACCCTTCGTCTATAGATGCTTCACATCAAAAAACCAATTTTTAAAATTTTTCTCTGTCTGTCTGTTTGTTACGGGTAATCTCCGAAACGGTTGGACCGATTTAACGGGACTTTCATTGGTAGACAGTTTATGTTATAAGGAGTAACTTGAGCTACTTTTATTTTAGAAAATTGAGTTAGGGGTCCGTGAAAATAAAAAAATCTGGCCATGGTGAATCAACTCGGGCGCTTAAGTGGCATACGCTGAGTAAACCATAAGAGATATATCAAATTAATGTACAACATAATTGTAGATATTAAAAATAACTGCAAAAAAGTAATCAAGAATATATGTCTATTTTCTAAAGAACGATCACAATAAGCGTTATTTTCTTGTCTTTAAAATAACCGACGCGGGAGCGAGTTTAGCAAGGTACGTGCGCGTGCCCGATCGACGGCATTTTGTTGTTCACGTGAGCAAAGCGGGCACAGCCTGTTTATATATAAGTAAATAGTCTTTTGAAAAACTACTTTCCAAACAAATCAAAAATATTTCATTCACTTTAGACTCTAAGAACGCACTTACGAATGTAAAAACACAGCAACCGGTTAACTAGCTGTGCCCGCGACTTCGGTCGCGTGGACTATATAATGCCGTCGATCGGGCATACGTGCGAATCGTGCTACGCCCTTTCCCGATTATATGCTAATTGTGGGTGATCCTAGAAGATAGACGTACACTCTCCGTGACTTTTTTTAGGTCTTTTTAATGCCTATAATTATGTAGTACATTAATTTGATATACCTCATAAGGTTTATTCAGAGTAAGCCATTTAAGCGCCCGAAATGATTCACCATGAGCAGCTTTTTTTTTTAATTTGCGCGAAATCCTAATTATTTTTCTAAAATAAAAGTAGCCTAAGTTACTCCTTTTAATATCAGCTATCTACAAGTGAAAGTCGTGTCAAAAACAGTCCAACCGTTTCGGATATTACCCAGAACAAACAGACAGACAGAGAGACAAACATTTTAAAAATTGGTATTTTCATATGCATTTTGTAAAAAACTGTTCATTTTACACCCCTCCCATCGAATAACGCCTAGGGCATGTGCCTACCTGCCCCATCTTAGGTTTAATTTTCTTTTTCTCACATTTCCGCTAAATATACTGCAAATGAATAAACGAAAGAAAATGAAATCAGTTTTCTTCATTGTACTTCTAAATAAGCCTATTTTGTGTATCTTATATAAATTATATGTCATTGTTACTTGTGGACATTCATACGGGTTCATTTACATACTACATACGCACACATGCAACAATATAAAAACACATAGGTTTTAATATTAGAAGAACCAGTGCATAAGAATGAGACCCGTGATAAAGTTTATTTCAGGTTATAGGATTTAACCATAAATAAAATTAATTATAAGAAATTATCGATCTCACACATCTATAGGCGAGGGTAAACCTGATTGTTGGTGTGGCGATACAGGCCGTGGCGACGCTATGTGATGGAATATATGTACTATGAATTATAAAATTATGAACGTGTAATTATGAAAATATTTCAGTTGCCGAGATTTCAAATAAATTTTAATATTTTTAATTTTTGTATTTTGTAGTTAATAAAAATGAATATTTATATAATGAACAGTCATTATTTTTTTGGAACAAGTTTGTGATGCTTTATCTTTTCAATATGCCATAACTGATTCCTGTTGTAATCTGTTTTTTTAAGCATATAACTTATACAAAATAATTTCGATGTTTCACATCTGCCAGGCTTCCCGTGACGGATTTTTTATTTTTTATTATTATTTATTCTTATAAACCATAAATTTTCATGAACGTACACATGTTCACGGCTGATCGAGACTGGGTACCGATATTATATTATCTAAATTGCAATTTACGAACCCCGTTTACTGCGTATCCGAAAAGTCGTAAAATCCTTCGGGTTGAAAAAAAGACCGGGAGAAAAAAATCATTATAATTATTTATTGTAAACGTGTCCCCATTAAGTTTTGATTTCGTAAAATCAACTGCGTGTTTTATGAGTGAGTTGAATTTAATCGCGGCTCAACCCGATTAGGAATGTTTTATACATAAGAATTAAATCAATCTAAAATACAAATATATAATTACAGTGTCGATTTGTAATGTCAAAATAACACCTTTTTAGTAAATGCATATGAATATACACAATACCTACATATAACAAAAAAAAGAAAATCAAATCATTACAAATTTGTTTCATAAAATAATGACTGTTTATAACATAAATATTCATTTTTATTAAATACAAAATTAAAAAAAAGCAATTTGAAATCGCGACAACTCAATTATTGTCATAATTGTATATTCATAATTTCACAATTCATAGCACATAAAAAAAGGTTTCGAAGTGCGAATTCGAACCTAGGACTATGGAAAATACATAGTAGTGACGCTTACGACCGCTAGGTTACGGGGCAATTTAAGATGTACTGAAAATATGCTTCTGTTCATATATTCCATCATATAGCCTGGCGAAGAATCGCCACGGCCTTTATTGCTACGCCAACAATCAGGTTTACCCTTCGTCTATAGATGCTTCACATCAAAAAACCAATTTTTAAAATTTTTCTCTGTCTGTCTGTTTGTTACGGGTAATCTCCGAAACGGTTGGACCGATTTAACGGGACTTTCATTGGTAGACAGTTTATGTTATAAGGAGTAACTTGAGCTACTTTTATTTTAGAAAATTGAGTTAGGGGTCCGTGAAAATAAAAAAATCTGGCCATGGTGAATCAACTCGGGCGCTTAAGTGGCATACGCTGAGTAAACCATAAGAGATATATCAAATTAATGTACAACATAATTGTAGATATTAAAAATAACTGCAAAAAAGTAATCAAGAATATATGTCTATTTTCTAAAGAACGATCACAAAAGCGTTATTTTCTTGTCTTTAAAATAACCGACGCGGGAGCGAGTTTAGCAAGGTACGTGCGCGTGCCCGATCGACGGCATTTTGTTGTTCACGTGAGCAAAGCGGGCACAGCCTGTTTATATATAAGTAAATAGTCTTTTGAAAAACTACTTTCCAAACAAATCAAAAATATTTCATTCACTTTAGACTCTAAGAACGCACTTACGAATGTAAAAACACAGCAACCGGTTAAGAAATTTTTTCAGTCATTGAAAAAAACCGCCAAGGCCAATCAAAATTTTTTTTTGGAATTTTTTTTAAACTATATGTATTGTTTATTAGTTATTATATTGCTGTGGATATACACAGAGGGAGTCACTTCCAGACATCACTATCATTCGGGTAATGGTCCACCCTAATAATAACCTTTTTATAGTAAAATTTGCATTACATGATTCTCGAATGTCGACGTATCATCCGAAAAATCGGTAATGTACTACAAAGCTTAATGAAGACCCCAACACAACTACCCAAAAATTATTCATCTTACCAAGTTTAAAAGGTGATATTATTATTTTACAATTATTTCGATCATTGAAATTGTGTCTGTCGGTTACAAGTTTAAACTTATCGACCATACATTAAATTTATTTAACCATTTGCATCATGTATGTATATTTGTTTTTAAGTCATAAAGTATCCGAATACATGGTCCCTGAATTGGGTATGGCAATTTGCTACATTTGTTTATCAAACATACATTTTTATTTTATTTAACTTACTAATCATTTATTTATTTATATATAAAATTTGTTTGTGTCATTGTCATACATACATACAGGTGCATTGCAGTATATATTATAGTTAAAAGCATTGATCTATTATCCATCAATTACGGATAATAACAGCTTTTATATTATTTTTGAATAATTAATTTAGATCAATTATTATTAGAGTTAAAGCGTTGCCATAGAAAAACCTTTGAATAAAAATAAATAGAGACATAAACGTATATACAATTTGTTAATTTTATACCCCTCCCCTTGAATAACGCCCACATCTTAGATTCAATTTTCGTTTTCACACATTTCTGCTAAAGTTTCTGAAAGAAATTGAACCATCGAACGAACTCGGTTTTCTTAACTGTACTTCTAAATGAACCTATTTTGTGTATTTTTTATAAATTATATGACATATAAAATGCCATATACTTGACATTATATGTACTACTACTGGGTAAGATGTAGGTACCTTTAAGAAAAGTGCGAGCTCAATCACGACACTAGCCCAACGACCTTTGGATGACTTCAAACGTCGTCATTTCTAACAAACATTTCACTGTTTCTGTCACAATACTGTTATAATTTTCTCAAAATATCTCCCTGTTCTATCAATCGATAATCTTATTAGATAAATATAGATAGATAAAGCCTTTATTCGCTAACCATAAGTATCATAACATAATTATTATTATAAAAGACTTATAAACTAAAGAAAATAATTAGTGCATATATTTTCAGCAACCAGTCTCTCCGAGATAGGCCTCCCTTCATTCCACGCTTTTAAATCTTGAGTTAATCTTCTCCGTTCCTTTAGTATAATGTTACTAATAAAATTCAAATAAGTAAACGTATATATTTCCAAAAAATCTTCAGTGTTCGACGAAATACAAACCCGCTCAAATACTCCCGAAATTTCTCTGATTTTAATTATTCAATCATTGCAACTTACGGTTTTAATTACACGTAGATATGATTCAATTGTGTTTTATCTATCTACCATAATGTTCGTTAAGAACGAAATAAAAATAAAACAACTTTAAAAAAACCGTGTTCATTAACCATAACAACGCAGGCATAAATTTTTCACCTCTCTGACGGCACCACACACAGCAGGTCGTAAAGAATGATAAGGTGCACGTGTTCCTATCAACATGCCGTCACGCGTCAACTCTGCTCGGATCAAAAATTAGTCCTTTATCGTACATTCATAGATTATAAAATATTATTATAGCAGTAGCGACATCACCTTAAAAAAAAATGATTGAAAAAATATATGATTTCTCTCTTTCTTTCACCTTGATATTTTATATAACGTCTTTCATTAAATTAATCTAATGTCAATTTAGAAAGAGAAGTTACTGCCGGTAAGAGAGAGAGAATGAATAAATGGTACGTTCGTTATCTCCCTAAAGTATAACTTTTAGCGACATAAATGCTGTTCTTGTATTTAATTCGTTGTACGGCACTGAAGCCATATAAGTCTAAAAGAGTAAAAAAAAGAACATAAATACAGTTCATATACGATATTTTGTTATTTACGTGTAATTACACTAACAGATTTCATTATGAATAGAGAAATACGCAAAATAGCTGGATTAAATGAAACTGTCATAATTTATGTTTAAATGTTGGTTTGAATACATAAAACATAATTGAGGCCATGAGAACAAGAGCGGTATATATACTTTTTTGACATGTCCAGAAACAGCTCCATTCCTTGCACCGAACTGGCATATCCCATAGGAATGACAATTTCCTACGTGTGGTGCCAGATTGGTTGAAGAATTTAGTTCAAGCCTTACAAATATACTCATCATTATCAGCAGATTTATGAGTATTTAACCGTCCACTGCAAGGTTTGCCATCAGATCCAATAACCGGCTTTCCACTTCCAATCATTTCCAGTAGCCTTGCGCAAGTCGTCGCTTCCTCAACAACAAGATTTATTTAAAGTTTATTTTAAATTATATTTATATATCTATAGATTATTTGTTTTTAATAGTGGTGATACTAGAAGGAGATGAATATATATTTCGCTTTAAATTGGTTCTCGTTTTTCGGAACATAACAATCAAATTGTGTGTTGTTATGTGGTAAATAAATGCAAAAAAAAAATTTGTTTCGGGTACGGCCTACATCACTTTTGCCAAGACGCGATCTCCACTCAAAACCCTTCTACTCCAACAGTTGTTAGTTCTTCCACAGATGTGATCGGCCCACTGACACTTTAGCCTATCTACTTTTAGAGCTATGTCGGTTACTTTAATTTTCTGGCGTAGGTATACTTTCATAATGAATTTTACCCCTCAGAGAAAATCATTCCGTAGCTCGATGAGTTACTTTTAACTTGTGGACCAGCTTGTGGACAGTTTCGAGTTTATTTCATATTTTCCTTCACTGATTGTGATCTCACTGCGAGTTCATATAAAGATATGTACTGCTAACAGCTTTTAAGGTAATTATTTACCTCTCACGACACACGGTATTAGCGGGAGGTACTATTTATACTCTGTTAGTATTGCTTAGAAGATTCAGCCAAAAAGAATATACAAGAGTGTGTGTGGAAGTAGGAACTTGAGCCTATTTATATTGACCTATAAAGATCAATTAAGAAATTATTAACAGCAGGAAAAATAAAAAATTACTTGGCACAAGCACACATGAGTTGTATTAACCAATCTGAGAAGAAGAAAAAATTGCAAGAATATCTCTAGCACTTTATGATAATAGATAACAGCACCCTAACTCTAGTTTGTTAAAATATGTCCTGTATATATTGTTATTATTCATTTGCCATCATCTTATTCAGTTCATGTCTTCATAAGAATTCACTGCGTGTAGGCACATTCAAATATAATAAACAAATTTCACATCTGTACATTACATTATCAGTTTTATCTTGAGTGTTATCACCATCGCATTTCTATGGTGTGACATGAAATTTGTTTATTTTGGGCTTAGCTGACATTATAGAAAATGTTATATGATTCTCCATACACTTAAAATGCTTTACATTTTGGTTTTTGATAATAATTTAACATACAATTTGACTGAAATAATTATTGTATATTGTATGAATTAAAAACTTTCTTTTAACGCATTACAAGATCGGTTTTGAACCCAATCTCAGATATGATCGAGAAAGCTAACACAAAGTTATATTATGACTGCAGAGTTTCATTTGAAAAACGACGTCCTGTGGTGTTTTCTTATGTAATTCTTTTTTTAACTCATATTATTATAGTTCTTCAGAGTTCTTGGTGACTCGTTGATATTTGAGTTACAGTAATACTTTGTTATTATATTTTACTTCGTATTTTAATTTTATAGCCGTCGTGACCGGCACTCGATAACTCGTCACAATAAAACTCAATGTCACATAAATATCAACTTTTTTCGATAAATGTTTGTCTGTCATTACTTTTATTCATTCACAATATATTAATGAATGTTTACCTCAGAGTACTTTTTGGAAGGACAAAAGAAGATTGCAGTCGAAGCCGCTGTCTGATGCTTAGTCAACATAATAAATGCAAATGTTACAATGAAATTAAAAAAAAAAATATTTATACCAGGATACAGTGACGCAAGATCGTACGTTCACGGATCTACGATAAACGGACAAAATATTAAATAGACGCCTAAGTTTTTGATTAATTTAATATAAACGATTCTGTTATTTATCCCATGTATGTAAAAGCGGGCTTAAAATGGAATACTATGAGCGAACATATAGAATAATAAGGTAAATTAAAAAATTATAAACCTCCGACACAAATATATTATTTTCATTAAGACTATTCCAGAGAGTTCAAATTCCATACATCTGCTATCAATTGGTGAGGAGTTACGAATCTTGCAGATTTCAGATGACGCTGCAGCCTCAGGTCAAGGTTGCAATGTTCTTGCAATACCAATAAAGTAACAATACTAAAAGTCAAATCGATAAGACCTGTAGAAGATGCTCAAATTCACTCATCAACTAGAACAGAGGTGATAATCTCCAAACAGCTCATGATTTTATTAAATTATATCTAAGAACACTCTCGGTCGAGTCACCTTTCTAACAATAAATCAAAATTGGTGCAGCCGTTTGGGAGCTACGATGCCACAGACAGACAACGTGTGTAACGTTAAACTTACGAAAATAACAACCCTCTGTTTGCGTTGAGGGTTTAAAAGAAATCATAACTGTTATTGAGAGATACCTTTCTTACACATAATGAATTTTCAAATATTTCACTATTCTTTAAGTGGCCGTTGTACATCGATTGACACAGTGGTTTATTAATCAGACGCGTTAACAAAAAGAAGCTTTTTTTATTATCCGTCTATATGGTTAAGTCACCGTTGTACATATATTTCAAATAGGTGGTAATTTGAAAAATAAAACGGCAATCGATTTACGTAATCTTGTGTTTTAATTATAAAAATTTAATAAACGCTATTGTTTTTTTTAATATATGTACAATATAATCATTTGTTATGCCCTCATTAACCTTATAACCCTAAATACCAGTTGTAGCCTAACTGGGGAATAAATACAACTAAGAAACTCAAGTGGGTTTACCACAATTCATATTATGTAGGTACTGTTTTTTAACATATTTTTATAGATTTTAATAGATCTTACTGTGGATCAATAACTTCGATCCTACACAGGGTAAAACTTTTTTGTGTCTGCTTGGCACAAAATGCGAGATATTTCAAAATTAAACTTCTTTCTCTTTACGTCCTATAAAATGACCTAACTGCGGTCACTGCCCGTCAGCTTCGACGCAGAAGGCTTCTATAGGATTTAGGTAGATGTAGGCATATACATCAAGTTCAAGAGCCATGACAAGGTGGTTTTACTGTCAAAAGGTTTTTATTGGGTGGATCATTATGTGAATGATAGTTATGTCTGGACTCCCTCTCTGTGCATCCACTAAATTATTACTATTGTACCTGTTGTAAAAGATAAACCCGACCGAATTTCTCACCAGTTCTTCTCGATGAACTCTCTTAGCCAAAATGATTTCAATCTTATTACAATGTTATAACCCAACGAAATTATTAATTAATATTATTTGCATCAAAAAGAACGATGTAGTGCTTCTAGTATGAACGTGTGTGTATATATATATACACATGTATATATATATACATGTGTGTGTGTGTACTAATTACTTATATTTATGAAATTCTAAATAATATCAATAGCTTTCCCTTTAAACACTGCATTACTGTCAAAAATATGTCTAAATTTTCAGCTTTCGCATTATATGAATGTTTACACCTTATCAACACTGAATTACGGACATAATTGGTCTTGGTTGAACGAACGTGAAAGGTCTGTGGTTTACGGATATGTTTAGTTGTAGTCCTTAGACCAATTCGTTCCAACAAACATGAACAATCGATTTTATTGTTCATCACATTATATAAAAATATCAGATCAGCTACCAAGTGTCTATGTTTCAGGGTTAACATACCCAATTCCCGTAAGTTCTCATTTATATCCGCCGATAAAAGCTAATAACGATGTCTCAGCATCTTCAAAAATTAATTTTGAATGTTTTCAATTCTATGGCTATGTATGTTATAATAGCAAAGGCGCAGGATTCAACGGCATTAAATTCGCATTGTACATGCCTGTTTCAACTTGATGGCATCTCACCCCTAAAATTATCATGGCTTTGTGCACGTAAGTTAAAAAAAACAGTCAAGGAGATTGCTGACAGAAGTGAAAACTAAAAACTTCGGAATAACTATTTCTTAATAATTTTTTTATTAATTATTATTTTTATTAAAAATTCATAATTTGTAATTTGAAATAATTAACATCTTCTTTTTTCAAATCTATTGGTCCTCCGGGCAATAATTAACATAGATCTGTGAGTATCAAGTGCACGCATACGATATGCTGTGACGCTCTGTTATACTGAAATAATGTTATGTTTCACTCAAACTTTGGATCTCTATTACGATCGCGATCGCCTAAAAACGATTTTACGAGTCTTTTAGTTTTCATCGGTCAATACTCGTTTGCAAAAGAGCTAACTTTGGAACTTCCAAGTAAAAAGGTAGTGTATAATTTAACAATAATTTCAATACATAATACATACTATATATAACGGTATCGGTGTCGCAAGGTGACGCGAAGTCATGTTTTATCCCAAACAAAAAACCTACAACGTGCTGAAGTTTTCACTTCAAAAATGTGAATAACAAAAATATATTTCTTTCCATGCCGTGGTTTCCTACAACATCCTGCCAGCTACATAGAACGAAATCTGCTTTATAAGCTCGTGTTAAAACAAAGTGACAAAAGCAGAGTGGGCTCTTATACATTTGTAAATACAATACACCATGTTAAAATATACATTCTGAAAAGATATTATAAAACAAGCTAGATTATTAAAAGGAAAACAAAAAACCCTAATTAAAAAAACCATACTTTACTATTTTTGCTTTTTATTTGATTCTCATATGTCGTACTTAAATATTATATAGTTTGTCATTTTCACAATTAAGACGAATCTAGCGACACCTCGTGTGTTAAAATCCATCAAGCCGTTTACGCTACAGAGCGTGCCAAATAAATAGACATACATACATACGATCAAAAAACTAAAACAACGTGACTCGAACTGTCGACTACTCGTACTGTAAACACAACAGTGCGTACAAGTTTGGCCGTCACACCGCTAGGCCAATTCAACGACGATCATAGTCGTGAAAATCAGGACTTGTATTAACCTTGTATAATGTATTTCTATATCATTTTTGTGCAAACTAAATCCTATAGATGTATTATGTGTTTGTCTGTTTTTCGTTTCTGAAGGGGTACTAACACGATTTCAATTTAAAAAATCAGTTATTTCTTCAAACATACATACAGCCTCCATACAGACAGTCGATAAACATCATGGCCGCAATGGCTGTCGGTGGACCTCACACCTCGATCCGTTTTATCAAAACGATAACAATCACTGATACAAAATATCAACTGGCTGTTAATTTTTATTAATAAAAAAATTATGAAACGTCGATAATAAAAATCCGAACGAAATTAATTTTTATATTTTTTTATTATTGAATTCAATATAATTAGCTCCAAATTGGATGTCGTCATGACATATCAAACACGTATTTATGGCGATATTTACACTTCCTGTGGCTTATTTTAAAGTGCTTTGACGTCGGCCAGAAGTGTATATAAAAGTTGTGGGTTCAGTTTATAAATATTGAAGGACCTTTTACAGTAATTGATATAAAATATTGGTGAAGCGTTTTCTAAAAAAAAACATAAAAATCATATAAAATCTGCCGTCAAACACCCTTGAACTGTATGTATGTAGAGTATTCATTCAATGCTTAGGATGACTTGCACCAAAAACACTATTAAACCATATTGTAAACAGATCTGCCTCCCCTCCAGCTGCCCCACTGTGAACATAGCACTACATTTTTAATTGAAACGGATTCCAATATACGGACTTGAAGTCCGAGGACAGTTAACGTGCAACCCGCACACTGCCCTTACCATCAGGAATTGATCCAAAAGTAGCTATGATTTCGTCACAAAGTTTTCCTTCATCGACAGCTGAATTTATAGATTCAAACTCATATCTAACACCAGTGTAAGGTCCATGTAGTTCTTCAGTATATAAATCGTGATTGTCAAGCAAAACCGAAGGACGATATTGTATCGTGAGATAATCCAAAAATTATACGAAACACCAAATTATCAGCGATCAATTGCCTTTGATGCCGTAAAGTTTTACAGGCGAACTACTTACAGGCTATAAAAATTGTACGCCTCGCGTTGGAATGGCCGATGTCCGAAATTATTGTGCCTTTTTATCGTAATAATGTATGCTTTTATTGGGGCAAAAACTGCACATCAACGCGTAAGGGGTGGGCAGAGAAGAAAGTAACACGATAACATCAGAACTGTCACTTTAATGTATAGAAACTCTATGGATGCGGTATTTTCTCAACACAACTACTATTAGTACGGTATTTTATAACTAAATAAAATAAATTAAGTAATATAATAATTCAGATTATAAGGCGTTGAAGTCAAATAGTAATGTCAGTTTTCAGACCTTAACTACACACGACACACTTTGTTGAAAAAATAATTTAAAAAAAAGTTGACAGCGGATTGCAAAGGTATTTGAGCCAGACTAAAAAACGAAATATCTCGGAAACGAAAACCCTAATTTTAATATAATTATTAATGTAAATTTTAATAAATTTGATGTACCAGTATTTTTTAATAATATCTGTCTGAATCTTCATTGAAATTTTTCCGTTAATAATTTAGTGAAACACTAACTCCAAAGTGATTAGATTATATTAAAGTTCGTCATAAAAGTACCAATAAAGTTACTTAGGCTAAATGCTTATAAACTAACTGGGCTTGAAACTTGAAATCGCAGTTGACCACGTCAGATTTTTAACATTTTTTATTATAGTGACTGCAACTCAGTACAAACAGCTATCTCCTCTTTCTCGCTGTTTCTAGAATGGCATACGATACAGCGTATAGTTGATGTTGGCTCGGGGGTCTCGAATCAGTTGACAACCGACACCCGTTTCTCTTGTCATATAGCCTTAGTTTAAACTAATTGCACCCACGGTTCCTTATATAATTTTTGTTTATCATCCTGTGACTACTCTGAATACTCTCCAAGATAGTTGAGTCGCTGAAAAATCTTTTAAATGCCAATGAAAGTCCTATCAAAATCAGATCAGCTGTTTCAGAGATTAGCGTACGTTAGTACCATCAAATACAGTTAACCCGTACGAGGATTAAATTAGCAGAGGAAAAAAGATTTCAATTTTGTTATACATCCATGTATTTACACAATAAATGGAAAACAGAGAGTGAGCGGATCGTTCCGTGAAATCTTTTATGGAAAAAAAAACAAACGCCATTATTCAGAAAGGACTCAGATCAAAGTACAACTTTGTTATATCAGTTACGGCCGAGACAAACGTTACAATCGACTACATTAATTCGAATACATTCATAAGACGCTCGGAAAGTTTTTCTTAGAATTTATTTATTATAATAACTTTCTGGATGTTTTATTTATATTATTGTTATGTTTTCTCGGGATTTTGTTGATTTTATTATACATATGAATTATACGAATAATATAGAATTTGAGTATTATTTAATCCATATCGTCATTAGAGTTTACTCAAGAACAATCTAAAGTATAATATAGTTATTATTAAAGTTTTATAAAATACATACAATGAACTTTCATGCGTTGAAACGGTCATTTGCAGTATGCTTCGTCGCGTCAAAGAACGAAATAAGGAAAGCTGGAATATTTTGCAAATAGCAACACTTTCATAGGTACAATAACAGCGTGTTGTTTTTTTAATTGAGATATAAAATCCACAATTTCACCTTTTTCATCACTCGCATGGCAAAGTTACTACACTGTATCTGAGTACATTGGTTACTACAATGGGACCTGCAATCCAACGCCAAATGTCCCTTCACGATACATTTCAAGGACTCCATATTGTAGGAAGAAGGTAACACACTGGTCGGGTGACAGCAACAACTTCAAAATACTGAAAGATAACTTTTTTGATCCTACTGAGAAAAACCAATACCAAAAATCACACGTGGCAAAGATGCGAGAATGTTAAGATGGATGTATGGAGTAACTAGAATGGATAAGATCAGGACTGATTTTATTAAAGGAAGTCCTAAAATAGCACCAGTCACAGAGAAGTTGAGGGGTTATAGGCTAGCATGGTACGGGCATGACATGAGGATGGATGAAAGTTATAAGATTAGCACGTTAAGCTTAATGGAAGACTGGCTATCAAGTGCAACTGCCGGAACACTCCTATTGGTGTTTGGCGATAGATTTTCAACTTAACTGTGAAAGTTACCCAGGCAAGAGTTATAAAAAGCCCTATCACCAAGTTATGGTTTCATCACGATGTTTTCCTTCACTGAAAGCTCAAGTTCGTTGCAGGGATTCTAACTCACATCGATTGATACGGAGTCCGTACACGCTACCAACTATACCATCCACCATTTTAGGAATCGCTGTTTTCATATACTTATTTATTAGGTTCTTACATATGAAATTAGAGTTTTATATGGAAAAAGTAAAACGAAAAATATATTATGAAATTATACATTTACGTGGTTTGCGTTGGATCCTCTTCCACGATCACCTTTAATTCTTCATTATCAACAAGGTCTCCGGCCGCTCACTGGGTTTGTTTCTTAGGTCAAAATTTTCTAAAAGGAAAATGTTGAAACCAAAACGTACCGTACTTTCTTTTACAGTTGCTTCCCCGTACATATTATGAATCCTTCGAGCTGTTTCTGAAGTGTTGATGCCACGGTGGAACTCATATTCGTAAATAACGCGATATTTGAAGTTTACCATTTTGTGAAAGGAACGATGTCAAAAAAAACCAAATGGTGCGAAAACAAATGAATATTTATACTCAAAACACAAGCTTAAATTTGAATTTGGAATTTCTAACCAAACGCTAGATAATTAAAATCAAAATAGCCAGTTCAAGAAAACGCCAATTTCATACATAAGGACCTAATATTTTTGTTTTTATAAACGACTTATTCCCAGCAGCATGATGGTTAGATCTGAAGAAATATTATGATAAACTGGCGGTTTTGTCAGAGGAATCACGAGAACAATCGAAAGGTGGTAATAAATACGGCTTTGCCTCTAACGCTGGCCATTATACGAGAGAAAGTGTAATCCGGGGGAATAAAAAAGGGTGGGCACAGACGTCGGCGGACACGACAAATCACCAACAGTGGGCCCTCAAACAAATGTGTGAAATATGTACAGTTGCCCCTTTATCGTTGACTACACCCTGTATAGATGTGCGTATGGCCCAAGGCGCTAGCTTTATTCTTAAGCGATAGATGCTGTACGATGCTTAAAATTATCTCTTTATAATCTATCTGTATATATACAGGAGATAAAGGAATTTTTAAAGCAATTCAGTTGGTATCGTTCACGGACTCCATGACGATAGACGCGAGTTCGAAATTCTGCAATGAGCCTGAGCTTTCGATGAAAGAAAACCTATGGAAGGATGGTGGTTATGGCTTTTTCTAATGCTCATCTGGCTAGCTACCACCCTCAAGTTGAAAGTCTGTTACCAAACACCAATAGGTGTGTTCCGGCAGATGCATATGAGAACCAGTATTTCACTAGGCTTGTGCTATCTTGGGTCACAACATCACTTAAGATCAGGTAAGACTGCAGCCACAACGGTAAAACCTATAACGATAAGAAAGGAGTTTATTATTTTTGCTTTTATTATTTGCTAGTTGCTAACCAATCCTCTTCGTTAGGCGATGAAAAATATCGATTCCCTATTCAAAGAAATAACCAACTTCTGTGCTAAGCTTCATTAAAATCTATGATCAACAAACATTCGTTAAACGTATTTTCGCATTTAGAATACTAGTTGTGCCTCACGGTTTCACCCGCGTTAAATTTATTAACGACCATGCCGATGCAAACACGTTTATATTATATCGTCGTTCTTACTTTCCTAACATGCCCACAAATTAATATTACTGCTTCTCTTCTTAAAGTTATAGCGTGAAGTTATGTACCTTACTTAATTAAATAGACTCATTAGCTTAGTGGTTATAAGGTTTCTATTTCCAGGTCTCAGTAGCACCTCAGAGTTTGGCTTTGTGCCCGATTAATGGCAATAGGCTCGCCTCCTATTACATGGGACCTAAAATCATACATGGCAAACTGACGGTATATTATTACACCTTTGCCTAACCCTTCGTTTGATTGGATTGATTGGTTGTTTAAAAGATTTCTCTCCAGATATACACAATTTCACATTAATCAGACCTACTCTTTTTTGCAATATTATAGTACTAGCTGTGCACGACGGTTTCACCCGTGTTAATTTTCTCAGTCTATCATAATTGTTCTTCCCGCAAGTACAATTTTTTTTTAGTTTTTCATTATACAAATATCTGTCAAAATAGCATACATTAAAGAACAAAATATAACTTCATAAAATTGTCTTTATGATGAAGTAACTTTTGTTCGTAAGGATTAATATGCCATGTCTAAAAATAATCCTTATAAAACCCTTTTTATTTTTCATAAAATCTTTTTCATATAATACCTTATTGTGGCTTATATATAAGAGGTAGACATATGCTATTGCTAATTTTTTAAGATATACTAAGGGCTAATTTTGTTTTAGAACATTGTATTTACGTATCATTAAACGATTACGCCAGCGCACGTAGTTAAAGCAGTTGGGTAGGGCCTCGACTTCCGACTTACGTAACAAAGGTCAACATTTAAGGCTATCTGAGAGTTGTAGCCTAACCTTAAATAGCCTATACTATTCCTCGTGAGTCTGGCTATCGTATACAAAAAGAATCCGACTGGTAGATCCAGAGATTAGCGTGTTTAAACAAATAAACAAGCAAAAAATCTTTTCCGCTTTATTATATTATTAGTAGAATTAGTAGGTATACTTAGTATAGATTATAATACGTTAAATATAAGGTTAGTTTATTATAAACTTGATGTTTAGTGAATGTGTCGCTTTCTTTTATATTAGGCCAACTCCTCAAGTTCATGTAAGGCGTTATTTATCGTCGGAGGCGGCCGTGTCCAAAAAGCTTAGTTGTGTCAAAAGTTGACCATTAAATCATCGGCCACTATCTGGACATTGCAGGCGGACAGTAGCCACTAGTGTTGATCGCGTCTCCGTTACACTAATCTTATTTTTTCACTGTTAATTCCAATAGTACCTACAAATTATGGCTAAATTATAAGATAATTGAATATCAAAAATCTTGACGAGATTGTGGGCCATTAGTAGCATGGCTGATCAGACACCGCTTTGATAGATGGGTCATAAAATGGACCTCAAATTTCTGTGAAAGAAATATACTGATAAAAGCATGACATGGCTTTTCCTAGTATTCGTCGCTCTATCCACCAACCCTTAAGTAGTAAATCTAACGCCATTTTCCGCCGCATTACAGCAGATTTTCATAAAAGTGCAAATAAAAAGTATTTATTAAATATAGCGAAGGAAGCATTGAGAAGGAATTCCGATGCCCAATAACGATATTATTTCTTGAACAAGAAGGAAGAAATGAAGAAAATGAATTATTGTCACAAAAAAACAATACAAGGAAAAAGATCATCAAACGATGCTATTTTTCAGCTCAACCTTCGGATTTATCTGGCAATCATTTAACTAATCAGAGTTATATTACTGGCTTACTGTCTTTTGCAGCCAAATTGAAAAGGAAAGTGCTTTAGAGATCGGTCAACATGGCTATATTTTCGTTCCGGAAAAACTGTCGTAGGACAATGGGCACTGGGTCTAGTTAAGTGATCCGACGCGAAATGATATATGTTGACAATGCCGTGCATTATAATAAGAATTTTTCGTGTAAATGAAAATTTTTCGCGTAAATAGGAAAAAAGATTCACTGCATATTTGTTTATGGTCAATATTATTGTATCGAAAAAGGCATAATTCATAAACAAACCGCTTCATCTAAATTTCTCTCAAAAATTTTGCTCGTCAAAAGAATTTCAATGATGTCTTTAAAATCTTCGAAATTGGAGGATCAAGCTTCGGTGTCTTAACCAGCTAGACCATCTATTTTAGGAGACTACAAACAGTTAGTTAAATCTGAATCAAAAGGTTTATAATTAATTTCACAAATAAAATGAGCTCTGAAAGTAATTAATGTAGAATCAACTAGAAGGCTGAACCTAATTCCGTGGAACACTATCGAATAACGTGGCCGTTGTAAGCGTAATCGATTACTATCTACACGTATTTATTGCATACAGCGTGTACTTTATAATGATTAACAATAAATAAATAGGTTTTAAACTCATTAAGCTGCCCCATAATCTGGAATTCTAGAATCTTGAAGAATACATTTTAAGCACAGAATCAAATTAACCTTAAGATTCATCCTGTTAACCTTTTTTTTAATTCTTTACTAGATGGACTTCTGCGTTTGCATAATAGTAATTACTGCTTAGCCCCTACAAAAAAGTAAATGTAGTTTAAATTCTTGTTAAATGGTATTTAGATTATATTTTATTTTATATAACGCGTTATTTTATGTTCTGATTTGTTACAAGGAGTATTAATTTATGTACCTAAGTGCATATTATTTCTAATACAGTTTAAGAACTGACTGACTATAGTATATCGAAGGTACAATAAGCATTTTCAAGATATAGATATTTTTCAACATTGACGTAAGACAAAATTCAAAAGGTTCGTTAGTATGAGATTGGATGATTTGAATATGAAGCGTGTGAGACCGCAATAATTAATTAATAATATTAAAAATGTTATAATAGTAAGTCGAGGCAACCTATAATTGGCTGTACTTTTTTATTAAATCTGTAATATAACAATTGTAAATGTAATTTTGCTGTTGGAAGCCCAAATAATATAAGAATAAAAAAGTTACCCGTTTGTTTTAGACATTGTGTATAATTTTTTCGCTCGATTCTGTCGTCTCCGAATTGGCTATTTCCACAAACATACTTCGAATGTTAGTAAGTAATAAAAAATAAACAATATTAAATTAAAAATCACTTGACATGAATTCGCGATATCTTCTTAATTTATTATAGAAATCCCGTAGCCGAGCAATATGTCGTAAATGTCTATTGCGTGTTTAAAAACGTTAAGCGATCGAGTGATACAGCGGCCTTTATAATCAGAATCGGATGCGACGTGCGACGGTCACAAGTATGGAGACGGACTATCCTTAAAATAAAATAATTCACATATATATTATCTTGTATATTACAGAATGATGTAATTTAAATAAATTCAATAATATATATGATTAAAGAGTGTAAAAAATGTAAGTTGCATGTAAAAACTAACCTCTTGCCTGATGGAATTTCCCAGCTATAATCTATCTATTGGCATGTCCGTCATCGCGTAAATGCAGACCTGGGGCGGAAGAGGCCCGCTAGAGCTCGCGGGCACTCTGAGGTTCGTTAGCAGTTCCGATTGCCTCCAACCGCGGTGGGGCCCTGGAGTAGATTCAAGATTGCCGGGTCGAGTTCCCGCTCTCGGGCCACGGGTGCGAGAAGTACACGGCTGGGTTTTATTTAATATGAGTCTGACATACACCTTCCTTGAGCTTGTTGTAAGTTCACTAACATAAATATATGTTCAATAATATTAAATATAAATAAAATAAATCAAGCGGCAAGAAAACAATTGTATACTATCTTTAACATCTATGAATACTGCTAGAGCGTTTTCTATCGGCAACTCTAAATATCGAATTTGTAAAGATTAGGTTAAAACGGAAATGTTTAAAATAAAAAATAAACTTTTTGTATAATTAAATTATAGTTATTTTTCATTAATCGGGTTTACAGTTTTATTTAATTTTTAGCTTGTTACATACAAAAAAGCAAATGCAAAATAAAAAAGTCTTACTCCACAATAACAGCGCTTGATATAAAACCCTTATAAAACGCTACAAAATAGTCATATTTATAAGACACTAAACGTCAAGGGTTTTGAAAAAACACCAATAAATATATCAAGCGCATATGTTATGGTGTAGTGTTATTTGTTTATTTATATCTGATTTTATTTTTGCTGTTGAATTCTGTTCACATCACTTTGTGGGGTGGTCGATTCTGTGTCGATATTTGATGTAATTCTACATAATGTGTACCTGTTTGTGTAGTCGTAAATAACCTATGATTTTTATATTTGGACATTTCTATATTTTGTTGTGGGCAGAGTAATATAATGACTCTCTCTCTATACATTATATCCGCTGAGTTTTATAAATCAAAGTTCGGAAGAGTTTTAGTCGAGAACATAATCTACCCGGTTGTGTTTTTTATTGTAATTCATAAACTTATGTTATATGGCTCTATATTTTGTAACATTGGTAGCATTTCGCATAACAAGTGTAGTGATTTAAAAGTAATAACTAGGATTTTGAGTTGTCACAGAAATTCGCTAGACTATTTACACAAGAAAGCCACCATCTTGTTAATGCGTTGCTTGAACTATGAATATTACACAAAAAATATCTACGAACGCGAAATTGGCATAATTATGTATAATATGATATATTATATGGGTCGGCAACTCGAAAAACGAAAAAGAGCTTGTTTCAGAACAAGACAGGGACGAGACCATTTTCGTAAGTTCCATCGAACTGTATCGGCAGTAAATTTATCATTATTATATCAATAGTGTGTATCACGGTTATTTTTGCAAAATCTAAGGTCCAAAACCCTAAAGTGTAAATTAATGTTTACGAAGTATTTAATAGTGGATACGTGTATTGTAACTAGATGACACTCGTACAACAAAGAAATCAACTAAATAATACATATACATCTATATAGTATATGTGTATTCTGTTTTTAAACTCGACTTTTTAACCTACTAACTGTGCCCGTGGCTTCGCTCAGGTGGACTACAGAATGCCCGCGCGAATCTTGCTGCCCCGCTCCCGGCCATTTTAAAGACAAAACGTCTTATTGTGGGTGTTCCTTAGAAGATAGACGTATACTCTCCAAGAATTTTTTGTAGGTATTTTTATCTACAATTGTTTAGTACAGTAATTTGCTATATCTCTTATGGTTTACTCAGCGTAAGCCAATTAAGCGCCCGAATTGATTCACCATGCCCAGATTATTTTTATTTGTATGGATCCCTAATTGTTTTTTTTTTTGTAAAATAAAAGTAGCCTAAGTTATTTTCTAAAAATTCAGCTATCTACCAGTGAAAGTCCCGTCAATATCGGTCCAACCATTTCGGAGATTACCAGAAACAAACAGACAGGCGGACACAAAGAAATATTTAAAAATGAGTGTTTTGTTATAGGTATCGTATATACTTTCATATGCATTTAGTAAAAAGCTGTTATTTTGACATTACAAACAGACACTTCAATTTTATTAATTGTATAGAATAGATTTCTGATCTATACTATACCTACTAAATCTCTGATGTATATTATATACACATAAACACACAATATCAATCACTAAGAAAAAAGAGTCAGGGAGTTTTAATTTTTGTTCTCTTATATTTCTTTCTGATAGAGGGAACTAAGAATATTTATATGACTACAGTGTATTCTAAATTCAATATAGAAGACAACCCGATCACTTCTTGATATATGTACACCTCTTCGTCTATTTCAACGGTCTTCAGTGCTCGAATTACAATATTTACCCGGATATACTCAATATAACTGGTGGCTTTTCTCAAAATATGTGTAGATAAAAAAAATCAATTCTGATTATGAATGTACGATCACTGACGAATTAGAAAAGAAAATTTGGTGGCTTAGTTGAAAAATTAATGGTACCTTGCAGTAAAAGCATTCAGTCTTCAATATTACAGAAAGATGGTCCGAGATTTCACCACAAAGGTACTGTTAGCAAAATAAAAAATAATGTTACTGCTCGCAACAGGCTTGTCAACTGTCAATCATAGTTACCCCTCTATTTCACAATCCCTCGCTGTATTATAGTTACATGCTTCACAGACAACAAATCAAGCTATATATCTCTTTATCTGAGTAACTAGTTAATGTAGTAAATAATTTTACAATAATAATAATAATACCTAATAATGATAATAAAATGCTAATAAGTGAATGAATGAATGAATACTTTATTTCATTTTTACTTTGTACACTGGCGAGCTTAATGGTATAAAAGATTTTCTTCCAGTTAACTAGCGACAATGTGAAATAAATTATTATTATGAATGTTGCAATAGGAAATTAAATTTATAACAAAAATCAGCAAACACAAAAACATAAAACTAGAAAGTAATGAAATTTCAGTACAAAAAATATATAATAGTAATACAATATAATATGACTAAATAAATAAAATAAAGTAAAAATTAATATAAATACATACCTTTAAATGTATAAATAAATATATATCTATATACACAATTTATAACAGCAGCTCGAAAATATTTTACTGTTTGATTTCGTACGTCAGTGAATTCTAAATGGCATCCTGCATACGATTACAACTGATGCATAGTTTCACACCAGATGTCGCTGTTACACTCATAAGCCCATTGAAACAAGAGTGACAGAGGAAATACTTATGTATGATATAACATGGACATAAATGTTTGCAGTCTTTTTTAACCGATCACAAAAAAAGACGGAGGCTTTTCAATTCGAATGTATATTTTTTTTTTATGGATGTTCAACCATAACTTCTTTGTTATAAACCGATTTGGATGATTCTTTTTTTGTTTGACCTCAAGAGAATATCAGCTTCGAAGATACACCCGGGAACTTTGTAAAATCATTGAAAAATTGACTTGTTCCATTCTATAATGGAACTGCATGGAAGTTCTGAAAAACAAAAACAAAACCTTATAATTCTAGTCAAATGCTTATACCTACCTATTACAAAATAAAAATAAATGTCATAAGTGATGATCCAACTATTACTAATTAATTACTAGTTGGTACCCGCGACTTCGTCTGCGTATTATTGGATATACACAGACTGATCTCGGAACACGACAAACCAAAAAAATCGCAGTTTTTGCGTGATTGACTTACAAACATAGAAACTTTCCATTTATTATATTTGTAGGATAGGACTCGTTAAACTATGACTTTTACCGGGATAAATAGTACCCTATGTGTTATTCCAGGTCATAGACTATCTGTGTGCCAAATTTCATTGAGATCTGTTCAGCCGTTTTAGCGTGATTGAGTAACAAACATCCAAACATACACACTTTCACATTTATTATATTCGTAGAACTACTTGAAGTACTTAAATACATCAAAGTTTTTGGGAAATTGTACCAGGTACTTACTTTTACAAGAGACTTCATAAGCACATCAACGATTTGCCGGATTTCGAGTTCAAGAATCATTTAAAACAAGTTTTTTTGTCGAAAGGCTAATCATTACGTGAAAGATAGTGATGCTTGGAAGTGACTCCCTCTTTATACATGAACAAAAAATTATAATATAACTGTAATTAATACCTAAAACAAATATTTAAAAAACCCAGATAAATACTATCGAGTTTCTTACCGACTCTTCTCGATAACTGTTTTGTTTTCCGAAACGGTAGCAGTGTAAATTCTTAGCGTTCTTAGATCCTATACGAAATAAAGAATGTTTTGACTTTGATAAAACCCCATATGTCCTTACAAGTATCGGATACAAACCCACGGCCACAATGCTGGGTATCAATCAAACGTATTTACTGGGCGGAACTAAAGCGGTCCGCTTTTTCACTATAAACCGTATAAATTAGGATGAAAGCTAAATATTTAACTGACTTGTATACGACGGAGCGCCTCCTAAATGTATCGCATAAATTCCACCAAGTAAAAAGTCGCCAGCTCGTCGAGCGATGTTATAGTGTGGACATGACTTTTATTTTTACCGGTACTTAATTTTTATTGATTTCTTTTATAACATATGTTACAATGTCATCTAAAGGAGCTGATTATCAAGAATGGCTGCCGGAGCGTACCGATTGGCTAGCTATTATCTAATAATTATAATATTATTATTTTTTATTATTCGTATACAATTTTTGGGGAAAAGAGATATACACTAAAATAACTATAAAACAGATAAATAACACAGTAATCATATTACATAAAAACGTTTACAGGGTAAACGAAAAAAAAATTAAGATAATAACTTCTTGGATACCATTAAGCCTATAAACACAATAAGCGCGGCGGTCGCGGCGCGGCGTCCAGGTGGTTCAAGGCAGTTAATAATTCTCATTTGACTACACGTGTTGCTTTTAAATAAATGGACCTTGAAGAGTGTCCGGCTGTGCTTGTATATGTAGCTTTGTTCCGGAAAAAGAAGAGGAAAAGGCCACAAAAAAATATTGGGTGCACCCATTACTTAGATATCAAAAATTATGAAGATAAGTTCGAGAATGTCAAGAAGCACGTTTCATCATATACTTGATATAATTATAACTGAAACAACTAATATAATCAACCGACGAAATATCACATATTCTCTTAATTCAATTCCTGTTATAAATCATTCGCTATCGCGACGCGCGACGTGTTCGCCTAATGCGTTCGTACTTTGACGACATATTATATGGCATGAGTCATCGTTGTAAAAATAGAATCGTATAGAAAAATTAGTAAAACTGCATAAATACAATAAAATTGGTACCGCTGTACGATTTTTTTTTATTACCTTACCTTTTATGGTATCGTGTTCTGATGATTAAACATGAAATACATATTTTCAATTCTGCATGAGTTACGTATTTCCGAAATTTATGACTGATAATAAATATTAATTCCAATTAAGAATAAACATACGATACATAAAACATAATAAAATACTGTATACATTGTACAGTGCAGAACGCTCATTGCTTCAATAAGCCGCATCCACACTAGTCTAGCCCGACCACTGCCATTAAACGCAATAGTTACGGGTACGAAATTTATTGTTTTTCATCTTTGAAATCTTAGCGGAGTCAAGTTGTATAAATCATGCGTTAATGCCGGGCGCATTATACAAATTCAAATTTATAACTCGATAAAATTACAGAGAGGCCGATGGGGTGTCCCCTCTACCCCCTTGACTGGGCGTTTAGGTGCGCGGGAAGCGGCACAGGGTGCGCGGGGTGAAGCGATTATACATGAACTAAACGCTTTAATTCATTAGCTATAGAAGTTTAGAATGCTGATTAAATAGTTTACGTAACCGGCTAATAGATGGCAGTATTTAAAAAAAATTGTTGCTTTTTTAATGCAAAATTAACGATTCTGATGGTCACGATGGTCATAGATTACCGTCGGCTATGGCATTGTGTTGACGGCGTAGATTTTCAATCAGGTTTTAAAGAACTTTTATGTTTTAGTCTATAGAAATTACTACCTGATAATTTCTTTTACAGTCTCAATACACACTTAGAAAACTAGCATCGTGTAATGATGATTTAATTAAGACTTATTTAAAGGTACGTGCTACCAATCCACTTCGCAAGATGTATATTTTAAAACCAGATGAAGGTACTATGTACGGATCTATTTGTATTTACATATTGGTCATAACTTGCTAAATGTGCAATTTTTAAAACTAAATAAATGGTGATATTTGACACCCTGAAAAATTTGGCCAAGTTACGGAAGATTGCCAACATAAAGGAAAAAAAAAACAGCTGATTATAAAAAAACTCAAAAAACAAACTAAAATCCTGAAGATAACATCAAAAACTCTTTAGAACATTATCACCTTCGCCTCTTTCATTGTCACGTTTAAATCTAGAATATGCCCCTAAGTGTCCCTCAGTTTTACAGAAGCTATTACTTCAAATTAAGTAAAGCAAGATTATGAAAAAAATTATGGTTTCTAAGACTCTTTTTATAAAAATGACGGTAGCGATAAAAAAAGGCCGCAAAGCAATTATTAACAGCCATTTTGATTTATAAGGATTTTCGTTTGTAAACCTCTTTTCTTTCCATTCACGCTTAATTGAATGATCAAATCGGATAGCATTAAATCGAAAACGGTTTTCGCGTTCGCGCTTTTGTCTATGGACTTCTGTTAAAACAATGAGAATCGATGGATGTTCTCATCGTTTGAGAGTGATTATGCGAAAATTCTATTTTTCGAATGCATCCATTCGAATTTTAGTGTTCAATAGAGTTCATAATTTATAGATCTAACCATAGATTTGAGAATAAGGCAGATGATGCCTTCATAACAACAAATATGGAACATAATTTTTTTTTTTAATTTTAGCTATCTGCTTATGTTATGAAACATGCTTTTAGCTGTGTATTTTTGACAGACAGATAACAAAACTATGTGCGAACGTGTGCGAGTAATGTTGCCAGGGTGGTTAAAATAAGTTTCACTTATTTTTTATCAGTAACAAGAATTTAACGCGGAATATAAAATCTAAATATGCTTTGTTACATAAGAAACTCTACTCTGTCCTCCTTTTTCGTTTCTGGAAAGTAATGTACTGTGTTATTGTACACACAAAGAAGGCATATGTTTCTATGTAATGCTAAAATACACGGGGTACTGACATTGCTTAACGTACCCTTTCAAAACTAATACAATTAAATACTAACAATAAAATTATTACAACCTTTTCGTATTCTGACGTTTCCATCTGCCTTTTTCTCAAATCTGTGGATCTAACTTCATCTATTTACGGCCGTTTTCAATAAAATATCTTTCCGTTGTTTCAGTTACTAAAGATAGACCTTTGTCCTTACTTTTTTTCACTAACCTAACAATGGATAGTTTTTCGTATCTACATAATATATATTTCTATCTTATAGCTTGAATAGATAAGAGGGAAGCCGATTTCTGTCTTAAGTTAAAGATAGAACTTATTACAAATATGTACTAATCGGTGATAGTAAACTCAGATATGTTAGTGAAAACGGCCGATAGTGGGTACGTATATTTTTGATATGAGAAGTTATCCTAGCTAGTTGGCTGTAGGAAATATCCTACTACATAATAGTTTTATAAATATGAAAATTTGTATGTTTGGATGTTTGTTACACAATCAAGCAAAAATGGCTAAACGAATTAGGCTGAAATTTGGCACACGGATAGTTATTATGACGTTGGCATATAATAATAGATTGTTGAAAATACAACCCCTAAAGTAATGATATTTTATATTTGGATACGCCATTGACGCTCTGTACGTGCCTTCGTTCACAACTTTTATCCTTTTTTGACAACAGAGTTACCGCCTTACTCTGTGATTTCCTATCTCTATTATTTCAATATGCTTATATACCGTTTTCAAATTGGTGAAAAGATAATCTAAAATTTGTATGGAGAAATCATATCGAATTATATTTTTCAAAATAGGCGCATACGAAGCCGCGAGCAAAAGCTACTTTACAATAAAATACAAAAAATAACTCTTTATATTATTTTTGAATGAATTTTGATATTTCATGTATAATACCATCTTTAATTAAGTAATTAGTTAGTTACAATTCACTAAAGTTGAGTCGAAAGAGCTTTAAAAATAGGTATATCATCCCACTTACATTTGAATCATGATGTTAAAAATTTAATAACTTTTGATAACGGCTCTGAGTTAAAAACCACGGCTACATGAGTTACGATTACGATGTTATTCATGTCGGGTGTTGAACGGATAGGGAATTAGTCAGATCGCGACTTCTTTGCAATCGCGGTAACAGCCCAAGCCGAGGTCTGGACACTTTGGGGCCCTTGTGCGCTTGTTACCCACACTTTTATTGCTGAGGGCCATAAGCGCTCGCCCCCAAGTCCGGTAAAGCTGTAAAAGCCATCAGCGGCTCTGTTTTTGTATAAAGCCCCTCAGGCTAACCAAGTCCGGTGAAGCTGTAAAAGCCGCAGCGGCTTTAGGGCCCCTAAGGCTAACAGTGTAGTCAGTTCTAAAAAAAAACTTTCTAAAAAGTAAGATCAGTAAAAAAAAAATCGGGTGTTGTGATATTAAATTTACTAATCATTTTAATTATTTATCTATGTTCTAATTATTTATCTATGTTCTAATTATTTGTTTTAAATCATAACTTTTACCTATACATAAATAAACTTAGTACACACGAAAGTAAGGCCCGGTGCACACTGACGATCGTTCAAAAAGATCGATCGCTTGTTTAACGCTACAACTGTTTTTTTTTTTTTGACTCGACAACTAGATTAATTGCTTCCTTCATGCGAGATCAACAATACAACAGTATAATACGTGAATCCGGTGTAACTTTCCAGTATTCAGCGATACATGTTTTTTATGCACGGGGTTTTATATTATCTTGCCTATAATTTTAAAATTTTTGTATTACTGATAGAAAACTTACCTTAGGTACTTAAGCGTAAACAATAGTTTAGTTTAGGCATTCTTAGTTCAGATCTTTTCGACATTCAGCATTCCTCAATAAATTGGTAATAGGTAACAAAAATATTTTTTTTATTGTTTTTGTTACTTGTCGAGATTAGAGAGAGCGTTCAAACATAAATAAAGATGGCCACCACGTCATAGAAAATATTAAAAAAAAATTGTGTACAAGTATTAAGAACAAGACCAGTGCCAGTACCAGTATCCAAAAGAAAGTCACTGTGAAGATGTTTATTTTTTTACTATGTTTATGGTGGTCGCGATCCGTACCAACCGGTTTTAATCTATCCATGTTTTAACTTAGAAATGTGAAATGATCCAGCCCGTTTATTTAAAAAATACGAACTCAGCTCCACACCACCAGCATTGGCCAAAGCGTCGCCACGTAAACATTCGCCAACAATATATCTGATCCGTCGCATAAAATGTTTCACATGAAAAATCTTCTGAAACATTATAGTATAGATCTAAAAGTATTTCTTAAGAGTAGTAATAATATTACAAGGTAGAACACAGAGAAATTTATTTGAAGATTTCTCTATACTTGGAGCAGTTTGACTGGTGGAATGCCTCCACCCTACAGAAGATCGCAGCCAAATAACCTTGTGTTGTATTCCTGTGGTGAGTAGAGTTTTCAGAACTCTTTGGAGTAGGAGGGTCCTAGGTCAGCAACGCGCTAGTGATACATATGGTATTACAAGCGTCCATAGGCTACGGTTGCCGCTTACCAACAGGTGAACTGTATGCTTGTTTGCGACCTTTGTAGTATAATAATAATATTTTTTATTAAATTAAATAATGATTACAGTATATCTTGATAACTGAAACCCTATCGTTTCATTGGGTTCGGATAAAACTAATTTTGTGTCCCGGATTCCAATGCCCTTCCTCTGTAAACTTTTATATAAAATGTTTTGATTTTCTTACTTCAGAGCTAAACTCTCTTTCCGTAAATACTTAACCAAAAGCCTGTATAACCTATTGGTAATTTTCAAATACAAGGAATACTATAGAAATGATTTTTTTTAAAAGTAGCAAGTCAAAATTACGGAACTGTGCTAGGTGGTAAGCACAGCACAATCCAAAAACAACGGTGACCACCGTGAGATCGTAATCAAACGACGGTCGCCACTTTCATACCGGCCTGGTTTAATTTAACTGGATATGCGCAGGCTGATTCCGAAATGCGACACGCAAAACTGAGTCACTATGACGGACTTTTCGTCACATACATGCTGGTCGCGACCCAGTAAGGCAAGACAGCCCTACCACCCCGCTATCGCCATTTTCTCGTTCGTTGCTAAGCAGGGTGCACCACGTGCAGGTGAGGTTCGTTTGAGCGTCTCAATGGTGAAGATGTAATTCGACACCCCTTACACCTTATACTACGAAAGTAAATTTCAGGTTTGAATATATCTTTATTATATTTTTCTTCACCATCAGCCAGTGGGAATGAGTAATTTAAAAATAGAAAACGTACGAAAATCCTAAAGAGTCCCGTAGTATGTACATCTCTCAAGGACATCCGGTCAATACTTCAACATTCCCCAATAACGCGAAAAGAATTTTTTATTCACAATATCTTAGTTAAAAGCTTACTAACTAACGAACAATCAAATAAAAAATAAGCCACTCGAAAACGTCACTCGGAGCAATCCATCTGTTTTTCACACAAATCAACCACGTGTTTATAAATATGTAGTTTTTTTAAAGACATATGCTTTCGGGCCTGGTCTCGAATGCGGGACTTAATGGCGCCTTTTAGCTTATTAAGTAAACCTTGAATCTTATAATAATTAAATTTATCGACTAATGCTCGGACCCTATGAAGAAGCCTGAACTTTTAGTGAAGGAAAACATCGTATAGTTGTGGAGTATGGTGGTCAGACATTTTGGAAATATGTAGTTAAACACTTAAAGGTATGTTCCTATAGTCGCACTTGAAATTCAAACCCTTTGATAAGTTTAAATCGTCACATAAAATCAGGTGAGATTGTGGTCAAAGACTAAACTCATATAATTATTATTTTGTTTATTTTTGGCAATTGCAATATGCAATTCCAACCATAAGTAACTTTAACATTGTGTGTGTTTTTATCTGACTTAAATATATTTTTAGAAATGTTTATAATTGGATTTGTACGCACATTGTGGCTATTTATATATAAGGCTACAATGAGTAAGTTATGTAAATCCAGTATACATAATTCAACCCTTGACAGCGTCTTAATTAACAGCCCTTAAATAAATAAATAAAGATAATACATAAAACAGACCCAAGTACAAACTTTCTCTTACGTAGACCTACTAATACTAACGACAAAGGACTATAGGGCACATAGGGGAAGCTTAAAATTGGCTGCGAGGGTACTTTTGAAATTTGATAATAATAACGTTGCTGTCTAATCGAAGGTTCAATTTTAAATTGTCCTAATAAAAAAAGAAAGTCGGACAAAAATATGTAGGTTGATGACGAAAGATGGTTGACTCCGGTGGAATATGGAAGTCCAATAGTTCCTTGGCATGTTTAAAAATACAGAACCATACAAAAATAGGGCTATCGACAATTACAAATCATACCTTTGGAAAAAGGTATTCGTTCTATAATGGGATTGTACAGAAGTCTGTAACACGGTGAATGTTCCAAAGCTTTTTTACTATAGAATGACATTATACACGCTGGCATGACAGTAACAACTGCATTAAGATCTCTCGGTGGTCGGAGGTACGGCTGCACAGCAAGGTCCACCTTGGTACGAACAAAGAAGTTCACTAATTCTTAACTTTGTTGCCTGCCGTATTCTTAAGACATTGGTTCTTCAAAAGAGGCATAACAAAGCATTTTAATAGGATGGTGACGGCCGCCGTTAGGATCATTCACTAACAATTGTCATTGTTTTAGCTAGGTACTGTACAATCCTTTTAACCCCCAACGCAAACGGAGGCTGAACCTCATGGATGGATGGATGGAAATCCATCTAGGTTTTTTATTTGAAAGACGACTTGATCTAGAATGTTCTTAGCTATGATTCAAGGAAATCTGTTCAGACGTTTGTAGATTATAAAAGCTGTTTTCTAGTTAATGAGTGGATGTGGGCATCTTCCACATGTCTGATCGAGTCGAAATTTTATATTCTATTACTTCAGTTAAATAAGAAGAACATGGTAACATTGACCTGATGCGGCAGCATCTTCTGGATTCTACCCAGCTCCTCACTAACTTAGAGATATCGTGTTTGTTATTTGTGTCGTTTTTTTTATTATTTTCCATTTATCTTTTATCGAGAAAGATATTATTTAACAAAATCAATGAAATCTCATATTTGTTCTAACCATGCAATCGCTATATAATTTTAACAAGTGTAAGCACATGTGTAAATTTCAGTATTTCTCTATTTCATTCCACTAACCCACTTGATTAATCTACCGCCAAAAGAGTGAAAAAAGTCTACGAGATCCATAGCACTTCAAACAAACGTAAAGCTTTACAAACCATGCCGGTGCGTGCACGCAGATAACATGGCTAACCTACGTCAACATGGCGGCTCGCTTTTAACTTCGAGTAGATAGAGTGCGTCTGTACATTTGTTTAGCATTCGTTTTCTATGTCGCGTTTGATAATTCACGGACGTCTAAGGGATCACATCAAGTATCACATTGGAGCATTTTTCTCTACTCTTCAAATTTATTAATACCATCTAACGTGGATGAGTCTTTTTTTTCTCTGAATTCACACAAAGTTAAAAATACTTTATTCTATTTAGGTCCAGAGAAGGATGAACGTTAAAGCACTGTCATATAAATAATCGGTAAATATTCCAGTTATCGAGGAAAGCTGGCGACAAACTCTATCGGTCTTATAATTTTTTTTAACAGTACTTTTTCTAATTCCTCTATAAAGGTAATCAGTCTCGGTAGAGTCTGCAGGGTAGACTCTGGTTTCTAATTCCCCACACGTTCGCATTGCGTATATATTTGTTATCCTTCCAGTATTTTTGCGTTCTTCTGCGTATCTTTTCTTACGGTTTCTCTTCTTATATACGGCAGAAGTGGGAGCGAGAGGCATTCCAGCGAAATCTCTCTTTAACTTGGTAAAAGACCTCGGCCTCTCGAGAACTGCAGTAAGTTCTATTTTAGAACTGGTATCTAGAGTAGCATTATCAGACTTTTCCCAAATCTGGCTTGGCAGGGAGGGTATCGCGGGCAGTCAAGGTGAGCGCTGATGCGCATCATTAGAGGGCCCCTTAAACCTACACCTGGTTCGCAAGTCCCGGGGGCTGCTTTTGTTTCCTTCTCTCTGCCACACAATGAACCCGGCACCCGCACGGTGAATCCATGGTATGCTAGCATTAACATCTTAATGTTTGTCTCTTGATTTAGTGATCTCTGATTAAGTTCGAAGTAATCGTACTATCGTTTCAGGACTTGGCATCATGCAAGATGGCATATATTTTGAAACTAGGATTTACACAGCTTATTTTATTCAATTCGTTTAGCCTTTGGTCACGATCTTATCTGATGTTAAGTGAAGATGTGGCGCAAAAGTGCAGCTGTCAGAACACACTTAGAGTTACTTGGTGGGAGATTTTCAACATGGCTGTGGTAGTTAACCTTTTGGGGATTAAAAAATCCCTAACACCATGCCATGGTTTCATCACGATGTTTTTCCTTTAAGGAAAGCTTTAGCTCGTTGCAACGATTTGAACTCACGTCAATCGACGTGATATCTGTAAATGCCTAATACTGAGCCATCATTGCATCCAATTGTAAGGAAATCTCCACTTATATACTTACAAAGTGCAGATATACAGCGAACGCGATTGTACAAATATATGTACCAGTGCTTACCTAGTAAGTGATGTAGCGAGGTAATAAATTCTCACCCTAACGTTGAACTAAATAAATCCATCGGCCGTTCGAAAAGTATTTGATTCACTCCACCCTCACTCAGCTATTAGAATTATCTCGGGTTTGTGTTTTTTTGCGCACTCTCTTTTGTTTCGTTTTTTTTTCACCAGACGAATTTCACAATGAGCTATAAATTTTCCGACTTAGAAAGTACGAGAGGATGAAATTTATTTAGTTTCCGAGTTAATTTACGTTTAAATTACCTGTCCATTATTTTGTGTACATCATCGTTGCGCCTGTAATATATTTTTTGTATTGAACATTAACATACATAGTTTCCTAATAATTACGAGTATATTTTACTATTATTAATTTTTTTTATTGAAAAGTGAAATTTTCACTTAGCAGATTTCGCAAAAGCAAACTGCTATATTTAATACTAGCGGTGACCCGCGGCTTCGCACGTTTTTATTACGCTGTTACGCTTAATTTTAATTTTACTCACATTATTGATAATTCATAAGGGCTGTTAAGTGTTAATAAATGTATACATACACACATCCAATTTACAAAATATGATCAAAATCGGTTAACATTTAATAAAAAGTTATTTCTATGAAATTTTTATGATTTCTAAAAGTATTATTGACAGTTCTTATAAATATAGCCTCTGACATAAGGTGGCAGTTTACAAAGTTTCATTGAAATCGGTCAAGCCGGTTTTAAGTTAGATCCGGATGTATACAAACAAACAACACAAACACACACACACACACACACAAAAAACACAAATGTTTTTAATTTCATATTCGTGATCATTTTTCTTTATAATAGATACTACTTGAAAAAAATATTAAATAAATTTCAATCAGGTAAGTTGGGGAAAAAATTACATGTACAGACAGACAGAACTACAGATTTATGTGATATGTATATATATGTAGAATATACATATATCAATTAAAAAGGACGATTAACAGGTATTAAATACTCTTTCTTACTTGTGTGATGATAATACAAACTCTCACTTGTTTGAGGTTACGGGATCAATTTCCGCTTGAGTCATAAATTAATTTAATTATTTCACTTAATTACTCCTAGAATTACATTAAGATTTCACTTTTATTATAATAGGTATAAATAATGGGATATTAAAAACTACAATGACATTCTCCAGAAAGCCGCGAGTCAGCCGACGGCGTCACTCCCTACGATATTAAACCTACCATGACCATGTAATTGTCATAAACACAATCACGAATAAACTTTATTCAATTTTCAACCCTTCAGGAAGACATTCATAAGCATTAAAACAATCCCCAGCAATAAATATTCCCTTGAGAAGAAACTCTAATAGAGCGGCCGGGCAACATTGTGGTATAATGTCTGATATAAACAACTAGCCGTGCCCCACGGTTTCACCCGTGTAGCCTACCCTTGTTCTCAGTTCCCGTACCTGCCTACATCTTGCCAGATTTCTTGACGTTTATGGACACTGCTCCGCTCCGAAGTATCATAGCATGATGTTATTCAGCCTATAACCCTACTCAATAAATAGGGTATGACATTCAAAAGTATCTTTATAAATTTAACTGGCAGTTAAAGAGATTAGGTCTTTCAAAGAAACAAAGAACTTCTTAAGTTTTATAATGTTAGCAAAGATTACAATGTAGACAGATCTAGAACAAAAACTAAATTTTTTTTTCTACGACTTCGATAATACTATTTAGTCTATTCGTATGCACTAAAATGATGTATCTTTACTATTTGGCTCCGATCTTCGAAACATCGGTTTATTAATCCAAAACAAAGGTAGACCAGAACTTGAAGAATATGTAAATGCAGGTTGGATGAAATGACAAAAGGTTTCGGGGATATTTGATCTACAAATGCCTATGAAACTTAAGTAATAAGTAATTTGTTGCGTTACTTTGCGGAAATCCATCATAATTAATTAATTCGAAATTTGTTAGCTACTTCTGCCGGCAACATATCAACAGCAGTTTTCGTCTTCCTATAACATAAAAACGTATAATTATTAAGATAATGATAATAATAATATGGGGAAGTAATAAATAAAAATAGTAATTAAGTAACATTTTATAAAAAAAGAAATTTTAAATAATAATAATATAAATAACAATAATAAAAGTAAGTACAATATATAACGTGAAAAAATACAAATAATATTTATTAATTGAAAAATAAATTAACTAATGAAAATATATGATGCAGATGAGACGTGAAACGATAACAATCGCGTATTTCGCCTCTCAATTATTCATATTTTAACTTATTTATACTTATTTTTATTATTATTAATTAGAATTTAGTTTTTAAGAATTATATTATTTAATTACTATTATTATTGATTACTTTCCTTCATTATTATTATCATTATCTTACTAATTATACGTCTTTAATTCGTAGGAAAACGAAAACTGCTGTTGTTCTGTTGTAGGTTGAAGTAGCTAAGAAATTTCGGATTTAATTATTTAAGTAATAAATGTATAAAACTTGACCTGTCATGATGTATTAATCTATTATATAATACAAGAGTAATACAGTCTTTCAACTATTCAAAACATCGTTTGCTTTAATATATTTTAACTTGATTCTGAAAAAAAATTCCAATCCCGCATGAAGTCCCAAGTCCCTCGTTCCGTATCGCTTCCATCCACGTAAGGTAGACACTCTCATATTCGTCAATGGTCGATTCATAAATATGTAAAGCGCCAAGGCCCCCTGATTACACTTAAATAATAAATTAAATTCGCCTTCGCAAGCATCAAATATTTTCCCGTGATAACATTCCCGTATTCGGACTGGTGGATGTTTCGAATAATGGCGTTATTTAGAACGTTGCAATATGCTAAGATAGTAGGCGGCACGGTCACATTAACAAGTCAGAAGATGGTTACTTTCTGTAACAGGACAGAGAGTGGCGTGGAGAAATATTTGTTTATTTTTTTAACGAACAATTATTCAGCGATATACACCAGGCCATAGTGGCTTAGGTGTGTCGTATTCCAGAATCAGCCAATGTGTATCCTTGCTGAGAGGCTTGAAGACCGTTATAAAAGCGAAAACTGGCTAGGCATCGCCGATCTCTTCTCGGTTTCTGTTGTATTTTAGGATTGTATACCGTGTCTACCACCAGGTACAGTATTGTAATTGTCAAGCCCGTAAAAATTGAGCAGAGATAGACAACATTTTTATACTATTTTTGTTTTATACTTTTGTTTAACTCTTAGTAGCGTAATTTTCTAACCGCCTACTGTTTTCGCACTATGAGTGTTCCATAAAGTTGGGAATTCGATTCATAAAATCTATAAAATAACTTACTGTAGTACTTTTTCTTCTTGTTTTGGCGCCGCAAAAAGTACTTGCTAGTATCAATGATTTTAAGCCTTTGTAAAATTTTCCAATTTACAAAGTGGAGTCTTCTGACAAGTTGGTTGCTCCTTTGTCAGAACTATCTATAGAGTTTTTTTTTACATCTCAAAATGCATGATTTCCATTTTACATTTATAATCCACTTTATTTATGCAGAACAACCAAACTGTATCACGCAAAATACCACCAATATTACATAATATAGGGTCAAAAAGCCTAAATGAGAACTGAAGCAAGTTGACAGCCACTGGTTTGGAATCTGTGTGGCATAAATTTTCATACAGCTAAATTTAATTTGTTCCTTTTGGGTTAACAATTTAAATTACAACCTTATTAAAAAGCTATCAACAAAGTTAATTTACGAGTGTAGTTAACCTTATATTAAGTAAAGTATAGTCAAGACAATAAGAAACTTCAGTTACAGCGTCTATATGGTATGTACCTACAGGGTTCATTATTTACAGGCCAGTAAAACGAATTCAGTGTCGTGATATTATTGTAGAAGGGGTAAAAAATTATTAAAACAAAGTCGACTCCATAGAAGTGTTAGAACATTTTTACGACAGTGCTAAGGCGCGCACCGCTGCGCAAGTGGCCTCTAACAATGTTCGCGCGGCCTTCTGGCGGGCCTGTTAAAAACGCAATGAATAATTATTTGGTGGGGGGTCGTTTTCTTTGCTTTTCACCTTTAAAATTATTTTACTTATGTGATAAATATTGTAATTTACTATTTTAATATAAACAGGAGCTCAAACTTTTATATTTTTATTGCTAAGTATGTCTGTGATTATTTTTTGTAGTTTCTTCAAGATTTTTTAAAATTATTTTTGGAGTAAAGACTTCATCATAATTATATAAATTTTTTATAAGTATTGTATACTAGTTCATAGTTACTACACTATTCGTAATCCTTATCAAATGAATTACATTATTTATATTTAATTTGGACTGGAATGTCTTCTTTACGTTGATGATCAAGTATTACTTGCATCTAAAGATTTACAAGCGATGGTGACTATTATGAAGGAAGCTTTGGAAAGAAAGGGAATGAAAGTGAACGGAAAGAAGACGAAAGTTATGGTGTTTGAAAAAGAAGAAACCATGACAGAAGTATGCATCCACATTGGTGGCGACGAACAGGAGGAAGTGAATGAGTTTATTTATTTAGGATCGTTGTTTGATGGAAAGACTGATAGTGATGTTGAAAGGAGAGTAAATGTTGGTAATGTGGTGAATAAAGCATTGCACAATTTTATGAACAGCTACAAACTTTCTACATTCAAAACACTCCAGAGAGTTAGTTCCAATACTCATGTACGGAAGTGAAAGTTGGATGTGAGAGAAAAAGCATGAAAGCAAAATAAATGCAGAAATGAGAGCGCTATGAAATATATTTTGAGTGACAGGATAAATAATAGTTTGATAAGAGTACGTTGTGGTGTGGAAGAAGATAAAAGTCACACGGATTGAGAAAGAGATACTTAGATGGTTTAGGCATGTAGAGAAGACGAATGAAAGAAGACTGACAAGACTGATAAAACGTTCTGAAGAAGACTTAGATTAAATTGAAGCAATGATGCCTCAGTTGGTAGAGTGTACGGACTCCGAGTCGATCGACGTGAGTTCGAATCCCTACAATGAGCCTGATCGTCCGGTGTAGGAAAACATCATGATGAAACCATTGCATTGTGGTAGGGTTTTTTTAATGTCCGCCTGGCAAGCTACCATCCTCAAGTTGAAAATCTGTCGCCAAATACCAATATAGGTGTGTTCCGGCATATGCACTTGAAATCCAGTCTTTCATTAAGCTTAACGTGCTACCATCTTGGCCCACATCATCACTTAAGATCAATTGAGATTGAGGTCACTACGCTAAACCTTTAAGAATAAAAAAGAGTGCTTTAAACCGACGAGCATGCATGAAAAGACTGATGAATATTGTAGAATCGAAAGATATGTGCCAGGATCGTAGCAAGTGGAAAGACGTGGTCTCTACCTACCACTACCATTTGGAAAGAGATGTGATTTATGAACCTATATACCTATTTATGTAATTTGGACTGGATAACATGTTCTGTCCTTGTAAAAAACTATTAGATTTTCTTCTTTCTCTTCTGCACAATAACGAAGCTGTGTATATTACCTACGCAAAACGCCACCTATGCTACAAAATACAGGCTAAAATAAAGCAATATTTAATTTATCTATACAAATAATAAAATTGAAGTCCCTAGAGTCGTAGCGTGATGTTAACCTTCCTCAATAAATATGCTATAAAATGAAAAATGATCAGAAAAACAAACAATCTCTAGAGCTTTATGTTATTATTTATCTCTTGTGAAACTTTGTTTCATTCTTCTATGGGTTTAGTTAAATTTAAATGTTAAAACGTAAAATTAACCTAAAATTTGAGGCGCATTCCCCCTACGCCCCTGCCGCGGCCGGTCCCTGACGCAAGACGGCGCGGTGAGGTGCGGTACGACTCGGCGAGAGGGCGCTTTGATCGCGTACACTCGCGCAATAAATCCACAAGTTTGCTCGGATCTCAACGTAAATCACCTTGATGTATTAGCGTCGACTGACGGGAGTAAGAATTAAAAATATAATGCAGTATGATCATGATTTACGGGTATTGATTGGGGTGAAGTACACTTACAAACTTGTAAAGTATTTTTTTCACTATCCTTTTGAAATAAAAAAATGAGTTTCAAGAAGTTATACTACTTTGGCGTAACAAGAGAATAAAAAGTCCAAATATTTTATTCCTCGTGTCTACAACATGATGAAGTTGGCCATTAATTATATTAATATAAATTCATTTTAGGTAGTAATGACTTTTTTTTTTCTATGGCTAAATAATTTAATTAAAATAATGTTTATTTGTATAAAGTTAAATTATTTTATTACAATAACAAAAAAAATGTAGTCATTTAAATACATACATACATCACGCTTCTCTCCCAACGGGTTAGGCAGAGACCACATGCTTTCACTAGTTACGAACCTAGCATACATCTTTCGCTTCTTCAACATTCAGCAATCTTTTCACGCACGCTCGTCGGTTTAGAGTACTCATGTTCTGACCTTTCTTCAGAACGTCTCCGATTTGATCGAGGAACGTTCGTCTAGGCCTTACACTTCCAACGCTCCCATTCACAGTCGCCTTATAAATTTGTTTAGTTATGAACCCTTTCTGTATGCCCAAACCATCTAAGCATCCCTTTCTAAATCCATGTGACTACGTCTTCTTTCACACCACAAAGTTCTCTTAGTCTTAGTCAGTAAAAGTAATATACATTACTGTCATTAATGGCTAAGTTTACAATTTTGTACTTCGGTAATATGATGCCGCGCAGCTCTCCACTTTACCCTCAACAGATCTAAAGTCCAGTAAAGTGACACAAATTGCAATAGCCCCGGAACACAACGTATAAAGAAATATTTTGATAACAATTTTTTTCATATTATTGAAATATGCTATTATCTTATTTCAAAATCTTTTATTTTGATAATTTAAAATCTATTAATATGCTCTTTTATCAATAAAATAATTAATCCGTGCTAAAAATAGGTACATATTTATCATGTTACGTTTTTATCTTTATAAGCTGTATTTCTGATGGAAGGTTTGATTACATTGAAATTCGTAGTTGCGGCGTCGCGGCGGCGCGGCGTAAAGTTATAATACAAGGATAAAAAATAAACGAGTTTGTTGATAAGGCGAAATAATTAGACCAAAATTTATTACATTTGATGAGTGTTCCGGTAGCTGAACTTGAGAGCCGATTCTACAGTAGGCTTATCTTGCAAACATCTTTTTATCAGCTTATATTTATTTATTTATTAATAAATGGATTGCCAGTGGCCAATACACTACGATACAATTATAATTAAAACGTCAAAACATTTATCAATGTACTAACTAGCCTTTGAAGGCCACCACCGGATGTCTTATTACTGACCTTAACACAATAACAGAGTAAAAAAATGAAAGAAATTAAGTTGAAAGATATCGAAAACTTAATATTATATTAATCAAAAAGTCTCAATCCTACTAATATAATAAGTGTGAAAGTGTTATGTTTGGATGTTGGATGTTTGTTACTCAATCACGTGAAAACGGCTGAACGGATTTGAATGAAATTTAGCACACAGATAGTCTATGACCTGAAATAACACTTAGGGTACTTATTATCCCGGTAAAAGTCATAGTTTAACCAGTGTTAAAAACTATTACTAAAAATTTCACTCTCCTAATACAGAGCATTCACTCTATGTATGCCCCTAAGCAATTAGAGCGTTAGCTAATAATGCAACATGTCTTAATGAGATACTAAATCAAGGACTCCTGTCGATGTAATTATGGAATCCGTACTAATGACTTAATATTAGTACTATTGACTTTATTCTTCTTTATTTTTTTTTTTTTGACTGACTATACTGTTAGCCTTAGGGACCCTGGAGCCTCTGACGGCTTTTACAGCTTCACCAGACTTGGGGGCGAGCGCATAAGGCACTCAGACTCGAAAAATCAGATGTATTCATGACTGCGCGCACTTTATAAGCAGACAGACTACCGACTTGAAGACATTCAAGTTAGTGAAAACCTAAGTTAATAAGTTGACTACAATAAACACTGTTCATAAGTGCTGTCTCGTTGCTTATTACACTCGTCACTTAACATCAACTGAGATTATGGTTAAATGATAAAAAAAAATCTTGAAAAGATCCCTTTTAAAAATACAAACGAATTCTTTGTTATCATTATATTTGCTAGCGGTAAATATATATTTGCAATATCAATTTCTAGATAAATAAAACCTAAGAAAAAAGAATAATCACTTACAATGAAATAACAAAATAACTAATAAATAATGTCACGTCATGATTATGTTCATCACAGAGTACGTAATCTCGTGTTGCAGTCAAACCCCTAGCATCGGCAAAACAGGAAACGGCCCCGATAAATCAATAGAACTGTCACGTGAAGACGAAATAAAACAGCTGACGAAACGAAATGACATATAAAAAAATGCACGCACGTATTTATATTATTATATCATGCAGGAAAATTCGCAAAATAAAAAAATTACAAGCAATAACATGCAGTAGTGTTAATAATACTAGTACGAAGTTTTTTAGTTTATAAGCGATTTTGATACTTAAAGTGATTGTTATAAAGATTGTGACGGATGCATTCATTAAGTTGGCAGTGATTTAGTCCCTATCGGCCGTCAACCTGATTAATGTCGCTAGTAAATCAACGGATTACGACAATGCGAGAAATGACGAGTCGCGGCCGGATCGCTAGCGATATTCGCGTATGGTACAGCAGTTTAAGAATAAGCGTTTAGACAGCTGACGTGGTAGATAATTTTCTTTTCTCAAACATACATGGAAATATTGTCATTATTTAAAAAAAAGAACATGCGAAGTATTGAATTTACGAACATGCTAAGAATGATAAAAGAGATCCAAACAAACAGTATTTAATAACCCCAGCACTCAGTTTCATAGAAAATTGCTGGAGCGTCGTAATGTTCCAAATTCAAAAAACGCTTATACAATAGATTTGATTTTCTTTGTCCGTAAATTCGATACTTCGCGTGTTCTTTTTCGAAAATAATGACAATATTTCCATGCATGTTTGAGTAAAGCACTAGGTATACAGTAAGCCTCGGCGGAAATGGCAATTGCCTATTTCACGGTCTTTGCAATAATTATTATTAACTATATATTCAATAGATAAACCATAGCTTACAAATTAACACATTTTAATCAGACATAGTAATTCCAAATAGTAGATATACACAGATTTACGTATAATTTAATTAAAATAGTATTTAGAGTCAGCCCTCCTAGTACTTCTGCGTCACATCGTCCAGTTTTAGATTCTCTTTTGTTGTGTTGTTCGCTATTATGTCGATTTTTATTGTTCGAAACCAAGTTTACTAACTACTGACCACGGACTCTTTTTCCATCTTCTAAGTTCAGGACTCTTTTAATCATATTGCTATAATATACATATATGGCTTATGGTCATGCTATCATGACAATGATAAATGTAAATGTTTTGTTGTTTGAATCGTAGAGGACTCTTTATGTGACTGTTTAAATTTTACACATAAATAAAGAAAGCTTCTTCATTCATTTATCAATCACTAGCGACCCGCCCCAGCTTCGCGCGGGTGCAATTCACGAAGTAGTATCATTTATGTTAAAAATGCGTTTTCGATTGATTTAGAGTTTATCTTTAGTATTGATAATAGTTACGACAAGTACGCTTAGATCGCGACGCGCAATTCTTAGCCTATAGGTAGACAGCTGTGTAGCTGTCGACAGTTTGCGCCGCGCTGGCCAATAGTTTCAATGCAAATATTTTTTTCGGTTGCACGTAATTTTTAATTCGAGATGTTAATCTACATTGAATGCCCTAGTTAATTAACATATTTATTTGGATAAAGATTAATACGGAATTGGAGAAAATAGCTATTAAATTTTATGTTGAAGATAAAAATGGTTACTGTGAGTCAACCTTAGAATATAGACATATACCATCGCAGATTTTTCTCTAGGTTTTTTGAATTACTACAATTTTTTAGAACATTATTTTGATGTATCTCGTAATGTTTAGCTAGTTGAAGGCATGTAAGCGCCAGAAAATCATTTTTTGACGACTTTATTACAAAACTTGAATTTTCTCTACTGCTTAAACAAAAACTTAAAAGAAATGTATTTGCCACTATGGCTAACAGTATAAATGTATTGTATTTAATAACCTCCCGTAAAAAAATATCTAAATGATAGTTTAAACTGTATAAATATCGTTGCGTGGTTTAGAAGGAGTAAGCGGATAACCGGACAGATGCGGTTTGCGACTTTACTTTATACTATGTATTGATGATAATTATAAATCGCTTTCGCGTATAATTTAGAACAAGATGGCTGACGTATCGAATTATTGAGTAAACACGGAGCGTAATCGCAGGATCGTTTCATTTACGAAACCCAATGTAAGGGTATAAAAGAAATATTGCTTACAATATTTCTAATAAACACTGAATATAATAGAGGCAGGATTAATAAAAAAAAATCGTTTTATAAAATCTAAGAATATTTTAATGATTTTAGACTTTTAGTTCGGTACTTGAAGATTTATGTATTGTGCCTTTTTTATTCAGGTCATTCTAGTCAGGTTTTATACCCAGGCTCAGATAGTACATATTAGCCCTTTGAAGATTCAAATGAAGAAATGTCTTCATGATTTAGTATTGACAAGTAGAACAAAATCAAATAGCAAATTTAATACCAGTTTATAATAAAAATACCACAGAGAGCTCTGGACAGACGAATCTTCCGGGAAAATATTTTGTACCATAGAATACTAACCATTTTATTGGGCAGGTTCAATTTAAAATTAAACAAATGTCCTTTTCACATATCTTGTATGAAGATGATTTTTATTCAAAACATGTTCTTCGTTGGTTTATTTCTTTTTAATCCTTCTTTACGAACGATGTTTTCTTCGGATGGGTATTTTTTTAATGTCAATTTTTTCATCTACGGTTTGATTTAATATATGTATAAAATATGTGCAGAAGACTTGTGCTTACAAATAGAAATATCTTTATTACTAAATTAAAATTATAGGATATGACAATAAACCGTAGATCCCCGCACTAGGATATAAACTCTTGTATGGCGGGAGACCGATCAATACCAACTTACAAAATTTTGTGTTTTGTTAATGACGTGGTGCGCAGAATTAAGTGTACTTACAGATTTTACATATCTTTTGGAGGATCAATCAAAATATAATTGAATTGATACTAGTGATCGCCTTAAGGTCGAAATTCGACCAGCGACTTTTTAATGATAAACTATTTTCTGTTTGACATTTTCAATAAATATTATATCACAATGTCAATATTTTGGGGATCTAAGTTCAATGCCACTGGTCGAGTTAGGTTTCGCTGTATTAATTTATTTTATTTAATATATTAGAAGCCGATATTATAGATAAATTTTAGCTTGATGAACTCCTTCTCCATATTAACTTTGACCATGCAAAATCCCAAAGTCTGCCGTGCACGCAATACCCTTAAAAAAGGGTACAAAGTTTTTGCTTCACGTATTAATATAATTGATATAATGTTTGCTAAAATTTCTTAATAAACGATGTTTTCTTGAGATTAGTATTTTTATAAACATTTTCACCTAGGGTTTTAATTTATCCATGTTTAAAACATGAACAGAAAAACAATTTAAGGAAAAACATAAACATTGATTATTTATAATCGCTATCTTCAAATGATATTCCAAATAGATTGTACATTTATAATAAACAAGATAATTTTTAAAAGAAATGAACACCAAATTGAATGATTTTGAAGAGTTCCCTGGTGTATCTTCGAAGATGAAGGTACCAGTATCAATGAAATTAAAATTAGACTATCCTTGAGGTATCAAACAAAAAAATAATCATCCAATTCGGTTCATAAACGAAGAAGTTATGGCTGAACATCCATTAAAAAAATTTAGTTATGATTTAGTTTAATTTACAATAATCTTTATTCATAATCACTGATCTATTTTATTTTTTATTTTCCTTTCCCATTATTAAATAAAGCATAGTTGTCCTTTCAATGAATTATTTTAATGTTACAATATTAATTAGATTAATTTTCTGTTATTTATATTAGTATTAATTTCAATTTTTTTTTAATGTTCTCAATGTAGTTGGCGCCTATAATAAGTTCCCATATCTGTATTGGACTTGGAATTAATTGTAAAAATGGATCAACTAAAATATGCTGGCTGTTGGCGTTTCTTTAATAAATAAATAAAAATACATTCGCAATGAGAAACCTGGGTCTTCTTTTGAAGTCAGTTAAAAACATATTTGAATATTATTATTATTACAATTTTCATGATAAGATTTTCATTATAATATTTTATTCCTATTTTTTTAAAGTTTCTCTAATATATTATATATATAATACTTAATGTATTTTAAATGAACATAAGTGTACCTATTATTACTTTTAAAACTATAGTGTTTTTTTTATAAACAGCTAAGTTGGCAAACGTGCATACGGCTCGCTTAATGTTAAGCGGCTACTGTAGCCCATCGATGCTTGTAATAACTAATAAAAACCCCTAACATATCTATCATATTCAGTAAGTCCCTTGAATTACTTATATGTGATTGTGACAATTCCAGTGAGTCCAAACGATATAAATCTGGAGGAGATAGGTCTCTTGCAGATTCCGGACGGTTATAATAAATAATATTAATAGGAGTTTTATTTGACCTCACACTTTACAAATTTACACCTAATCTAATACTTAAAAATCAGGTCAAGGTTACTTATGTTCTTTTAACATAATTGATGCAAATACAATACCAAATTTCAAATCGATTGGACCCGGGGAAGATTCTCACCATCAACTAGAACAGAACTGATAATCTTCAAACGAATGAACTATTTTTTTAACCATAGCTAAGATCACTTTCAATCATGTCACCTTTCAAACAAAAACAAACTAAAACTTTATCGGTTCAGGAGCTTGGGAGCTACGATAACAGAGACAGACATACAGATACACACGTTAAACTTGCAAGAAGCCTTTTGAAATTAGCAATACGTTGAGGGATGGAGTAGAAATTAAACTCGTGACTTTAAGAAGAAACCTTTACCCAGAGCTCAGCAGTGGTATATTTACTTATCGGTGTTAATTGTTCAAAGGTGCATGAAAAAAGCCTCTACGTGTGACGATATCTGATATGGCCAACCAGTTCACCTAGGTCTGAGTTTTTTTTTTTTAAAGTTTAGAGTACGACTTCTGTGTAGTGTACGACTTACACGAAGAAAAAGAAGAACTGTAGAAGTTTTTAGCGGGATTTTAAAACTTTTGTCAATGTAGTAGATTTCGTTTTTTATTCATAATTTTTTGTTATCTGACCCTATATTGTGTAATAGGTGGCATTTTGCACAGTAAAACTTGGTTAATGTACACAAGACAGAAGTAAAGTGGATTACAAATAATAACATAGTCCACGAATTTTGAAACTCCCTAGAAAGTTTTTTTAATCATTATAGGCTTAGCGTTGTGGCCACGATCTCACCTGATCTTACAACAAACAACTAAAGAAGGAACCACCATTAAAATTCGAATACTGTAATCATCACATGGCACTCTATAATTAATCACCGGATAATGGTAGTAAGGATCTGCGATATGCACTAAAAAAGAAGTTCGCAAACTCTGGTCTTATTCTAAAGGATATTGTACCTATTTGAAGAAGATCAAACGCTAATCTCAAAATAGCTACGTCCATAGACATAGTTAAGGGAGGGCAGGTTCGTCACTGCACACAACATCTGGCCACATTATCTGGCCGGCTGCCACCCCCCTAGGAAAATTCTGTAGCTACGTCAATGGCTATCTCTACGGATGCCAGGACTTCATTAACGCAATTTTTTCCTTCTTTAGCTTAGCATAGTAAAATGACTTCCCAAACCAAAAGCGAGTTATCGGTAATTTACCATTGGTCATCTCTGACAAGTCAATCTGCATATATTTATCTCTTCATATAACGCTTGAAGGACCCGATGTAGTAAAGTGTATTCCCTCCTTGAGTGTATTCACACGGGCTGAGAAACGAATCCACAAATTCACGTTTCGACAAAGATATTGCCACCTTTGTAGTTATCCTAGTGAAGGTTTTAGTCTAACTGTCTTGCAACAATCTACAATTTTATACTGATTTTAATTTACTGAACATATTTTGGGCTTGTCATGAAGTAAAAAAAACTGGTTTTTCAACCTCCGTAAGTTTATAGGACTTCTGGAGAATTGGTTCTGACCACGCTGCCCTTCTCATAGTTCGCCAATGGGCACACTTAATTTTACCTCAAAGAGTATTCAGGCTGTTATATTTTACTTTGAAAGAATCTCTTGGTAATACGCAATGGCATACGACTCGTCCCAACTTAGTAACTCAACAGTCACTGAGTACTTAACATCACATAGCCCGTCCAGCATGCATCTCCGGCAAGCAGTGATGGCTCCATTGCAGCATGTCGATCAACGTAAGTTCAAATCCCTGCAATGAGCTTAAATTTTCGGGGAAAGAAAACATCGCATAGTATGGTGGTAGGGCATTTAAGCTTCCACTCTTTAGTTGAAAATCTGCCACCAAGCACCTATGGGTCTGTTCCGGCAGTTGCACTTCAGAACCAATGCCCTACTATAGTTAGCGTAATACTTTTCATCTTAGGCTACATCGTTACTTAATAACAGGTTAGATTGTGGTCAAGAAAAAGAAGATAAAGATGAACAATAAAATGGTCTTTTAACAAAAAAAAACCCTAAACATTAAGAACAGGGGTGTTGGAAACAATTGAAAATTATCTTATGGTTTCTGATGACTCATGTCAGTAATCGTATTAATAAGTATTAAATTAGTTAAATTAGTAATAATCAATCACGGATTATCGGAGTGACGTGTGGGGCCAATATAACATGAAGCAGATGGCTAGATTGGGTTTTTTAGTAAATAAAGATAATATATTCTGAGGTATTAGATAAGCTTAAAAACTAAAACCCAGCACGGAAAACATGGTATTTTGAAAAAATACGATCTATATTTTTGATTTAAATATACTATAGATATAAATATAGTACTCTGACAAAAAAGTACCGGGAAAAGATCACTATTACACAAAATATTAGTTATTTATTCAAATTTATTTTATCGTCTTTAAAGTATGCTCCTTCAGAAACGTTACACTTACGCCAACGAATAATCCAATAATAAAAAAAAAATTAAACGCTTTTTCTAGAAATGAGTTTAGTTCTCGTCGCGAATTCTCCTTCTGTCTTCTACGGGTGCCACGAAGTAGTTATGTGAGTTCAAGAAAAAGAAAGAAGTCGGCTGGAGCCATATTTGGTGAATAAAGATGGTTGTTCGATGATTTCTGTTGAGTATTAGGTCAAAAATTCGTTCACAATGATGGCCTTGTACGAAGCCACATTATCGTGGTGCAAAATCAAAGAATTTTCTTTCCATAATCTGGCCTTTTTCTCAAACATTACTCAAATATTGTCATTATTTTAGAAAAAACAACACGCGAAGTATTGAATTTACGGACAAAGAAAATCAAATCCATTGAAGGAGCGTTCTTTAAATTTCAAACATTACAACGCTCCAGCAATGTTGTATGAAACGGCGTGCTGGGGTTAATAAATACTCTTTGATTGGATCTCTTTTATCATTCTTATTATTCTTTGCTTAGTACAAATTGCGTTCACCTGGCTGTATAGCAATTATTGCGCTTACCTTTCGGCACAGATGACAAATAGAAAATTGGTGGCAAAGCTGAAAATTCGTCTTGATTTGTTATTTACATACTTAATAAATATAAATTTTGTAATTGCCCCAATATGACTAATGTAACTTTTAATATTAATTAAATTAAATATTTAATATAAAAAGTATGTTTAATTTTCATGCATATTTGAGGAAAGTACTATATATGCCTCGGCAGAAATGGCAATTGCCTGTCTCGTATTAGTGAAGTCCTCGCCTACGCGGCTGCTCGGTCTTTAAACTCATACTCGACCTGCAATTGCCTATTTCACTGCCTTTACAATGATGTACTATTATTTACGATTTGACCTTCCGGTAAGAACTCCTAGTGCACAACACCGCGATAGTCAAAGAAAACAGTCAACATGACTTTTGATCGACTTTGGCGTGGTTTCTTCACGGGAAAGTTGACGTTATTTGGAATGTGCCACTCCGAAGCTTGTTGTTTGCATGTCAAATTTGTACACCTGAGTCTCGTCACCAGTAAAAATACGTTTCATGAGTATTGGGTCGGAATTGACTCGTTATAGCATGTCTTTAGCTCCTCTTATGCGATCGAGTTTTTGGAGAAAATTCAGGTTTTTTGGGACTAGCCGAGCGGCAACATGTTTCATACCCAAGTGATTATTTAAAATGATACAGATTGACTCGTGAGACAAAGAAAGTTCAGCGGTTATCTCACTCAAACTTGAATGAGGATCTTCAGTTCCTAATTCCTGCACTTTCGCGACGTTAACGTCAGTTGAAGACGTTGATAGCCTACCATGGCGAGACAAATCTTCCAGCATATCTCGACTGCTTTTGAACGCTTTGGACCACCTTTAAGCACGTGTTTTTGATAAAGTTGATTCACCGTAAGCCCTTTGTAACATTTTCAGTGTCCCCGAACATTTAAGACAAACTCTTTGTTCGATGTTTTTGTCCATTACGAAATTCGCAATATACACTAGATATGAGCTAACTAAAAAAAGCACTGTATATAATCTAAATGACAGATGCCGCTTAAACTCCGTGCCAGAATGAAAGCCGGTTGTGCCAATAAAACAACAAAAAAAATTGAATCAACAAATCATCCATTCCCGATACTTTTTTTACTGAGTGTACTTCATATTACAGTATTTTGAATTTTTAATTTTGAATTCAAGACGCTATTAATGATACCTTACTTGTCAAATTATAATAGGTAGTTTAGAAGATAAACGGGAACAGATGTACATGTTAAGGCACCTAGAAAGTCCTTTGGAGATTTATCCCTGCTTGGGGCTTTCTTACATCTTTCTTACATCCCAGCCAAAAAACGTTGTGTTGTGTTCCTGAAGTGAATAGAGTTTCCAGAGCTCTTTATTGTAGGAGGCAAACCCGCTAGTAATGCCTATGGGATACCATACACAATAATAACAAGCGCTCATAGGCTACGTTACAGGCTTACTATCGGACCTCCTCTAGATACCGTTTTAATTTGTTATACCCTGTTGGTATGTCCTTAATTCGTGGTGATTTCAGAAGGAAAAATCATGATTTTAAGTGTTTCGTACCCAACATGAAAGAATGGAACCCTATAACGCAAGGATCCTTAATCTTTATGTAGTGACGGACCATTAGCAATATGAAAAAAATGTTGCGAATTTCTTCCAAACTTAATTTTAGATGAAGAGAAAAAAAAACAAGGCACTATGTAAAAAATAAGAACTTTTTATTTATTTAACCCTTTCAGACCAGGCGTACACAATTGTACACATATAATATAAAAATAAATTTAAGTCTTAATTTCACATTATTTGCAACTAAAAACGGTTGTGTTCATTAGTTCACTTAATAAACTACCGAAAACGTTATTCCCAACGCCATCTCTTAGCGTTTAATGAGAGTTTTTGGCAAGTTATGACCAGTAGCCGACCGAAGTTTGCATTGTGCAGGTAAGTTCATTATTTTATTTCTAAAAAGTAGAAAATATCAAAGTATATGTAATGAAATATTTATAGGTCGATGTGTTATATTGTTGTCGTCATATTTTACATACATGTTGTTAGTTTTAGTTTATTTTTGTACAAATTTTCGTGATTTTTATATTTGTACACAAATGTACACATCAGGCGCATACGACGTATTTCTCATTTGTTGTTTTACATCGTAGGTATTACTAAAATAAATTATAATTGTTATTGAATGGTGTAATTTTGTTGTTTTTGATGTTACAAATTGTGTTAATACTATTTTCAGATAAGAAATTACCAATATGTTTTCGCGCGACGCTATTATAGCACTAGAAGAAAGTTGCCTTTCTGATTTAGAATTATCTTCTGATGACGAAGGACCAGTTGGACCTGCGTCTGAACGGGAGCTACGATGTGTCCGAGTGGGAGCAGATATCATCAGCCGGAACCAAACAAAAAAAATTGGATATGGTGCAGCTGAAGTCCTTCATCTTACAAAGAGAATTGGAGAATGCAAAGGTCACCAGCTATACTTCGACAATTATTTTTCGTCCTACCATCTGCTACAAATTTTAAAACAGAGAGGAATTATGGCTGCTGGCACTATCCGTATCAACAGATTTGTAAAGCCATCATTGCTAAGCGACAAAGAAATGAACAAAAAACCGCAAGGCTTTGCTCAAGAAATGACTAGCTATGATGAAGATGTAACTGTGGTCAAATGGTTGGATAATAAGATTACCCATTTAGCATCTAATTTTGTTGGAATTGGTGAAAAAGATTTAGTGAAGAGGTGGTGTAAAAAAGATAAGCACTTTATTGAAGTGGAACGTCCCGAAGTTGTAAGGAAGTACAATCATGCGATGGGAGGAGTAGATTTGCTAGATCAACTCATGAGTTACTATAGGACTTTTATAAAATAAAATAAATGGACCTTACGCATGATATTCCATGCATCAGATTTAGCAGTAGTTCAAGCATACCGAGAATACCAAGTCGACAATGAGGCGCTTAGCATACCTAAAAACAAACAACTGTCATTGCTTCACTTTCGGTGTCGGTAGGCTGAAAGTCTGGTGTTGCAAAATAAAATTTCCGGTAAAAGAGGTCGTCCAAGTGGCAGTAGCCCAACTCTTCAAATTGTACCTAGGAGACCAGGAGAGACACGCCCAGAAGCTGAAATAACTCGAGACGGTTTTGGGCATTTTCCTGCACACGATGAGGGGCTTGGGACACTGTGTAAAATGACGTGATGCTCGGGTAGAACCCGAACCAAATGCATAAAATGCAAGGTTCACTTATGCCTAACTAAGGATAAGAATTGCTTCTTAGCATTTCATACATAGGATGCTATATTGATGCCTTTGATTTTAATTTTAATTTAGACTGTGATTTAAGTTCAATTTGTTAAATCTACCCAAAGAAAAAGCCATTTTTGTTAATTTTTATAAAGAGAATACTATTATTAATATTTGTTATTTCATATTGCTTCGTATTTCCTAGTAAAAAGTTGTAAAATAAATGTTTTTATCATTATAGATAAACATCCCTTAACACTAATATTTTCATTACGTTGGACGGATGTGTACACTTGTACACAAAAAGAAAAAGCTGTTTTTCTTGAAAAGCTTGTAATCAGGATTTATTTATTTATTTTTCCTTAGATCTGTTTACAATAGCCTAGTTGCAGGCATTTTTTTCAGATCGATTAGCGAAAATAAAAAAAATCAGGTCTGAAAGGGTTAATACCACAGTGAAAGTAAAGTAAATGAAATAAGGAAAAGGAGTAAGGTTGTATGGCAATAGGCTCGCCCCCTATTAACATGGGACCTAAAAACATACTCTGCGAACTGTGGGTGTACATTAGTACACCTCTGCCTAACCCTTCGGGGAATACAGGCGTGATGTTATGTTTTATGTTCAGTAAGTTTGTAACAGTGTTTATTTACTTATTTTCTTCTTTACCTCTGGGGTCCATGGACTTCATGTTAACTCTTCTATAAAGTCACCATGTTGTTTGTGTATTAGTGATTGTCCAAAACGTATTTGGCATACCATTCCCCCGGCGACTTTTTATCAAAGATAATCAGCTTTAGTATTATTCCTTCAACACGTATGACTTAATAAGTTTATTACACCAAACATAATTGACGCAAGTAATGCTAGTCATCGTTAGTCAGTTTCAATTTATATCTGGTATTTTACAAGGAAATATCGTGCGTGACTGCTATTTTATGTGGTACTCTGTGCCCCACGGTTTCACCCGTGTAGGCAATTTTTTATACCTTGTGTAAAACTATCGACATTTTTATGAGGAATAAATTAATTTTTCAAATTATAATATAGTCTATGTTACTCGCTGTTACTGTAGCTTTATATTGGTGATAGAATTTTTAAAATTGGTCCAGTAGTTTTTGAGTTTATCCATTACAAAAAAAAAACAAATCTTTCCTCTGTATAATAATGGTATCTATGGAAGGTAACTACATAATTAGAAAGTGACAAAAATTATACGTTTTATCACTGCTATTGTTAATATAGTGAAAAATGATATAATTGATGAAACGACATCGTACGTGATATAAAATTGCTATATAACGATTGTGAACCACTGTGATTCGTTATTTTTTATAAAGTGTGAAAAATAATAATTTGGTATATGAAATATTAATCTGTGTTAAGAGCTACAACAATATAAAATGTCGCTCGAAATGACCATTTCACAAATGAAAGACATTGTTACTATTTGGTAGATGAAGGAGTATTGGAGTATTAGGTGGATGAATGCGTAACTTCGTTTTAACACAAGAGATTTTCACTTATCACATGTGAAATAGCTGTGTTAGAAAATATAATTTCGCTGCTATGCAATTATATTAACATATCAATAATTTCTATTCATATTCTATCTCTCACCGAAGATATCGAAGAAATTCGAACTTTCTTAATACGTGTGGAGGTTCGAAAATCACTTGCTGGTGCTCTGCTTACTCAGAAAACTATAAAGCGTGATGATATGCAATCCACCTATTCACTAGCATATTAACTTAAAACGAATACCGGCGGTGTACGTACGTCTTGTCAGGTTGTAACTGACAAATTGATTTATTTAGTTGGGGGAGCGACACTTGCGCTGGTTTTCGGTTGCATTTCGACATTTGTTCAACAACTAAAACTCGTAAAATTTTCAGACTTATCTAAATAACAGCCGTGTGAGATTTCCCATCGGTATTATCTTAGGAACTTTAAAACTTTTACGGCATAAAATTTAAGTTGTGGCTCGTTCGTCAGCAAGCCATAAGAGTTTTATTAAATAGATATTTCATTGGCACATGACCATTATTACAACAAAGATTAAAATAATACAAAAAACAATGACGGGTCAGTTGTAGCATACTTGGATACATTATTTTGGACTTTAACTTTTGGAGAAAGAATACATCCAGTTAAGTCGCAGCACAGTGGTAGAACATTTTTTTAAACTCGCTTTTTCAACTACCACACTCAACTTCAAAAGTCATCGTCAATCACCTATTGGTATGTTGCGGTAGCGGCTCTTGACAGTCCTGACAACCAATCCAATTTTCAAGGAAAAGCGTGTTTATCATCTTCGGCCACTTGACATCAAGTAAAATTATAAAGGAGAATTAGCCTTCAAAGAAAAACAAATATTACCGACAAAGATAAGTTAAAGTACGAATCTCATTCTCTTATATGTTTAGATGAATATAAATAAACAAAATATTGCAATAACACATTCTGTCGAAATTTTTGGTGAATCGTATCGAAGAAAGGGTGTCTTCTGTACCGGTGATATCTTTGACGTTAATAATTATAGATAATGCACAAAAATAAGTATCTTATGTAGGAATGAAAAGAAAAGGATAACTGCAGATGGAATGAATGACTGATAAACGATTGAGCGAGAGAAAAACTTACATTACTTACTAAGAAAAGGACGGGACTGTGTGACAGCACGTAAAGACGAGTACACGAGTTCGGTAACACAAATTGTAAATAGAGTCCTAACATAAGAAATAAAAGGAGTTTTAAAAAGGAAAAACACTTTTAATTAAATTAAACACTACATATATATGATCATACAAGTAACATAATTATATAGGTAGATTGATGACATACAAAAAACCACATCACCTACACAACTAGTATATGTTTATTATCATCTACCTACACCAATCCAGTAGGCGTATAGATAATTTCCACGTAACCAAACCTATAAACTAGAATCAACGTGATAAGCTAAACTTCCTAATTCACAAAGCCGACAAAGAGACAGAGAAAAATACATAAGAAAAAAATAACATAGTTTAATTGAAAGTGTAAATTATTTTCAAAGTTATTTTAAACAATTACGATTGACACTTCAATTTTACGGTCTAAGATAACCTGTAAAGTTTAGAGACAATAAAAATACACGATTTAGTGTGCCGCACCCAATCGTGTGACATTCGTTTTACGGTCCCATCCAGCAAGTTGAACGTCACCAATAGCGCTGGACGTCAGTCGTAAAATATTTAAATAATGGTCAGGTTTGACTGATTGATATGCTCTTAGAAAGAGACGGTATTGGGGTGTGCAGTTGCGAGGACATATGTCCTAGTAAATAATATAAATATACAATTCACTTCTATAATTATATAATAGGTACTATTATTTAGATTAACTATGCTGATTTTGTTTCTGTTTTTTTTATACAACTAAGGTGGTAAAAAGATAAACGTACCTCTTGATGTTAAGCGAATACCGTGTAGCCTGTGAATGCTTGGAATACCATAGGTACCAATAGCGTGTTACCGGCCTTGAACCCAGGTAGCTCTGGAAGCCCTACTCATCGCACAACACAACACAATTTTATTTGGCTACAATCTTCTGAAGGGATCCACCAGTCGGACTACCCTAAGTAGATAGAAATCTCCAAACAAATTTCTCTGTACCCTACCTTTCTACAGTTAAAACTACTTCCGCTTAGCGTACTACCATCGTTGTCCACGACGTTACTTAAGATCAGGTGATATTGTGGCTACAAGGAGAACCCGATAAAAAAGTATTTTCTCAGCTATGGCTACAAGAAAACATTAGTTAACCCAGTGTAAGTTTTTACTGCAAAAGTTCCACACCTATTTTTGTGGAAAAGAAGCATTGTTCGCGTTGCCGTGTTACGGTCCGAAGAATGTTCATAGTAAAACGCACTGGTCCACGAGCTGTTCCAGAAGTAGCAAGCTATCAATGACTGTCTTCGTTGTATTCTACGATGAGCAGTTTACATTCGTTGGAATGCGTCCCTATTTAATTGTCCCATAATTCAAATAATCAAAGTTTTGTAAACATCATCATCTCCGGTAAGGCAAACCTATGCAACTAACAAAGGATATTTTGAACACACGAACAAAATGGCAAAAGGTTGTCATTATAAATGTCCAATGAATTCAGGTTGTTCCATAATTTTTGTTACAGTAACTTATTCACCTAACTAATAACTACCGTCTATCTTCATTTTTACGTTTCGTCTGTCGTAAATTAATATTCTGTTTTTTGTAGAATATACGCTTTTATCGCTAAGATTATTCGTTTCTTCCATCCCGTGCTAGTTTTACGCAAATATCGTCTAAGGTCTATATTTTATGGCAGGTGAAATAAATATTAATATCGTTTTAATATTCTGATTTTTTTGCTTTATTTTTACGAAAAGCTTTGATTGATTTGTTTTCTTTGGAAATTTACATAATTTGGCTTGCAGTGTTTGGGTTTCATTTTATTTTCACAAATTTACTAAACGTGAATTATTTACTAAACTATTTCTTTTATTTACTGTTATTGTTTTTACTAAACTAAATAGAAACGTGAAGATACTATAATTGGTAGAAATGAAAAAGATATTACGATCAATCTTGTCGAAATAAATTATAGTCTAGAAATCTCAATGTCTCTACTGAACTCTTCTTTACCTGTGAAGCTTGATGATAACTTAACTCAACAATATTCAAATACAAAACTCGATTCCAAAGCACCCACATACATTGATCGACAATAAAAAATCAACCAATAAACAAACGGACAGGCCGTCTCAGTAAATCCAAAAATTATCACACACACAGCTCCCTTCAAGATACGGTTGACATATTTACGACGCCGGTTTAGGGCATAAAACTAATCCCTGAGGCAGAGGGCTCGGGGGAGGAAAGGGCCGGCGGGAGGGGACCAGCAGGGACCTTTATTTCTAACATTCGTCACATAGTAGCAGTAAATTATCATACTTCGCTATGATATGACGCGGGCCGCCCATTAAAACGCGTTTGATTTAGATGGGGCTATAAAATTGATTTATGCTTTCACGCCAACAAAACCCGTAGTACTGTGGCAACTATTATATTAACATTTTCGTGGATAACCTATACGATTTTGCAAGGTTATACGTCAGATCGATAACGATCTAAAATGCAACTAAACGACGAAGCCGTTAAAGTTGAAAATCGTTTGCCGTCATCAAAACAAATTAAGTCTTTTGTAATTGAAAAAAGTTATTCACTCGTATAGTTGCATGATCATATGTTAATAATAAAATGTGCTTTAAACCGAAAGTGTTTAAGTTCAAAATAGTGTTGCATTTATTCTTGATCAGGCCATTGTTTTTGGATATCGGTCCCATATAATTTCGACTATTTTATGAGTTCGTACCACAATATAATATGTTGTGTTCAGTTAGATGAAAGTGTTCGTATTATGAGAACAAGTTTTGTTATTTGGATAGTAATATATCGGTGATTAGGGACATGGGGATGATAGCCGATATTGAGCATAAAATATCTAGGTTTATCTACGAATTAAATCTAACCCGTATGGGATGATCGTCACATTTTCAGAGGTAAATGTTGTCAAGCGAAACTAGACTGTATGTGATTTTAAAATAGCTCGCAAATATGATTAGCATGCAGCCATAGACATACAACTCGATGTAATTAAGAAAATGTCATTTTATACGAAGCTCTACATTCAATTGGCATTCTCGTTAATACAGACTATTTGTAACAAATTAAAAAACCAATCAGATTTGGTGCCGCCACTAATATTGTAAGTAGGTCCTTGTAGTTTTAATTATATTTCCTTAAGTTTCAATTATCTCTTGTTCTTCTTATTTTGGCGCCGCAAAAAGCACTTGCCACTGTCAATGTTTTTCTATATATAAAGTGGGGTTTTCTGACAATAAGGTGGCTTCTGTGGCAGAACTATCTAGGAAATTTTGTAACATCTCAAAATGCATGTTTCCAGTTTATAATTACAATTCACTTCACATTTGCACAACAATCAAACAATATAACAACAAAAAACAAAACATAACAAATATAGGAATAAAAAATCCTATGCTAACAAATAAAAATCACAAGATGGCAGATCGAGACCCTTCAAAAATTATTTATTTATCACTCTTTAAATGATTTGTATTAAGGCATGTTTTATTTCTAAATTATTTAAATTATGTTTTAGGTTTTTCATCAATTACTACACCCGAAGATAAGATTAATACAGTCAATAAACTCGACTGTTAAAAAACAAACATAAAATCATTGCAGTTCTCATGCCTGACAGGGCACGAACAAATCGTAAGAGATTATTAAGACAATATCGCCAAATGCCATGGTGATCAAACAGAACTTATTTTGGCATTTGAAATCCTCAATACGTAATGGTCATCAGTTGTGATTAAACTTGTCCACATTCTAAATAGAAGCCTTTCGTACTGGGTCAATAGATATTCTAACTATTATGCGGTTTAAGAAACATTTCAAGAATAGGTATTCCTAAAAACTATTGCTGTCGCGCAGTGCGCGGAACCTCACTGAATAGAGTGCGAGAGTGACAACTACTGTTCGAAGTGTTTATACCTAATTAAAATTGCCAAAAATCATAGTTTCGTATTCCCCTGTTTCCTCCTCCAAAACTGAACAGATTTTAAAATCTTTTTCAAGAACAAAATAATAATTCATGTAGGACTTTGGCTATGTCTGTTTGTTTCCTTTTTCTTTTTGTAGTTGTCAACTTTGTTTGCTGGACGTCTGAACATGACGATAAAAAAGGCAATTTTCGTTATTATAAAAGGCTCCTAGTTTTTACAATAATTCATTTATGAAAAAAATCAGAACATAGGGGACATGGCAATGGTAGATGTAAATTTTACGGTATAAAATTATTTGCTCTAGGACCATTATCCAGAGAGGAAACAGGGGAATACGGTGATATGGGCAAAACACTGCCCGCGTTTCTCCTTAAGCATATATGTACCAATTTTATAAGGAATCGAATCTGTCCATGTTAAGATACTGTAAATATTTTGATTGAACTAAAAATTACAAGCGACTATAATTAGGTAGTGAAGCATGTTCTCTACGAGTAATAAACGGTTCCGTATTTAAGAATTTTTCCAACCTTTCAGTAGGTACTTTTTGAAGCAAGGCCTTCTTATGCCTTTTTCATCTCCTTGCTATGCATGGGTTTAAGTCATCTTCGAGTAGAACCAACACTTAGGATTTTAGTTCAATGTATCAATTTTGACTTAATCTCATTCTATATCTACGGCGCGTCGGTTGCATACAACTACACAATTTATGATAGAGTAAATACTTTATAACGTAATGTGATCTCTTTTATCTCCTGATTGATTACTAGAAATAGTAGTAATTTAAAGAAAAAAACATTAGATTTTCTCAGTTTTTCTCACGAGAAATTTGGTATTGTCAATAATATGAATGAATCTGTACATGTATCTTAAAATACACTATACTATTTCCAATTCTTTATTTTTTCGATGACAGTTCTAATTTGATAGTTGTATCTAGTGTTGTGACCAAATAAGTAATTATATCGATCGCATATATTTATTATATCATCATTCATCAGATTTTGATTAAAATAAATAAATAAAGATTAGCTGTCGTTATAATTATTTCATTTCATTGTCGAGTACCTACCTATAACTACTTATTTTACAACAGCTTCGAAAATTTTGAAGAAGTTGGCATTATCAATCAAGAATTAATAAGTGTAACATCTTGTAATCAAATATTAGTTAATAAATTTGTACAAAAATATCCGGCAGTAGTTTAGTATCTTACATTTTGTAAAAAAAATATCGGGTCTGTTATCGTGTTACGTTTTTCGATATAGCTCCATCCCTATCAGTTTCTCCGACTCTGGTATAACCTTGTACGTGTGTAAATGTCATATTTTTGTAAAATAATGCATACATAATGTAGAAAAGACACTCGTTCAAGTTTTCACAGGAGCCGTCATCGAGAAAATAAAGAAATGGAAATGGTATAATCACGAATACGACGCAAAGAAATTTTTGCTCCGTATATCTGTTTGTTTGACCGAGTTTAAGTCAAAAGCAACTTGGCCGATTATTATGAAATTTTGTACACGGGAAGCTTATGTTATTGTCCAATTGATGGGTCATAACAATTTTCATTAATACTTTTAGAAGCTGTAATAAAATAAAAATATATTATTTCACACAAAAAAGTCCATTTGGTTAGTATACACACAACTTAGAAACTAGTGTTAGTACTTACATCTATCACAAAACCAGAAATAAAATTAATTTAAGTAAAATTTTTTATTAATTTCAACCGATTTTGTTGAAATGTTGTACACGGAAAGTATAATATATGTCATATTGATAAGCTATAAGAATTGTCATAAAAAATGAAAGCTAATAAAACACTTGTCTTTAGAAATAATTTCGCAGCATTATATTTTCTATCGTTTTCTGATTATTACATTGTACCCGAATATCAATGACCTCGTTCGTCCGTTTTTCGTATATCACATAATACAGAAACATAAAATTTATGTGAGCACATAAATTTCGTTAATTACCTTCGTTGGGATGATTTATGTCCACTACCATGATGTATATTTAACGAATATACGTTATTTAATTATAACGTTATTTAATATGCGTTATAATTTGCATTTATTTATGATAGATGATTTGTTTGAGCGTTTGAGTATAACCGAGCTGTACTGAAAGCAGTGACACACTTTAATTGTAGTATTTTGTAATGACAAAAATGTATCAAATCGTTGCCTGACAGAAAATCTCATTAAATGTGGTTTTAGACTGGGTATGTTTTGTTCACTAAAGACCTAGATCTAATTATTGGTTTACAACGGAAGAAAGATAGATTCAAATTTTTGCAATCAAAACATTATTTATACACATTGTTATTATGTGTATCATATATGGTAGGAGAATCAAAATCCGGCGTAAATGGTTACAAAATAATGCCTAAAATTGTATGTGCAATGCAAGAACAATCTGATAGGAGCTTGGTAACAAATTGCCGAATGAACAGACTGATAGGAGTTACGCAACAGATTGCTGTATGAACACAATGATAGGAGTTTGGCAAAAGATTGCTGTATGAACACAATGGTAGGAATTTGACAATAGATTGCTGAATGAACACAATGAACAACAGATTGAAGTCTTATGAATGATGGCTACTCATTATAAATTATCAATCGTGTGCTATAAACTTCATCATGGCGTTTTACTGCAAAAACCTTACTCATAACTGATTATTAGACATGTGAGTAATAAGTTGGTATGTTTCAACATCGCCCTGATTTACATTAGTTCACGAGCCTCTCACTCATTTCATAACGGTTTCATATCCAATAAAATTCTCAATAAGGTTCGATTCCGAGTAATTAAACGGAAATATTGATCCTTGATTAATAAATATAAAAAATTACATCATACTTTTAAAATTAATTTATAACGTTTACAAGTAGTGTCAGTATAGTGTTTTTATTATTTCTGTATTTTTTTTAATTATTAGATTTTATAGATTTAGCGTTGGGCACGATCTCCGCTAGTGGTAAGTGACGATGTGGCCTGAAATAACACGCTAAACCTAGTGCTAAAATATACCTATAGATGATTGGTCAAGAAATTCAACTCGAGTGTGGTAGCTAGCCAGGCGAATATTAGAAAATGCGCTACCACTATGTTATGATTTAAATTCGATTTTCGCTGTTTTATTTACTGAAAACTCAGGTTTATTGCAGGGATTCAAACTCAGGTCGAACGACGAGGAGATCCTCGATGGAATTTCTTGACGTTTTATCGAAACGGTGGTAGTGTTTTGACGTTCCTTAGGGCCTAAATTGAATAAATATACATTTTTTTATTGAAGGCACAGATTTCGTTACTATTTGCATTGTAAGCAGATAATTTTATTTATATATTAATACGTGAAACAAAAGCTTTCTACCCCTTTTTAAGCGTATTGCGTGCACGGAAGACTTTGGGATTTGGTATGGTTAAAGTTTATATGGAGAAGCAGTGCAGAAAGCTAAAATTTATCTATAATATCTGTTACTAATATATTAAATTAATACTGCGAATCCTAACCCGACCAGTGCCATTGAACTGAGACCCCCCCCTCTCCCATATTGACCTTGTCACTCAACGAAAAGTGACAGCAAGTGATGTGGATAAACTCATTGTTTAGGTTCATGAATACTGCAAATGTCAAACAGAAAATAATCTATGATCAAAAAGTCGCTGGTCGAATTTCGACCTTAGAGCGATGTCTAGTTAATTTAAATTAGTAAACTTACACGAATTAATTAAAAAAGGATCTCAAACCGGTTGATATATGTTTGACATTCGACAAACCTAAACAGGTAACTCGGCAGAAACATATTTCTATATTATTAAAATTAATAAAATGCATAACGCCATCCACAGGTATAAAATAAATCAAAAGATTGTTTCGTAGCATTTTATTACGGCGAGCCATTCAAATGTAGTATAATATAAAAACACGGAGCTATAAAAATGATATTTTACAGCATTAATAACTTTAAAACACAGTTGATCTAAATATTTAGTTTTAGGGCGTTGGCGAGCGTGTCCTGTCTCACCTAAGCGAGGCGATGCTTCACGTCACATTTTTATAAGATTTTCATCGCATTATTTGGTGTGGTAGAGGGCCCTTATTTAAAAATCTGTCATGGTAGTTCTTTCTTTACAGTTCTTATGTGATAATTGTTACTAAAATATCTATATAATGATTGGAGTTTATTTTATATTGTATGTTCTTTATTGACTATGTTATTTGTAGATTATATTTAACTGTCTCATTAGCTTAGTGGTCATAAGCGCGACTACTATGCTCCAGGTCCTAGGTTTGATTCCCAGGTTGAGTAAAGTGTTATTGGGTTTTTCTATGAAATTCTCAGTAGCAACTCCGAGTTTGGTTTTTCGCTCGATTAATGGCAATAGGCTTGCCTTCTATTACATAGGGCCTAAAAATATACTCGGCGAACTGTGGGTGTACTATAGTACACCTCTGCCTAACCCTTCGGAGATACAGACGTGATGGTATGTTATATTTGTAGAGATAGAGATAACACGACGACACGATAAGAATTAACCATTTAACAATGACACTTCATCTGTCCAGTATGTGTTGCCACTTCTTACATAGACTGATTACATTCAAGCATAGAATATAATTATGCTATAGAACCTACCGCATACATGCAATTACGATTTAAAAAAATGAATATCTTGTGTGGACACATATGTATAAGTTACTATGATCAAATTTTGATTTAATATACAAATTCAGGATTTTAGAATATATTGATAATGAGTAATAATTTAATTCATTTTTGCAAAAAAGAAGAAAACGCTTTAATAACCAACCGACCGGTTAAAAAAAAAACATGTAGCAAATATATATTTTATGAATTATATAGAAATTATAATAAATTATATGAACTAGCGGTCGCCCAATGATCAAATTTCGACTAGCGACTTTTTGATCATAGACTATTTTCTGTTTGATATTTGCAGTATTCATGAACCTATACAATGAGTATTATCTACATCACTTGCTGTCACTTTTCATTGAGTGACAATGTCAATACTTGGGGGGGGGGGGGGGGGTCTAAGTTTAATTCGCAATATTAATTAATTTAATTTAATATATTAGTAACAGATATTATAGATCAATTTTAGCTTTCTGCACTCCTTATCCATATAAACTTTAACCATGCCAAATCTTACTGCCTTCTGTGCACGCAGTACTCTTAAAAAGGTACCGAAAGCTTTTGATTCACGTATTAATACATAGATTATATATAAAAATATAGTACAGTTGTATAGCTTCAGTGGTGTAGTACACCTGAAATCAAACCCGGGCGTTTCTTTTCGAGATAATTGCTTTATTACACAGTGAATACATACTTTGTATCTATATATGAATGTATTTAAATTTCTTTATTCATTTTATTGTATTTCTACTATCATTTGAATTTATTATTTATCAATAAGCTTATTCTATTTTGAAGAGATTTATGAATTTCTTACCTCTCATCAAGTGCTCTTTTTATATCCTTTTTCGCTTTTTTAGGTTCATTAAAACCTTTACAAGACCGTTTCCCAGGTCTTCTCAGTTTCAGAATCACTTTCTATTTAATTCTACCAGGTCAGGCTATTATAACTCCTGTTCGTGGATTGTAAAATACAAAAAAAAAAACAAAAGAAAACGTTTCATTTCATTAAGTACTTTTTTAATATTAAATAATCTAATCTATTTTACAGAGACGTGCACGCAGATGTGAATTTTTATTGAGAGAGAGTTTGACAGTTTATAGTGTTGCCACATATAAAACTTTAAAAAAATACAAATGTTTCGAATGTTTACAATTCGTAAAAAATTCTAATTCATATAATATATTACATAGTGTTGTTTTCTTTTTGTCGTTCATTCCAAGGTACCTAATATCTTTACATAAGTTGATGAAAGTATCTCTCAGACCAGCCATATTCATCCCTAATTGGATCTATTATTGTAATTACACGTTTTTGTACCTACCTTCAGTTGCACATATCTTGTGTCGTAGTTATAGTAAGCGTACTATTGAGTCGAAAGGTCGCGAGTACGATCCTCGTATATGCTTGACTTTTGTGTTATGAGCATAATTGTCAGTTGTATGTCTGTGTGTTATTTATATATATATATATATGTATGTATATCAGCTGTTTAGTTACGATAATACAAGCTTTACTCAATTTAAATTCATTGGTCTCATATGAAGTTGTGTCCCCATATTTATAGAGGCCAAGATTTACAATATCGTTCGTATGTTTGATAAAATTTGTTAACATTTAGAATTCCGCACCTCATTATGAAAATACTGTCTCAAAACATTCTATAGAATTACTTTGCTGATCGCCTGTCTATCTGTTTGTTCTTGTATCATGGCTTTTTTCTCGACAACAGCTTAAGGTATAAAGTTGAAATTAATTTCGAATAAAGTCTGTGGTGTTATAATGCTGTCAAAAAAACAAGTTTGCAAGTTAACTTAATACAAATATCTACAAGGTAAAAAAGTACTTCCTGTAGAATTGCAGGTGTCCCAAGACACAGGATACAGGAGATAGATTATGGTATAAATCTGAAAATAATTTATTTCAAATAACTACCGTCTGGAATTAATACGCGACAGAGTTACATTTGTTGCTAGTTTTGTATACTGTACTATGAAAGCGCTTACAAAATAAAAAGTTGTCACTAAAACATAGATGAGTATATTGATTTGTCATATATACACCATGTCATCTCACATTCAGTCGTTGGAAAATGTAAGAATGGTATACAAACACCGTTAACGTCTGAATCACGGTGAGTGTTCTCAAGAGCTGTTGGGCCGATTTTGACAGGACTTTCACTGGTAGATAGCTGAATTTATCCGCACAAATTAAAAAAAAAAAGCTGGTCATGGTGAATCAATTCGGGCGCTAAAATAGCTTACGCTGAGTAAACCATAAGAGATGTAGCAAATTAATGAACAAAACAATTGTAGGTATTAAAAAGACATACAAAAAAGTTTTGGAGAGTATACGTCTATCTTCTAAGGAACACCCACAATAAGCATTTTTGTCGTTAAAATAGCCGTAAGCGGGGAAGCAAGATTCGCGCGGGCATTTTGTAGTCCACGTGAACGATGCCACGGGCACAGCTAGTCTGATAATAAAACTTCTTTACGATGATTAGATAAGCGCCGTATTTTAGTGTCTTTCTCGTAAACAAATCTGCAATGATCGTAATTGCAATACAGGAGTTGAAAACATTTTAGAAAATTGTTTTAAACATTTTATATGTTGAAAATAATACTTATGAATATTTTTTTTCATTAATACACCATACAAAGAGATTTAAAAATATTCGTTAATCTAAATAAAAAAATTCGTCACAAAAACGGTGCGTTATGGTCCCGTGATGTGATCATTCATTTTACATTTCACTTTGTATGATAACAGTGACAAGTGTGCCAAGTTACGTAAGTGTCTTGGTTTTTATTTTCTGAACGGTGACGTCACGTTTTCTAATCGGTGTTTTAAATCACGTGACTCACGGACAAAAATTATTAATTTTCCATTGGGAAAATTGAATAATTAAACAATTACTTTTTCGTGATTTGTATTATATTAGGCTTTTTAGTAATATACCACTATTACTCAATAATTTACTTTAATTTTTAAACATACAGTCAACTCACGGATTGTATGTGTGATTGTGAATCATGTTTGATTTTCACCAGCTCTTGACATCTTTATAAAAAATATGTAAAAAGGCAGTCCATTTTTATAAAAATCATTATGATGATAATTACGAGAAAACGAATTAGATTAGCAAGTGATCATGAAAAAAGTTGAAAACTGTATTGAATTGACACAAAAATCACTTTAAAATAAAGAAACGGAAAAAAAACATTTGGAATCGAATAAATCCTATCGCATTTCGCGTCTATCAAACGCCAGGCTGTATCTGCGATTGTCGATCGACGATCCTTCGTCAGTTGTCGGCCGAGATGTTATCACTGACGCGCGTCACTCAACTAAGACGTCACATCAGTCCATTGAATAATACGTCAGTTTTGTGCTCGAGCAAAGACATTTAACTTCGTTATAGTCATAAACAGCACATAGAAGATATAATCCTAATCCACATTGTTTTCTGTTTACAATTATTTATGCAAAGTACAACTGATTTTACATTTAGAAACAAAAAAAAAATCAACACTTTTATGAAGATATGGTTTCCTGTATCTTTCTAAATCTAGGTGTAATAAAACTAATTAAAAAACAAGGCAATAACAAAAAAGAAAACAAACGTCAATGATTTTGAGGAGTTTCCTGGTGTATCTTCGAAGTCGAAGGTTCAATGCCAATGAAATAAAATTAGACCAAATCAATTTATAGACAAAGTAGTTAGGGCTGCATATCCTTAAAAAAAATTAAATACATTCGAATTTAGAACCTCCTCCTTTTCTTGAAGTCCGTTGAAAAGGTCTTTTCATATTTTGATAAGTCTAACACGCTCCAATAAATATATTCGAAAGGAATACACATTTATGTAGTATGGAAGACTATACGATAATACATCCTCTGTATATTTTAATCTCTTTACATTTGAGACATTTTTTATATCCCCTGCCTTTTTGTTAAGACTTCATTATGGATTTAAGCGACTTAATTTCATATGTCGAAATTCGATGACTTATTGAAGATAATTTTTTTAATGGCCTTGAAAAATAACTGCATTTTATCTTTTGGTTAAATCATACGCCAAGGTTGAACGGGACAATTGGAGGTTGAACAACAGTGGAAAGTTATCATAAGTCACACATGGCGTTTGTCCATAATCTCACCTTATCCTAAGTGACGATATGGCCAGAAATGATGACACCCTAAGTCTAGTGGAACACATACCTGTATGTTTTGGCGAAAGATTTTCGACTTGAGGGTGCTAGTTAGTCATTTGGGTATTAAAAAAATCCCTACAACCTTGTAAGGAATTGAACCTACGTCCATTGTCGCGATGTCTTAATAACTTAGCCATCACTGCGCTTTAGTGTCATACAATACCATGCCACTACTTTTTTTTTGCTTCTCGGTTGGGTGTAAATACCGCGTGCCTTTTCGGCTTAGGTGTATGAGATTTGGTGCTTCATTGACTGTTAATTAAGACTCTTTAGATCCTAATACACCATGCATATGTCTTTGTTCAGGTCTTCATTACAAGACTCGTGATATCGTCGACGCATTTCGCCATCAATCTGCCTGGCTTGTCATGACAACTGTTCATAAAGTAGGTATCTCTACTCATCTATCTGAGAAACTCAAGTCAACCTCACCTACTAATGATGCATCCTGGTGAGTAACGAACGAGGATATGGCGATGGCGGGGTGGACTAGGGACCTCCATACAAGTGGTATAAAATTAGTCATTGTGACTCGCTTTTACGTGTTGCATTTAAGGAGCAGCCTATTCATATAAGAGATAAGAATTCTCATATACCAGAATAAGGTTGGCATGAACTGCCCATCTCCCGGTGATAACCGTTATGTTAAAATTGTTCTGTTCTTACTACCAGGGATAGTACCGTTAATTTCCGAACCACTATAAAAAAACTGCATTTAGCACATTTGACCAATTGCCCCGCCTAACATCATTAGCCATTTTTTGTTTTTGTACCTAAAGCTTATCAAATTACAATCACCTTAAAAATTGAAAGATACGACCGAAGATTTCAACGCGTACTCCGTATCTACTGTACTCGTAGAGCTCACGGATAGTCGATTAAAACCACCCCGTGCCACCCTCGTCCTTATTTGCCCCATTACCGAGCCCTATGCCCATTGATTTATTGGTTATGAATCATGCTCCACCCTGTCTACCCTTAGCCATAACGTCATGATGTATCCTCGTGATAATGAAAGAACGAAGGCTGTATGTGTGATGGAAATATGAAGGTTGGGGGTTGGGGGTTTGGGGGTGTAGTTGAATTATGACGCTTGGCGATGTCGGGTAGCGGACGTTATTTACTGGGTTTTTGTTAACGTTGCAAGGTATTTGAGAGTTACCCTTGTAATAAATTTAAACCAAAAGTTTATTACAATAGATTCTAATATTCCATTGCTCGTCTGGCTGGAAATCTAATGTTTGTCAGTGTATATTCCGGCAACTACGCTTGAGAAACAGACCTATTTCTAAGCTTAGCGTTATGCATCTTAGGCCAAAACGTCGCATAATATCAAAGAATAATCTATTTCGTAAAAATCATTCCACGGTAAATCAGTCATGAAAATATTCCGGTAAATCATAAGACATAAGAGACAAAATCACATTCAACGATCAGATGCCAATTGTCAACTGTACTCTCTAGTATCTTTATTGCGCCAATAAGATAGATTGCCTTCATTTGTTGAAAAATAATTTTGAAATTACAAAATTGTATGCACTAATTTATGTATTAATACGTGAAGCAAAAGCTTTCGGTACCTTTTTAAGCGTATTGCGTGCACGGAAGACTGTGAGATTTGGCTTGGTTAAAGTTTATATGGAGAAGGAGTGTAGAAAGCTAAAATGTATCTGTTACTAATATATTGAATTAAATAAATTAATACTGTGAATCCTAAACTGAGCAGTGCCATTGAACATTGACCCCCCAAAATATTGACATTATCACTCAACGAAAAGTGACAGCAAGTGATGTAGATAATACTCATTGTTTATGAATATTGTAAATGTCAAACAGAAAATAGTCTATGATCAAAAAGTCGCTGGTCAAATTAAACCTTAGGGCGATCGCTAGTATATTAAAATGTGTATATCTCTTTTAATCGATTCAATATTGGAAACTTTGTAAGTAGTTTGTTTCGAATTAAATCTGTCTAATTCATTAATTGAAATTCTAGAAATAGTAATAAAAATAACAAATAAAATCAATTCAATAGAAAGTTTATAATAATTTTTTTCCTATGTAGGTATTTAGTGTTTTAAATTAAACCAATGAAGCAATGGTGTCTTAGGGGTAGCATGTACGGACTCCGCGTCGATTGACATGAGTTCGAATCCTTGCAATGAGTCTGAGCTTTCGGTGAAGGAAACATCGTGATGAGAACATAGCATGGTGGTAGTATATTTTAATGCCCACCTGATCTCAGTTGACCTTAAGTGAGGCTATGCCCCATATTGGTGACACGCTTGAACCTAGAGTAAGGGTTGTCGAATTACATCTTCAAAGCTGAGACGCCCAAGCCAACCTCACCTGCATGTGTTGCACACCGCTGATTAACGAACGAGAAAATGACGTTAGTGGGGTGGTAGGAAGTATAGTTTGACTAGGTCGCGGCCACCGTGCATGTGATATGGAGTCCGGCTTAGTGACTGACCAGCTTGTGCATAGCCTGTATTATTACAGTTCGGTATGACAACGGTGACCGTCGATGGATTATGATCTCTCGGTGGTCGCCGTTGTGTTAGGATTGTACTGTGCTTACCATCACTATATAAAAAAACTGGCTCTCAAGTTCAGCTGTTGAACTAGTTGAGGGCGATTAGGAGATATACCAATGGAATGATTCGATTATGAAATATCTCGAGATATGTCGATTATACCCATTAATAATATTAGTAGATATTTCGATTATGAGTGATCATTCATAATCGAAGGACGACTAGTAATTACTAATGCTAGGTTACTAATATTAGTACCTAGTTACTAATTTGATAAAAGCGGTAATTATTACGACCGAACGATCTTTTTCTTTGCTAATTGGTATATGTGTTCTTGTAAAGAACTTTGTTTACGACTGCGCAACATTTTTTAAGCTCTTCACTCTTCATTTTTAAAAAGTACCAGTCATCATTCATAATCGCCCACCTCTGAGTAATACATCAAGGGCTCAATTATGAATGGTCTTGGACATTCATATTTGTAATTCGATTATGAATGATCACTCATCATCGAAATATCTCGATTATGTAAATCATTCATAATCACCCACCTCTAGTTGGAACACACTTAAAGGTGCTTGGCGACTAATTTAGAACTTGAGTGTGGTAGAGCTAGTAAGGTGGACATTATGAAAAGCTATGGTTTCATCACGATGTTTTTCTTCATCGAAAGCTCAGGACTCATGATTCGAATTCACTTCTATCGACGCGGTACTCGTACATGCTTTAAACTAAAACATCATTGCTTCAAATTCCTCTGAGGATTAAATAAAATAAACCTAGTAAACAAATTCTACAATGAACACATGAAAACTTTAATACTATCTATACCAATAAAGAAATCATCAGAACTATAAAAATTTATATTACTACAAAAAACGACCTCTTCAAAGGTTCCAAGTAAAAATCGAAATCGATAAAACATGAAAACATAACGCAAGTCACGTTAAAACTATCCGACACCACAATGCACACTAAATGAATAACAAAAAAAAAACACGTCCTTTCACGACACCCGTCCTGACATTTGTCAATCAGACCCTCCTCGCCCTCAGCTGTCAACTGTCAATGACAATTAATGGCGTGCCATAGAAAGTTTTACGGCTTCTATTACCGCGAATAGTATAAAAAATGATTAATGCAATCGCTAATGCAAATACGCGAGTTCGGAGCACGGATGATTCCGTCGTGATCGTTTCGGTTTTGTGTTAAATTGATTTATAGTTTTGTTGGCAGCGGCGTCCTTTCTGCGACGACAGTGGGCGGTGTTGCGAAACAAATGGGGTGATTTCTGAATTTTTGGAAGAATCGTCTATTCAATTAAACTAAGCTAAATTACATTACACGTATATTGGAACATTGATGATGCAGCGGCAGAGGTCTTCGATATCGCGTTGATCGACGTAGGTTAAGCCCCCGCTCCCAAAAGAAAAAGACAAAAATGCTATTTAGAACGCTTTTATACGCTTCAGACGTAGTTAGTATGGTATGTATTGGAAACTTTGAACATGATTTTGACTTGAACCCCTTCAAAACGTCGGATTAACTGGAGATTTGCATACTTATCAAGGACCGATGACAATTCAATATTTCAAACAGTTAGACCCGTTATTCTTACTAGGATGATCAGGATTAGCGACTTTTTGTTTTCCCAAACTGGTAGTGTCTTTGCATCAAGATCAAGAAGGGAAAACTACCAGGCGCGCCGATTACCTATTTCTCGGAATACTTGCCGATTTTGAATAAGATGAAATTTTCAGAGAGGGGAACCTGAGAACTGGCTATCTTATCCAAGGAAGGCAGCAGGTGCTTGACTTCCCGGTTTTATTGAAAACACGTTTTTATAGAAAATCCAACTAAAAATAAAAAATATAATTTTATAAATTTGAATTAAGAATAGTGTCTTTTTTTATAAATATTAAATAAGTATACTGTAAAAAAGAAATAAATGTATTGGCTCTCACTTAGTTATAGTACATAGCTGCATTTGCAAGTGCATCTTTTTTCATGGCTATTTAATATTATAAAAGCACCCACTGTAAAAATGGTGTGGACCAAGAGTCCGCAGATTTATGTTTAAGAAAAAAAAAACTGTCGTGTCCTACAACCCAACAAATTTTTATTGTTGTGCATTTGTGGAGTTTCTACATATTGCTGAATTTTAAACCTCAAAACATTAATTTGTAATGTTTTACATGTCATCAAATCTATGAAATAATTTGCATCACGAAGCTGTATTATAGTATTTATCTAATACACATAGTTAAATAAATGAATCTGGACTATTTCTTAACCGTCTTCTGATGTGATAACTCTATTCAATGGTCAATTGTACTGTAATCTATACTATAATATAATACAACGGAAAAGCTTTTTTGTGAGTTTGTTTAAACGCGCTAATCTCTGGAACTACTAGTCGGATTCTACATTTTATTATAAATATGATAGCTATATTTACGAAAAATAAAATAGGTTATATAAAATTAGACTGCAACTCTCATCTAGCCTTATCTATTGATTTTCATTAAATAATTCGTAAGTGGAAGCCCTCCCGAAATGCTTTATCTGCATGCGCTGATGTAATGGTTAATGATACGTAAATACAATGTTCTACAAAAATATTGGTCCTTAGTATAGGTATTTAAAAAATGTCCGTAATAGTATATGTCTACCTCTTATACGTAAGCGATAATAAGTTATTTTGCGATAAAAAATTTTTTGAAGATTAAAAATTGATTTATGGGCATTACTTTTATACATAGCATACTAACCCTTACGAATAAAAGTTATTTCATCATAAAGACAATTTTTATGAAGTCAAATTTTGCCCTTTATAGCATGTTATTTGGACGCATAGTTTAGGAGATGAAAAATGAAAATAATTTGTACTTGCGGGAAGCTAAGTGCGTTGGCGGTGCGGTGTTTGTCGAATAAAATTAACACGGGTGAAATCGTGGGGCACAGCTGGTTTTAAATATATCGCTAATTCTGAGAATGAAATCATAACATCTCGTAAGAGTCGTAACTTCGAAAGTGCGTGATACCGACTACAAAAGAACATGACATAACTTTTTTAATACTATTTTACGACGAAAAATACAAATAAACAGCATTCTGATTTAAATTATTTGCAAATACTATGGTCACTAATACATTATTATTAATCCCACGTACATATATTTAATTATACCATCGATCGCCCTAAAGTCGAAATTCGACCAGCGCCTTTTTGATTATACACTATTTTCTGTTTGACATTTGCAGTAATCATGAACCTAAACAAAGAGTATTATCTACATCACTTGCTGTCACTTTTCGTTGATTGACAATGTCATTATTTTAGGGGGGTCCAAGTTCAATGGCACCGTTCGGGTTAGGATTCATAGTATGTATTAATTTATTTAATTCAATATATTAGTAACAGATAAATTTTAGCTTTCTGTACTCCTTCTGCATATAAATTTTAACCATGCCAAATCTCACATTCTTCCGTGCACGGAATACGATTATAAAGGTACCGAAAGCTTTTGTTTCACGTATTAATATATAGATAACAATAGAGTAAAAAGGTAGTAAGCACAACACTCAAAACGAGATCAATTTGTCGAAAGGGTATTTATTATAGGTTGGCTGATTACGTGAATGATGGTGATGTCTGGATGTGATTACCTCTCTGTACATCTACTGAAAATGATAATAACTGTTTATAATTGAATACTGTCAAAACTCATTTAAAAAATATAATAAGATGTTGATAAACCCGATAGAGCTTTTGTCGGTTCTTCTCGATGGCTGGGATGTTTTCTGAACCAGTGGTAGTGTTTTGACATTCATAAGTGCCTTCTTCGGGACTAAATTGAATAAAAAATATTTTGATTTTAATCCATCGCTAATTGAATTCATTGCCAAAAATTCTACCAATCCCCTTAACTAGTCAAAATTATAATTATTTTATGTCATATTAATTTATTTTGTTTATTGTTTGTAACAGGCACGCTGCGAATGTTACGATCACAATTCATTATGGGCTCAACGTCACTTCAATGTCGCGACTCGTCACGTTACCCGTCACCCGTCACCCGTCACCCGTCAACCGTCACTCAACTGCCACTTTACGTACAGACTGACATTTTGTTAATTACTCTGTGACAGTGGCTTTATTTTAGGATTCTATTTTGTTACCTTTTCTTGTTTATTCCATTGTTATTCGAATTTTATATAAATATATTTCTATGTTTTACTCTTGATTTGTTTAAAAGTGAAAGAATTTGTTGTTTAACTTTAATCAGGGTAGTGTTAGATTTTTTTAATCATTATGTTATACTAACTGTACCCGCGGCTTCGCTCATGCGGATTACAGAATGCCATCAGTCGGGCACACGCTCGTATCTTGCTCTCCCGCTCCTGGATGTTTTAAAGACAAAAATGCTTATTGTGGGTGTTCCTCAGAAGATATACATAATTATACTCTCGCTGACTTTTTTGTAGGTCTTTTTAATGTCTACAATTATATCGTACATTAATTTGATAATTATTATCTCATACGCTGGTACCAGGAACAGACAGACAGACAAAAATCTTAATAATGGCTTTTTTGTTACAGGTACCGTATATCCTTTCATATTCATTTAATAAAAAGCTATTATTATGAAATTACAAGGAGACACTTCAATTTTATTAATTGTATGGATTACATCGAAAACTTAAAACAGATCTTCAGCGAAATGGCGTAAGAACACGCTTTATCTAGAAATTTTCGTTGTATTGTTGTCTTCAAGCACTAAAGTTTGGGGTTTAGGGGGTGTCGAATTACATCTGTGAAACTGAGATACCCAAGCCAACCTTACCTGCACGTGGTGCACCCTGATGAGTAACGAACGAGGAAATGTTTTGCTCGACTAGGTCGCGACAACCACTCGTGTGGTAAAAAGCTGGCGACCGCCGATGGATTACAATTTCTCGGTGGTCGCCGCTGTGTTAGGATTGTACTGTGCTTACCATTATGTGGAGTACCTACATACCGTCAATTTGCAGTGCTACTATTAAAAAAAAAATAAGATGCTAAGAATTTATTGATGAGAAAATAAGAATTTAAAAGTGTAGTAAGTGGTCTATGTTATCAAGCATTTCAATTATAAGTAGTTGTTTTATTTTTTTGTTTAACTTATTTATTACAATCAGCATGTGCTCAAATGTTGATGTGTTTAGAACTGAATGTTTATGTGTGTAAACTCTGTTGACAAAAAAGGATAAGTTTCTTCTCCCTCACGCCGGTTTCAACTCTAAAGTGAAATGAAGGCAAAATTGTCCACCATTCACGATGGAATGTAAAGAGCGTCAATGCCGTATCTACTTATAAAATATCATTGAATTGAACTCTGTTTGCATGTAAAATAATGTTTAGTAATACGACAAAAACCTTTATTCACTGTGACGGTTTTTATCCATGTATATGATAATCGACAACGAACAAGCATTTCTCATTGAAAGAAAATTAAGAACAAAGGAAAAAAACAACAGAACAAAAACAATGCGTCACCTTTATTTAGCATCTCGATTCGTTCTTTTTTTAACGTGTCGTTTAGCCACGCGACAGAATGAGACAGACATAAAATATAAGTTTCATTAAAATTAATCTCTACAAAGTATTGTTCAAATTTAAAGTGACTTTTAGCACGCGTAACGCAAAAGTTGTCAGTATTTACCTATGTATTGGTGCCTGGAGCCTTGGTCACCCTCAAGACGGGAAGACAGTGACTGTTTCGGCTGCCCAATGGTTCTTAGTACACCGAGTATTTCCTAGTTTGTTATTCAGTAAGTTCTTTCGAGAACACTCCTTGCTCTAAATAGTAGATTCATTTCATCTCTTACTAAAATATTATAATCATACCTAATTAACAATGAGCAAGTGATCTCGTACCAAGATTAAAAAAGAACTTATGTGAGCAATTAACGCTTTGTGATTAATTTATTTGATTAATGTTTTAATTTCGCTAAAATCCTCTCCCGCAGTCGCGTTTTGACTATTTTAGTTTTTCGATGATATATTGCCCACTTTCATGAGTCATGTTTACGATTGAAAAATAATAACAGAACCGTAAAAAGGTAAATATTGATACAAGTCCACATTGGAGTAAACAGAAACAGCACGAATGGGTGGACGAATAGCTGGTGAAAAGGGTCTGGATACAAACTGTACAAATTATTGACTGTAAGGCAAATAGGAAATGGAAATACATAGAATCAGCGCGAATGACTGAAGGGACTGTTTTTGGTAGAACCTAAAAATAAAAAGGAAACTAAGAAGAGATGCAAATTAATACAAGTTCTTTATATTTATTGTGGAAAGGACCAATCGGCAAAATAAGGGTAGGGAGACCGAAATGAAATGAAAAGGACTGGCAAACTATCGGCAAAGACAGAGATGAGTGGAAAGGACTGGAGGAGGCCTTCACCTGAAAAGGCATCCACACCCAATAGCAAAAATCTAACTTTTACTAACATTTAGACAATAAGCCAAACATTAATAACTAACTAACAGATACCAACATTTCAAATAGAAATTAAGGATAAGAAAATACAGGCTTTTTATTTTATTTTATAGTTATTCCAATGTTTATTACGCTTTTGTGTCTTATTGTGACAAAGTCTTATCTTTTATGAAGCATACGTTATAATTCCAGTCTCCTTGATATTGGTAGAGGTGTATTTGTTGTATTGTATGCAAAATATTCATTTGTCGATCTCTGACGAGTCCTTGTTTCTATCTGAATCGTTCATGACTTCCTGATTCTCTCAGAGGCTAGGTTATATTTAGGTATCCCATACGAAGTTCTTTTTAGGAACTTCTTGGGAAGTTCTCATGTTCGCAATATATTGTTACTCCAAATTTCAATTTATTTGAGGATTCAGTTTATCATTGCAAATGGCATCTAATATTAATACGTTATACATGAAATTCCCATTTTACTAGGTAGAACTTAATTACTAATCAACGTTACGTGAAAAAAAGGCTCGCTACTAAGCCTGGTCGTTTGGGAACCGTTCTTGTAGAAGTAGTATCATATAATGAAAAAACTACTATGGAGTTCTTGGCATTTGAAATAGCTATGAAACCAAGAGTTAGCCGGTTAGCGCAATCATTGAAAGTAAATGCGGTAAAACATTTGAAGAATACGTTTTAATAGAAATCTATTGCTGTCGCACTGTGCTCATACGACCAATAGAGCGCGAAAGAGAAAACTGCAGCTCGAACTGATTACACCTATTTAAAATAGACGAAACCATAAATTCATATACCCCTGTTTCCTCTTCCAAAACATAACCGATTAAAATATTTTTTCAAAAATTATATAACATGGGCTTTGTTGTTTGTTGTATTATCTTTTATGTTCGCGTTTGCTCTAGTACCACAGTCAAAACCCAGAAAAACCGTTGTATTGTATTAAGCGCCACCCGCATTTCCTCTGAAGTAGATATCTTCTCTTGAGATGTAGCCTTTTATAATTTATCATTATAAAATCCGTCCTCTTTGAAAAGGAAACATTATTTCAAACGTCTTATACACATCTGTCGCCTTTTTCGCCTGCTCTGTGGGCAATGTTTGTTCTGTGTAAGGGAGCGTGAGGTGCGCGGGTAGCGGGCAGGGAACAGATGCGCCCGCGCAGTCGCCGCTGTGACGAGACTTGACAGACATAAATCAATTGTCAAAAGCGGGTACGCGGTAATCTCGCGAGAGTAATGGCGCGTGACAGACTAATGTGGACTTGTCTTGTTTGATACCAGTGTTTTATGGCGTAGTTGTTTGAGACCGAGTGGTTATTCGGCTTGATTTGTGAAATGCGGAAATGTTGAAAAATAATATTGCGACATATAAAGAAACAAAGTCAAACACCACGAATACTGAAGCATTTTCTATATATGGGTATTTTATTTTAGTGTGATTATAGGTCTAATAATGTTTATTCAAATTAGGCCCTAGCAAGGCTTAAAATAAATATTTTAACATATCTATATAGAATTTTTATTTTTATTTACTGACTTCAAAAAAGGAGGTTCTCAATTCGAAGGTATATTTTTATGGATGATCACCAAAACTTCTTTGTTTATTTAGATGCCCTTTTTATTGGAAAATACCTCAAGGGTGGTAGGGGTCCTATTTTAATTCCATCGGCATTGAACATACACCAGGTATCTCCTCAAAGTCTTTTAAGATAGTTTGCTTTTTTCTTAAAAATTGTCTTGAAATAATTAACTTTTAATCACAATCGCTAGCGTATATTAGTCACCGAAAAGACTAGCAATTTAATTAAAACTACAAATTACTCACCACTGTTTCTTCTTTGTAGCTTGCAAGCTCTTTATTCTATAATTATAATAGAAATAACTGGCAATATCTTAAATATATATTGCAAATAATTGATTAAAAAACGTTTAACAAAAATAATTACTTAGTTGGGTTTTATTACTTGATTACTCGCACGTACTATTATAGTAGAATGGGTTTTTGGGGTGTAACATGTAACTTGTAGCCACATTTACGGTTTACCTAATAGGTAATATTGTTTTTTAATTAAGCTCACATGAGAGCACAGGAGGAAAATTAAAAAATTTGGAAATTAACATACAAAAAGCATGTACTTAGAGTTTACCATAGTAGAGCGAACATTGTTAACATGTGATACGTCACGGTCGTAGAGATTGTAATACAAAAGCGGCCACAACTCTTAAGGTTTATTATTTTTGCTCATTAAAATCGGTTTTCAACTATTTAATCGTTATTATCATTATAGATATAGTTTTTGATATGGACACGGTATTTACTAATATCAGTGGAGTAATTGGGACATAAATAACATTAACTTATTGTTACACTAAATATGCTTAATAACTTATATTGCCTTAAGTAAAGAAACAATTATTGTGTGCAAATTAAATACACTGAAATGCTATCAAAAAATTAAAGAACGATAATTCGGAAAACTTCAACTTGTCACCGTATATTCTATCGCAACGGCTTAGCAAGCATCTTCATAGTGTTCGCACTTTTCGTTACATTGTGCACGTACATCGTATAAATTCACTCTCATCATTTTAATTCACAACGTTCCCTAAAGCACTAAACCCTTCCACAGATGTTGGCGGAATACTCGGCGACTTCACGTCATTGCAAGTCGAAAGATTTTGTAGGCGAAATGTCGGTGATACGTTGTGTCTTTTGAAACATTCAGTAATATATGTTCAATATTAAAACATAAACAATACATACTGTATACCTACATACATTCACTTTAAAGTATTTATGGATTTAATCAATATCCATTTTAGTACACAGTATAGTAAAAAATATATTTATTATAGAAATGCGGCTTTACCAAGAAACAGTCTATCATTAAAGTTACAAAACCTAAACACGGAAGTTTCATTCTATAGCCTTTGCAAAATTGCGACGACGTTTCTATTGACTGTTTAAGGTTCCACAATAACTCCTTTGAATGACAATGATTTATTAAAGTGAAAGGTGTTTCATTGTTCCACTCCATATTTCAAAATAAACGCTACATCACTCCATATCGAATATCTAATTCTTCATGTAATTAATTTTTTAGCAGTAAACTCTAAAAATTCTTATCCATATAAAACGAACGTTGTTAGTAAGTAATGAAGCGGGTGCTCTAAACAAGTGCAACAGTCGGTAGATCGGTCCGACGATGTGTCGCACGATGCCTGTACCGCGCGCGTCGTGCCGTGGCCGTGGGAGTCGATCGGCAACGTTAACTCATGCGCCGCGTCACTTTAAGAGACGCGTCCTCGACTGATAGTGTAGCCAATAAAAATGTATTAACGATAATGCTTGTCCCGTTACGAGTAGTTCGTTCCGAGCACGTTTGTGCAACGTTGCCGTGGGTGTTTTTTATCAACAACAACATATGGATACTTTGAAACGATGGCTGAGTAGCAAAAAAACGCAAATGAATTTCGTTGAAAATTAACCAATAAACAAAATTACTTTAATTAGTCTGTACAAAAGGAAGGTACTTTAATATAATATCATAGTTTTCATACTACTTACAGTACTAACTCTATACCGCGCTGCAAGCGCACCAGTGTAACCCATCATTGTTCTCAGTTCCCGTAGTTTTTCTCAGCTCGCCAAATTGCTTATCGTTAATGGTTACTACTTCGCTCCTTAATGTATAAGCGTGATGTTATATAGCCTATAACATTCCTCAATAAATAAACTACAAAATTCTAAAAGAACTTTTCAATTCTAACCGGTAATTCCTGAGATTAGCACGTTCAAATAAACAAACAGAGGTAAAAAATATTACAAAACTTTTTAGATATGGTGAACAACACACGGACATTGATTTCCAAGCTGAGCAAAGCTTGTATGGTAACTAACCAGCTGACAATATGTACATAATTACACATATAGACATTTAACACCCAAACATGTAACTGATAATTATTATAGTCGTATACAAAAGTTAGTCATGTGAGGGGATCGCACCTATGGCCTCTTGGTTCAATAGTATGGCTAGATAGGGAATTAGTCTGATCGCGACTTAATTTGCAATCGCGGCAACAGCCCAAGTCGAGGTCCGGCCACTTTGGCACCCTTGCGCGTTTGTTGCGCAAGCTTTCGCATCTGAGTGCCATAAGCGCTCGCCTCCAAGCCCGGTAAAGCTATAAAAACCAACAGCGGCTCCGTTTTTGGATAGGGCCCCCTCCGGCTAACAGTGTAACCTATATAATGTTATTCTATTTTTGGTTTTTATTTGATTCAAAGACATCATACTTAAATATTATACAGCCTATGTCACTCCCACAATTAAAACGAATCTAAAGACACCTCGTATGCTAAAATCCATCAAGCCGTTTCGCCTACAGATCGTGCCAAAGAAATAGGCATACATACATAAGCCCGAAAAACATAACCTTTCTATTTCGCTGTCGAGTAATATGTAATGATTTATAGTTTTTATAAAAGTTACTGCAAACTGGTTCTAACTTAACCCGCTATGTTTCTATGGCGCTGATATTATCATTGTCTTTATTTTCCCTCATCGATATAAAGAATTATTAAATGCCCATCAGTTTAATCAATATGCGGTTGAAAATTGAAACTTAAAAGGGTCTCCTCAGTAATCGCCGCGCTCTGTTATAATGGTATATTATAACTAGGCGACAATACCATGCGGTTCAAGTTATAAGAATAGTAATACATTCTTATTTAATTACCTTCACAGTTATGGTTAGAATTTACAATTCAATCACTGTCTAATTTTATTTATTTTCCATAAATATAGGTATATAATATCTGGTTTTATTGAACTGACTATAGTGTGTTTTTATCAACTAAGACAATATGGAACATAGAAAAAAGAACATATTTTATAAAAGCTGATTTTCAAAGTACAATAGTGACAAGATTTAACTTTGATAAGTCCCTTGTTTTATGTATTAAGAATAATTACACTTGTATTCCCCGAAGGGTTAGGTAATGGTGTACTAAATGTACACCCACAGTCGCTGGGTATGTTTTAGGTCCCATGTAATAGAGAGCGAGCCTATTGTCACTAATAGGGCATAAAGCCAAACTCCGAGCTGCTACTGCGATTTTCATAGAAAAACCCAACAACATTTAACTAGACCTGGGAATCGAACTCAGAACCTCGAGCACAGCAGTCGCGTTTAGGACCACTAGGCTAATTGTGCAGTAATAATACCAGATTGTAAGTAAGTACGGGCATAACAATGGCAGCCATCAACATATTACAGTCGAGAAGTCGACAATTCCTAATTATCTGACTATACAAATCGTCTCTCAAGAGTTTATGTTACTTCAGAACTTCTTTCACTTTTATCCTATCATGATAAGATATATCTATAAATAATCTAATATCTATATATATTTTATATAAAATATAGGTATTTGAACTTTTATTAAATCTTTGATAAATACATACTACTTACACACAACTTAAAAACAAGACGTAAGAAAAATCATTCGGTTATAGTGATCAAATTAATACATGTACAATATAGTGCCCAGTTACTAGCTAATTTTACTAATTAATAAATGATTTGCTTTCTTTATAATGTTGATACTGTTCCCCGCTACCGCTTGTGACTTTGTCCAGACGGTACTGTGCGCCACACCCCACTTTCGTGCACACGTCAGTCAGCACACATCAATCACTGTTTGCGGCGACTGTACCACTCATATTTCAGGGGTCGACTGTGCGAACTCAGGACTTTTTTTGGGGGTCATATATCTCCTCAGGTAAATTCTAATATAATAATAAGTATGTTAATTAACCGCCTTAAGGTCAAGTAAAATATTCTCAATGTTTAATCGTGCATCATATCAGGCCATCGCAATCGCAATTAATATGACAAGTACCGATATCTTGCATTTAAACTATTTTGTAATTTTTTTTTCCTGCATATAACTAATACAGGTATGATTTTAATAAAATCTACAGTAGTTTATCAAGCTTGGTGTCTAGCTCTGCTGTATAATGAAATAGGTTTTCATCTTAAAAACTGTAATAATTTTAACTTATTAACATGTATTTTTACGTATCTTTACACCTCTACTATACTACTACTCTGCTGTTATGTAAGATCATTATCTTCAAAGTAGAATTTGGTCTTCTTATCAGGTATGAGGACAATACATATACAATTCCCAAAATTTTTACCTTTAATTTTGGGGAAAAGACACCTTTATTATTTGAAATCTGTTAAACTACTGATGATATTTATCAATTATTGTAGGTATTGTGGGAAGTGCTCCCAGACTTCCAGAAGAATTTAGAAGTTCGCATTGGGAGAAATCTATGAGCGTATCATGAATCAATCGTGACTTTTAAGATCACATTACTTTAAGCATTTGTCGGCCGTTGACCCCCTTTCGGTACGTACCTGTTTTTGCCTTTATAAATGTTGTTGTAGTGTTTCACCTCTATTCCTTTAGTGATAAGGGTTAGAATATAGTATCATATATCACGTGATCAAACAAGCAAACACTTTTAATCGATTAAGCACAACCAGTTTTAATGTTAAAATCAAATTAATATAGAATTTTCATAATTGTAAGTCGCATGGTTTGTTGATTTCTCCACGTATTGGAACCAGCTTTTGTTGTTTATGTTACATGAACAGTAGCATGTCGACGGTCACGACTGTTATTTGATTGTGAAGTACTTAGCATCAAACGTAATCCCACAAAACACGATATAAAGACATCTTCGGCAGACCTTGATTTTTGCTATAGTCTGCAATATTCTAAAAAAAATATCGGTTTGGGAATGGTCATAAAAATATTTATTTAAACCTTGGTATATTTAATGTATGTTCGTAAAAACTTTGATAAGCTAGATTTTGTTAGACACCAGCAAAGTTTTAATATTAGAAGTGGACATAAATTAGTCGTACCGTATTAGACTTAGTAAGTCTAAAAAAAGATTTTTAGGTATGTATTTGTTAGGTTTTTTAATAGGAGCACAAAGCTGGTTTACCGGATAATAATTTGAAGGTAAATGTCAATTAGGTTTTACTGTCAAAGGGTGGATCAGTATGTGAATGTAGTGTTGTCTGGAATTAACTCCCTCTCTGTGCATTAATTAAATCATTATTACTATGATTATTAAGTGTAAATATTTTTGTAACAGTCGAAAAAATATCCCTCGATTGAGTTTCTTGGCTCTCTATAACTGGGATTTTTTCCGAACCTACCTTTAGTGTTTTAGTCGAAGTACTGGCTGGCCGTTCTTGTCGATGCTCTTTGGTAATTTCAATTGAAGTTCATAGGTTAAGGATGCTTCTGAGGATATCCTGGGTACGGATATATATAATATAATACAACAACTAATTAAAGTAAATAATCATAACTTCATAAGAATATGCAACAAATGTGCTATAATAATATACTGCAATATTAATTTATTTATTTCAAATTATTATTGTATTTTATATAATTTATATAAAATTAATAATTCAATTAATTGTTAATTAGTCCGTGAAGTTGTACATGCCTACAGGGGCGCCCTTTCACAATATCAGCGCTACAGTGCTTGCGCTTGTAGGCCTGCAGCATTATGCTGAGACAGGGACCTATTCGACCGCATGCAACACTTCATTTATTGTGTCAATTTGTTTGTTTTGTTTTATATTTAAACATTTATGTGTGTTGTGTGGTGTTATTGTAGAATAAATGCTTTTTCTTTCTTGTCTTTTTTTTCTTTCTTTCTTTAACTCCAGTAGTTTAGTGACGGTTCGTTAGTCTGTGTTTGGACGAGCGTTTTCTTGAATATGTGGTTGACTAGAACGATTGATAAGTATTGGTTGTTAGACAACGAGCTTCTCCATCATCATTTGCAATTCTTCAAAGTACTCCTTTGCAGTCATGTGCCAAGTCTCAAGAAGCTGTAATGAACAACACCGGCATAGGTCCACCACACACTTTCAAGCTGTTTATTTTTCCTCGACTTGTGTTTAGGACATGGTTTGGCTGCCAACGAGTACGATGGAAAATTTCGATTATCATACAGGATCCACTTTTCATCCAAAGTAGACAATTCGATTCAGAATCCTCTCATATAAAAACTTAGAACTGACTAACAATATATTGTTACAGCTTCAACGATCAAGTGCTTAAGGCAATCAGCCGCAAAAGCGTAGCAACATGCTTCAGATGGCTTGGGCTGTTTCCATAGTTGCAATTAAGTCGCGAACTAGCTAATTCCATTTCCATAGTAGGGGTGAGCTATAACAGGTAAAATGAGATACCTGTTACTTCTGTTCCTGTTACAGAGAAATAACAGTTCCAGTAACCTGTAACAAAATAACAGCCTGTTACGCTTTAAATTTGATATATTTACTAACACTTGTAACCATACCTTAATACAAGTACAGATCGGCAACTAAAAATCGTATGCACTATCGGCCTATCGTATAATTATTGCGTATAACTCCAATCGATCCATCAATCTATCAATCCACCAATCCCCCAATCCATCAATCCATCCATTAATCAATCAATCCATTATGAATGAAAGCGACCAAACCAAAAACGTGGCGTATGTTTACTTGTGGTACCTGGTATATACACATCGTTGATATTGTGTACAGTCAGACATAATTACAGATTTATTAATATTAGCGATCATCCTAAGGTGGAAATTCGACCAGTGACTTTTTGATCTTAGACTATTTGATATTTGCAGTATTCATGAACCAAAACAATGAGTATTATCTACATCACTTGCTGTCACTTTTCGTTGAGTGATAATGTAAATATTTTGGGAGTGTAAGTTCAATGGTTTTGGTCGAGTTAGGATTCGCAGTATTAATTTATTTTATTTAATATATTATATAGTAACAGATATTATAGAGAATTTTTAGCTTTATGCACTCCTTCTCCTTATAAACTTTAACCATGCCACAACTCACAGTGTTCCTTGCACGCAATACGCTTAAAAAGGGGTAGAAAGAAGGATTTGCTTCACGTATTAATATATAAATAGATAATATTTACTGTCTTGAAAACGCCCCATAGCTACGTTTTGTCTATGGAAAAATCAACACCCGCTCACGTTATATTGGCAACTAGCTGTGCCCTACGGTTTCACCCATGATAATTTTATACGACAAATACCGTGCCGCATCGCCAACGCAACCATGTAGTCTATCATAATTATTATTTTCGCGCAAGTACAAATTATTTTAATTTTTCATTATCTCCTAAACTATGTTTCTAAATGGCATACTCTAAAGAGCAAAATTTAACTTCATAAAATTGTCTTTATGATGAAATCTTTGTCACAAAATACCTTATTGTATCTTATGTATAAGAGATAGGCATATGCTATCGCTGGCTTTTTTTTAAATATATGTAGTAAGAAACAACATTTTTTTATAACATTGTATTTCCGTACCTATCATTAGCGATTACACCAGCGCACGCGGATAATGAAATTCGAGTGGGCCTCGACTTCCGACTTATGTAACGAAAATCAATATTTAAGGCTAACTGAGAGTTTTAGTTTAATATTAGATAGCCTATACTGTTCCTCGTGAGTTTTGCTATCATATACAAACAGAATTTTTCGAATCTGACTGGTAGTTCCAGAGATTAGCGTGTTTAAACAAACAAAAAACTTTTTCGCTTTATTATATTACTATAGATATTAAACGCTGTAAATCTAAAGTTTTATAATAGTCCATTATGTGTTGTCACTTACAAGAATATTTCTAATAATTTTTGCTTCGTCTTCATCCAATAGTGCTACGATTATTATTCTTTTTAATTTAAAATAACTTGCTCGAATTATACCAACCGCGAATTCGAATCTGTGGACACTGAATTGTTATTCCACTAGTCATCATTTGAACACCCAGATTACGTTATCTATATATTATACCCCCTTTATAAGCGTATTGCGTGCACGGAAGTCTGTGAGATTTGGCATGGTTAAAGTTTATATGGTGAAAGAATGCAGAAAGGTAAAATTTATCTATAATATCTGTTACTTATATATTAAATAAAATAAATTAATACTACAAATCCTAAAACGACAAGTACCATTGAACTTAGACCCTCCAAAATATTGACATTGTAACTCAATGAAAAGTGACAGCAAGTGATGTAGATAATACTCATTGTATAGGTTCATGAATACTGCAAATATCAAATAGTCTATGATCAAAAAGTCACTGGTCGAATTTCGAACTTAGCGCAATCGCTAGTAGTATTTATAACTAGCCCGTAGCCGTCTCTCACGGTTTGACCCGTAGGTAAATTTATTACACCAACTGTCCACCATATCGCCGGCAACGCACCCGTGTAGCCTATACATGTGGCTACTGCTCCACTCCTAATAGTTGTGCCATGGCTACAAAATGCAAAAGTACTTTTTCAAAGAGGTGCAGTGCGGAACCAATGCACCACAAAGTCACAACCTTCCTACTATTTCTTTAAAGAAATTCATTTTCTTTTAAAATCAACGATAAAACCAAATCAAATCGCTAAACACATAACCTTACAGTCCGCAACTTAAATCTGTCCCGAACTGGCATCAGTCAACGAGACGTCTTAACTCCTGCGAAACCTTCGCTTAATCACAATAATGACGTCATTCGTCGCCATTTACGCACTCTTCCTACCATCGCACCTCAGTACACAACGGAGTCTTCGCGTATTTTATTGTCCATTACGTATTAAACGTAGTTTCGTGTTTAGATTTCAGAAATAAAAGCAGCAATGGTAAGTGTATGGTTTTTGAAGGTTCAGAATTCAGTGCCGTAGCTCCCGTCAGTCAAACCCTTGAAAGCGAGCGGTTGTCGCTACAGGTAATGAGAACATACGAGCTTACATTGTTTTTTTTTTTAAATTTCAAAATGTACATAATAGCATAAATAGCATTTATATACAATGTTATATAATAGGTTCATAAATAAAGTACACAGCGTTAGCCATTTATAATTTAAAATAGATGACGGTTCTCAAAAAGATTTTATTTTACATTTTGTTACTTCTTTACTTTACTGCTTTTGTCATAAAAAGTGGGCATGTAGAATATTTAAGCCGATAGCCATATTACATGTAATAACTTCAAATCTTCCTATCTTCAATTCCTATTTTCAAAACTTTAAAGATCAGAAGCTTCGAAAATCGTAAGGAATTGCTATATCTAACAAAAAATACATGGGTTTTTATAGGCGACTACACGAGCCAGCGGCTGCGCTCGCGTGGACTACAAAATGCCGTCGATCGGACAAACGCGGGAATCGTGCTAACCCTCTAGTCCCGGTTATATAACAATCAAAAATGCCTATGGGTTATCCATAGAAGATAAACATACGCTCTCGCTGACGTTTATGAAGGTCTTTTTAAGATCTACAATTAAGTACTACATTAATTCTTTTTCTACAATAAAAGTAGCCAAGTTACACCTTATAACATCAGCTACCTGCCAGTTAATTTCATATGCCTAAGCAGACACTTCAATTTCGTTTATTTTTAACCGAATTAAAAAAAGACTGTGGTTATTCGATTCGAATGTATATTTTTATGTATGTTCAGTCATAACTTTATTGATTATGAACCGATTTGGATGATTCTTTCTTTGTTCGATTGGGGATAATTTAAGAGTGGTCCCATTTTAATTTCATTGGCATTGGACCTTCAACTTCGAAGACACATCGGGAAACATCTCAAAATCATTGAAGATGGTTTTCTTTTGGTTAAAAATTCTCTTGCGTACTATAGATTTAAATTTCGATAAGCAGCGGACGCGCCTATTTTTTGCACACGTATGTTATATGACAGCTACCCTTTGAACAAGATAAACGTCGAAATCCCCGAGGCCCGCCAACGCTCTGTCACTGCGTACTAATAATGGCGTCTAATTAAAATGACGTTTTGTTTTATATCATCAAATTAATGAATACCACAACCGCAATCCCCCTTATGCAGGAGGGTGAGAGGGGGAGACATTTCCCGCGATTTACGAGCGGGCCCTCGCCGGTCCGAGATGGATAGTTTGATTTACCGGCTGTTTATCATCTTTTTATGATACGACGAAATAATTCCATGTCCCGTTTTTAACTAGAATTATATTTGGATTTCGTTAATTGGAACCTTATTTCTATTTAGGTTAGTGTTGTTTTAATTTGTATTTGCTTTTACCACAGATATTGTAATGGGGAACATAAATAAATATATAAGTAAACAACTAACATACACATGAGTGTATAAAATGACTTATACATTCATTAGACAAGCAATTTGAACTAAAACTCTGTTTCAGTTGTAGTATAAGTGTGAAAACAACGGTGACCAGCCAGAGATCTAAAATCCATCACTGGTCGCCGCTGACATATCTATAAGCGTTAGTTGGATATATTGGCTGACCCCGAAACGTGATAAATGGATAATTTTTTTAAATACATTTAGCACGCCAATAGGACAATTACAAAACGGTAAACTTACATAATATTATCATTTCCATTTAAATACACTGTAATAATTCAGATAATAGGCTTCCATTACATTTAAATACATTAAATTCCATGAAACTATTAAATAAACTACATTTTAGAATAATGAGTCAATGTAACGAGTGGATGGAGATATCCATGTGCACGGATGCTGCGACAGGCGCGACCCTGTCGGGTAAAGATACTCAACACTCCGTTTGATTACTGGATATACACCGGCTGAACCCGGAACGTAACATGCCTAAGCATGCAATTATGGCGGTTGATGTTATATGCGGACAAAATTGTAAGGTGCTCACACTAAAACAGTTCTAGTAGAAAGAGCAAAGAGATGACTTCCCGTTTAAGATAAAACCTGATCGTTTATTATACCATAATTTTTTAATATAATCACACATAAGAAGTAAAGGATGTATGTCAGAAAATACAGTTTACTATGACCGGTCAACTGTCAAACAAACAAGCCAGTATGATACCAGCTGCCTCACTGTATACAAACGATGACTTTAAAACGAATATTCTCGCATATGGCAATATTGACAGTTACTGTCGTAATTCCGTCTTGCAAATAACTTGACGAAAACCAGTAGGTAGGTAAATAAATAAAGAATGTTTCTATCCATGGTTTGTCACAATTAAATACATAAGATACTATGACGCCTGTATCCGCGAAGAGTTAGTCAGAAGTGTACTAAATGTACAACCACAGTTCGCCGGCTATGATTTAGGTTTCATGTTATAAAGAGCGAGCCTATTGCCACTGATCGGGTACAAAGCCAAACAACGAGCAGCTATTGAAAATTTCATAGAAAAACCCAATAACATTTTGCTCGACCTGGGAATCGAACTCAGAACCTCGAGCATAGCAGTCGTGCCTACGACCACTAGACTAATTAACGCTAATTTGTTTTTTAGAGTTCAGCAAGTTCAAACATACAAACAATCGAGAAATCAAACGCGTACTTCTCTTCCGTTTTCCAAAAGCGGACGTGTTCGCGGCCACGCTCGTGATGTCACCGTTCCCCCTTAGGGTACGGGCGCTTAACTTCGCTTCGGCACACCCGCCACGTCCACCTTCTTCTGCGGCAACTCAAACTTAGGTTCGTTCCCTCGGTATGAAGCCCTTGAATCTAGCAGCCGCTCGCGCGATACACTGACTCTGCACCTGCAATCACTAGCAACCAGCATATAGGTACATAGGTTCTGTACTTTTCCAATTTTGGATAGTTGGTTTAGATCAAAATTGACCGATTACTTAAATACATATACACATATTTCTTTCTTCCTGCTAAGTGTAAAAGTGATGATAAGAGGAAAATAGTTTAATGTATTATAAACAGAGGAATTATGGAAAACTGACCATCAGTTTCATGCATTTTGACCCGAACCCCTATATTAGTATACTTCAAACGATCTGATCTCTATTATTTGTGTTGCTAACGTGAACGCGACTGAGCGATGTGCTCGCACGACCCCGTTTAAGTAAATAGCCGAAATCGGATCACACAATAAATGATTAAGTTCAGGTCGCTATAATAAGTGGAGTAGCTTCAAGTCGACGTCTAATCATTTGTCACCAGTCCGCTCCACCGCCCGAGGGTAGTTTCAGAAAACATATGTTTTCTTTTCTTTCCCCTTTCCGCTTACTAGCTTTAATCTTTGTCTAAATAAAGTTTTTATTTAGCAACAATTATTTTTAAAGAGTCTGAAGCCTTAAAATGTATGATTTTTTTTTTCAATTATATCGAAAAATTAACTACAATGCATTCATTATAGTTAAGCTTTCGGAAAATATCTGTTAATAGATGTAGAAATATGTATAGCACTAAGCAAGTAATTTTGTGGCCTAAGTTAGCCTATACACGAATCTGGCTCTCAAGTATAAATGTCGATACATACAGACTTTCAACCTAAAAGTTGTAGCAAGCCAAGCGATTATTACCCTCAGTGATGACCGGTCTGCTTTATTCAGAAACGCTTCATAGCAACATGTATCTTCTGATTCTTTATTTCTCAGTATACCAAGTCATTATACAAATTTCCGCGACCGATCTTTCGCCGTAACAGCAGAACGACTGTCGAATTCGCTTCCTATCAACTTCCAACTGGCCAACTCTCAGGATTCCTTCAAGTATTCGCTACGTAGGTTTTACTTGGAGCAGTTGAATCTCGGCTAGTTTTTTTAACACGCTTTTATTAGCTTCACCTGTATGTATGTATGTATGTATGTAACCGACCCCTTTGAGCTCGATTTTGTCCTACTTTGAATGATCAGATTTAATTCAAACTTTGCACACTTGTCAAAAGTCGATGACAATGCAATAAACCGATCAAAGCATCCGATTATCCTAATTAGATTCGCCAGGATTAATTAATTTCTTTCCGCATCCTTTGCATGCGAGTAAGAGAGATAGAGCTAGTGCGCGAACTACGCATGGGTGCAGTTCCACACTTACTCTTTCGGGAATGCAAGGTTGTACAGTTGATCATGCAGTCATTTATTTGGGTCCGCGATTGTTTGCTGCTGGACAAGCTTATGTGGCACTTAGTCGTGGAAGATCCTTGGACGGTATACGAATTGAAGAACTTGATTGCTCAAAATTAACAGGAAGAACTCCATGTAACAGTGAAGCATTGAATGAAATGATTCGATTAGGAGATAAACCATAAAATCTACAATCAGTCACAGAGTGAAAATTCACACTCATCCTCATTCTCAGTACCGCCAACAGATTCGCTCCTATGATTATAATATTTTGTAGAGTGATTACGGATTGAAAATTCCATACTCAAGCATTGATGTGACTGACTGTATATGTAAATAAGGTTGCACCTCTATGTGTCTCGCTGTTTATATTGGCATCATAGAAATCTTTGAATATGTGTTTTTAACCAAGATACAATCAGAACACATTTGTACATATTAAGGGCGGTTGATAGTTAGCAAATCGAACTAAATAATTTATAGTTTAAAAAATTTAACTAAAAAATGAAAAATAAATAATAGTTAAAAAAAACTTAAAAAAACACGCTTTCATAAAAAATCCAACTAAAACACAGAAAATAAAATTTAATTAATTTGATTAAGTACAGTGTAAAAAAAAATGAATGTACATTATTGTAAAAAAAAAGCGTGGGGTGCATAGTGTCAATAATTATAAACATTTTATTGACAGATAATGAGTAGAAGAATCATCACTTCGATAATATAATTCTTAAAAAGCGCTTTGAATACACCCCACGCTTTTTTTACAATAACGTACATTCATTTTTTTTTACACTGTACTTAATCAAATTTATTAAATTTTATTTTCTGTTTTTTAGTTGGATTTTTTATGAAAGCGTGTTTTTTTAAGTTTTTTTTAACTATTATTTTTACTAAATATTATGCACACCTTGCATGTTATACCTTTCTCTTGTTCCCCTGGAAGACTGGTAGAGAATACTATTGGATATAATAAGAATGAAACCATAGTATGGTGAAACTTACAGAGGCAGTTCATCTATTTTTAATCTGAAATCAACTTAGACCACATCGTTTCTTAAAATCTAAATCAATAAACCTAGGCTTAAGTATTTAAAAAAAAGGTATGACACGCTAAGCCTGGTGGGGAAATTGGCTCTCAAATACAGCTACCAGAACACACCTATACGAGCTTTGGCCATAGATTTCCGTAAATGAATTGTTTGCAAATTTGCCTTCATAGAAAATTCTATTATTTAAAGTTTGTGTAGCAACCCTATTTAGAATAACTTAAAAGTTAAAATGCACTTTGATCTAAAAACATTAGCATAAAAAATATACGCCACATCACCCCGCAGACCTAAGTATCGTACTAAAAGCCATATTGAATTCTAACTCTCACCTATAACTCTTGTCGAAACAAATGCGGTCCACTCGGCGGCATCTGTCGGCTTTGATGGATGAAGGGACATGTGTCCATTATCGTGTGCACAGTGCTCCGACGCCCGTTGCAAACCGGACAAAAGACGTCGACAAAAAAAATGGTGTGAAAGTCGTACTATCATTAATCAAATTAAACGCGATAATGCCAAATGCAATAAATATATTATTATTATAGTAGTCATAAATTTCTTTTTGTTGCCGGATTAGGTTATTGTATATTTTGCGAGTAGGTGCGTAAAACGTGCATTTAAATTTTAACGAAATTATAAAAATTATAGATGTGTGTATTTTTATCATAAAAAAGGTTGATAATATCATACACGAATTTTTATAGGTACGAGTATTTCTTTTTCAATGATTGATGACGATATTTTGAAATGATTTTATATCATTCTGTTACGTCGAGCTTATCACAGATTTTGTGGACAAAATAAAGCAATACTCAGCAGGACGAAATATATTTATACGTTTATTCTTCAAATGTAATTTAAATATGTGAGTATTTTTTTAATAAAACTACTGACAATTTCTATAATGGACATTTGGCTACAATTTATAGGAAATGTAAATATTCACTAAGGCGAATAATTTAAATAGCACAAAAATATTAGTATTTTTACAATATAATAAATAAATATGCAATATAGCGAATTTAATAAGGTTTTATTATTATCTCAATTTAGAAACATGTGGTTGTTTGTTTGTTTCATTTCATATGAAGTTTGCATGACATGCAGCTATTTTATTCAAATTGTTTTATGGTAACCAAACAACTGATATAGGTATGGTATAATAATAGGTAGATATAGTTTAGTTTATTTGTAGTTCCGGCAATTTTCAATAACCGTTCTATATTATTTATATAATTAATAATAATTCTATCCGTTGTTTCGGTTATTAAAGAAAGACAAATATAACTATAATATAATACTTTTTCGTATCTAAATAATATATATCCATATCCTATAGCTTGAATAGATAAAAGTGCCCATATTTGTCTTAAAGATAGTACTTATTACAAATATGTACTAATCGGGGATAGTAAACTCAGATAAGTTATTAAAACCGGCCGTTAGCCAGATCGAACCCACGGCTCAATAGTAGGGCTAACTGCACCACGAGGCCTATCACCATATTATGACTAGTAGGTTAAAATTTAATTAAAAAATATTGCTTTTATTTCAGGTGTTTAAGTGTTCTAAGCACTGTGCATGTTTGACGATGACGGATGACAGACGGACGCGCACTTCCGCGCGGCTCGGCGGCTTGGCCGGAGGGCAGGAGTGTAGCAGGAGCAGGAGGGGAGTAAGACCCGCTCCAGATATATTCCCGTCTATCAATTCAAAGTGACGTTGACGGGTTGCACGGAACGGCTCGCGTTAAAGGTATTTTAGAACCGTCCGTGTGTCGCGCACTTTGGTTAATTCTAATTTCATTCTTTACTAATATATTGCAGTGACTTTGTTTGCGTTCTGACACATTATTACACGTAGGTAGTTCACATCTGTTAAAAAGTGAATCATTAACCGACAAGCCTATTTTTAGCCAGTTCCAAAACCAGTTTAAAAGTATTACTATGTTCCTTTTGCGATTGGTTATAAATAGATATTGGATGCTTTACAATGACCACTTATAATCAGGTGGACTGTGTACCTGATTATTACTTCGTAACAAAAACCATTTAGCAACGTTTTGTGTAGTATATGATAGAAAATCTTTACAGAAAACTGATAAAAATCTAGTATTGTCACTGACAAGGAAAGCCAAGGGGATTAAGTCTTGAAACTGATTACCTTTTACGTGAGCTTTATTGTATAAATTATGGGTATGAATCTGCGACCACTTTTAAAATCATTTAGATTGGATAAACTATGAACAAACCTTATTTTCCTGATTATTCGTGGCCTATACTTGTTTCCATAAGTCGATATGTTTATGGTCCATGTAGAATTTATACATTTATAGCGTACTCTGTAATCTATCTGTTAGGTTCATTGGTTACGATCACGAAGTCAGCGGGTTCGATTGCTGGTACAGTCGATAACATATTTTCATCATGAAATTTTGGACAATGTTATTGCTTACGTCATACATTTTGTGTTGGATGTCAATTTTTACGTACATTTGTGTGACCTTGAGAGCCGAAGGGTGTAGGTATATCGTATGTTTCAATCAAATAAAAGAATCGTTTAAAGTATGTAACATATATATTTCTTTGAGCTTTTAATTGCATTTTGAAATACAACATAAAATATTAAATAAGTTTACTAGATTTGGTAAAATCAATATTTCAACATCATTTTTTTATTTATTTCAAGAATGAGCAAAAGTTTCTCGTCAGAGCTAGCGTATACATAATATTTGTCGTGGTTTAAACTTCTTTACCGTTTTTAAAATGACAGCTATCGATTAATTCATTTTAAAATTCGTTTGATGTTTTTTTTTTTAATTAATTGAACGTTCGTAACATCATTATTAATTCGAAACGGTTCGTGTATAATTCAATAGTTTACAATATTATCTGTTTACGGTTATGTAATGAAAAAAATGATCTAAATAAATGTTAAAACAAATTATATAATCATGTTACGAGAATTCAATTCTCAAAGGTTTTTCATTGTTTAATTGTTGATATTTTGAAACTTACATTTATAGACCGTTTACATAACTATTATTTATTTATTTATTTATATAATATAAAAGAGTTTTTCACTCGTAAGTACCGTATATACATCATCGTATATCTGTTGTTACAATTGGAAGATATCTTTCAATATAGTAAACGTATACATATAGCCGTTCCTTTTTAAAGAAAAATCATTGTGTACATCGTATTATATCACTTTTCTTTTTAATTAATTATAACGTTGGCATTACAATCGTTTTATCAGTTGGTATAATGGTATACAAGATTTCACAGACGTAGTTGATTAATATTAAACCTTAATACTAAATAATAAATAGCATTTTCGCGATGACAGCGACCTACTGCATAATTATACACTAAGGAGATTTTGTTATATTGCATTCTATGTCGAATTGTATGTACAATACGAACTGATACGTGAGATTGGATCTCCGAGATTATAGGATTATAGGCATCGACGGATCTCTATTAATAGTTACAATAAAAAAACATCAAAATATACATAGAATAAAGTAAAAAAAAAACACTTTAACCTTAAAACTGATTTACATAAAAAAATTAAGTAACACAAAAGAGTTGATATTGCAACGAAGTTTTATTAAAAAAAGTTTTTTTTTGTAAATTAAATACTGAATTAAAACGGCGCGAACCGTGATCAAATTATTACAAAATAATTATTTATATTTAATATTCATTTTAAGAATTATCATTAGCAAAAAATATACATTTACAAAGAGATCGAATCGACAATTTAATGAACTATCGCAACTTATATATTTACAATTATCGAAATGGAATTACCAAGGTAAGTGCGGCGGAGCAATACCGACCGACACAACCGTTCACCTAAAAGGCAATATTTTGAAAATATTTACTTATTATCTAAAACGAACGTAACACGTTTGGCGTATACTTATTTCGCTATAAGTAAATTATGCTAACCGGCCTGCGCTGCGCGGTATCCACTAACGATTAATTACTAATAATTCAATTGGCAAAGAGTTTCGAAATACTTAGCGTCGCGTCGCTATGGCGCTGGCGCTGCGACCTAACCCTAACAAGGTTTATCGTAGCGGGATATGGTATCATCACGAGTTCACGGGTGCCGACATTTACACGTACTTGCTGGAGAGCTGCTTCGCGAGTTCTGTGTACTTGAGGAACTTGGAGTGCGGGCTCTCGTCGAACGGCTGCGAGGGACTGCGCGGGTCCTGCGGCGAAGCGCCCGAAGAGCCTCCGCCCTTCGTCCCGCTAGGTGAACCAGGCTTCAGCGGCACCGGCTCCGGCAGGGCGCCGTCTTTCACGAAATGCATCTTGGAGAGGTGGTGCCGGTACGCACCCTTCGATATAAACGGCGTGTCGCAGAGCGCACACTTCATCACCGAGTCGGTAACGACGGCGTCGTTACACGCCCAGCTGAACGTGAGGATACTGGGGGGACCCGCGGGGCTGGATTGCGCGGGGGCAGACGCGCGGGACGGGTTGGTCTCCGTCTTGTCACAAAGTTTCTGGAGTGCGGCGAGTGGATGGCTGCCACGACGCGACGAGCTCGGTTCACCAGAGGGACCGCCGCCGGCCAGATTGTCAAACATTGACGAGAGTGCACCCAGACTGGAGGCCGGCTTCCTCTCAGCAACCGGCGTGTTACCCGATCGATCGCTGGCCGGACTTCTGGGACTAGCACCTGGGCTCGGCCCTTCGTTTTCCCGCTTGGGAACGACCGGTTTCATGTCTTCATCCGCGGTGCTGTTGGGTCGCTGCGGCTCGTCATCTTCGTCAACCTCGGTCTTCACTCGCACCGGTTGGTTGCTCAAGTCCACTCCGTTTTCCCGCTGTTCGTCTTCTTCCACTTCTCTCTTTATCCGTACATCGGGGCGGTCTTCCGAAGCGGGAGTCTGGGAGCCGCGCGTATCCGGGGTCGTGCGCGGGGTCATGTGATAAGCGTCGAGTTTCCTGTCGGGAGTCAAGGAATCGACTCTGCTGCCGCCTCTCTCAGACATAGAGCTGGACTCGCTACCGCTGCGTTCACGCCGGCCGTACCCCTGCTGGTGGTGGTGGTAGCTCCTCAACATATTCATAGTTTGCGCATCGACGAGCGGCTTCGTGTAGTCAACGCTCTCATCTATGCCCAATCTCTTTAGAATGCTGGAGCCGATAGGCGCGTGAGATGCGCCTCCTGGGATACCGGGCACCGAATGTCGCGACCGAGTGTCGAAACTCTTCTCTATCAATTGTTCTATTGCGTTGAGAACTGAAGGAGACGAGCTCTTATCGTTACTTGCATTCGGGTCTTTGGAACTCGGGGATGAATCGTTCACCGAGGATGGCGAGCGGTGATGAGCTGAACCGGGCGAAGGAAGCTCTTCGTTGATGCTCTTGCGGCTGTCGCGGCCGGTAGGAGTGATATGCCCAGGAACGTCAGGAGGAATGATGTTGTTTGAGAGTAGAGCACTTTTAAGAAAATTTCTTTGACTATTCGACATAGGGGCTCCTATGCACTGTCTTATGTGTTCAACGAATACAGCAGTCTCTATTTTATCACCACATTTCTCACAAGTTATTCGACTACCTGAGCCGAAATCTCTGATCGGTTTTCCCATAGGAACTCCATTTCCTTCCCCGTTTTTGAACTCATGCTGTGCTCTTTCCAATTCGAGAAGTTTCCTGACCGGTAGGGACTTCTTCCGTTTCTCGCGGGTCTGACGTCGTCTGCCACCGCTCTCTGTTATAGACCTCATGATGTGCTCTTTGTAATGCGAATTCTTAACCATATGATTACTTAATTCTTTTAAGGAACTAAATGCTTGGTCGCAAACTTTACAAGTTAATACGGCACTGACGTGACTACTTGTCCCTGTAGTCGGTGGGACAGCGTTGTTTGTCCCGGGTGCACTCGTGTTTGAACTTTTACCCTCCTCCGAGGACTTCCAGGATATTATCTGTTCCTGTGATATAATATTAGTATAATGCTGCGTGCGCTGCATGTGACTCGTCATTTCCGCGAGTGAACGGAAACTTTCAGCGCACCACATACATTTCAAAATCTGCCTCGTTTGTTCGGCACCTTTACCTAACCATACATCTTGACCCCGAACCAATTTCCTCGGTATCGGCATATTCTCTTTAATGAGCATGTTCAGATCATTCTGATTCGGCTTCGAGGAACCGCTGGAAGATGAGGAGTTGTGCGATGGAGCGGAAGGAGAGCTCGTGGGCGGTTGCAGCGAAGGAGGGATGTGGCCACCGATACCTGGCGGCACCGGGACGTTAACTCCACAGTGCTTAGCTTCTTTCATATGGACAGTAAGATCAGCCAATGAGTTGAAGCTCTTCTTGCACCAAACACACTTGAGTACGTCTTTAGTTTGATCTGCCCCTTTGTTCAGCCAGTGGGATTGCCACGCAGAGTGTCTGGCAGCGGTGTTAGGTGCGAGCCCAGCTCCTAATGCCGCAGTTTGTACTGAACGAAATAGCTCTTCCCCTCCTAACCGGCTCAGCTCACTCATTTTTTCCAGCGCTTTCGTCGCATCGCTCGGTGTTGGCCCACCGTGTTTCAACTTTCCATTCCATTCGGTGTGCATTGCGCCTTTTGGTGAAAGAGCAGCCACAGCGGCTGCGAAGTACGGCAGATGGGGCGCCACTGGCGTAGACCACGGCGACGAGGTCGGCTTGAACTCAGCCGGCCGGGAACTCTTTCTCGTCGGGACCGGTGACGGCGAGTCTTCCGGGCCGCGCTTCCTGGTCCCAACCGATAGATCGAGGGGACCGTTCTCGTTTTTGGTTAGATTAACGGCGTCGTCGGTTTCTTCGTCCTCCTGCGGGGAATCGCAGCGCTTCGTGCTGAAGTCAAGTACGGCGTCAGTCCGCTCAGTCTCGTTGAGCTCGTCCTGGCAGGACATTAGTAGTCGTTGCTGCGCCGCGGCCGCAGCTGCCGCACCGAGGTATGCTGCTACCGCCGCGGAGTGAGGAGGCAGTAGCGCCGCCGGTAACGCTGCTGTCAACGCCGCTTGCAGAGGCAGTCCTGCCCCACTCCGGCCAGAGTACACAGAGTCGTTGGATGGGCATCGCGGCGCTCCCGACGACTCTCGCGATAGACATCTTGGACTCTCCCTGAGAACAAGAAAACAACTTTATACATACATAATATATAATTATTATTTTAATATTTCTTTTGAACAAACGTGTGTTCGTAATTCAGTGACATTTGTAAACAACAAATGGCTGAATTAGTTGTTTCTATGCTAAATAAAACGATTATGTTCAATTATCGAATTGACGAAATATAGGTAGATACACCGAATTAAAACGATATAAATTAAAATGAAAACAAAGAAGAAACATTAATTGAGGATGATAAGATACCAATCGTTATATATAAATCGTAGGTTATTCAAAGGTACAAATAAGTCGACCGTCACAAATACCTACATATAAATAATCAAATGAATTCATAGTAGAAACATTAATATTGGCTATAAAAATGTTTAACTACTAAGTCAATGACATACCTAAATATAGTCTCTTCAATTTTAGGGTTGCTAGATATTTGAAACATGATGTTTTTACTCATTTTTAAAGAAAATTTTAATTTAAATCAAGTGCGTTAAGCAAATTAGATTCTATATTTTAATATTCTAGCTTGTATGTGTGGTTTTGCCTGTGTTGTGCAGAGTCAAACATTTACCTTAAAAATTTGAAACTAAAAAGGAATTTAAAATTTTGACTTTGATTCTAAAATATTACCCGAACATAATTCTTCATTTGTAATAACAGCAATTACGATATCTATGAATTTATGTTAGATTTTTTGAAATACTGTATGGGTCGTTACCAATATCTTCCAATGTCTTCTTGGAACGACTAGAAATAAATTTTATTTCTTTTGTTATGCTAATAACTGCATCAACAGTATACTAAACATTCGTCCATGTTGTTTAAAAGTGCTGAATTGCAAACGTTATAAAACAACTACATATTTGAAATAAAACTCTTAAAACAGATGGCGCTCGTGAGACAAACGGGGACCATTTCAGCCCTCAAATCAATGAGATGCCATGTTTTTTTATTTGTATTTATGTACTTCTTGGATAATGAAGCGTATTCAAATAGTAGAAAGTCGTCTGTAGCAATTCCAACAAAAACTAAAAAAAAATATATTTCAGGAACTAAAGTCGTAAGTGGCAGTGGAATCTGATCATATAATATAAAATTAATTAAAATATTTAGTAAATTAACTAAATATATTAATAGACGTTTATGTAACTGTTACATAGAGAATTGACTTGACCACGAAATTCATTTTAACAGTGCATATTTTTAATATATAGGTACCGTGCTGCAAATGACGTTGCTATAACATGAATTTACTCTATTTCGACAATGATTGACATTGATGAAGATAAATACAATAAAGGACGAATCTCGTATTACATATTACTTTACTTCAATAGAAATGAACTATTGACATCGGCAAATGCTTCTACGAGGCCAATTGACGAAAAAAAGTAAATATATTTATAATATTGCAATTGAAGTAAATTAACCTACCTACCTACCTATATTTGTAACGATATTGTCATGATTTTATTAGATAGTCTATTTCAAACGCATCGTTTGATCCCAGAATAAATAAAATGCGACTTAATTTAAACCACAATAGGTACTAGTGATCAAAGCTAGCGGAATAAACAAATAAAGAAATTCGTTCATTAGGGCAGGCTTTAGACATAACAAGGTCTAAAAGTTTAATAAACAGTAGCTTAGTAATATAATATAGTTATATGACTTGAATGGGCCTTTTATTTTTTCATTAGATACCTACATAATAAAAATACAACATTTGTGATAAATTTTTGTATTCCGATTTCAGTAACACAACTTTCTTGTTAAAAATGTAAAAACATTGACAACACAAAAACACGAAAACCTACCACAATGCGAAGAAGACGTTTTTTATCTGTTATTTATGACACAATAAAACACACAAAACAAGCATTTCGTTTAGAAAAAAGTGAAAGAAATTTCTAGATAATATTCAATGTTCAGTCTAATTATACAAGTGAAACCGACTTTATTCACGTACAATCAATCAACGTGACCGTAAAATTTGCTTAAACAATTCAAAAGACTGCCGTTGAATTTGGAACGATATTTGAATATTTTCAACATAAAATAAACAATAATGTTATTATAATCAGTTAATTAATAATATTACTATCTATTTTTTATTTAGGAAATTTATTTGTTTGTCGGAATCTTCGTGTTTATGTAACAGTTACAGCATAATTAAAAGATTAAAAAATTAGTAGTAGAAAAAAGTCAGTTCACTTGATATTATTTTACTAACAGAATATGAAATGATTCAACTTGTATCAGGAAAATTGTAAAGAACTCTATAAAAATAAATTATCACAAAGCAAACTTAATAAGTCGGAACAAAAACAATTAAAAAAAAAACTTTAATTAATTGCTCTAAGACAATGTAACACTTGAACAAATACCGAGTACGTACCTCACGTGGTCGGGCTCGACGATCATTTTAGACTCAATCTTTTAATATATCCCGTACGTACGACGTAGAGATAGTTTCGGATCCATCAAAATTAACACTCGAAACAATACGAACACTCCGTTATCATTTATCAATGATTGTTACTTCCCAAAACAGTTGGATGTAAACACGTCGCGAAACACGCGCCACGATGTCGGCGGTCGAAAGGGAAGTGCGCAACGCCTGCAACGGCGACGGCGGTCCCGCGTGGAATGAGACGCCGCGTGATTTACGATTACGGCCCGCCTGCAGCACCCCTGCCCTTCGTCCCTCGCTAAAGCGAGACAGTCACTACCGCAAATGTGAAAGGTGCGTGTTAGAAAGAGACCCCTATCGGTATCGCAGTTCGAGGGGTGGCGCTGCGTAATGCAAGCGTGCGTTTCTATGCGCGAGGTGGACGTGCAGTCATAGTGACGGGCGATCGACGATCGCTCCGATGACAGCAGACTGACACAACGAGTTTCACTCCGGATGGTTGAGTCACACTCGAAACGCCAATGAAAAATGTACTGAGGCGACTTGACGGCCAATAAGAGCTATATTATTGAAAACGAACGCTCTAACATATGAAGATCGTTTTAATAGATTTATTTCTTCAGACAAGAAACCGATGGCTTACTGAAGATTAGTTTGACGAGGCTGACAAGGAAATGGAGCGTTAACAAAACGCCGAGACGAGTCCTTTTAACGTCTCCGGGACGGACAGGGGACGCGGACGGATTTACTTGTATCACCAACAGATTTCCTGCTTTGACAAAGGAAAATATTTCATCTCAGATTTGTACATGTTATTTTCTCCTAAAACTCTGAATGAATATATCGGTTAATAAAACATTTTTATGGTATTTATTTGATAGAATAAATAGTGCCTACATAAATAATCACCTGTTTTAAAAGTTTTGTATTTCTTATCATACAATATTTTTTTTACATTTAATTCTATAAACTTACTTTGGTAAATTTATTTCATGTTAAAATTATAGTTCGCATTAGTTAGGTACATAAATGAGTTTATCACCTACCGAATTTTCCAAGGTTACTTATAGAAAATAAATTGATAGAATTTAAAAGGCACGACATTATGAATGTTTAAAAAAAAAACTGAAAATTGATGCCATTTTTAAAGTGACTTGTCATAACTGCAAGATATGTCAATACAAAAAATTACAATAAAAATATATTTTGAAACCTTTACAAGATTGTCTGCTACTTCTTTTATTTTTTTAATAGTAGCTTGGCAAATTGACGATAGGTACTGTACCTACCTGATGGTAAGCGAAGTACAATTCAAACATAACAGCGACCACTGAGAGATCGAAATCCATAGGTGATTGCCGCTATGCTGGCCTACATAAATATCTCTTCACGTTAAGTATGCTAGAGCCGATTTCTTATGATGACTTCACACTATAAAAAAATCTTATTTATCAACAAATAATTCCAATTTACATAACTCACTGATTGCATTGATAAAAAACAATAAACAATCTTTTCCCAACACTATCGGTAACAGCTATTATTTGCCATTGTTAGTGTATACAGTACGCATTGCACAATAATAGGTACGAGTAGCATAATAAATATGAATTTTGGCGTTTTTAGCGGGATCTTAAAGTGACATGTTGTGGTTTTTATTTTTAATTCATTAATTTAGGCGTTTGGTTGTTGTGTATAAGTGAAGTGGACTATAAATAAATAAATATAAAGCGAAAAAATTTGCATTTTGGGATGTCACAATAAAAATGTTTAGATAGTTCATTGCCACTGGCAAGTGCTTTTGCGGCGCCAAAACAATAAGAAAAAAAAAGATTGTTTATATACAAATATGAACCTTTTAAATACATTATCTATATAATTCAGAAATATTAATTCATATTAATTAAACATAATTTGTTCATATTAACACATAAATTTAAATTTAGTTTTTATTAGTCAACCTTTATATTTCGCAAGTGTATAAAATTTAATATCAAATTATCATTTATGCTTTAATTATCGGAGCCTCTTGAACACGTTTCATATCTACGCCTCCTAGTGACATATTGGTTATCACGTAATGTTGGGGGTAAAAAAAGTTACTTTAAAGTTTTCGTTCCCGGTGAAAAAGTGTTACTATTTACCCCTGTTAGAACAAACCCCTCGCCCTATATACTGCTTTGCTGATGTTGGAAGTAATTTCAGGAAAACTGACTCAGGACCTAATTCATTACTGACATTATACCTTACTTTAATTCCTTACAGTATTTTTATTTATTTATTTATCTGAAGTAATTTCTTCAAATTCTATTTTATATACAACATTACACACTTTATTACGTACCTACGACATTAAACAGTGTTGTTTTTAATCATTAAAATGATCATTCTTGTGGGTTAATTGCCCTATTATCCAGCTCATATCAGTTATCAGTCGATACATCAAGTACTTATAAGTTATTTGTTGTCAGTTTAATACCAACTTCTCTTTCCCACATTATCCCTCTCTTTCCCACATTCTCCTTGGATAATTTTTATCAATATAACAACGAAATTAATATAAAATAATATCTCATTATATTAATAAGATACATTGATAAATACCTCAAACACGAATTTAGTTGGCGCCCAAGTGGCAACACTCTGATCCAACGACTTTTAAACCTAAAAATCTAAATATGGCTGACCTAAACGATTTCTCTATGTATACTTATTTATAATAGATATATTTCATTATCTTTACAATCTGCTATCTAGTTTTCTTCTTATTTTACCTTTTTTATACAGCAAAGGTGGCAAACAATCATACGTATCCTATGGAGGCTTGTAGTAGAATAGGAATCATTAACGCGAGCTGTAAAAAAAATGCTGACCTTGAACCCTCCTTCCCCAAAGAACTCTGGAAACCCTACTCACTACAGGAACACAACACATGGTTATTTGTCTGCGGTATTTTGTTGGGTGAAGATATCCACCAGTCAGGTTGTCCCAAGTAGAGATGAATCTCCACATAGTTTTTTCTGTACTCTATCTCTCTTACTCTATCTCTCTTAAACTCCTTAACTGCACGAAAATTTAAAAATAAACAAAACTCCCAAAAAATGAATAAAATTATTTATTCTATATTCAATACACAACCCATTATCATCAGGAACCCTTATGTTCAATCATATTGCGCAGTAAAATCACCACATAAATAATTCTAAATATTTAGAGAGTGAAAATGTTGGAGTGATATAAATTTTACGACTTATTAGTATTTAGAGGCATTTTATCGGAATTGGAGCGAGGTGGCGAATTTGCATCATATTATATAGTACGTCATTGCATCGTGCGGGCCGTTCGATAAGATTGATAACAGTCTTGTGAGGGTCGCAACATCATGTTTATAGGACTTTGAAGCAATGATGGCTCAATTGAAGAAGGCTCGGTGAAGATGAAACCTTAACATGATGGTAGGATTTTTTCTAATGCCCGCCTGGCTAGCTACCATCCTCAAGTTGAAAATCTGTCGCCAAACACCAATAAGTGTGTTCCGGCAGCTGCACTTGAGATTCGGTCTTTCACTAGGCTTAGCGTGCTTGGGCCACATCATCACTTGAGATCAGGAACCCCTATATGTTAAAGAAAAAATAACGATTAAACGAAAACGATAAAAGGAAAAGCGTTCAGTTACAACGCACAAGTAACGAAACGACGTAAAAAAATCACAAATAAAATAAAATAGATGTATTTTATTTTACTAAAGCAACATCAAAACTATCGTTTCTTAAAATTTCATAGCGCTGTAAGTTTAGGAGGAAAAATTTCCACGAGAATAATTTTTCCATTTCCCGTTACGTATTTGCATAAATGCTGGCAACCATGGCCGTCATGTACATATTAGTACTTTAAAACATTACAACAATTATTATTACTAGCGATCGCCCTAAGGTCGAAATTCGTCCAGCGACTTTTTGATCATAGTCTATTTTCTGTTTGACATTTGCAGTATTCATATACAATGAGTATCATCTACATCACTTGTTGTCACTTTTGTTGAGTGACAATTTCAATATTTTGGAAGTCCAAGTTCAATGGAACTGATCGGTTTAGGCTTCGCAGTATTAATTTATTTTATTTAATATATTAGTAACAGATATTATAGATAAATTTTATCTTTCTGCACTCCTTCTCCATATAAACTTTAACCATGCCAAATTTGTCTTTCGTGCACGCAATACGCTTAAAAAGGGGTAGAAAGCTTTTGCTTCACGTATTAATATATAGATTTCAATTTTATTTGATCAACTTTCGAGATTTCTTAAAACTATACACTTGTCCGGTTTCTTTAACGATTTAATTGATGGCTTTTGAGAAGCGATGCAGTCATGAGCTAAAGCTGACGGTTGAGTCTGACTCATTGAGAACAGGTAAAGGCCCTACAATGAACTGCTGCGTGCTTTGTGAATAGCCTGATTTCATAAACTAGTTAATAATGTATCTTTTTTTAATGTATTGCTCGCATTCACGCTTTAAATTGTAAATACTTTTTAATTTATTTAGCTGAAGAATTTGCCTGTGTCACTGTTTTATTTCCTTCTTACGCATAGCCACATTCACGGCGTCAAAATTCGACTTGTTATAAATTGATTATGATAAACAACTAACACTGTATTGTGTTAATTCTATTAAATGTTTAAACTATTTAACATCTGTGATGCTAATATTGTCAGATTTGTCGGTACTTTAGGTAAATGTACTATGTTAAAATAAAAATGTCTAAAGCATAATTAACTCGTTCTGTTGCGATGTATACTCGTTATCCACCATCTGTATTTTCTTTGTTTGGTTTGTATCTTTATTAACCAAATGATTATAAAATGCCTGTGCACGCAGCAGCTGAAGTAACGTCAATTTAGTACAAGTGCGTGAACCCGACTGAGAACATTGCGAGTGTGGGGAGTAGGTCGCGACTTCACGGCGCGAGTATGAAGCGGCTATATCACTATGTGCATGGTGGTTGCGACCCACTCGGGCAAAAGACTCACCACGCTTGATTACCCAAAATCAACAAAATACTTTATACAATTTCGGCCCTCAGAAGGCACAAGAAAGTTGAAACACTGATTTTAAAGAGTTTCCTTGCGTATCTTCGAAGATGAAGGTCCAATGCCAATGAAATTAAAATGAATCATCCAAATCGGTTAGTAAAAGAATCATATAGGAAGGAAAAAGACAAAAAAGTATCTTACTCTAATAATAGTTTATAATATTTTATATTTCATTACGCCATGAAAAAAGGAAACTTAAAAACAATGAAAACCGCGTCTCTTAGTGCGAACAAACCTCTCAACCCATTGGCCGCACAAAAAAAAAAATAGTTCGAAGTCAACAAAAACCAAATCTACAGCAGAAACAATGGTGCCTCGCGTCAAGGTGAGCAGACGCTCAGAAACTGTAGACTATTTTATGATTGATCGCACCTCTTCACTGCACCTAATTGACAGTGATGGAACAGGCATCCAACGAACAAAACAAACATTAATATCGATTCTTGCAATTAAAAATGAACCTTATTTGATTATTTTAAAGGACATAGTAAATTATACTTCTGTATTGGTTCTGATTCTTATAACGATGACAGATAAAATCGCTTCTCGAATTTTTCGAATTAAACAACAAATTTTTCGTATTAATTAAGATTTATTAATTATGTTTGATGCAAGACGATTGATGGTCGACATGGACATAAAACATAACTGGTCAAGCGTAAATCTATCAGCTAATAAATTATTCACAAATGGATCTGGTGGCACTGCAGACGAGTAAATCTGTACAGATAACCTTTCGCATACGCCTAAACTAAAAACCATACCAAGTATAGAGATTATGGAAAAAAAATCCACATGTGGTACAAAAAATTCAGTCCAAATTCACCACCACAACAGTAAAGTTCAGTTGTAGACTCTTACTTTAAATTGTTAGATCTTATAACCTTTTTCTTAAATCTGTGCTTAAAAGAATGATTTTACTTCAAATTAGTATATATTAGCGGTATCTACTAAGAATTCTACCGGAGAAAAATCCGATTAATTAAGGGACCTTCTCGAACACGCAAATAGGTATGACTACCGACTTGTAATAATGTCTGATTATTTGCAATGTTTCACCCTCTAACCAATTCTTATCCTAGTTCCATGTTTTAAGCAGCGACAATCAATTTCACGGTACCTATTCTTGGTAGGTCAGAAGAAGTATTATCCTTGGATATAGATCGCTCAATCGATATAACCGCGACTGACAGACAGCTACATAAGTTCACAGAAATGGTTGACATGAGTAACGCAAAACGGCAGAAACTGAAACATATTGTGTCAAGTGACATAGCAATTATAACTACCTACTGTGAAATATATCTTGATATACGACTATTATTAATTAAATGTTTTAATGCTGAATGCACGGCCTTCGATTAGACATAAATCTGGAAAACATTTGGTGCGCCGCTTTGAAATGTTGTGTACAATCAGATATCATATTTTATTTTGTTAAAGATATTAATATTTATTGGTTATATAAGGTCATTTTTGATTGCGTCAACGATTAGCTTACGAACCTTTGTAGAATTTACATGTACTCTCTCTATACAAATAGAATCAGCTACTATAATAATTATTGCCCTTTTTGCAAACTGTATACATAGAAAAATAGATTCACAACTAGTAAGTATTGTAAGTAGACTCGTAAATTTCCGTTTGGGCGGAGCCAATTAGAAGCAAATAACAGAAAACTTGTAGAATGATAACCACGGTATTGCGTGACAACTTTGTACCAAAGTCTGGTAAGTTATAGGAAAAATTTTAGTAACTCACGTACTGCATTACATTCGTTATGTATTTTTTTCAGTCTTGCCGGCTATCACACTAACATCCGCCTCAGATATCAATCGATGTAAAAATAATTTATTGATCATAAAATACATAAGTATAATAATTATTAATAATCAGTTGGGTTATCGAAAGTATTAAAGTGATTAATTACATATAGGTATCTCAGTCAACTATGTATTTATCATAAAAACAATTAAATCTATATATTTGATTATATTCTCGCCCAGCGGCGGTCTTACCCATTGCGAGGCTCCGGGCGGCAGGTCTTTGCGAGGCCTTTTGTCCTACGGAAAAGTACCTATGTGATGCGAAAGTAGGTCTGTTTGTTTGGTAGGTATTCGTTATGTTTGACGAGAAATGCAAATGAAAAGTTATACAAATAAATGAAATTTGAGTTTTAAAATATTTTACTTACATCGATAGATTTACAAATTTAACAAATACAGAGATGATAAATTTTAAAATTGATGTTTGCGGCTTTTACTAAGACTAAAATCTTTAATTAAAGCACAATAACCTAATGAATGAGCTACGTCATTTTCGACTGAAAGAATAGCAAGGTGTTGTATAGCCACATTTAAGTGCATGATTTCGCTTTGCCACATTTTACTGATAACATTTATCTTTGTAAGAATGTCATACCATATGACAAGTGAAACTATAAATTCGTAGGTAGTTATTTCCTTTTTTATAGAATGGCATTCACTGACCAACTAACAATCTGTTGTATTTTCTGCTAAATCTTTTAAAGCATCACATATATCTCTTAGTTGGTATTTAACGGCCTTCACCGATGCTACCCTGCACTCCCATTTAGTTCCAGAAAGTGGTTTTAATGATAAGGATTTTACATGAGCATTTAAAATAGCCCACCTCTGACTTGAAACCATACAGAGTGTACAATCTTTGTAGCAAACCAAAAAAAGATTTTGCTTGGACACAAGACGATGCTGCATATCCTAGGATGAAATTCCAGCTATTACTCCCACATGATAAAAAATAAGCAAGTGGATTAATTTCAATAATACGTTTTTGGACACCACTTTTTTCACCACGCATATTGGCACCTTGGCCTCTGCAGCTTTGCAATGATATACCTAACTGTTCTAATTCTGAAATTATATAATTAGTCAAACTCTCAGCTATGGTTTTTTTGACGGCTATGAAACCAATAAAATGTTCTTCAATTTCAGCTATTTTTGTATTAAAAAATCTTATAATAATTGATAGTTGCTCAACACGAGAAACTTCGCGAGTACAATCAAGAATAATAGTGTAATATTTATTATTAATTATTTTTTCAACAATTTCAGTTTTCACGTGACTTGCCATTAATTGTAGGTGCTCATTTTGAATATTTTTTCCAATATAGTGGTCATTATTCGTTTTATCTTTTACTTATTGTAAGTGAAGTCTCAGCACAGGATCAAATCGGGCTATTAACTTTACTAAATCTATAAAGTTGCCGCTTGTCTCACTCGAACCTAAGTCAGATGTAATGTTCTCTCTATGACCCCTGAAGGCCAAATTGTGAGATGCGAAAAAATTTACAATTGCGAGCAATCGTTCTAAAATATCTCTCCAACTTTGCCTTTCTTGTTCAATTTGTTACTGAGCCACGGAATCAATAGTGGAATAGCTTTTAAACCATTCTCTAAATTAATCCATTTCCGCATACAATATTTGTGCTGTAGACTAGATTCGTGTGACTTTAGGTAATCACCCAAGTGTTCAAATCATTCAGCGCCTGTCAAGCTTTTCACCGTTAACTAATATCTTATTATAATTATATTCACTGAATCGCCGTCCATTATCATTTACGGGAAATAACTTAACTTTAATCCGGATTTAACCTCTTAATATAATCTCAGTTCGGTCTATTTCAGTAATTGTCATGGGCCACAAACCAGGGTCATTTTGAGGATTCAGATTTTCCATTCCAGCAGTCATGGATGTAGACATGGGCTCGGGCTCAGATTCATGTTCTTGACTGGATAGCGTTGACGGCGGCACCGGTGCCCTAAGAGACAATGATGTAGTTAAATCATCATCACCCTCGCTGTTTTTACTTGATGACGACGGCGGCACCCATGATGATGTGGAAGGAATGTTTTCAGCTGAATCAGGATTAAAGTTACTTTCAATCAATAAATGTTTCGTATAGGTTTTTTGATCATCACTTTTTATATATTTATATAAAGATCCACGTACATTTTCTTGTACCTGCTTTCTTTTGATAGCTCATTTCCTTTTTGAACTAGCTGACTCAAATTTTCTACCGGCATCACGATCACGCGAACTCATTTCGTAAATCTTGTTTTGTTTCGCATAAATAGTCAGAAATAATTTTCACACTTTATCAGCTTACTCAATACTTGAAACACTATAAGAGCGTAATATTAAATATAATTTAAAGATATGTACGGTGCAAAAACGATTTTGTAACTCATACTGCAAGCAAAATAATTCCAAGGTGACAAAAGTTGACGAATGAAATGAAATAAGGGAATTCCTCTAGCGACGGGGATTCCCCGAGCGATAGACGAGCAGAACATTATGTCCCGACTCTCGAGTCACAGACTATATAATACTATACTAGTCCCGAGTGTTATGCGTTTAAAAAACCGATCTTTAAGTGTTTCGAGGCGCGATATTCAAGTACTACAAAATAAATTTATCAATTATGATTTGAATGAATGAATTGGGCTAACTAACTTTATTTAAATTTACTGTTATGTTATAACCTTAATAAATAATTAAGAATCGAAATGAAAAGTTTTAAATTAAAAAAATATATAGTTAAAAAATTTGTATTTTTTGACGCGAGCTCCCTGCAAGAGCGAGGCCCCGGGCGATTGCCCTGTTCGCCACCCAGTAAGGTCACCACTGTTCTCGCCCCTAAATTATGATACTAAAGATTTTTTACATTTTAAAGTACTTACATCAAAATATTTTTTTTTTCAATTTGTAAACTGTAAATCCATTTGTTTACTTCTAATAAAATGCGGTATAAGTATTTTAGGTATAAGATTTTTGGTATCTTATTTTTTTTGGTTTACGTAAGATATTGGAAGCTGATTTACTCCCCTTTTCAGAAAAAGTAAGTAGCAAGTAGCTTGCTTACTTAATACTTAAGCCTAATCAGTACATGACATACTGTAAATATAAAAACAACCAAAATCGATACTACTCTATACTACGAGAAAATTGCTTTCAAACGAGCGCCCAATCTTTCTCGCAATTTTTTCCATAACCGACAACCCGTACACATAAGTATCTCATACATTATTCGAATTTACTGCACGTCACGTCGCAAAGTGTTAAGTGTAGTGCAAAAATGATCCAGTTTCTCTCAATGGATACTCATTAAAACTCACATACTCAATTTTCAGTCCTGTATCTTTTCTATACACAGTTCGCAATTTGATAAGTCATTATTCTACAAGGTTTGGAAATAAAACTCTCATATTAATTTGTAATTCTGTCATAGATAATACGGGATTATTCAAATTTAAACCTTAATTTCAGAAATGTATAAAGGAAAACAAAGTTAAATTCAGTTTCGTGAATAAAAATTTCTGCAATCCAATGAACATGTTCAGAATCTTCCATAATACCATAAGGTATGCTGATAACAGCACCACTGTATGTGGTAAAATAACGACAAATTTCTTTCTTGTTATCGAAATTTTTATTATATTAATATTTCACAAACCGGATGCCTAAACGATGAAGGTAAGTGCAAATTAGAGATAATAACGTCATTGACTAAAGTCCACGCATAATTTTAAAATCGTACACTTCTTTGTGTAAGGTTTTGTGCAAAATCTTATGATTTTCATCAAAGACAGCGAATAAATATTTAGTATAAGCCTCTGTAAGCCCCATACTTAATTTCATAACCTTTGTGTTGCAATGATAGTTAGCCCTACTACTGAGTCAATGAGAACTTTTCGAACTGAGCAATTGTATGAGTAATGTATATAATAATATCAACTATTTATTTACAATAATACAAGCCGTACTTATTATGGAAACTAAAGACCATATCTGAGATCATATAATAAAAACTTCAAAGAGTCATCTAGATGAGAACATTTATGATGTCAAAGAAGCCATAAAGAATCTGGAAACGTACAAACTGCGATTAAAGAACTAGTTGCAACAAACAAAATAATTAATTAAAATAAGCTAGATGACTGATAGACACTAATCTTAAATTAAATTCAGATACAACTTAATATCCCAGAAACCCATTATCCACAATATAATCATCAAAACATAAAACATAAATATTAAAAAAAACTATACTTATCAACGAAGTGTTGACAACTGTCCCGAATGGAACAATGGCATCGTTAGACTTGAAACTGACGACGGGACCACCGCAAGACAAACGCATTATGGCTGCATTGTTTTGACGGATGATAGATCACGTTAGAAGCATTACAAAGATATCCATAACTGGGCAACGTCAGTGGCTTCGATCAACACATTAACAAAATGAAATAAGGTTTTTAGAAAGTAAGGGGGTGCTTTGTGAAAAAGATCATTAAAAAGTTGAAATATATTTGCGATGTATGATTGATACAGGATAGACCAGCACTATGTCCAGTGATAGGAAGGTTAAGGTTTTAGATGATGATTAAAAAGGCGTAGAGTTGACTTAAGAATAGGTAACAGCACCTTGTGCGTCATAAACAATCGATATCATTCCTGAAAACCTTTTTAAAAGTGGACTTGCAAATTGCACTCCTTACAGCATTTTAAGTCCCTAACGATACAGAAGATGAACTACAAGAAAAATCCAAAGTTTTACTTAATTGTTAAACCTCGTAGAACTGCCGGTATACAATAACTGTATGAAAAGTGATCTGGTTGTTTAGAGACGCAGAGTGGTAAGTTTACTTCAGCTTTCTGGCAAAAGTTTATCTGATAGTCTAAAAAATCTAGTTTATGTATAGAATCTGATGGAATAACTTAAGTATGACATAAACCAAAATTATAAATAGATATATTAAACTGTATTGCCATCTTATGGAAGGACAGTCACTCATGGATCGCTACTCCCGATGACTAAGTTGGAACGTCTTTTGTTACCACTACTTATCGTTAAACTAATGTGTTGGGTCGTTACTCGGGAACTACTGCACTGAAAAGCTGAAGCTGTTCTTTCTGTATTTAAACTCTTTACAGGATATACCATCTTCGATATTTGTGAGATCAAGTAGATTTCGCTACTTGTACACATTTGTGCACTCAAAACATTAAAACGACTACCTCTATGCCATACACTTTAATCTTTTTTGGATTTTCTTATACAATTGAGCATATAAGCGTACGGTCTGCCTAATCATAAGCGGTTATCGTAGTCTATGGACGCTTGTCACTTCGGAAGTATCACTAGTGTAGTGTGTTACCGATCTTGAACACTCCTTCACCAATGGGCCCTGGAAATCCTACTCATCACAGGAATACAACAAAAGGTTATTTTGTTGCGATCTCACCATTTGGGCTGCCCCAAGCAAAGGGAAGTCTCCAAGCAGATTTGAAATCTCTGTGGTCGGTTGTGTTTATGTGCTTTATGAACTCACCTTTCAGCATTTGGGTCTTGTATTAGAGTGGCCGGTATGCTGTGCTCGATGTCGTCCCTCTCGTCAGGGGCGGGGGAGGCGCGGGACGCGGGCGACGCAGACCTGGACGCGTCCCCCTCGCCCCGATCGGGTCCCTCCCCCCGTAGTTCACCTCGCTCCTTCACTCCGCTGTCTGGGCTGTTGTCTTCTTCTGTTGACAATAGAAAACAAATAATTAAAAAACTTTTCTCGGCATTTAATAGAAGTGGAAGATAAGATAAGCGATTGCGTATCAATGAATAGTTATTTTTCTCTTTTTTTTAACGTCATAGGTTTAGCATTATGACCACAACTCACCTGATCTTAAGTTACGATGTGGCCCAAGATGGTAGCACGCTAAGCCTAGTAGAAGACAGCTCTCAAGTGCAGCTGCCGGAACACACCTATTGGTGTTTGGTGACAAATTTTCAACTTGAGGGTGGTAGCTAACCAGGCGGGTATTAGAAAAAGCCCTACCACCATCTATAGTTTCATCACGATGTTTTCCTTCACCGAAAGCTCAAGTACTATGCAGGAATTCGGAATTCGGTTGCTTCGTTGAAGCATGATAAAGGAATTAGACAGGAAGAGTCACTAATTAAGCCCACGCTGACGAGAATTATATTCTTATATTCAGCAAGGCACATTGAGGATTTAGGATCTAGACAGCAAACATTTAGATCGTTTTTTTTTGTCGCAAGGCAAATGACTGCACTTTGCCTATTGGTATGAACAGTGCAATCCAAAAACAATGTTGACCACTTACGGCCGTTTTCAATAACATATCTGGGTTTACTATTCCCGGTTAGTACATATTTGTAATAAGTACTATTTTTAACTTAATACAGATATCGGATTCCATCTTATCTATTCAAGCTATAGGATATGGATATATATATATATATATATATATATATATATATATATATATAAATATAAGGGCAAAGGTTATACTTGTCTATATTTAGTAACTGAAACAACAGATAGATATGTTATTGAAAACGGCCGTAAGACATCGGTTATTCATCGCCGGACGTCACTGTCACGCCGGATTGAAAGCGTCTCGGCTAGCTGGTTACACACTGTCTGATCCCGAAACGCGACAAATCAAAAGAGAGACAATTGTCATGCTCTTCCACCCAACATATAAGCGTTCGAATAAATCCTTTCACTACGCAATGACAGATTTTATAATACGAAATCTTTAAATGCAAAATAAAATTATCAAATTAAAGACAGATTAATAAAACTAAGCTTACTTTAATCTTGTCACTAAGGGCAGTTAACGTTAACAAAACACGTTATAATCTACAATTTCATTTTTTTATTTTAATTTATATCTGCTGTTCGCCTCCTCGAACTTTGCTTCGTCACCGAACGATAATTGTAAACATAAATTAATTTACACCAATCAGGTGATTAAATTTATTGACCGTGACGAATAATCAATTGATAGAGATTTATCAGAATATTTAAATGTATATACAGCAAAGTCTGTCTGTCCGTAAATCATCTATTGTTGCAAGGTACGTTCAAATAAAAGTCTGAAATTTTTCTTTAAAACCGTCACAATGAAATATGAATTATAAATAATCATTTATCTACGCTAAAGTTACTGATCGGTGTTTATATTGTATTTAACATCACGATTCATAATAAGTGAAAGGGGGCTGGAGCGGGGGACGAAGTAAACAACTTTAGCGCTACAGTGATGAAGAAGTTTGAGAAATAGTAATTTTAGTTTTTCCTATTTATTTATTTTTAAGTAATGTGAAATTTTCTGGGTTACAACAAGCGAGAACCAAATCCTCATCGCACTGGTCTTCATATAAAGTACCCTTATTTATTTCTTTAGGCGGCAATCATGCTCCCCACATGCAAATTTCTTTCCTATCTTTCAGATTTATTTAAATAGATTTAGCGCCGGTAGTTTAGTTTAGTTTAGTTTAGTAGTTTTCCTATTAAGTTTTCCTATTAATTTTCTTTTTAACGCTTACTCGTTATGAGTATATAGGTAACAGATATTCGACGCAGGCAAACCAACGTATGTACAAAAGTATAAAAATTAAAGAAAACATTTAAAATGCACGTACACACCTACAAATAATAAATCATGATTAATTAAATACCTACATAAAACGTAAAGTTAAAATCTACCTACCACGTGCATTAGCTAGAAATTATATCGATAGCGCATTATCGATATAAACTGAATATCTATAAGCGATAGCAATCGTCAATCATTAAAACACAATAAATACGATAAGAGGGATAGACTGTGCCCGTTCGTTAGTGTTGCGAAAAAAATATGAAACATTTGATTGATAAGTCGACGCTACATGAGAGTCATTATTCATAGTGTAATCTGCTGACATAATTCCTATCGATAATAAAACGTATTGTCGATATCGAACGATGTGTTATCGAGCCGGTAACCTAATTAGAGATCCGCGATCGATTCGTTATAACGTTCGTTGTCCCCTTGTTCAGACAATCTAACTAAACACTTTTTCTGCGTGTTAAATATGGTTTAAGTACAATTTTCTTCTACGTAATGGGATCGAAAGGACCTCCGTATTTATCCCGATGTTTTTGAAAGTCATAGTAGAGAAAAAGTATTCAATAAAATAATTATAAAAATTTAGTTAAAGATGTGTATTAACATTTAATTGTCTTTCATACTCGTAAAAGCCATTAGTTATGCATATTGCACCGTACCAAATATTGTTATTAATTGAATTTTTCGAAGTTTCGACATGTTTCACGTACCGTGGACCCAAGTCGACTGACGTGATGCGGTATCTTTGTCGGCGTAGGTAGTTTTTAGTAACTACCCTCATGTGGTTATCGTCACAAGAGATGTTACATTGATAGCTTCCTAATTATTTTCCTTGTTTACTCGATTCGAATGTATTTTTTTTAATGGATGTTCAGCCATAACTTCTTTGTTTATGAACAGATTTGGATGATTCTTTTTTGTTTGATTTCATTGGCATTGAACCTTCAACTTCGAAGATACACCAGGGTACTCTTCAAAATGATTGGAGTTGGTTTTCTTTTTTGTTAAAAGTTGTCTTGTATGTTACCTTATTACACTACCATTATGTTTTTTCTAAACTATCTTTGCTCTAGCTGAAAGAAAACATTTTTTGGCATGAAACATATTTTTCTTTAGAATATATTCTTTGCAATAAAGTGACTCGATAAATTAATAAATCAAACGTCATCGTCAAATAGAAGGTATGTTATAAAAGTTGCCGGGGTAATCAAGCAATAAGCGTCGGTCGCTATTTCTGAAGGTGATAACAGTATGTTCGATATATTATCTTGTTTGTTACATTTTTGGCATACATTATCTTTCGTTGTAGAAAAATATAATACCATCTTCATAGGGTGTTTTTGTAGCCTCATACAAAATCTCACTTTGAATATAAAACTGATTCAGCTAGTAGATTTTATATATTAATATATCCTGGTAGACTTGTTTGTACCTTGCAATAAAAACACTGTAACAAATTGGAAGGGTTCGCCTTTACTCCTTCTCTATTACGGAGCATCAGTATGTCCCTTAAAAAAAAGACATATGTATAGAGCTCTTTTGGAAAATCAAATTGAACATACTAGAATTTAGCAATCTCAGTAATACATGCAGTGACCTCAATAATTAATTAATTATCCACTGACTATTTTATTATGTTATTTATATTATTAATATACTAGCGATCGCACTAAGGTCGAAATTCGACCAGCGACTTCTTGATCATAGACTATTTTCTGTTTGACATTTGCAGTATTCGTGAACCTAAACAATGAGTATTATCTACATCACTTGCTGTCACTTTTCGTTGAGTGACAATGTCAATATTTTGGTGGGTCTAAGTTCAATGGTACTGATTGGTTTTAGGATTCGCAGTAGTAATTTATTTTATTTAATACATTAGTAACAGATATTGTAGATAAATTTTAGTTTTCTGAACTCCTTCTCCATATAAACTTTACCCATGCCAAATCTCACAGTGCTTTGCTTTGAAGGCTTTTTTTTCACGTATTAATATATACATTATGTTCTTCACTAATAAGTAATTTAAAATAATATCATGGGCATAATACATACTTCTTTTTTTAACTATCTGATTTTAAGTTTTCTTTGAAATTATTTGTAATTAATTGCCGAGCTGCTGATTGTACGTAATATTGATTATTTAAGGAAGTGGGACAGAGTGAAAACCAGGGCAGTGCGTTGGGGTGATACCACGCCACATAGCATCAGCTGAGTCTGTCCCATTGTCAAATTGTGTAGGTATGTAGGCTTAACCTTTTTAATTTGTAAACTTTTTTGGCAATAGTTTATTATTATTTTTAGGACAGCTAATATATTTTTTTAAATTAAATATAAATGGTCATAATATATTATTACATCAATGATGGGCTAGCTGTGTCCTGCGGTTTCATCCATGTTAAAATTCGAGCAACTTTCCGTACTCGCCTAGAGCTTTAAAAATTACTTAACGTTTATGGTTATTGCTTTGCTCCTTAGAATCGTAGCGTGAATGTATATAGCCTAGAGTCTTCCTCAATAAAAAGGCTATAGAATGCAAAAATAATTTTTCACATCTGACTGGTAGATCCAAAGATTAACACGTTCAAATTAAACAAAAAGAAAACAATCTCATGTACTCGTCTCTAAAATCTTTTGATTTTAGAAAATGATCAGAATTCGCTTTATGGCGGCGTTAGCACTTTCATAATTTAGAAAAGTTCACGAATCACGTAGGTACGTGTCAAGTAGTTATTTTAGTTTAAGACAATCAATTATTTGTCACTCAGGGACCATCTTTCCGTAAAGAAGTACGCGTCTATCACAAATAACACATACTGATTTCTACTAACTTAATAAATAAAACAAAAACAAAAACAATCTATGGAATCGACTGAAAAACAAAACAAAAGATGATCGCTTTCGCTCCGATTATTAACTTATCGGCCGCAAAATTCGGCAACAAAAAAAAAAGTATCCAGACTTCAGTTTCGTTGAAACCCGAGAACGCCGAAAACCGACCGCGGCGGTTGGCCGGTGTGGTCCGCTTATTTCACTGCCCAGTGGTTCGTGAACCGCGTTTCTGTACGCTAATTGATTAAAACGCTGCGTGTCAATCCGCGCGGACGGCAAAGACGCAACGCGGTTGCGGCCCGATGCCCACCAGTTTCACTCGACCCTAACGCTCGCCCCTTAATCTCTCTATCTCATCCCACCTAGGTATTCGTGGCTTATAGAACAGTATCAAATTGGAATAATTTATGATCAAAAGTGCATTCAATCCCATAAATATATTATAACTAGCAGCACTCTACGGTTTCTTTCACCTGCGTTAAAAAAATCGATACAGATTTTGAACCCCCATTACACCCCTTTAGGTTTTGAATTATCAAAAATCCATTCGAAGCGGATGCCTACGTCATAATAACTATCTGCATGCCAAATTCCAGCTCTACCCGATCAGTGGTTTGTCATACCCGTCACGAATGATTGCATTTCATTTTGTCGCGTATCGGGATTAGACAGAGTACTGGAAACCCCCAGTGCGTAAATTAGTGTAGAAAGCCTTTTCCATTATCATATTGGACCGATTCGATACCATCAATGTCTATTTATCATCAGTAATTATAGGTATGTTGGTAACAGTTTGAGCACATAATTATTACTAAGCATAGATATTCATGTAATTAAAATTAACAAGTTCTTGACAGATTTCAATGTTTTTAAATTCATAAATATAAGCACCATAAGGCCGCAGGTTTGGTATCAGATAAACAGCGTAACATCTTCATACACTTTTTATTCCTTTGACAATACCTATGTCTTTTTTATAGCTTTTAACTACAATTCATGATTTCTTATTTATCAAAACTATGCTGAAACTAAAACTAGTTAGATGGCGTGCCCAAAACCACATCCGCTACAATATAAAACAAACCGGATACACCAACTGATAACGGTAGTCATTAGCGCTACAATATAAAACAAACCGGATACACCGACTGATAACGGTAGTCATTAGTATTTAATAACTTTATATGATGCCAACATAAGAATTTTCTTTCTTCATAAAAGTGAAATACAACTATAATCGTGCAAAAAAAATTAATCAAATTATAATGCCTTCCACGTATTGGTCAATAGCAACCCCCAAAAAGGAAGGGGGCGAAGTTCGCGGGGCGAGTGATAATCGTAGCCCATTCGAATCGTTTCAATGAACCCGATTGGTATCAAAGGAAGTGAACGCATCCGTTGCAATCTGCAACTGACTATTTTCTATAGCGTCAGAATGGCGATAGCCTGAGGCATACCATCCGTTACTGGTTTGATATAAGGCTTTAAACGCAGTACATATATTAAACGCGGCTACTAAGGTCGAGGAAATTCTCTATGAAATTCTCAGTAGCAGCTCTGAGTATAGGTTTGTGCCCGATTAATGGAAATAGGCTCACCCTCTATTACATGGGACCTAAAAACATATCCGGCGAATTGTTGGTGTACATTAGTACACCGCTGCCTAACCCTTCGAGGATATCGGCGGTGTATGTTATGTTATGTAAACATATTAAAAGTGTTACTCTTGTTGTTGTGATCTCTTTACTTGGGGCAGTCCCGACTGGTGAAATACGTCCACCACCGTCCAGAAAATCGCGGGAAAATAACTTTGTGTTGTGTTCCTGCGGTGAGCAGGGTTTCCAGAACTCCTTGGAGTAGGTTCAAGGTCGGCAACTCGCTAGCGTCCACATGCTACGGTAGTCACTTACCATCATTCGGGCTAGTTTGTTACATTAAAAAAATATTGCATATACATTCACAAGTGCGCACGTGAATTCGTATCCGTGCAATGGATCCTGAGGTTTGATTTTAAAATTTATTTTATTATTATTTTAATTTTTCAAATGAACTATTTTCCTTTTCATTACCTCCTAATACTATTTGTCCAAAGAAAGGCCAAAATTTAACTACATAAAATTGTCTTTCTGATGAAGTAACTTTCTTTCGTAAGTATTAATATGCCATGCCTAAAAATAATGCTCAAAAATCAATTTTTAATCTACAATAAACAAAAATCGCAAATCCCTTATTGTGGCTTATGTATTAGAGAGATAGGTATATACTTTTGCAGACGTTTTTTAGATATACTAAAGACCATCATTTTTGTAGAACCCATTACGCCAGTAAAGCAATTCGAGATACCAATCCGACTTCCAATACCGACTTACTCAACCAATTTTAAGGCTAGTTCACAGTTGTAGCCTAATGTTAGATATCCTATAATATTCCTCGTGAATCTGGCTATCATATACAAACAGAACTTTTCGAATCTGACTGGTAGTTCCAGAGATTAGCGTGTTTAAATAAACAAATAAATAAAACCGCTTTGTTATATTAATTAAGAAGTTATAGTATTTTAATTAACTAGAAGAATGAAAAAGATTTTTTAATATAATTCTTAATTTTGATTTTGCCTCTTAACTGTGGTCATTACCAACAGTTGCCGTTATTTTGTCGATCTAGTAAATAAACAAAACAACAAAAAAACGCAAATCAACGTCTTCAAAATCAACGATCTTTAATTAAGCGATTATAAGCCCAATAGATACCGTTAACGGAACCATCGTGATAAAACATAAAAATTGTCTTTCACAAAGGTAACGTGAGGTTTCCGCGATCCGGGACGACTTTGACGAAACAATGGAACAATTTCACCGAGAAATCGCCGTGCTGACGATAATGATCGACGAAAAAGCATTGTCATAGTTGACAACACTATAGAATGAGATTCTGTACACAGTTACGCGACAACAGCTCGTTCAATCGGCGCGCTAAACAATTCAATAGATAAAGTTCTGCTGCGGTAACAAAACCCCTTATTCGTGTTCCTGGCGCAAAGCACACCAACTAAATAATTTATGCAATCATAACTGTAAACATTATTTACACAGTAAAAATAAACCCGATCGAGTTTCTTACCGGCTTTTCTCGATGACTGGGATGCTTCCCTAACCGGTGGTAATTTTTTGACGCTTATAAGTGCCTTCTTAAAGTCTAAATTAAGTCCAAAAAGAAGACGGTGTTAACAAAGTTTAATATATTACACATATAATTCCAACAGTACATATTTAAACTATATCTATAGCTTCATGTAAAAAAAATGTATAAAGATCAATGTTAATTGAACAATCTGTCCTCCTTTATTTATGATGGGACCGTTCCAAAAGTTACGAATCTTGATCGCCGAGAAACTGAATAGATCTGCTAACGGATAGTACGCGGTCCGTTCCTAAAGATTTCTTAACATATTTCCGTCAATTTGTATCGCGAAGGTAAAAATTATAAACGGTTTTTGTTAAAAATGAATTAAACTGAAGTTATTGGGAGTTAGTTATCTAAGCTCTCACAAATCAAATGGGAAATAGTACTTTCATCTTTTTTAATTGTTATGTACGTGATGGGTAAGATCAGTACAATCCAAAAACGGTGACTACTATCGAGGTATTTATTAAAGAAGCGCCAACAGTAAGGGATGTAGAAATACATCTATAGAAGCGAGACGTCCAAGCCAACCTCACCTGCACGCGTTACACTCTGCTGAGTAACGAACGAGGAAATGGTGATAACGTATGTATGTGGTGTAAAGATGGTCATAGTGACTCCAGGCCGGCATGACAGCGGTGACCGTCGATGGATTTCGATCACTCGGTGGTCGCCGTTGTGTTTGGATTGTACTGTGCTTACGATCAGGGACACTACCGACAATTTACCGTGCTACTATTTAAAAAAAAATATATGTGCAATTCACACGTGGTAGAAGTAAAACCTTCACATCCTTGTTTTTTTTTTTAATTCTGAAAATGATCAAACTCTCTAATTTAAAGTTTATGAAAATGTACATACAAGTACTCACAATCATTATACACAATATCTTTTTCAATTAATGAACATATGATGTATCCATGGTAACCTAACACAATACCAATCAGTAACAGAATGTCATAAGTGTTGTCTAAAAAGTTTTTTTTCGTGCCTTTTTTGGTAAGGTAATAAAATTCAATATTGTGTGGCAACAACAAATTAAATTTTCATAATAAATAAAATTTTGATATTTGTTTTGGTAATGTCATTGGGGTGGGGTACCTATGTACCCTTTTTGGATTCGACGGGGTTTTTAATACATACTGTATGTATTATGGTGTTCGCGAACCAGTCGGAAGAAAAAGTCGTGTCCTTATCAGCAGATAAGCAGATTTATCGACAATAAACTTAGTTAAAAATAACAAAACCATGTGTTCTCGTCTCCAGTGTTAGCCACAAATACCAAGAAGACGCATAAAACAGGCAGTTAGTTAATTATCAAATAAAAAGTTTTCAAATGTTTTGACCGACCTAAATCCACACAAACTATCCTAAATTATAACATGAGTCTATTAAAAACTGTAACTCGGCCGTAACTGTAAAACTAAAAGAAAGAGAGACAATACTAATGTAGCTAATACTTGAACTTCATAAACTATACGTACCTAAGAAAGAAAAACATGAAGACATATAAGAAAAACAAGCATAAAACTGTGTTAAATAGTTTTCACCCGCAAATAAAGTCCATAGCGTGATGATAAACGTTTAATCGTACAAAGTACCTTATCGTGACCATCAATCATAAACGGCAGATGGTAACCATAAGCCCGTACACACGTATCGTTGAATGACTGATAACAAATGCGCTTTCGCAACTCAACCGACTACTTATTACAAACTGGATGTTTACTTTGTACTTCATAATCTTTTAACTCTTTAGCTCCCGACGTCCCAAAAATGTACGTAAAGTAGCACATATTCCATCTCAGGGAGCTAAGTTATGAATTACATACAATAGAGGCTCTATTCTATACTGAAAAATTGTACCTAGGGTTCCTCCTCGAAACGAGAGTTCCTGGAAAATCTAGCCTTACTCTAGACAATAAAAAAATATCGAGAAAACTCGACTTGAATAAATTTCAGCTCTTTACGGTAACTAGTAAAAAATCTACCCATAGCAAGTTTATATAACGCTTTTAGCCTCGCAGACAATGAACTATACGGTTTTCGTTTTCGGGAAACTTTGTGCTCATCTATAGGGTAACAAACCGATTATCAGATGATGTTAATAATGCCCTTGTATTTTCAAAAAATATTCCTTCATTCATTTCAGCCGAAAGACATTCATTGCTATACACAGGCCTTTCCCAAAGATAACCATAACGACCGGTCCTGTGCTGCACGTACCAACCTTTACCAGGTCGTTAGACTACCATATGGAGGGTCTGCCCAAGCTGCGCCTTTCGGTACGTGGCCGCCACTCGAGAACTCTTCGGCCCCATCAGCCATCAGTTCTATGAGCTACCTGGTCCAACCACTGCCACTCAAGCCTAGCTATCTTATCAACAAACAATTTTTAATTAAAAATTTATACAACAAACTTTGCGATTTTCTATTTAGATCTCGGTTTAATTGTCTCATCCTTTGTTTCCTAAGTATATCCTATGTGTGATAAGTCGTGTTGGTCCAGTGGTTTAGACTCCGTTGTGTACCAATAAATTCGCGCAATGACGGATCAGTTGGTAGCGTGTACGGACTCCACGTCGACCGACGTGAGTTCGAATCCCTTCAACGAGCCCGAGCTTTCGGTGAAAGAAAACATCGTGATGAAAGCATAGGATGGTGGTAGAGCTTTTTCTAAGGCCCACCTGGCATGGTGGGTAGCTACCACCCTCAAATTGAAAATCTTTCGCCAAACACTTATAGCTGAGTTCATGCACTTTAGAGCCAGTCTTCCACTAGGCTTAGGCCAGATCGTCGCTTAGATCAGGTGATAGTAGAGGCAGAGAACGGAAGACACCTTTGAACAGCAGTCGTATTTTAAGTTATAGTTTGACATCGTCTTTTTTATGTACATCTAATTAAAAACGTATATACTGAAAAAAAGTAGATTATTTTGTGAAGGTTCTGTTCTTATTTTTAGTTTAATTACTAAAATATATGAAAGCTTTATTTTTTACTTGCCACAGGAAGAAAACCAATACAGACGAGTTTAGACAAGTACAATTAATGCTTATTTTGAAATCAGTGGTTGAGTGTGAAATTGTTCTTTAAAATAATCAATCTATGTCAATCATCGACTTTAGCTACGCGTTTGCTTTCATAGCATTCTCATTTGACACTACTATCAATTCAACATTTTTGTTTACTATCATGATCATCAAGTTATTCATCAATATTATAAAGAAAGTTCTAAAGAAGTTCGCTCAAATTCAATTTGAATGCAGTGCGACAACAAAAGCCCGGGTTATTATGTCGTCCGGCGCAGACCCATCCGATAACTAGACTACAACGAGACAAACGCGAAGAAATTACTTTGTGACATTGATTCACTAAGCAATTAAATAATATAGTATGATAGTTTTTTTTAAGATACCTTTTTTAGTGGCATACTAAAGCACAAAGCATTGAGTTGGCTAAGTACAATCTTTAAGTTAAAAATATGTCCATGTGTTGCCAGCTCTCTTTCGGGATTTAACATATTACCCTAAATTGCATCAACATCTAACATCAGATAAGATTGTTCTATAAAAGTAATCATTCTATAATTTTATTGATAAAAACAAAAACGAATGCGCTATTAAAATAGTTCTAGACACCTCACATCAACCATCGAAAATCTATCAAAAAGTAAACAACAGAAATATGAAGGTAAAAAACAGAGATCAGTGACGCTAAACGAAGTAAACCAAACTGTTTGAATATAAAGCACTCCAAGCAACAAGTAGCAATTTGTAGCTGTCACTCTAACAGAGTTTGTGATGGCGGCGACGGCGGCGCCCTCTCGCACAAGCCGCAACGCGATCTCACATCTGTTAGGTAATTCTCTAATTTTATTGGAATCATCATGTAGCTTTTATATTTAGATAGATGTCAAATAAAATTTAGACCTTACAAAATATTTGTCAACGCTATCTTCATAATTATTAAGCTGTCAAAATTATTATTAATTTGATGAGGAAATTCAAACGTCCAAAGAAATGTGTGCTAAGAAAATGATTTTAATTGTAGAAATGTTACTTTATAGTGTAACTTTTGTAGCATTTTTACGTTATATAGTTTGATTATTGTCCACCATATTCAGTAAAAAAAGTAAATTTTCACTTATATTACATACTGGGAAACTTAAGAGCAAAGAATAATAATTAATTGAATTCTAACTACATAATAATTTCACTTTGTTTGTTTTATTTAGTTTATAAAGGTTTAACGTTTAAATCACAATCCCAACTTAATTTAACACTCCTGTGTTGCGATAGATTTTTAATTTGAGGGTGTACTACTAACGAAGTGGGTTTTAGAAAATTTCTTACCATATTATCATATTGTCTTACTACAAGCTAAGGATCATTTTAGAACGAATGAAACAGTAACACTGGTAAATGCGATAATAGTGGCGAAAGAAAAAAAAAAGAGTTAAATATACAAATTTTACGTAGTTATTTAAATTCATAAACTTATGTTACTTGACTCTATAATATGTAATTTTGGCGGTATTTTAAGTGATGAAGTTTGATTATTGTGCACAAGTGGACAAGAACATACGTTTTAAATGGTCACAAAAATTCCTTAGACATTTTTAATAATGGAACCACCATCTTGTTAGAGTTATAGGTATTTGAAAATTCAAAAAATATTCTATACACATGACGTTGGCAGAATTGTGTATGAATACAGTTGATAATAGAAAAGAAAAAGTACGTCAATAGCTTAGCATTTCTAAAACACGCCAGAAAAATATTTAGAAAATGTTTATCACGGTGGTAATGGTTTTCGCTCAGCGTGAATCTGCGTGATGGGAACAAACAATATGGTAGCGTGACACTTGTTGCGCCGGGCCGTGTCAACACGCCGCACTACGCCACACTACGCCGCACTACGCGCCACACTACGCCACGAGCGCCGAGCCGTCCGATACTACGCGACGCTACGCTCAATGATTCATCGTCATTGTCATTCCGACCGAGTGGATTGCTTTCAGACGTCATTTGGTTACAACACGCTCATCTAAGCACACTGTACATTATTAACATATCCTAAACTCAAATCTGTGTGTATATTCTTTACTTTAACTAAGTGGATATAACTGATGAAAAAACTTTTTGTCCTGAGTTTGACAAAATGCCATTGGATTTACCTTTAGTAATTAAAGTCCAAGACAAGGAATGCCTGCCGAGCGACTAGTATTATACAGTTGCTGTCACGCCAGCTCGTAACCCCACCAGCCTACCACGACAGCCATTTAGGTAACCGGGTAAACCGATCCCAAAACGCGACGGGCCTTTACACTATGCCTGGTTTCTAATAAGTGAGATTTGGTATGATAAATTCATGTAAATAAATGTTATATTACATGCAGTTAATCATTTACCTATTGTTGATTATGATTAATCTCAAACAGAAGTAATCATTATACTACTGCAAAGAAATGTGAAACATTTCCTGTGTCCGTTTTATCCTCCCCTTCAAGCAAGCACTTCTAAATTACGGTACAAACAAATATGTACAGAAAACGATAACAACTTAATCTTAATGGAGCAACGACCAACAATAAAATTAATTCGAATCTGATAATCATACCGACGTTACTGACAACAAATGGTGACGAAACCAGCTCTGATGTTGAATGTGTTGCTCCAATAAATCAACAAGTAAATGAAACACGAGCTATGACGTCATATCCACAGGCAGTGTCAAAATGTGTTTCGAGATTTGACGAGGATTGTAAAACGTTTAGACATTGTGCAAACATTGTAATCAATTTGAAACTAATCTGTTAATTAACATAATGAAAATCACTTGCAATTTGAACCAATATCGACTACTTATGTGTTTACGAGTATCTACTAGCTACTAGCTCTATTTAACGTTAAGGAATGAATTTTAAAAATCTGCAATAGGTACGGTAGCGTTTACCTTTGTAAGAACAAAGACCTTTGCAAATACTTATTTTTCCAGTACTCTGAAGATTTTTTGCCTCTTTATATAAGGGGCTTTTACAGTCGGTGTATGCCAGCCCCTTCAGAGCATATCCAAATTCAACAAAACTTTTATCTGTTATACTAAAAATATTAACAATGAAGTTCCACAGCATACCAGTCGAACCAGATGTAGGTTCCCTAAATCTAAACTTAAAATTAAATTACTTCTGCTTATTTCATAGCTAACATATTTCACCAACAAGTGTTGAACATCTTCTATTTTCCCACATGCTTCACAGTTAGGTGAATTAACTTACTCTGAAGATGTGGAGTCGCCTCCTAAGCGGTGTGAAGATGCATTATTACAGGCCAGCAAGATAGCGACGATTGACAATGTATTTGTCACCAGCGGTCGCCGTTGTTTCTGGACTGTACGGTACTTTGAATCAGGTACATGGCTGTCATTTTGCCAAAGCCAGTCTAATTACTTTCTAAGTGATCTCCTGCGTTTTACGGAACTGCTGCGTTAATTATCATACTTCCATACCCACCACAAGCCGTACGATGTTCGTCAGTAAGCCTTAAGAACTTTATTAAGTAGATAGATCAAAGGCTTCTCAATGGTGTTTCTCCTGAGAACGCCCTATTTCCGTTCATTTTTCATCAAAATTAATGATTTAAACATGAGATAAAGCTTATGTTAGCTATTGACCAAACATAGATAAAAAAATTTAAATTAAAGTTTTCGTTAAATAATGATTAAAAATCTTTTTAATTAGGAATACCATCAGTTGATACTAATTAAAATTTATTTAAGACGCGTCCTGATAACATACTGTTTAACTAATATGAGAGCTGTTAGTTAAATTGTTTACAGTCTACAATGTGCGGAACATTCGCACGGATCAACTAAGCTAGACAAATGTCGTAATTTCTGTATCATATAGTTCCAAATTAGTCGATTAGCCTCTGCGTCTGTCATCGATTACTGTTTCGAATTTATGGATCATGTGATATGGCAATTCTAAATTACAGACTTAGTTCAGTTAGGCTTTAAGATTCACCTATAATAACTCACATGTTACCTACCTATACCTAACCTAACCATATTTCTGGACGATACAATAACGTAACTAGGTATTTAAATACAAATAAAGTTATATGCATTTAAAAAATCGTAAATATGTAAAGCGAACATTTAATATTTGCAAATTAATTCTGAATTCTCTCTAATATATGTCAATAGGAAACGTTTTAAACTTAAATGGTTATTTATTGCCAAACGAAAACGTTCATCGCCTTTCACAATATAAAAAATCAGAAGCTAAATTTAATAAAAAATAAAAACAAAAGAGAAATCATCGAACCACTTAAGATAAGAATTAACATAAGAATTTCGTACGACTTTACTATAATGAAAAATATAAACAGATTTGTACCAAAATCCATAAACGTGATTAATTTCAGACACAAAAGCGCCAACGTTCAAGGCCATAACGAAGCGCGCACGTCAACGCCCGGGGCCAAGTAATTACATCACTTTAATATCATAAATATCAATCAACGTCACGGGCAAGTTAAATTAATACGTCGGTGGAACGGGTCTCGTCGCGAATCAATCAACTCGGCCTGGTGATTGATTTGTGACGTTCTACGCGAAACAAAATCTAACATCAATCATGCTATCGGTCGCTGTCATCGTCCGCGTGGGCTGTACAGCTTCGGAGATGTCACTTCATACAATCAATACCTAAGGCCTAAATAAAACAACTTATGTACGTATGATTTTTGCAAACAAAAACAATATATCTTTAAACTCTCCTTATTGCTCATTTGTTTGTTCAATTGACGCCGTAGAAGAATTTGACAGTGAATATGCATGTTAGTCAATTAGCCTTTTAACCGCCGATATCATATTGAAAACTGGCACTGTCAAATGCTTCCGCAACGTCAATTAAAGAAAGTATTTTCTTAATTTTTGCCTCCCCAAAAATACACCATACAAAATTTTATATATGTTCGAAAATATTTAGATAATTTTGAACTTGTAAATTACAGGCACAATTTCAATACTAGAATTAAATATAAAATAGTCATTAAATCTATTAAATGTGTTTACATTACCGATTTGCCAGATAATAAGTTCAAGAATCACGTTATACAAGTTTTATTGTCGAAAGGCTATTGTAGAGTGGTGGATCATTACATGATTGACGGTGATGTCTGGAAGTGATTCCTTAACTGTATATCCAATGAAAGATAATAACTGCACAAAAATATAAATACTGAAAAAAAATATTATAAAACTGACAATTCTTCTTAATGTTTGAGATGTTTTTCGAAGCGGTGTTAGTGTCTTGACACTCATAAATACCTTCTTGGGACCTAAACTGAATAAAAAATGTTCATTTAATTTGCTTGGATAACGTTTTTGTAATTTTTTAATATATCGGCCTTTATCCAAATATATTTGTGAGTTTGTCACGCAATAGAAGCTTCATACTTTTCAAACTTTAGAAAAATTTTGAGTTAACAAGAATTTCACTATCCGACCCATGATACCAAATTCACAAGTACGCACAATAATAGACTGCACAAATAAGAATAAAACAAAATAACGCATATTTACGAACAAAAATAAAAGCACTAACGATCGATCAGGTTTCCGGCAAGGACTCTCTTTTTGGTTTATTCAACTATCTCTTTAAATAGCCTATATGCACTGCATATATGGTCATAATAGAAATCAAGAAAGCAAATTTCACTCTAAAAACTTGTAAGGAATTGGATCTTTAACGGGATTTTCAAAATAAACTATAATGCGAAAGGTTGTTAGGATTCAATCCAGAACGAGTGTTTTACAATCCAATCAGTCCCTGGTCAGTTATTCTGCAGTTGTCTAAAACGTTATTCGATATCCTTATACCTACATGTAGACGATTTCTAAAAGAATCTAAGTCATCATAAATTAATGTTTATTTAAACAAAAATACTGTTTGAGAATTAAACGAGAAAAAAAAGATTAATATTAATTAATACCACCAACTCTGAACCATAAAAACCCGTGTTGCTAAAATACCATGACAAAACGAGTGGAATTCATCTACCTTAGAATAAACAACTTAATTATTTATGCATATAAAAACACGGGTCTCAAAAACCGGTGCTTATAAATTTGAAAATATCAAAATAGACATAAAAATCTTGAATGATATATTGTAAAAACCAATTAATGTGGAGCTCCTTCGTTTGACATTACAAATGAATCACCAATATTTATCATCATAAATATAACAATAAAAATGTAAAAAAATCAATCACATAAAAAGGAATACATTTTTAAGTTTTTCTTTCTTCATATCTGTTTAGCATTCATCGCTAATTATATATTGATAAAGGATTCAGCGCAGTATCAACAATACTTCCAACCCTTAACCCTGTAGACGAGGCACAAAAAAGGGCAACTTGTTAATGTTAAACATTAACCCTATAGTCAGTCGATACGCAAAAAACAAGACGCGTCGCATCACATCGGTCAGAACAAATCTATCGGTCCCTCGAAACCCGGATAATCCCGGGGCGCGAGTGAAAAATCCCATCCCGGGTCGCAATCCTTATTTGTCGTCGCCGTGACGCCGGGGCATCATTTTCATTAGCGGCCAGACACCGGTCCATTTGTACTAATGTTAGCTAAGACATGCGAGGGTTTGCACCGATCCGTCTAGTTATTTCTTTTTTTTCCATTTCATTCTTATAAAGACCTTGGTTTTAATGCTTTGAGTTTTAAAAAAAACGTGTTTATTAAATAATAATAATAATAACTAGCGATCGTCCTGAGGTCGAAATTCGACCAGCCACTTTTAGATCATAGACTAGTTTCTGTTTGACATTTACAGTATTCATAAACAACGAGTATTATTATATCTACATCACTTGCTGTCACTTTTCTTTGAGTGACAATGTCAATATTTTGGGGGGTCTAAGTTCAATGGCACTGGTCGGGTTAGGATTCGCAGTATTAATTTAATATATAAGTAACATATAGTTACCTATTATAGATAAATTTTAACTTTCTGCACTCCTTCTCAATATAAACTTTAACCATGCCAAATCTCAGTCTTCCGTGCACGCAATACGCTTAAAAAGGTACCGAAAGCTTTTGCTTCACGTATTAATATAACATTAAGAAAATACCAACCAGAATCAATTAATATAGGGCAAATATATTAAAAAATTCAGAGACGATAATTAATTGTTGACTCAAAAAAAAAAACAAACAACCTTGTATGAATCCTTTTTTTTTATCTCGATTTGAATTTAAAAGAAGTCAACATCACATGTTTTATTGTTCGATTGCTAAGGTTTCGATTACACGTTTAAAGTTATTATTTTACAATAGGTACGTAAATTGCCTAACACACTGGGGTAATTGAAAACGTATTAAATCTAATAATTGTATTTAAAAATGTTATAGGTTTGTGTTGTGCCAGCATTATAAAAAATCACATTTATCGTTTGATCAGAATCTCACTTGATATTAAGTGACGATGTGGGAAAAGACAGTTAACACGCTAAGTCTAGAGGGAGATTCGAAGACAGCTTTTGTATGTGCTTTTTTATACAACAAAGGTGGTAAACAAGCGTACGGCCCGCCTGATCGTAAGCATTTACCATAACCTGTGGATGCTTGTAACAATCAAGGTAGGGATAACAGCGCGTTGCCATCTTTAAACTCCCCTACTCCAAGAAGTTCTAGGAATCCTACTCACCGGAGAAACACAACAGAAGTTTATTTGGCCACGATCTTCTTGGCGACAGATTTTCAACTTAAGCTTTAGAAAATGTACATGCTATTTTTTTAAATCGAATACTCAAGTGCCAGCAATTAGTTTATTAAAAAACATTTAAAACCGTGTACGGAGAAATAAATAATATGTACTTATATTTTATTTTCTTCTCTGCATAATAGAAGGTGACTTTGTAAACTATTCTCGTGTGTACCGAACACATTGGTAACAAAATGAGTAGGTACCTATAAATTTTTTATGAGATTTCAAAAACACATTAAAACACGTTTATTTTCCCATTTTAACATTATAAGATCTTTACGAGGCGACGGATTGCACCAGGATTTAAATTAATTAGTGACCGCGTTTTTTTATGTTTTTTTGCTATTGCTAAATGATTCTCTGATACTGCAGTGCTCAAAAATATCCAGACGAAAAGCGTTAGGTACAGTTTTGCGTTAATGCTTATTTAGTTCTCCAACCGCGAAAACGTCCGCGACAGATTCTTCATTTACAATGTTTGTTGTTATGTCAATTGTACTTTTTCTTTTATAGAAATATGTCTTCAAATAAATTAAACAACTCTTATCAACAGCAAAATCAAAAGTATTAAATTTGTTTGATGTTTTTGAAGTGAATTTTATTAGGCGGCGATTCATTAATTGGACGAAAATGAAGAATTAAATTTCAAGGACTCGTCACGTTTAGACACATTTCGTTACATTAGAGAGAGGAAAAAATAACGCAGACAGAGAAGAAAAGATAGCTATGCAATGTATATTTTAAGAAATTTCACTTTTATCCAATAAAAAAAAAATAAGTTTTTGAATTCGAATGTGCTTTTTTATGGATGTTCGGGAATAACTTTTTTGTTTATGAACCGATTCAGATGATTCTTGTTTCATTGCAAAGAGGACACCTCAAGGGATGTCTTATTTTAATTTCATTGGAATTGAACCTTCGACTTTGAAGTTACCCCGGGAAACTCCACAAAATCATTTGAAATTAGTTTTCTTTTGAATTAATAATTGTCGTTTTCGTACTTTAGTCTGGAACAGCATTCAGTAAAACTCTAACCATCTTTTAAAATATTGATGTAAAATTTTATAATTGGAATTCCTTATCTGTGGGTTAGATAAAGGATCTAGATGGACTAACTAAAATCACATTTTAACAACAAAATTATGGCGGGTAACGTTACCTTCTTCATCTAATAGTCACTCATTATTTAATTCCCACCTATCAAGGTATTTCAATTTTTACCTACTTCAATATTTACAAGGTTTGTTGATGTCAAATTATCAAGTGAACTTGGAATATGATAATCACTTTCATATGCTGCGTTCAAATATGATCCAATTTGAAATTCGAAAACGCTGTACAGTTGCTCTAGCGCTGTGGGCGGGGCCTAAGCAACGCTCCGACCAATCACAGCGATGCGTCCGAGCAATACTAATTATATTGATTTATGCCTCCATTGTTCATTGTGGTATGTCTTTACTTGCTGTTTAGCTTATTTGGTTTTTGATAGCTCGATTTTCGCTTTAGATCGACGCCGTGACTTATCAAATATTAATATATTCAACGTTGTAATGTATGCTCACAGAGGGATCATAAAATTCAAAATCGCATTTTACGTCTAGTTGCTAGGTGTCAACGGTTTGCCCACCTTACCTTAATGTGTTAATTAGAATAACAAAGACCACGCTTTTTTCAATTTAGCCTTTAAAAAGGCACTCATGGATTTCAAAACACAAATATCTAAGGGTTGGGATCATATATAAAGCTCGGCAAGAAACTCGATTGGGTTTATAAATTTTTTCTTTGTTTTTTTTTTTAATTATTTACCAAATACATAAATAAGTAGGTACCTACCTATTATTTTAGGTACAGTTTTAATTACTATTCAGTAATTATTTGTGATTAAACAGAGAAGGAGTTACTCGAACTTTCTATCCGTCGAATCGGCAATCTTCTTAGAAGTTTATAGATTTTAAATCTACTGACTTTCATACCACAATAATATAATGAAGAATTTGAGCAGTAGAAGGTTTGAATATGGGCTTAACTTTTATATTTTCCGTATTTAAGTGCTTAGTACAAGAAATATTTTGGAAGGTAAGTAACATTCTAACTTGGAGTGATAAGGAACTAAGTACTAACTTCTCATGACATTTTAATTATTTAATAGGAGTTGTAAAGGTACGTAAATAAATGGAATGGAATCTCTTTCTAAACAATTTTTCAAATAGCAGAGAGTGCGTGCAATAGGTGATTTTAAAAAAATGTCGTGTGCGTCTTGGGACGGTCGACAGAAAATGATAATTTAAACTAATTAAAAAGAAAAAATAAAACAAAACAAAGAGAGAAAGAGAATCAGGAGAGAATTCGAACCTAGAACTTCACGCAGTCACGCTTACGACTGCTAGGCTACGACCATGATGTTAGGATGGACTGAAACTATGCTACTATTAATAGCGCCATAACGCGTTACGTTACGCAGCGGTTTACCCTCCCATATGAAGTTATCACTCCAAAATTTCATCTCAAATAAGGACCCTAAGGTACTTTCCTATGAATGAAGGAGTTGCTTGTCCAGTGAGCAAGACTATCCACCTATATCGCTAAGTTTTTTTTTCTCTTCTATCTATTTATTTTAAGTAACGATGTGGCCCAAGATTGGTTACACGCTAAGCCTAGTGGAAGATTGGCTCTCAAGTGCAGCTGCCGGAACACACCTGTTGGTGTTACAGCAACTTAGATAAAATAAGTATCATTCGTTGATTTTATTCAGATGTCTATCAAAATGTATTCTAGGTCTTAAAACACAGAACTGTCCGTTTTGGAATAAAATAAGATTTAATATCATTGATGCAAAGGTTTAAGCAGATGACAAGACATAAACATACTATGAATAGTACAATAGTGTAGGTACTTATGTAGATAAAGTTGCGATAAAGTATGTACCAACGGACACAATGAGACCTAAAGAAATCATTTACTGAAAAATAAGAATAAAAAATACACGGGCTTACCGTCATTGCCTATTGTACGTCAATGTTTTTAAATGTATTCAGTAAAAAAAAGACAGAACAGCAAATCAGCGCGTCCGGCTCGGCAGCTGCGCCTGCGCCGTATTCACCTGTCTCGCGTGCGCACGTGGGCGGGGCCTCTCGGTTCGAATTTGGAATGCGACGATTTCGCGCTTTTTTCCCGTTTTGCAAACGTCAACGTGTTTCGCGTCCGCGGAATTCGGGTGCTATATTCCCTCCGACTGGCATCCGAACGCGGTACTGGTTTTTTCCGCTTTTTTTCTGCTGGTTTTAGATATTAAATCCTCCTTTTTTCGGTTGATAGTTTAAAGGTGTACATATATACAATTACTAGCTGTGCCCGTGGCTTTGCTCAGGTGGACTACAGAATGCCCGCGCGAATCTTGCTCCCCCGCTCCCGGCTATTTTAAAGAGAAAAATGCTTATTGTGGGTGTTCCTTAGAAGATAGACGTATACTCTCCCAGACTTTTTGTAGGTTTTTTGATGTCTATAATTATTTAGTAGGTACATTAATTTGCTATATCTCTTATGGTTTACTCAGCATAAGCCATTTAAGCACCCGAATTGATTCACCATGACCAGTTTTTTTTTTTATTTGTGCGGAATCCTAGTTATTTTTACTCCTTATAAATTCAGCTATCTACCAGTGAACGTCCCGTCAAAATCGGTCCTACCGTTTCATATATACTTTCATATGCATTTAGCAAAAAGCTGTTATTTTGACATTACAAACAGACACTTCAATTTTATTTATATTTATATAAGTTTCGTTATCAGTTATACCAAAACAAGGCTCACTTAGTTACAGTAAGTACATAGTTGGATTTGCAAGTGCATCTTTTTTCATGGCAAGTTTTTATGTTTAATATTATAAAAGCATCGACTTAAAAAAAGGTACGGTAAGGACCAAGAGTACCTACTTACGCAAGTTAGTGTTTTAGAAAAAAAAAAAAACACAAAAACCAAATCTATTTATTTAACATGTTGTTAGGTATTTTTTTCGCAATGGATGAGAAAAAGTCAGTTATGAAAAAGTGGGTTCGAATCAATCAACGATTCAGTAAAAAGCCATTGGTCACTTTTTACTTGAACCAATTTGTAACCATGCATTTTGTATCTGCACTACTAATATGAAGAAGTTAAGTTTGTTTGTTTGTAGAAGGTGATCTCTAAAACTACTCATTCAATTAAAAAAATACATTCACTTATGACCAAAAGCTACATTATCGTAAGAGATGTAGGTCAGAGATTTTTTTTGAGTTTTCTCTCTACTTGGGGCAGCTCGACTGGTGGAATACTGTAGAAGATCGCAGTCAAATATCCTTGTGTTGTGTTGCTGCTGTAAGTAGGGTTTCCAGAGGTCCTTGGGGTAGGGGGGTTCAAAGTCGGCAACACCCTCATGATATGAGGTGTGCCGTATGTTTGTTTGCCACCTTAGTTTTTTTTTAAAGTAATGATTTCTTCTCATAAAAATTCAGACATATTGTAATTGACGCGAAAGAAAAATAAACGGATATCTATTTTTATAATTTTTATTCGGTGTTATTAATTTTCATCATATTATTTCTAAGTATATTACATTCAATAAATTTTTTTTTGTAATAGACAATTACTTTATTTTGACTAAGTAAACACATAGTATTATAATTAAAATATATGAATTAAAATTATAAAATCTATATAAATATGATAATAGAGATATGCCGTTGTGCACGCGTCACATAAAAACTAGGTACTTACTCGATAGATTTTGTATTTTTTTTTTGTTTTACTCTTTATTTCTTTATATACCTACTTAGATTCTTATCAAAAATAATAATTAAAATAATTTTCAGTCAATAAAAATTTATTAAACTTAAATTATTTTATAAACATTACACATTCCTCTGTCGTCCACGCGAGCGAAGCCGCGAGCACAGCTAGCATTATATTAGAAAAAAAACCGTATAATAAAATTATAGTTCGTATATTTATAGTTTCGTAATGTTATTAGAAGAATAATTTATTTTAGTAACATTGAAAAATAATCTAAAGCGTTTCCGTTCTATACAAAACAATCAAATATTCGACCTTCTGTAAATATTAAAATAAACAAATCAATTCATTCGAGTTAATTCGTGTAAGCTTAAAGTCGCGTGTGGTCGCAACATCTAGGTCAGGCTACGAACACCGGTGGGCTATCAGTCACAAAAAATAAAATAAAAATAAACAACAATAGTACCTACTCTAAATCTAGGGGGAATCGATGCGAGGTTGAGTTGAGTGGCTTCCGTCGACAACGCAAGATTGATCGCTGTATCGCAATTATGAAAAATGATTTTATGATACCGCGAGCCGCGAGGGACCGACTGTAGCGGGTTATTTTAAGTGAACACTTCTTTACAGTTGTCATTTGAATCTCGATGGAACAAAAAGAGACAAACACATACATCTGTAGGGTTTAGACTAGACGAGAGAATGAACTAGATAGTAGCTTCGAGCGCTTAAGTCACTCGACCGCGAAAGTGTGAGCAACATGCGCACAAGGGTGCCAAAGTGGCCGGACCTCGGCTTGGGATTTGCCGCGATTGCAAATAATTCGCGATATAGTTTAACAGTTTACTTTCTAGTATTCTAGTAGGCTTAGAGTGCTGCATCTTGGGCCATATCGTCATTTAAGATCAGGTGAGATTGTGGCCACAAAGTTAAAACCTAAAACGATAAATAAAACCTTTTTACTTGGACAGTTCAAAGACACTTCTCTTGCAAACGAGCAATGTATGATGAAATTTAAAGGACTCATAAAATCGTTTTTTGGCGGTCGTAACAGAGCACAATAGCATGTATTTAAATAGCCTTCTTTGATAAATGGGCTATACAACACTAAAACATTTTTGCCATTCGAACAAACCCTTCAGCTTTATAATATTAGTATAGATATATTATTCATTAATCATTTTACTGTAATGGTCACAATCTCACCTGGTGGCCAGCCTGGTGCCTGGTGGTAGTGGTGACCCGCTAAGCCTGGTGGGGGGAACGCACCGAAAGTTCAAGCTCATTGTAGTGATTGAACCCACTTCGATGGGCGAGATTTCTGTACAGTGTTGAGCAATAGTTGCAAGTTCAAATTAACCGTAATAAAAATAAATTACCGAAATATTCATCAAAACAACGCTATCATGTTTTAGTGAGACGCGATAGTAAAAGAAAAAAAGTCGATTGTTTCAGTTGTACCAACATTTTAAGGATTTTCGTGAGTTTTCTCCCGACTAATGGGGTAATGACGATTGCTTATATTTACCTGTTAGTTGTTACCTAGGTATATATTACGACAGTGACTTGCTTAGTGGTTGCTTTCATCAGAATAGGTAAAGATATTTATTTACCTAAACGACTTTTTCCTTATATTATTAAAATCACACCAAGTTTCTTGGAAATAACAATAACTTATTACATATGTATGTTACAAAGATCGGCTTTCCCTAGCAAATTCATTTTAAATATGGTACTATTTAATATATGTCGGAGAATCGTGTCGATGTGAAAATGGAATCCATACTAATGACATAGAATTCATACGATAGCAACAGATGTGCTCTGTGACCACGAGCACTTTATAAGCAAGCAACGATAGCCTTGAAGACATTTTCGCTCAGGCTATCGGATCGTGAAGACCTTAGTTAATATGTCGACTACAATAAACACTGTTCTTATATAGTTCATACACCTACCTACATGTACCTATTCACAGGCAATAAAATGAGATAGGGTTTATTGCTAGACTATAGAGAATGTGAAAATGATTGATGATTTCAGGCATGTCGTGAACGCTCGTCGCTTATACCCCAACACAAGTCCGTGACTCAGTAACGAGTTGTTAGGTGGTAAGCTTTTGACTGCGACCTCCGACTTATGAGTGTTTAACTCTGTGCCATGTTGTGTATTATTATGTACAAATGTACTAAATCACGGGTTAATAATAACTTATACCATCTACAGTAGCGGTGCTCGAACAGTTGATCGGGAGAACTTTCTAATTAGAAAAAAAAAAACGTGTGGGACGGGAGACTCACGTCAGGAATGAAATTGCTAATAAAAGGTTTTATATATTAACTGGGTTATTTTTAATAACTGATAAACCATCAAATTATTGAATGCCCGCCTTTATCGCAAGACCACTCTGAGGGGCCTCGCCCAAAGCGCAATGTTTTGCAATTAGGCGGCCACCTGTGAAAGGGTTGTACGACCGGCCGCGCACGATGTTCGTCTGCTCAATCTCGATCACGAACGCAACGCTTTCGCGTGCGTTTTTTTCCTTGTGTGACGATTTCTACAGCTTCAACGTTCCAATACCTTAAAAGTTTTGCAGCGGATACCAAATCCAAGCTAACGTATCCAAAACTATGTATTGTAGACAACTTCCAATATACAACTCAAAATAAGAGCATCTTGTCACAAATTTCATAAAATTTCTAAGTTCTACTTTCGTAAGATGAATATTGACGAAATTTTATACCTAGACACGTTGCATTATAAAAAAACCCCCAAATAATCAAGGAGTAGGTTGGCAATCGATCCATTGCTAGCTTAAACATTTTCTGGTAAATCGCTGATGGCAATGGTAAATTTAAGCAGCCCTGATCTACAAAATTATGTTTAAACAATGAACGTCGCTTGACTGATTCATAAATTCTGAAGTGTTGTAGGTAGAGTACTAAATGACGTCACAGCTGTAGCTGCAACGGAAAAGTAAAGAACTTCCATTCGACTGGGTAACAATCACAACACACTCGTCTAAATGACTTGCTTTAGAGCGTCACGTTTGAGTTCGCCGAGGTGCCTATATCTGTAAGTCGGAATGATTCGAATCTAGTCACAACTGTATTTAGATCACCATACACTTGCCATAGTGGCTCGCTTAGGCATGTTGCGTTCCGGGATGGTCCGGTGTAAACCCAGTAATTAAGCGGGATGGTAGGAATCTTTAGAGACACTTGGTATTAAGCCCATCAGAATGGCATTCTTTTGATTTGTGCGTTTCGGAATCAGCCAGTTTATAATGCTATTGCCAAGAGGCTTGTAGGCTGGTATGGACTCCCGATTTTTTTAGGGTCGCCGTTGATTTCGGATTGTACTCTGTTTACCATCAGGCATAGTGTAATAATTCTAGAAAAAAAATAGATTTTTCAAGGATCACATATCTATTGTTAAACAACGGAATCCAATTAATCACGACATAATCCAGGAAACTGCTTGAACGCCGGCGCGGCAGCGGTGACATGTTAATGGTGTACCCGTGACTATAAAACTAATTTTGTCGTTGAATTTTCATAAAAATAGCTTTAATATCAACAAGATATCTGACGCGTTCTGCGTAGCGATAGAAGTTCATTCATAATGGTTTTTTTAACTGTAATTGTCACTGAAACTTTTTTTATTTATGCAAAGGCTACCGTTTGAGCATAATCTCGTATGATATTAATTGATGATAAGGGTGAAGATGGTAACACACCAAGCCAAAAAGAGGTTGATTACCTCTAAAGCTGTTCGAAGAAAGATTTTTTAATCAAGAATAGTAGCTAGCCAATTAAGCATTTACTATCATTTCATCACGATATTTTATTTATAGCACATGCATGTTACATAGAATTTAAAATCACGTTGATTGACGCGATGTCATCATAATTTCTTTACTCACACTCGCATCCCACTGGAAACAGGTATATCCCTCATAGATATTTTTATTCAACACAATTTGTATTTTTAAGATCAGCGGTAGACAAGTATTCACAGAGAAAAGAGTCGCAATTGAACCACATCTTTTGGGCATCTTAGCTACAAAATCTTGTACAGTTCTGTCATCTATCAGCCTACAATGCTGTAGTAATGATTTTTAAGTTGACATCCCGTTTCTTACACTTTTATTCGTTTTATTTTATGCGTCTATGTTCGTCGATCTCGGATCGAATTTTTAAGTAAATTCTAGTCAGTTTATCTATAAGTAACCACTAAAACATTACACCAAAATTTAGCAACTTATCATCAAGATTAAAATAATCCTATTACTAACATTTCATATGAAACAAAAGTACCTTCACCCTCGAAGAGTATTAGTACACTATTGTTTCAATTCTCTACATTTGTGTTTCTTGATAAAACAACTTTGGGTAAAACACAACCATAAAAAAAAAAAAACCTAAATATAAGAAAACACTCTGAAAATTGCCACCAAAAATTCGTAACGAGAGTAATAAAATAAATTCTACATTCATTATTTAACTAAAATCTACACAATCTTCGCACAATTTACTTTTAGAAACAACTATCTCTTTCTTATTTTTAATTCTACTAATACAGAACGGAAGGCATCAATCAATCAGCAATTTCTAGATAACTCAGAGAGTTGTCGCCACATATTTTTTGGAACGTTCTTTTTTTGTCTTCGTACGAGCGTGTTTTATCGTAGTGAATCGCGTGAAAGGTATACACCAATAGGTCAGTGTCACTTTTTTCTATGTTTGATAGATCGTTAACCCTCACTATCGATGGAAGGGCGAGTGGAAACATTGATAATTCACGCCTTAAATCGTTTCACTGTTTTCAAGAAGTCAGATGTTCAGATATCAAAACGATTTTTTAAAATCTTTTTCCGATGTAGACTTTTGTATTAGATCTATCAATATCAAGAGATTGTTACGTGCTAATATCTGGAACTACCCGCCAGATTTGAGTAATCCTTTTAACATTTTATAACCCATTTATTGAGGTAGGTTATAAGGCTATAGAGTTTCGCGCTACGACTCTAAAGAGTGAAGAAACTGTAGACAAGTACGGGAAATGAGAAAAACAATAGACTACACGGGTGCGTTAGCGTTGGTTTGAACAATTTATCACGTAAAAAAATTCGAGCGTATCGAGCGAATTCTCCTAAATATCGCGTGAACAAATGCTAGCGTGTCATAGAAACAATTAGAATAGTTATAAAGGTCAAAATAAGCGATTACCTACAGACAGTTCCCACTCCTTAATGTAAGTCGTATGTGTGAGAAATATAAGCGAAGTGCTGGTCACACAGCGCGGCGTCCAATTTCGGATTCGATCTCATTACCATAACGCGAGTGCACGACGAGCTCTGCACTGTCCGTCGAGAGCCGTTACACACTGACGTCCAGACCTTCGCACTTCGCATTTTTACGTTTTTTACAATATCATCAAATTTATATTACATAAAATAACCGAAAAAAAAAAACAAGGTTTCCCTAATATTATCATCTATTGAGGAAAGGCATACATCATTTTAAAATTTCGTGTTTCTGTATATTATTCTGCACACATTTATCAAGAAAAAAAAAAGAATTCATTACAGGATTTCTTACAAAATATTTCATTTAAATAAGTATAGCGTTAATTAAGTGTTCATAATTAACAAAATATAATTTTTTTTAAACATATGTTTAATAGCAATTTTTAAATATAAAAATATTCGCTTGAATTTAGCCATCTTGTATTTTAGAATATATAAATTTTCACAGTTATAAAACTTATTTTTGCACGCGTCAAGCAAATAATGGAAAGAAAAAACTAAAACCAAATTTTTTTAAACACTTCCAACATCCTGTAAGCAAAACTTCGCGGCTGTGTGTCGAAACAGACTCCAATACGTCGACTATTTTATATAGTATTTAGGTGCGCATTAAGAGTCATCTTTAACTCGAGAATGTACCGATCGGGTTTCATTACCATACCGCTTGTCGAGTATACTCGAGTATGAACGCGGGACACCCAGATGTATGCACTGCACTATGCACCCACGTACTGTGTACAAGAGAACCGCATAAACATATCAACTTTGTCGTTAATATTTTTTGTTCTATGTACATTTCTACTTATCTACTCATTAGATTTAACGACTTATTAAACTGCAACAAATATTTGTTTTTAGCTAATACTTACTATTAAGTGAACAATTCTTTTATATATATATAAATATAATTATACGTAACTAGATGTGCCTCACGGTTTCACCCGTGTTAATTTTATACGACAAACATCGCCAACGCACCCGTGTGGGCAATTTTTTATACTTTGTTTAAAACTATCGCCATTTTTATGAGGAATAATATAGCCTATGTTACTCGTTGATACTATATCTTTATATTAGTAAGAAAAGAATTAAAATCGGTCCAGTAGTTTTTCAGTGAATCCATTACAAACAAAAATACAAACGAAAAATCAAATCTTTCCTCTTTATAATATTGGTTTCTCTGAAACGGCTTCAAAGATTTGGATGAAACCTCGTATTTAGATATTTTTTACATTTCAAGTTTATCTGTGTCTTATTAGCCTAGTGGTTCTAAGCGCGACTGCTATACTCTAGGTCCTGGGTTCGATTCCCAGGTTGAGCAAATTGTTATTCGGTTTTTCTATGAAATTCTCAGTAGCAGCTCGGAGTTTGGTTTCGTGCCCGATTAATGGCAATAGGCTCGCCCCCTACTACATGGGACCTAAAAACATACTCGGCGAACTATAGGTGTACATTAGTATACCTCTGCTTAACCCGTCGCGGAATACAGATGTGATGGTATGTTATGTAAGTTTTCCTAGATAGCTCAGTCGCCCAGATATTATATTTTATGTATCGAGGGATCACAAAGACACATAACGGGACAGAAGAGTTTTTGCATCTTGCTCAAAACTAGTTCGCACGTAGTACACCTTACATGGTAGATCTTAAATGGTAACACACTAAGCCTAGAAGAGCTTATTCTAAAGTTCAGCAGACGGATCACACCAATTAGTGCATTTGACGACAAACATGAATGAGAAGTTGGTAGTTACCCAAGCATTACAAAATACCCTACAACCCTACATGAAAATGTTATAGTAGAACGATAGATCACTTGGAAAAAATCCTACTGACATATGTAAAAAAGTAATACCACATCTTTATCTTTGCCAATGTCTTTAATTTCCTTTTAAATAATTAAAGTCTGTTCTTCCAGTCAATACTTTTTCTATTTAATCCGCTTAAATCAGGTCAGCTAGTCCAGCATGATTATATGGATATTTATTGTTTTTCTCATTCTTCCATCCACGTGTCTACGTCAACACATACAGACACTTAGAAGATTGTTGATAGCTAAATGTTTTTCGACAATTACCGTTTGCTCTAGGTGCAACCGCCCATCGTATAAACAAAGATGGTTACACCTTTCGATATAAGTTTTCATTTTGACTCGCCCTGAAGAATAAATAAATTCAATAGTAAGTAGAATTTAAATCCACATCACAAGTCCATTAACGTGGTAAGCTGTAATTACAAAGGTTCACGGTAAAACAAAAGGCTCGGACGCCAACCCTGGTAACGCATCAGCAATGCACCGATTCCGGAAGACATCGGCGACATATTTAGGGTTGCCATTACGAAAGTTTATAAATATTTTCTGTCAGTTAAACCTATGAAATATCGAATCAATATCGGCTGGTTTAGCTTAAATAGCTTATACTACTGATTTTTATTAAAAAAAACACTTTCGGCTGACGACGAAGGAAACCATCTCGGAAAACTCCGAAGGCCCAAATAAATTATACGGCATTTGATATTGATGATACCTAAGTTTTCAGCGTATATATTGTTTCAAATTATTTCCGATATATTAAAGAATCATCTATTGAAAATCAATTAGTAAATAATAAAATAGTTCTAGAAAATTGTGTGAAACAAACATAAAAGAACATCTTTATACAAAATATCAACACAAAAACCAAGCCCAGTTGCATAATATTCGAAATCAATCTTCATGCGAAAAAAAAACAGGTCATGACAAGATTAAAAGCGCCGTTTATCACGACGACCATCCCCGTAATTGATGAACCATCAAAGCCCATTCGGATAATGGCATTGGCTCATTAAAAATTAGTCAGAATAATGGTTTGTCAAAGTAAACAGTCGAATAAAATAAAAATAGATACATTAACCGAATTCTGTTTCGTGACATTAAAAAAACAAAACAAAACAAAAAATATATTACGTCAATTTCGATAGTCGTAAATTCTTAAACTCGTCTCTTGGCCGGGACACGTGCCAGCCCTAGAAACTCCACTTTATCGCCGACTAATGATCTCGAACGGTTGCGGTAATGAGAGGCGGCCGCCCCGGATCGCGACCAATAAAATATTTATGAAACCATCGGCCATCGTAATGTAATTCGTCGCTTATTTCAGAATAGTCCCCCAGCATTACTGTTCGATGGAGGAATATTGTAATTACCGCAAGCCTGGCCTCTAAGTATGTTCTTAGTATCGGATAAGGGCCTCGTTTCAAATACCTGAGAATTTCAGGGTCTATTCTTATTGACAGCAGTGTCTTGTGTGCTGCCTTTCAAATATACTTGAATAATTTTAATGACGATGACCCAGTAATAACGAGCTTGGACGCAAGTCAGAATTCCACTTTTCTTGAGTTTTAGTGAACAAACATATAGTGATGCAGCCATATCTTAATACTTTTTCTTTATAATGTAATTGGCCGTCAAAGACGCTTTTGCCACTGTCAATGTTTGATTCCCATGGTAGTAAAAATTTGAGTTTAATGCGAATATTTACTTATTATCTATAGAGCTTCAGGTTGTGTCGCTAACATAAACATAGTTGGAAGATTTTGACACACCTTTTATGGTAGCTCTGCAAATTGACGGTACTGACCCTTATGGTATGCATAGTACAATCCAAATACAACAGCGACCACTAAGAGATCGAAATCCATTGGCGGTCACCGCTGTCATACCAACCTGTATAAATATCTTTTCACGTTATTCTTGAAGGACCCAATGTAGTAAGAAGGATGAAACAGATTGCCCGAAAGATGGTTACAGCTCCACGATAGGACAAAGATAAGACAACGAACTATTTAGTTAAAAGTTAAAGTTATGTGGTTCTGTTGTAGATTTTGTAAATAACAATCCATGTTCTAAATTCACTAAACGTGCTGAATAATCAAAGTAAATCACGTGAAATGCCACTTAAATAGCCATTATATAGGATGAAATAAGGACGAATTAAGGATAAAATACTACATGAACAGTAAAGTTTCCAGCGAAAACCAACTTTCGTCTATTAATCTCCAATAAATTTTGTTTCGGTCTCTACAATTATTCTACTAAATCGAATCAACTCTACGTTGGAGAGAAGCTAACAGCATGGTGACGTCAAACGCAAATAAAGCCTCGACTAAGATAAAAAATTCAAAAAATATAAAAACCAGTCTCGCACATCGCTTCGCCATAAGCGCTGAAGGCGCGTCGTTAAGCCGCTACGGATTTAAGGGACAGCTTCTAAATATCCAGTGGCGGGGTGCGCACGCGCATCAGATCTGTATCTGTGCGCACAATCGTCGAGAGGCCACGGACGGTAGCAGAAATATGGACGGCGTGGTCGCCACCTTGTTTTATGTTAATGCACTTTTATGTATGCGCTGGAACTCTAAGGCTTACATCAATGTCGGAATTTAAAAAAAAATGTCTTAAAGGCAAACACTGCAGCCTAAGGCACATTGTGGGTATGCTTGGTACTATATTGCAAAGTTAGATTGAAAAACCTATGAAAATGGAAGCGAGTTAATTGATACTCGGCATTTTTTTCTAGAATATGCAAAGAGAAAATGGGAAGAGAAAAGCAAGATATTAATGTACTTACTACATTTGGAGTGTTTGGAACAAATAGCCCTATTTCAGTTGGGTGTGGTGGTCGTAACAGATCCAATTTTAAATAAAACGTTTTCACTCACACAGCCCAACCTAGCTTCAATTTAGACATGAATATAGTACTCATTAGTAACCAACGATAGGCATTAGTCCATTTCATCGAAAATACATTCATATACGTACTTTGAGATTGATACAAAATAATATGTAGTATAAGCATTTACCAATAATTGGGGATTAGTGATTAACAGAAGTTATAGTGTTTTGACGTTCTCAGGGCCTAAAATGGATAAAGTTTTTTTTTATTATTATAAAAGGAAAAAATATATTTAGAAATAGGATAAAGCTAATTCTATCACGTCACGTCAATTTTTTACAAGCAACAGCTCGAGACGATGTATATATATATACCTGGCGCATGGTTTTTGTTCCGATTGGCTTGGCTATAATTATTTTAATGGAAGAAAAGGAATTTAGCATTATTACTAAATTAATATAAAATAAATACATTACTGCTACATTGACCCGTTAAAAATAATTATGATATATCAAAGGTGGAGATCGAATATTTAATTACAGTGGGTAATCCACTTCAATAGATTTACCAATCATTATCCTAGTTATATCATTTGTTGATGATATTCATGAATTTCTCACATGACATTTTTAAAATTGTTGCTCCTCATCTGTTGGTAAAGAAGTTATAGATCAGAATTGTCTAAAGATAAAGGTCTATATAACTATTCTTATAAACCTACCACGTCAAAGGCTAAGAGATAGCTGGATTTAAATACTGTCTGACCCCGAAATACGTCACACCAAACTAAGTCACAATCACAAGTATTTCACAATGTGTCTGGTGATCACTATCCAGTCGGGCGCAAGTGTTCTACCACGCCGCTCTCCCTATTAACTCGTTTGGCATTCATAATGCTGCATACAGGTAACGTCAGCTCGACAAGTCTTGAACACTACATACATCCTGACAGACCAGCATTATAGATAATCCTCAAACGCTCACTGCAATTACACACAGAAACCCTATTGTCCGCAAGAAACTTTATAATTAACATTCATCGTGGTCGCATTCTGCAACGGTATCTATCACGTCGATCTGGACTCTGGATTCCGAAACCTAATAAGTCTCGACGACCGGGTCTCATTTGTGTAAGGACTTGATAAAAAAAAGGCAACAGAAAAAGAAGAACACGTGGAATACACAGCCCGATAAAGGAGACGGGCACGATAATTTAGGGTCATTGTTTCGCTTAATTTATGGAGTGCGGGCTCTCGATTGATTTGTGGATTCACGCGGGCCCTTCAGCAGGGAAAAAAGCGTTCGACGACGAGCGTTTTTAAACCCGTGGATTACTTCGCCGTCTCGATGACGTCAAGGACTCAATTTATTCAATGCCCACAGCCGATATCCATACAATGAGAAATGAGCATTTTAAATTCGCTTCGCGATTGGTCGACGGGCGGAGTGCGGTGTTCCATATATGCGTTGATCGTGATGCACATATTAAGTTGGACGATCTTTACATGGACTGCGGAGGCATTGCGATAGGCAGCGACGATGTCCACAGTCGTGAGTGTCTCAGCTCGAGCACAATGGGAGAGCTCTGAGCGGAGTTATGAGCGCCCGAGGGTCGAACGATGCATTTAATCGCGGGTGGCAATACTATCTGCTATGAAATTATCAGATCCGTCGATGTCCTCCCACAAAGCATTCGTATTGATCCATTTTTCGGGTTCATTTTAAGATTAGATGCTGCCAACGACTTTTGTAATTTAATTTGTCAATCCAAAATTTGAAACTAGATATCCAATATTTTATTGATTCCAAAAATAACCTATCTTGCACAGCTGGTATATGAATCAAGTTCTCGTTTCTATTTTCCGAGAATGACAGTTTCCTTTACATGATTTTAGGTATAAAATTTCTACGGTGGAGTGATAAAAATAAAATATTCCATGAAGCAAATTTCACTATAGGCAAAAGGGAAGAAAAACCAAGATTTCCTAGATCCATAAAGGCATTGCATTGGCACACAAAATTTATAGCGTACTGCCTACTATCAGATGTCCGGCCTCTCGCATTAATTGGAACGCCTGCCGATCTCCGGCGAGCAGTTTTCACTTCTATAAATGGCACGAAACTTTATGGTATCGCATGGTGCGTTGTTGCCGTCAACGCTGCGCGTGCGCCGACTTGTAATTGGTCGGCCGCTGGTTGACATTTACAGGCTGCCAAGATGGCTGCCCGATGTGATATACCTGCCGAGTAATTGACAAATAGCCCTTTGGTTTTTGGTCGAATAATTGGGTTTACATGGCATGCGGTACCTGAATTTAGATCTATTTAGTTAATATTTCAATTATGAACAGATCTGTTTAATTAAAGACTAAAATGTTATAATTAATTTTGCTGTTGTTGTACAAAGTACATTAAAGTAAAAAATATTTATCAGGGGTAACGCGTCGTTAAAAAATAATACGGTATAGTTGTACTGTATGCTGATAATATAGATAATGGTTTATGTTATTTTGTGTAGAAAATGGACAATTAATATGCCAGCTAAACATTTTAAATTTCTTGTAAAGCTTCATATTGGTATGTTTTAAAGAATGGTTATGATCGAAGTTTATGTGATGCAGTAAAACGGAGTGTCAATTTCTACATATATTTAGTTATTAAAAAAAAAACAGCAACTTATTTCAAACATTTTTACAATCGTGTAAATTTTGTTGGGTTATTTTATTAAAAAGATTATTTTTCGATATACACAATTGAGATATACAGTCTGGATTTTTTAAATGGGGCAATAAGGGTAGGGTACTTTAACCGTTGTAGCTAGCTACACGAAAATATTCTTAGGAGACAGCCTTAAACTTTGTGAGACATTTTGCCTGGCATTTACAGTTTTTAGAATGTTAGAAGTCACAAGCAACAAACTGTGTAGTTTTTATTTTTAAAGTTAATAAAATTTTGATATGTTTTCGTTATTTTTTTCCTTAATTTTGTCCAGTCTTCTTGGTAGCGCCCAGAATATCCATAATAAAAAGTTTTATAAAGTATAAAAATAAATTGGAGTCCCTTTTCTTGCAAAATATTATCGAAGCTAAGATGATTTCCTACGAAATGTATGGGAAAAGTTTTAGCGATTTCTGACATTTTATAGTACTCTAACCTCAGTTGGCCCCATAGAGTTTTTTGGTCTTTATATGAAACAGGATAGATTGGAATAAAAAGATAAAAAGACTATAAGCTTTTAAATAACTTTAAATGCCAGTCAAAATGTCTCAAACAGTTAAGAACCAGCTCCATAAAAAGTTTACATGTAGTTACAACGGTTAAGGTAGGCCTTACTGCCCCATCTCAAAAATCTACCCTGTACAAATACAATTAAAAAAAACATAATACATAACATCAACAACTCGTCAACTTCGAGTAATGCACTTTTTTAATTGTATGTTTTTAATCTTGCATGATTATAAGTCGAAGACGGAGACACTAATGTGGATTGACCCAAATGTTCTACTTTCAGAATACACTGAAGATGCTTGCTGATAGATTTTTTTATTTATTTGAAAATAATGATTTATACACAACATAAAAACCTTGGTTTGGAAACGATCACTTTCATCGAGTTTATTCATAAATTTTTCATACATTGTAATAACTTAAATGTACTTAATGTAATGTTTTTTTTTTATTAGATTTGCGTTATTTTTTTACAATGTAGTGGGCGCCTTTAATAGGTTTGCATATCTGTATTAGACTTAGAATGAATTCTAAAAATGGCTGAAATATAATATGGGCGCTGTCAGCGTTTCTTTAATAAATTAATAAATCTTAAAAATCATACCTACATATAAAAGTCTTTTTTTAACATCGACAAAATGGCAACACTTCGTTTGATCTCAGATGAGATGAATATCTGTCAAAAGTTATTAAGTGATTTCGAAATTAGATGTACTGAAACGAGCACCTAACAGCTGGTTTCCTAACATTTGTGTGGTGATGGCAACCAGGCAAACCTTTTTTGTGCATACTTATCTGGATTTCAATCGCGCCTTTTTTGTTACCTGACAACGAATATAGTCAGTCAATTCATAATAAGTGACGCGACACATAATTTCACCGTTAAAAGGATTTTGATCGATGAAGACGTCACCCGTCCGTCCTGCGTTCGTCCGGCGACTGTCCGGCTAACTCGTGACAGATGCGGCCGGCCGGACGCTCGCGCCATCGATCATCGGCCGCGACCGTGTGGTCCCGTCTCTACCCGTGCTCTATAGTACCGATGCACAAAAAAGTTCCTGATTCGATATTTAACCATTCAATTTATTTGTCGTTCGTTTTAAATTTATCGAAATGTGTACAACATTACGCTATTGATGCGAGATCGTAAGCAGAGTTATTAATATAAGATTTACATTTAATTGTAATTAATACGTGTAAATATTACACTGCTTCCCGAAATAAAGTATGGCTTTAATGATACAGTCAGCCCGCGACGTATTGGCGATTTCAAACGCCTAGAAATCTAAAACTGTATTTTCTTACTCCATAGTAAGTAGTACTACGAAGACATTTAGCATAATGAAAATTTCCAAATATTTGTTTTATTTAACTTTTATAATATTATAATCAACTACATATTTACATTCATTAAAATAAACGTATTAAAAGAATATTACAAAAACGGATAATAAGTATTATTTTTTGAAGATTTAAACCGCTCAATAAACATTATATTCGAACATCGCACCATACGGTATGGTGTCCACAATAAAACTGTCAAACGGGATGGTCTCGTACACGAGGCCCGGACGCGTCGCACTTATCAACCGACATTACGTCCTCAACTTTACGACAGGCTCGCGAGTCGCACGCGCATAAATTCCGAAACTAACGTCAAGGCAATGTATGCAGATTTTATTTTACGGATCATCGGAAATTGTGCTGATATTTCAACGATAACATTATTTTTGTATCGGGTAAGATACTAAAATATTTGTTCCCTCGATATTTATAACGTTCAAAATGCAGTGTGATCAAATGAGGACTGTAGTATAAATTATTAATTAAATTCAACTTTTATGTTCTATTTTCTTGGATTTACAACTATAAATACCATAAACATATGTATTTATGAAGACACTTCGCCACAGGTATTTTTCTACCAATCAAAAAGAATGTATCTGAGGCTTAAAGAGACAACAACTTAAATCAAGTTATGTACTATATACAATTAGAGACATACATAGACACAGAAATCACGCTCCTTTCTCAATGGGGTAGGCAAAAACTACTAACTACTACATACTATCATTGGAATACGCGTCATATACGCTTCTTTAACGTTCATTAATCTTTTCATAATTATTATTTTATGAAAAATTCCCGTACAACAACAGTTAGTTCTCATAGTATGTACAATTCAACCTAATATTAGCGATAAACGTTGAAAAATTGGGGATTCACAGATAGTTTGCTCTTTAGTCATACAATGACTGATTACAAAAGATGGCTCGCCAACGATACGATCAGTTTCACACTAACTACGACCCAGATCCAATTGGACAAAGTGATCCAAAATCCTGATTTTATTAAACGTTTTATTTATGATGGATTTAAATATTACATACCTTTTTAATCATTTTTGAATTTACCGCAATTTAATTTAATCAACGGTGAAATCCAAATTTAGCATTACTTACATAAGTTTATTAGTACCATACAATTATCAAAAAAAAAAGGAGGGAAGGAGAAAATTATCAAAGTACATATATTCTTTATATAAACTTTAAGTATAGACTATATTACAATACACATACCTAATAATTGGCTATATATCATATTGATGAGTAATACGGATGCGTTAGTTAGCGATATGTTTGATTATTCTATTACTGCCTTTATCGTTCGTAAATGATTTATATTCGACACGATTTGGACACATTTCACGGCTGACATCCTTCGAGGACAATCTAGATGGGGCACGAATAGCGAAGGACCGGTTCTGGTACGCCTAACAACGGTGTAATTCTAATTAGGCAATACGGAGGAGCGCTAATGGGGTTCGCTCAGTGCCATAAAGTAGGCGCAATCTGATCGTGTGAACACGGTGTCCGTGTGTCGCGGGCACATTGTCCGCGGACATGCGACGCTTTGTCACCCCAGTGAGGTGCCCACGCGCACATGCACTCTCTCTCATAGATATACATCGTTCGGTTGCTAAGGTTAATTCGAGTATTTATAGGTAATTGGTAAATTTTCTTTTACTACATTTTTTTTTCTTTTTTATCTTAGGGTAGTAGAGTTCACTAATGTATTTTAAGCTTCTTTCATTTAACTATATACACTAATAGCTGTGCCCCATGGTTTCATAACATAACATACTATCACGGCCGTATCCCCGAAGGGTTTAGGCAGAGATCTCCTAATGTACACCCACAGTTCGCCAGATACGTTTTTAGGTCCCATGTAATAGAATCTGGCATAAATCCAAACTCGAGTTGCTTACGCTAAATCTTCTGCGTTTGTAATAAAACACAGACTAATAAAATAGATTCAGAAAAATCTCGCCAAGAAGACTAAAAGAAATCATTAAAAACTCACAGTAGAAAAGGAGATTATAGTAATAGAGACAGGAGCGAGGGGCTTTATTAAATACTCGCTCTTGGCTTCGCTCACGTGGACTACAGAATGCCCGCGCGGATCTTGCCCCCCGCTCCCGGCTATTTTAAAGACAAAAATTCTTATTGTGGGTGTTCATTAGAAGATAGATGTATACTCTTTCTGACTTTTTTGTAGATCTTTGTCTACAATTAATTATTACATTGATTTGCTATATCTCTTTTGGTTTACTCAGCGTAAGCTATTTAAGGTCCCGAATTGATTCACCATGACCAGTTTTTTTTTTTATTGTGCGGAGTCCTAATTCTTTTTCTAAAATAAAAGTAGCCTAAGTTACTTCCTATAACATCAGCTATCTATAAGTAAAAGTCCCGTTAAAATCGGTCCAACCGTTTCGGAGATTACCTGGAACAAACAGACAAAAAAAAAATTTAGAAATTGTTTTTTTGTTATAGATATAATATGCATTTAGTAAGAAGCTCTTATTTTGACATTAGATTAACCAACAAAAAAGAAGATATTGACAAACTTCCTCTTGGAGCAAAATGCAGTTCTGTTATCATAAGGTCGGTGAAGAAATTTTCACTTACAAGTTAGAGCATAATGAGGCCAACACAAGAATTCACCGTGATATAATAATATTTTATAATTTCATTTTTTATAAGGTCCGCCAGCAACGTATGGGACACTTGGAAGTTCGAAGAAATGATACAATAAATTGACAAGTTTGGAATGAGAAACAAAAAGTATATATACGAGAAACATATAAACACTCAGCAGCGGGCACGGGCAAGGATATAATAAATTAAACAGAACGTTACATCGGACGCGCGAACAACGATCCACACTCAACTCCTTATTGATGGACGCTTCTCAAACGCCATTTAGATATCGCGGTGGCGTTGACGTATTATTATTATTGTGGGATCGAACGCGGGTATTCTTGACGACGTGGCGCGGCGCCGCGTTGTGCACTTCGCTGCATATACATTATTTAAAGTAAAGTAATACTTTGGATCGTATACATTTTGTCTCAGAGTTTATGACGTGATCTTGAATTGACATGTTGTGGTTTTAATTTATAACTAGCTGTACCCGCGGCTTCGCTTACATGGACTACTACAGAATGCCACACGTGCGAATTTTGCTCCCCCGTTTCGGTTATTTTAAAGACAAAAATGCTTATTGTGAGTGTTCCTTAGAATATAGACATATACTCTCACTGAATTTTTGGGGTTTTTTTTTTTTAAATAGATAATAGATTCCCCATGAAGAGTTTTTTATTTTATTTGCGAGTAACCCTAATTCTTTTTCTAAAATAAAAGTCGCCTATGTTACTAAGGAGTAATAAAGATAACATCAGCTATTGACCAATGAAAGTCCCGTCAAAATCGGTCCAAGCGTTTCGGGGATTAACGAGCAGAAAAAAATAATTAAAAAAAAGAGTTTTTATGTATCCGTATTTCATATACATTATGTAAAAATCTGATATTTTGATATTACAAACAGACACTTCAATTTTATTAATTGTATTGTATAGACATTAATTACTTAGGTTTTTAGGTATACTATGGTTTCGTCACTGTTTTCCTTCACCGGGCGTTCAGGCTCATTGTAAGGATTCGAACCCAAGTCGATCGACATGATGTCTGTACACGCTACCACTGTGCAATCATTGTTTCAAATTATGTACTTTTGTATTAATAAGTTACCTCTAACCGCATTATTGCTGTGTTTAACCACCATATCAGAGCATTATCAAAATCTATCCAGTAATCTATTCGTATATGAAGAAATTCCATGTCAAAATATAATTCCTATTAAATATATTTCACTGTTGAACAACATGTTTCAAAACATGATTTAATCATAAATAACTTATCAATAACACTTATCAATTATCTAATTTTAATCAACTGCATTGTCATTTCTAAGGAAAAAATATTTTCAAATCCGTCATTTCCTTATAAATTGAGGAATCACTATTTATTATCCTCATGGTGATACGACGTACCATAATATCTATATTAATTTAGTATCTGCATGAAATATAATGTGTCAGTTTATGAAAATTTATCATTGTAATTTTTTTTTAATATTAATTTAATATTATTAGACCAGAGTGTTGGGGAACCAGCTATTCGCGTATGATTTTTTATTTCTTATAAATAATTTACTTAATGTAATCGTATACTAATATGAATTGGTAACACTATCAGTTGACGGTGAAGAAAAACATCGTGAAGAAACCTGAACGCTTGAGAACTGTTCCTGTAGTTTCACTGTAGGTACCGTATATGGAAAAAAATAATTAAAATGGTCGATTTCTGGGCGTTTGTAATCGCTGATATGTCGGTCACTCCATGGCCCGCAAGACTCGGGTTTGCGCACCCTTGGTATAGATAGACCTTTATATGATGAAATGTATCGTATACAGTTATATCCCTTGATTTGGTTCAACTCAACTTCATAGGAACTTAATTTACACTGTTTATTTTCTATCTGTTCTGTTTTGAAGCAATGATGGCTCAGCTGGTAGCGTGTACGGACTCCGCGTCCATCGACGTGAGTTCGAATCCTTGCAATAAGCCTGAGCTTTCGTTGAAGGATAACATCGTGATGGAACCATAGCATGGTAGTAGGACTTTTTCTAATATCCGCTTGGCTAGGGTGGTAACCCTCAAGTTAAAAATCTGTCGTCAAACACCAACCGGTGTGTTCCGCCAGCTGCACTTGACTCGAGAGCCAGTCTTCCACTAGGCTTAGCGCGCTACCATCTTAGACCACATCGTCACTTAAGATCAGGCGGCATTATGACCACAACGCTAAATCTATAACGATAAAAAACACGCCTAATTTTGGACAAGATAAAAAATATAATTTTTGACACTGGCATATAAAAAGGTTTTCCACCTCTGTAGACACTGTGCAATCTGTTTATAGAATTATCACTGTGTTCAAACTATCGAAAAACGGAACCAGACAAACATTTTAAACTTGAATAAATAATAATAGCTAACAACTGATATTAGCGCATTTGAATAAAAATGCAATATTTTAAGACTTATAAAAAAAGGTGTCATGGGACGCCTGGCAGATGTGAAACATCGAAGGGGGGTCCCAAAGGGTGTTCCGACATTTTCCCTGTGGGGGACCCTCGGGGGTTTCTATGGGGTCCCAAAGCATGTCTCGACAATTTCCCTTTGGGGGGTCAGTGAGGGTCGGCGGAAAGTGAGTGGTGGGTCCCAAAGGGTGTCCCGACAATTTCCCTGTGGGGGTCAGCGGGAGGTCCCAAAAGGTGTCCCGACAATTTCCCTGTGGGGGTGCTATGGGGGCTCAGTGGGGTTGCAATGATTATTTTCATAATTGTATATTCATAATTCCATAATTCATAGTACATATATTCCGTCATATTAGCGTAACGATAAATCATCACAGCCTGTATCGCCAAGCCAACAATCAGGTTTTTCACATTAAAAAAAAACTTGATGAACTTTATCTTTAGTAAACTTTACTGAGCGTTGACCTCTCCCAGCTGTTGGCAATAAAGCATTCAGAGTATCAAAGTAAGGTTGCTTGCTCGTTGGTTTTCTCAGGTTACACTTTGGAGAATGTGCAAAGGAATTGCAGTACTTAATTCCAAACAACCCGCTTCATCGCAGGATAACTGGACGCCGTGATTGCTTCTATCCTTATGTGGAGGACATTCTCCCAATTCGTACAAAGCGCACAATTCGAATCGCCCACCTATAACTTGAGGAGTGTTCAAACGAAGAGTGAACAGTTAAGCACGATGCATTTTAGGACTCTTCTTTAGTTACCGTCACATGAGATCGAGGCCAAGCGCATACCAGTACTCCATAGGGGTTCCCAGAGTTCCTTCGAGGAGAGGGGATTCAAAGAGAGGTAGGGCACAAAGAAATTTCTTTTGGAGACTTCTTTCTACTTGGGGTGGTCGGACTGGTGGAATATCTTCACCCTACTAAAGATCGCAGCCAAATAATCTTGTGTTGTGTTCCTGTGGTATTTAGAGTTTCCAGAGTTACTTGGGGGTAGGAATGTTCAAGGCCGGCAACGCGCTAGTCCTAGCTATGGTGAGTGAGTGAGTGAGCAAGGAACAAGGTTTGACTGCTACAGCACTATTGCCAAACCTGTTCCCACCACAGTGTCCGTGCTGTCGTATACCGGATTGAAGAGTGTGATTTTTTTTACCACCTTCGAAAAAGGAGGAGCTTCTTTTACAGCCAAAACTTCTTTGTTTATAAAACGATTTGCATGATTTGAAGGTGATCCCATTTTAATTTCATTGGCATCGGTCTTTCGACTTCGGAGATACACCAGGGAACTCCGCAGAATCATTAAAGTTGGTTTTCTTTTTTGTCATAAATTGTCTTGTTTTATATTGTACAGGCACACGCTTGTCTGCAATCCTACCTGATGGTAATTGAAGATGAGACCGGAGATGAAAAGCGCTTAACCAACAGATGTCACTCATTGATCCCTTAAAAACTACCAAGTTGTATGTAAATGTGATCACAGAGGTCGGGAGTGACACCAATCCATAGCCGTTCGTATTATAAATGACGAAGCGAAAGATTTCGTGCGAACTGGGGGAATGTCCACTATATACCAGAGAAAACCCTCACGACGTCTAGTTGTCCAAAATACAACCTATAAAACACTGAGAGGCAAGCTACTCTACGACGATGCTCCAGACTGAGCATTTTTGCCTTCGTCGGTGTTTGATCGCCACAAACAGCTTTATAAATATACTGGAACACGAGATGTTCAATTCAAATCTTGAGGGTAGCAAACTTGTTGAGATTGGTTATAGATGATAACTGCCTATATCTAGATACAAAGTATCCGTAAGTTGCATCGCAGACAATATTTAGTATTCGATAAAAGCGACAAACAAATTTTAATTAAATAATACACACCGTTTTGGAATTTATCGTGGCGCATCCTAATCGGTTTATTGACGTAAATTACAAATCTGTTACGTATATCTACATAACGACAAATAAGTACCTACCTATCATTATTAAAAACCTGAATTATTTCAAGCGACTGTTCCCTGTAAAACAATTATTTCAAAGTTGCTGATATAAAATATTATATATAAAATAAATGCCACTTCATCTGATTATAAGTAAAATACCGTCCAAGGAAAGCGGTGCCGTCGAAAGATGAGGATCCACCGACGGTGGCCGTTGCCGCACGCACACTTATAAACCGTCAAGGGCGAAAGTTACTACGTAACTAGATATGTAGCAACTAACATTTAATCAAATAAATAAATAAACTACAAAAAAACTACACACAGATTAATGATCGGTTTGGTGTAATGACTATTTGAAATGAAGCTTGTCAACGTGACAGTATTATCGATGTAACCCTGACTTGAGTACGCCGGATCGGCGTAGTTTTAATAGACGCATTGTTTTAGTACGCCGACGGTATCTAGTTAAAGCGCCAGTGGAAACCAGTCATTAATCTATGACTACAAAAAACTATAACTCCCTTAAATATAATTCATTCCATAGCGTAAAACGACATTTCAAATTTTCCTTAATTTCGGAAAATTAAATAGAAACGGAAAACGTGAAAGTAAACACTAAAAATAATAAAATGTGCTACCATTACCACTTAAAGTGCCATTAAATATGTAAAAAAAAAACAACATTTTAATTGCATATAAAACAGTCGATGTTCTCCTAAACCGCCCCATTCACGACGTATTAAACGTAAATCATCAGGCGCATCACTCGGAAGACATCTCAATATGTTGAGGCGCCACGGTTTCGAGGACGGTGATACTTTTTTTGTTATGTTTTACAGCCGCCGTTAACCGAACCGATCGTAAACAGTATGCGGGGCGGTGATGCCAGATGAGACAAATAAATTTCTACAGAAAATATTTTTCCTTGTAATTACAATTGAAAGGTAGTCCGTTCAATACGTGTCGTTATAGTGAAGTTTACAGGATTTATGAAACTTTGTTAAAAATAAATATATTCTTAAAAAACCACTACACAGAGCTATACAAAAAATACAATAACCGATAATCTTTCATTGAAAAATCACGTCTTGATTTGTCATTCTTTATAATTCGAGTTTTTTTTATTTACATATTTAAATTGAGTCTACATATTAAGTTATCTACTCACAATTTTGTTCACTAAGCAACTGGAAGTAGATGCAGAGATTAGTTCCGAAAGGAGACTTGTCGATACGAAAATATTTTAAAATAATTCTCAAGATGAATCGTTTCAGGAATGAAGTACAGCAATGCAAAATATATTATTTAATAGTAAGAATACACATAAAGTGTAATAGATATAATTGCTATTGTTCACTTAGAGGCAAAGGTCGATAAGTTATAAAGGCAAACTGTACACAACATAGTGCAATAACTTTTATGTTACATTAGATAAGTAATTAGAAACTAAAACTCTCGAGACAGATTCGAAGTGATGGGTTGAAATGCGGATTGCAGGGTCACAGACGTTTAATTAGTGTCACTAAATCCATTCATTCAACTAAAGAGTAAGCGAAATGGATACACTTAGCTCTCTTTGTATTTTTGTTACCTATAAGAGACAAATATCTTAGCATTCCATGGATTCTCCGTGTGGGTGCCGGGTTCATAGTGTGGAAGACAGAGGGAACAAGAGCAGCCCTCGGAACTTGCGACCTACAGGTGTAAGTTTAAGGGCCTCCTTATGATGCACATCAGCGCTCACCTTGACTGTCCGCGATACCCTCCCTGCCAAGCCAGATTTGGTAAGAGCCTGTTAATACTGCTTTAGATATCCGTTCTAAAATAGAACTTACTGCAGTTCTCGAGAGGCCGAGGTCTTTTAGCAAGTTATAGAGAGATTTCGCTGGAATACCTCTCGCTCCCACTTCCGCCGCATACAAGTTAAAAGCATTACTACTATGTTATTTTGTTAGTTATTTACTAGTAAAATATGAATAATTTAATGATATTTCCTTATTATTATTCCTTATTATTAATTTATTTTCTTGTTGTCGTCTAGATTTCAATAAACAATTGTAATGCACTCTTTTTATCTACCCGATACATTTTATTATCATTTTTATATGCAAAAATACACACTCGTGATGTCGCATTTAACAAAAAAAGTAATTCGAGGGGATTAATAACCTGGCAACACATGACTCGCAGTCCTTACACGTACACACAAATCGCATGATACTCGATAATAAAACACATCAAAATACGATCTGTTAAATGTCGGAGTACACGCGATAAAAGCGTCCAGTGATGCCGACGATGACCGTTAACTTCAATCGTTATTTGGGATTCCCAATGGGTCCAACTATGATTTTCATATAACAGATATTATATAATAAATATCTATATACACAATTAAGAAAAATGAAGTGTCTGTTTGCATTGTCAAAATAACAGCTTTTTATTAAATGCATATGAAAGTATATACCGCAAAAAACCATTTTGAAATTTTTGTCTGTCTGTTTGTTTCCGATAATGTCCGATACAGTTGGATCGATTTTGACGAGACTTTTACTGGTAGATAGCTGATGCTATGAGAAGTAAATTAGGCTACTTATATTTTAGAAAAGTAATTAGGATTCCGCGCAAATAAAAAATCTGTTCATGGTTAATCAATTCGGGTGCATAAATGGTTTACGCTAAGTAAACCATAAGAGATATAGAAAATAAATGTACAACACAAAATGACCTACAAAAAAGTCAGAGAAAGTATAATGTGTCTATCTTCTAAGGTACACCCACTATAAGCATTTATGTCTTTAAAATAGCCGAGAGCGCAGGAACAGGATTTGCGCGTGTGCCCGATTGATGGCATTCTGTGGTCCACGTGAGCGAAGCCGAGGGAACGGCTAGATATACAAGGTGTCCAGAAAGAGTATCGGGTATTTGTTTTCGCGTCATATTCGAAACGGGGCGTCTAATGGGTACGGGGAGGGGTTCGTGGCGTCCGCCATTTTGTGGAGTTTTAGTCACGATGGAACAGTACTCGGGGACGCATCGCGCATTTTGCGTACGAGCGTATTATCGTAATGGTGATTCAATAGTGACTGCTCAACGTCTCTATCGTGCGGAATATCGTACACGCCACGCGCCAAGTGACGATAGCATTAGGAAATGGATCAGGATGTTCGAGAATACAGGTGCGACAGTTAAAATTCAAAACTCTGGTCATCCTCGTTCAGTTCGCGATGAAGAAACAATTGAAGAAGTTGAGGCGTCGGTTCGTCAAAATCCGTCTTTATCCATCCGAAAGCGAAACCAAGCGTTAAACATCAAAAAATCGTCTTTACATTCGATTTTAAAGAAAGACTTAAATCTAAAAGCCTATAAAATTCAATTGGTTCAAGAATTGAAGGATACGGACTATGCTAATCGACTGAATTTTGCGAACGAAATGATGCAGCGATTTAACAACTTTAACAACATATTGTTCAGTGACGAAGCAAATTTTCACCTGAATGGTCATGTTAATAAACAGTATTGTCGGTACTGGGCAGTGGAGAATCCGAGACGAAAGCATGAACGACCCCTGCATAGCCCAAAGGTCGTTGTTTAGGCCGCTATGTCTGCTAAAGGCATAATTGGTCCTTATTTTCATGAAGATCAACGAGGCCGAGCAATTAATGTGAATAGTGACCGTTATTGCGATATGTTGCGAAATTTTTTGGTCCCAGAGTTGCAGGAGTTTGCAGGTTTCAACTCAAGAACGTGGTTCCAGCAAGATGGGGCCACTTGCCATACCTCAAATGACTCAATGGAAGTTGTTAACGAATTATTCCCTAATAAAGTCATTTCGCGAAGGGGTAACATCAACGGGCCTCCCATAAGCCCCGACCTTAGCCCGCTTGACTATTTTGCATGGGGATACCTTAAAAGTAAGGTTTATCAAAACAATCCGACGAATCTAACCCAGTTAAAGCAAAACATCAGGTCAGAAATGGCAGCAATATCGATAGCTATGTGTCAACGTGTTATCGCCAATCTTCGTTTCCGTTTAGAAGAGTGCCAGCAACGTAACGGTCATCATTTGGATAACATCATCTTTTCCAAATAATTCTCCAATTCATATGCTAATAATAAACAATAAACTTTTTTATTGCATACAAATAATTTTTGTTTCATTGAACTTACAAATACCCGATACCCTTTCCGGACACCTTGTATAACAAATTATCTACTACCCTCAACTGCGTATTCATTTTAATGACATATTTTAAAACAATTGGTACGCCACCTAATGAACAATAATTGTACTATTTAATACAGAAACTATCATAGAACAAAACTCAACATTTCATCACAGATGGATGAATTTGTAGTCAAAATCTTTCTTCCGAAAACTACATCTAAAACACCGACAAATTCATGAAGTAGACTGATTTCTTGAAACTACTCACGCGCCACTAAAATCTAGTTAAATTAATCTACGCGGCTTTGCGCACAACAAGAGACTTTTATCGCAATCGGATGAATGCTTTAGGAACGCATAGAGAACGATCCAACAAACACATACAACGTGTCAGTAATTGTAAAATTAATAATGAAAATTTAACATCAGATAAAAAAAAACAAATCAGGTAAATAAATTTTCGCATTCATAAAGCAGCTTGTTTACCCGTATACTGCATAATTTACTCAGAGCGGCAACTCCGCGTCGACATAAGGCTATCTCTTTCCAGCATTACCCGTAAGTGTCAAGTGTCTCATTCTAATAGATATTTCTTTTTTAAGTTTTTATTTCATTGATGCATTGTTAAAATCCGTGACCCCGGTGGTTGACCTGTGCGCTACAGTTAGTTCTTTAAGCACAAGTTGCTTCAAATGGATAATTTTTAAAATTGTAGATGATTCAATCTATAAGTATACTAAATTATAAGGCTGAGGAGTTTGTTTGTTTGTTTGGTTGAACACGCCAATCACAGGAACTACTGGTTCGAATGGAAAAAAATGTTTTGCCCATTTATCGAGAAAGGCTATCACGCTACGAGCGATAGGAGCGGAGCATTAATGAAAAATGTTGCATAAACGGGGGACATTTATTCCTTTCGAGAGCTTCCACTGCGTGCGAACTGAAATTGTTTCTCTTAAAAAGTTCTAAAAAATGTTCGCGACAGAATATAGCTACTAGCTATTAAGCTAGCTTTTAAGGTTTAATCAATATAAACTTTTTTATGGTAATAAAATTTATTCTAAAATAATGAATTATTTGCGACGACGTTTTTATATACATGGTATTAATCCTTATTTAAATAAATACGTTATTCATCACAATTATTTAATTTGAATAAAATTGACCTTTAAAGTAATTGATTTAAATGAATATTTTAGGAGATATAATAGTTTTAAAATAACTCGGCAGCAAAATAATGATCAAATATCGCGAGCGCATTTTTATTATGCAGAATAATGTGGGAGGTGGGCGGTACCTATAATACAGTGCTTACAACCCACTCTCTCTAACCCTTTCTCTTTCTCCTATATGACGCAGACGAAGTTGCGCGGTTCAGCTAGTAAATAATATAATTAAAATGTCTCTAAAACCTGAAATTCCTCAACCAGTCATGTGCGCATTTTATGTCGCCATTGTTGGTCCACGTTGTTTAAACATCATTATAGTGGGCATTCTTTACTGCTTGCATATTTAGCTACCACCCTCAGGGTGAAAATTGATGAGAGCCAGTCCTTAGTCGATGTTTAGTTTACATATAAGCGCATTATTGCATATACCTAGTGATGATGGCGAGATTGAACAAAAATCGATCAAGAAGTGATGTAGCGATTCGAAATGAAATATGTATTTTGACATACGTGATCGAACACACATGTGAGTTATCATGCAAGATAATTTTATGCGGCAAAAAGTATTTAACATTTTTACCCAACTGTGAAAAAGGAGGGATTTGTTGTACGAACATATGTATGTATGTGTATTTCTTTGGCACGCTCTGATGGTATGGTTTTTAGCATTCGAAGTGTCGTTAGATTTGTCTTAATTGTGGGAGTGATATAGGTTATATAATATTTAAGAACCTACGACATCTGAGAATCAAATAAAAAGTAAAAAAATTTTTTTTGTGAAATGGTTTTGTTGCAGTCGGAAGTTTTGTTTCGTTTTTAATAATTTAGTTTGTTATTAATAGTTTAGCTTGTTTTAAATATCTGTTACAATTTAACGCAAATTCCCTCATAACCGTTGGTAAGACTTTCTAGTGGACTTCTTAATAACCATTTGTGATATTCAACGGGACATATTATCCCATATTAGCCACTTAGCTGAGGAACTATCCAAACCTTTTTATTTTTATTTAAAAAATCAAATATGTTCTAATATCGTGTAATGCCGACCTATGCAAGCGCCAGCCATCATACTCGGCGCTACTTAACATGTAAATAATTCCACCTATCTTCTTAACTAATGCGGATTCTATGTTATAGTGTTTACATAGTAAATCAATTTAACAGCTATTCTGGAATGTAATTCTTTAACCATTTAATTTACCTATATTTATTATAGTTTATTAGGTAAAAGAAATGTCAATAAATTATAAGATATAAACATAACTAGGACATACGATCAAATCAATACAAAAGATAGCAGCGCAACGCGACCGATTTCATCAAACCAACAAATCACAGATAAACTCTATGTAACTCAATATTTAAAAATCTATTAAAATAAGAGTTTTATTTTCTTGTTAATAACAATGAAAATTAATGTACCGATAAAACGTCCGTACAGTGAAATCATTGGGTGCCGTTAAAAAGACGAACTATCCGATTTCTGATCGTAAAACGGTCGTAAACTTTTAACGTAGTATTTATAACGATCTTCGTGTATGTTATAATGTTTAACAATCGAATTTGGAACGAAAATACATTCTAATATAATGTTAACTTACTAGAACAGATATTTCTTAATATTACTATAGTACAGATGAAGCTTGAGGCAATTCGAGCTTCGTTAAGCTCTCATATTATTATAGAATAGTGACGAATTATTTTCTTGTTTGTTGTTTTCAGTCCTTGGATAATAACGGCAAAGGCACTATTTCGTTTTGTACAGTGCACATATTAATTTACTACATGATTCTATAGAAAATTTACTAAATAAGGTGAATGAGATCTAACTCTTAGTGTTTTAGAAATATCTCTAAGACATTCAATTTAGCAACTTTTGCGCGCGGTACACCCTGGCAAACACGAGAAAATAGCAAAGCTCGATCGGGACCAATAAATGGCAAATACTTCGGAATAACCCATTTTGGCAAGTCTTGCTTAAGTAATTGCTGCTACTTAGTAGCTTACTTAGACCTAGTTTTTTGATCTGTAATAAAAATCACTATAACCATTAGTCATTCAGCTAAAATGGTAACCAATGGTTATAGTCCTAGCCGACATATATACATATAGACATAGCACATATTTGACTATTGGTTTGCTTAAATATTAATCGAAAAAACACATCGGCCATGATTTTAACCATTTAGTACAAAATCTGACCATTGGTCGAGTTCACAACGGATCAAAAAACTGGGCCTTAGTGATTATAACGGCGACTCTCGATCGATTCTCATGTATCAATGTCACTTTTGTTACTAGACTATACTGTATTATTGTATATTATTTTACTTTAATTACCCTATTACTCGGTTGAAAGCATCCTGAGCAGTCCATAATGATCCAAACTTATCAATCCTCTTGTAACGATACTTGAGCACAGGGACTTAACCATCGCAGCAAGAATATCGATATATCCAAATAGCGAGCAATGAACCGTCCGCCATTAAAGTCATTCAGTCCGATATAAATCAAAACTAAATAAGCGATGATTGATACACAGTCTCGATGATTTCGTACCCTTTCCGGCCCTTTCGAAGGCGTATTTATAGTTTTTTTTTCTTTTTTAAATTTATGACACCGAGATGAAACGACTTTTTTCCCGTCGCCGGCGCCAAATATTTCACCGTCACTCGTATGTTCCCTTTTGATTGTAGACAGGTTTGTGTGATTGAGTGGCGACCGTTTGGTATTGTCGCCTTCCGTTCAATTAGCTGTGACGTTTCGCCCCGTTAATTATCCGATGATACTCATCGGATGTGTGATCCCAGGGCTGAGGGATTTCAAGCATACTTAAAAATATAATTATATCCGCAAAAATTAAAAAAGATAGTATCCTGCTTTTTTCTTTAGAAATTGTTATACCATGGTCCCCACTTATCCGCTTTCTAAATTTGCTCTGCGTCAAATTAATTCCATCTTCTTGATTGTTATAACTGGAGAAATTTGACGATTTTTTAACGCCCTCGACCTGTATACATTTTTAATATTCGTCGTGGATATCCGCGGCAGTAAACTTACAATGTGCCGACTCAATGAGATTAAAAATGGAACTCTAAAATGCGACATTTGCTGTTATATGAAACTTCATAAAAATAACTTACGACTATTATTTGCTTGACATGTATATTTGTATCTCTTGATGTAATTTTCACATAGGGCACATTCGGAAATTAAATTTACACAAAAGTACCAGATCAAAAAAGCCTAAGATTTATCCACAATGAACAGAACTTGAAAACAGCATTTTATGATTTTAAGTATTTTATATAATCGCTTAGCGTGTTTACACGCTAGTAAAAAGAAAGTGTCTGGTATTTTAATACAAACACTATATCCATAAAACTTGAATATATATATATTTTTTAATTATATTAAATTCTAATCTATCACTTAGATTTTGACGTTACAAGTATGACATCTAACATGTCGAAAAATCAGAAAAGAACATAACAATAAATCTCAGACACTATAATGTGAAATATCAAAGCGATTGATGTCGTATTGATGGCGTTTAACACAGCTCCAGCGTACACTTCTATCAATAGACATGAATTCGAAATTCGCTTCAACCGATCGTACATTCATTCAGAAATAACTACATAAAAATTATAATACACATATTCAATCCTTTAATAACGGTTACAAATTAAATGAGATTAATCAACATACAACATAATATAAATGTAACGTAACAAACAGTAAAAGCCGCAATCTCGACAGAACTTACAAAGTAAACGTCAAATTGAACGACAATCATCGTTAAATCGCAACAAAATTACACAAGTAGCCATTCCGCACTCGCTCTGTTTCGTATGACGTTTATACTTTAATCACCAAGTTAAAAGATTTAACGATTTACGATGTAGGGTGATTGCTGTAAAAAGAGCCATTCCTATTTCCGTTCCGTTTTATGTGAAACGAGAATAATTATTTTTAATTATAGAATATGATTTAATTTTATTTTAAAATATTCGTTGATTCAAATATTCATGTTGTAATATACTGAATTTATCTGTCGATGTATTTTGAGATTTTTAAATAATATTGTATGCCAGCATAAATACTTAAGTATTGTTTACTAAAATCCATATTAAACTGTATTTTGATTCAAATTGTTTGCTAAAATACTATGGTCACTAATAAATTATTATTATTTAAGAGCTCAGCTCCTGTCGGTGGAACAGTTGCTGCTGTTCCCTATCTTCTGCCTTTCTTTTGACCTCTTGACATGACGCGACTCCCATTTTATCCTAACTTGTTGTTGTTTGTTGTAAGCTTCGTCTAGGTATTCTTCTTCCTCGCTCTCTTTCAATGTTTCCTTCTAAAATTGTTATAAAGAACTTGTCGTGCTGTATCAGATGTCCAATCATCTTTCCTCTTCTGTTATCTATGTTTCTCAACAACTGACTTTCATCTTCAAATCCAACAACACATTTCAAACGCAGCCAACCTTTCTCTGTCCCTTTGGTTCAATGTCAATGAACTAATAGGCGTCCATACTTTTTTAAGGTATATAGGTAAAATTAAAGGAGTAAGCATGACATAATATTTTTTTTACCGTAACGTAGCACGGTTGTAACTGCACTGTACCTGATGGTGACTACAGTGTAATCCAATGACATCGGCGACCACCGTGGGATCCACAATCCATCGCCCAGACGTTGCTGTCAGTGTGGACTTCAGGAAGAAGGGAACACACTATCCAGGAGGCATTCCACAGCTTCATGGTATGGAAAAAATATGACGTAGATAATTTTGACGTGACAACGTCTTATAAATTGGTTTGCCGGGTGACACTTCAAGAAACTGCGTTACGCTCCGCTCACGTTATGCGCTCACAATGAGAGCGAGTGAGAGGCACGCGTCCCTTCCACTCGGGCATGGTTAGCCCGCCTAAGAGCGAGAGAGACAGACATAAAGTCGTTGTAACGTAAAACTTTCGCCCGTATACCGACTTTACAGGCAACCAATTTTTTTTTATACGCTTGAAACTTACTAGAGTATACAAAATGTACGTAAATCGAATAAGTTGTTTCGAGTTTTAAGCACAAAAACAAACAAATAATTAAAATCGAAGTGTCCGTTTTTAACATTAAAAAATACAGCTTTTTACTAAATGCATATGACAGTATATACGATACTTATATTTTAAAAAGTCTATTTATCTATCTGTCTGTTTGTTTATTCCGGGTAATCTACGAAACGGTTTGATCGATTTTGACGGGACTTTCAATGGCAGATAGCCGATGTTATATGAAGTAACTAAAGCTACTTTTATTTCAGAAAAAAACTGGGTTCCGTTCAAATAAACATAAATTCGAGAAACGACGAATTGGGGGCTTAGCTGAGAAAACTATAAGAGATATATCAAATTAACATACCACAAGATTGTCTAGACATTAAAAAGACCGACAAAAACCCAGCGAGAGCATAATATGTCTATTCTCTAAGGACAACTCACAATAAGCATATATGTTTTTAAAATAACCGGGAGCGAGGGTAGCACGACTCGCGCGTGTGCCCGATCGATTTCATTCTGTAGTCCACGCGAGCGCAACCGCGGGCACTGCTAGTAATATTTAACAAAGTATAAAATATTACGTGATAAAACGGCCGCGTGTTACTTATTTCAAATTGAAATCGTATACCAAAATGAATACAAATGTAACACAATTTCATTTTGATACAAGTAAATAAGAACGCTAAATCTTATCACTTGTACCGCTAATAAAGGAATCAATTTTATGCGATATTACTATTTTGATAATAGTTACCGCGAAAGCGAATTAACAATTTATAATATACTAGCTGTGCCCGCGGCTCCGCATATAATTATATTGATAAGCGGTAACTGTTTAAGAATCAAAGTTTCACTCTTACTGATATTTTCAAAATTTCAAAATTTGTTAATAATAATCATTAAGTTTACTAATCAGATGGAAAATAATGTTTTGTGTTTCTGCTTTTTAGTTATGGTCCATGGACCATGACAGGTGTTACAATTAACAAAGCCACGGTATCTCCTATTTCTACATATTAACTCAATCTGTCAAAAAAAATCAAGTTTTTTGATGTAGTAAATTTTTAGAAAATTCGTCTCCTGAGTGTTTATAAAAATATAAATCATCTATTAAAATACTATGTTTGGATTTTTTTTTAAACAACAAAGGAGGCAAACAAGCATACGGCCCGCCTCATGGTAAACCCCTATGGAGATTTATAATACCATAGATACTAGCCTATTGCCGACCTTGAACTCCTCTACCTCAAGTAGCTCTGGAAACCATATTCACCACAGCAACACAACACAAGGTTTTAGCTGCGAACTTCTGTATGGTGGAGGTATTCCAACAGTCGGACTGAATCTAGTTCTGAGTGAATTTTCGTAGTATTTTTAATGTGACAAGAAATTCCATTTGACAACAGACAACACAGGTAGAACTCCCATCAAACGATGAACAGATGAGGTATCAGCCTGTACTTGTCAATTTTTTAATTCTTTGAATATTTAGCGTTTGACTCTCGTCATCAAAAAGCTCAAGGTTACAATAGGATTCCAACGAACAATAAATACAGTAACACCGGCAAATGTAATAATAGCAACGCCAATTGAGAAAAAAAAAATACAAATTATGTGTACTTATAAATTGTACGTCAATAGCTGTAAGCCTCATTGCGGGGATTCGAATTCACATCAGTCGACGATGTCCGTACACGTTACCTTTGAGCCATCATTGCTTCATTCGGAAGGTTTTTAAAAAAGTTTTTAATACAGTAGGTAAGTGACTCTAATTGCACATCGAGACGTAACGTTACCCCGATGGGTTGGAGCCGCTCCGTCACGGAGACACAACTCCTGGCTGCCGTGTAATTGATAATTAGTATGCGATCGGCGGCGCGGTGTCCAAGCCTACGTGCGCCTCCCGGTCCCGCCTGAGGGTGGCTGCATCAGCACGTAAAGACGCCCGTCATCGCCAGCCAAGATGCTCTCCTTAGGGGACATGAAATGACTCTGGTTTAAGAACATACGTTAATACTCCACTAAGCACAAATCAGTCATTATGAGATATATATTTTTTATTCATAAATAGGTTAATTATTAATAAGTATATTACATTACAATAAAGAGTTTTTTTAATATTATTATTTAATTGTTTGTTCAAATACGATCTCTAAAAGTACTAGTCGGTTTCAAATTTATTTTGTATGTCATAGTCAGATTCACAAGAAATAGTACATAACATAGGCTATTTAGCATTAGGCTACACCTCTGAGCTATCCTTTATCGATTTTTGTTATGTAAGACTGAAGAAAAACTCTATCGAACTGCTTTATCCGCGTGCGCTGGCGTAATGGTTAGTGATATCTAAATACAATGTTGTACAAAAATATTGCTCCTTAGTACATAAAAAGAAAATTCCGCAACACCATATGCCTGTCTTTTATACATAAGCCATACGGGTTCATTGACAGCAGTGCGGTGGTTGGTCGAATAAATTTAACATTTAATGATGCATAATATAGCTTGGTTATAGTGCACAAATGGATTGATAATAACAACATGGAGCATGAATTCTGAGAACAAATATTCCCTGAAAAAGTTCTACAACTTTCTTTCTTTTCTAGAAAAGACCACCATTCTGTTAGATCACTGAAATCATCGCGAAGATAAGAAATATTTACCCACTTGCTAATTACAGTAATAATCTTCAATAGCTTAGATTGGTTGCCGAAGTAGGAAAAGGAATGTTATAAATGGATAAAACACAAGATTCAAAGTTAGTTATACTTTGCAGTCAGTTCCATCCGGACCGTGCAATCAAATAATTAAGATAATGCATTCCAAGCAAACGGTGGAGTTCATCAAAAGATTTCCAAATACGGGAGACGGTACGTCCGATGAATATAAAGAAACTCCCTCAAAAGGAGGTAAACAGGAGGGGGGTGATGTAGAAAAAACATTTGCTTCCACTAACGAAACAATCGCAGGCATAATTGATTTTAACGGAGACCCGACTGGGAATGGAATGAAATTGGGGAGGTCTGAGTATGTATGTGAGTCTTGAATTTGTTTGATTTTAACTCCGTTTTGTAAACTGAATAGTGGAGTTCATTAGACTTGGCTGATATTTGTTAGCTTGGGCAAAAGTGATGAAAAATAAGATTTCATCTTAGGATTTGTAAACACCAATTAACTTTGCATGTGTTTCAAGAAAAAAGTAATGCCGGTTTTATGCCTGGGTCTATAGGTATATGTGAATGATCATGCAATTTATAAATTATTCCTCTCAGTAACAGCCTGCTAATCAACAAGTTAACAATATTTGTATTGCTTATTTAATTATGTATTAAGTCAACTTTGTTATATGTAGGTAGTTTAAAATTTCTAGTCGTCTCTTCACTGATAACGAGTATTTTCGAACCATTAGTAGCTTTGACTCGGTAAAAGCACTCTCAGACATTAAATTTAATGAGTATGCTAGGTGATAGAACACGGCAATTGTGTCCGAGTGGATCGCGACCACCATACACCAAGTGTAAGGCCTGTCATAGTGGCACATTTAGGCGTATCACATTCCGGCATTAGGACGGCCAGTGGCGAATACACCATTAATACATTACGAATTACATTACGAATACATTAAGTTTACATAAATAATAAAGGCACAATTTTAAGTGCAATGACCTTTGAAAGTTGCCGCAGCATGCACTATAATAGTGATAAACAGTAAGTGAAAATTACAAAATAAAAATACTAATATACTAACAGAGACCATTATACCTATTACAAAAAAAAATGCAATAATTAACTAGTCAACAGCCAACTACAAAAACAAAATTACACATTTGAAAATAACTAAAAAAGGAATAATTAAAGGTTGAACATAAAGCAAATAAATAAATGAAATCCAGTTTCCGAGAGGTTTGCAAGCCGGCAGGACAGCGGTGATATGTTATGGATTGTTATTTATCTCTCGGTGGTCACCGTTATTTTTGGATTGTTGCTGTGCCATTTGATTTTGATTTCACACGAATGTTGTAATTTTTGCGTGCCTTATTCATCACGTTTCACCGCTTTCATTTTAATGATACCATTTTTAAATGGCAAGATATTGCTACTTCACTAGGAAAGCAAATCAAAATATAAGCCTTGGGCTACTTAGAAATAGCGTCTGGCGTCATTCCTTTTTAACACGTATCGTTTGACAAGTGATAGATTGAGATAGGTAACATTTGTCTTGATTAAATTTTGTGGAGACAAAAAAGGTTTGTTGTATTAATCTTAAAATGTTAAATTTAATAATTTAATATTTGTTGTTAGTTACCAAATTGTATTTTTGAGACACTCTCTAATTCAATAATATAATAGTTTTCATTACAATTAATTCCATTAAGTGTTTTTTGGGAGCACATATTAACGTAACAAAATAATGTACAGAAATTACAAACGATCAAAACTAAATAATAATTCACGCAACACACTATGAACTTTAACGATTTACAATCGAACCAAATCCTAAATCGATTCACTTGTGCTGTATAAACCAAACCAGTACCTATTATTTCATTACCATAATTCGATATAAATTATTCATAGATACTGACCTGCCTCAACCTCGGTTTAAGGCTCGTTGCAGGCGTCTCGACTTTTTCCGATTACCATATCTGAGACGGTGGATCGCGACAGGCTGCGACTCGGCTATCGGCCGCATGCATCTCGGCCTCTCAGCCCCTCAGCCTCTCTAGGCGAATCGAGTGCGACCGCGACTGCTCGGAATATTTTAAAAGATCGTGCGCGTCGCGCAGTAGCTGCTTTGTGTCCGCCCTTATTTAGATACGTTTCGTGTTTCGATTTTTATTATAATTGAGAAATGAATTTCGCTTGTGACCTTCATCATTGATACGCGACAAGCGGTTACAGCTATGTCTTGATCTGTGTTATATAAGGCTAAAATAGTTGCCAAAAAGTTTAAGGATTAATGTCAAGGTGAATCGGTACTTTAAACAGATGCAGCGCTACTTAATCTGTATCAAGAGCAAATAAGGCCGCGTGTGAAGAACCATCTACTACTATCTCTAGGACGGGTCCGTCAAACATCGGCTGACTACACAAGACTATCGATCGACGAGCTCGAAGGCTAACTGACAAGTGCAAAATCATTATATTAATACGTGAGAAGAAAACTTCGGACCCCTTTTTAAGCGTATTGCGTGCATAGAAATATGTGAGATTTGGTATGGTTAAAGTTTACATGGAGAAGGAGTGCAGAAAGTTAAAATTTATCTATAATATCTGTTACTAATATATTAAATAAAATAAATTAATACTGCGAATCCTAATACCGACAAGAGCCATTGAACTTAGACCCCCCAAAATATTGACATTATCACTCAGTGAAAAGTGACAGCAAGTGATATAATATTCAATGTTTAGGTTCATACTCCAAAATTCAAACAGATAATAGTCTATAATTAAAAAGTCGCTGGTCGAATTTCGATCATTGTCGACCGCTAGTATTAGTAAAAATGCGCAAGAGCTACACCAACAAATTCCACCCTCTCCATTCCATCACAGAACTACCAAACACCGTCTGCGTCTCCATCCATACGTAGTCGAGGTTCCATTTTCCCGCACAAAACGCTGTGATAATAAAGAATCAAAAAGTCTTCGTAAGATTAAATCAGCTTTTACTTAGCGATCGCATACCATCCTCGGACTTGTTTTCACTTTCAATCGGATGTCTCAGGACAAGCGTCGAACGGTATATTATAAAAAAATTAATAAAAAAATGTTATGATTGGTGTGTTACAGACAGACACAAATTTTCATTTATATTGATATTCATTTATATTGAACGTCTATGGGAAATTTTGCAAAAAAAAACTGCAGATTTATTTATATAGGATACGAGCCGCATTATTCTAAATCGTATATACGCATTCAAATTCGACGCGGCAACTGATTAAAAGTAACGCTCGCTTCCTCTCAAGGTGGTGGAGCAGAAATGTACGTTGAAACGACTATTGCCAACACAGACGGACTTTTTAAAACTAATTTTCTTTTATTATCTTCAAGATGAAATGGAAAAAAAAGATACTCTGACACAACGATATTACCATGATTATAATACAAAATTTTAAGTTTGAAGAAAGACTAAGAAGATTAATAGTGACATACTAAATCCTAGAAAGTCTCAAATACAGCTGCCGGACACATACTTATAGGTTTTGTCACAAATGTTCAAGTTATAAAGGGAAGCCAACCAGGACGGCATTGGAAAATATTCTACCACAATAATAATGTAGACAAACCTAAGATATCCTTACAACAAAGTACGTGAAGAAATACTTGAAGGGCCCTATTGTAATATGGCTATAATACTCCTATGTTGTTAGTTAAGGCCTTTTCTAAGGTTCTGAATTGAAAATCGATCGTGAATCAACCATCATTGTATTCTACTACTTTTGACAGAAATAGCCTTCATACAAAAAAAAAAATAAAACAGCATTGACGACTATTTCAGTCCTTCTGCTTACCCAATAAATGATTAATACGTGCACATTTTATATGTAGGTACATTTTACTTACATCAAAAATATTTAGAATCTTGGAATTTTACTACGCAAATATCAAAATGAATATAGCAAAACAAACAGAGATCTTGTGTTTTAATAAAAAATACAAACATAAATACTGGACTACTTCATATTTTTTTCATAATAAACGAAGCCAGAGGTCGCCAATGTCCAATAACAGTGTACGTTGATTAAGGCGAATGTACGGTATCGGGTGCGATGTACAGTTCTACGATAATGTGCTTTAATGTGCATACGGTCGTACTATGTATATTCACTTAACCCTTTCGACTAACTTTGTTACGTTTAATCCGCATATTGCTAGTGACGACACTGTACCTTTATTTATAACCACCGATTGGAGCATAACTGAAATGTACAAAGGAACATGTTACATCTGGTTTATTAATCTATACGCATCTGTGTAGCTTATCATAATTGTTGTCACTTTCCGCGAGTACAAATTATATTAATTTTTCATGATCTCCTAAACTGTGTTCAAATAACATGTTATAAAGGGCAAAATTGGTGAATTATAGTGAAGTAACTTTTGTTTGTAAGGATTAATATGCCATGCCTAAAAATAATGCACATGAATTAATTTTGAATTTTCAACAAAAAAAATTCGCAAAATTCCATATTGTAGCTTATGTATAGCCATCATTGCTTATAAGAAATTTAAAACAGGTTTTTTTTTCTTTTGAGCTTTTCTTTGAAGGGTCTTCAAAACTTCTTCGGACTTTGTGGCGAGAGTAAAAGGCACCTCAGCCAAAAAGATAAACTCTTTGGCAATATTCTTTGATATGGAGACGTTGCAAAATTCCAAGCTTCGACTGCACGTTCACTTATTTAATTTCAACTGAACAATCTAATAGTAATATAGTATTTTATATTCTATTATATATGATAATTATACGATATTAGTTTTTATATTTTCAATATCAGAGGTTATTACTTCATAGAAAACGGTCAGATCCGAGTGGAAATGAACATTCTAGAGTATGAATGAGACATTGTAATAAAATGTGGTACGTGCACACTACAAATTACTGTTTTATAAAGTAATGTAAGCTTTTCATTCAATTCTGTATACCATCTATATTATTGTAAAAGTACTGAAGAGCGGTTCGATATAATTCCCTCCTCTCCTTTCCACAACAGAAACACACGCGCTGGGCTTTAGAGTAATAGTTTTACGGAGATCTCCATCTCGGCACGAACTAAAAAATTCTCTATGACTTATCTTTGTCGTACCGTGAAGCTGTGGAACCTTCTCCCGGCCAATGTCCTCAATCATACTCCTATACTTATTTACCTACGCACATATACATATCTCGCACACTCTTGTAGCACTCTTAAGGTAGTTTATAAGTATATTTGTATTAAATGTTAATTTATTAAATATAAGAAGATTCTTAGAGAATAATGTTTTTGCTGGAATTTCATATTTATTTTTTCTTTGTTTGTCTTCTATTAGATTGTAAAAAAACCTGTTACCCAAGGTAGAGGATCTACTAGTTTGGGTATAAGGCCATGCTGTATTTGTATTTTCGTTCCTTTTTAAGAAATATAATGTATTATTATTAATGTGTTCCCTCCTTACGACATCGAGTCCTATATGCGTAACATGAAGTGATATTTATGTAGGCCGGCGTGACCGCCGCTGGATTTCGATCTCTCGGTAGTCGCTGTTGTGTTTGGATTGTATTGTGCTTGCCATCGGGGACAGTACCGTAAATTTGCCGAGCTAATATTTAAAAAAAAAAAACCATAATAATTTTAAAGAAGTTCTTATAATTATTTACATATGTATGATCACTATTTTATTTAGTTTTTGTTGTGTCCATGCGCAATATCGGGAAGAGGAAAATCGAGTATTTTTCACATTTTATATTTTTGTTTTTATTCCTAAAAATATTTCATCCATCTAATAGAATTATAATTATCATTCATTATAAAAGAGCTTTTCAATTAGATACAGAAAAGAGACATATTTATGAACGAGACTTGCAAAAAAAATTGTCCTGTCAAAACGGGCCACTCTTGAGTTTATAACATCACTGTCTGTCTTCGTGTCTGTAAGTAAGTTTTCGTTCGACTTTTACTGGACAACTATTAAAACAAAATTTAAATGTTAAAATAATTTTAAGGAAATATTATCCGTACCAATTATGAATACGTTGACAAGTCGACTTGCATGATTCAAAATTATTCAAAATCGGCTTTGGGTTGCATAACTTACATGGCGTATAAATAAATACCCAGTTGAGAATAGTTACTAGTTTCTGGTACACCGCATTTCTATTTATTTTAAACTTACGATACAAATGTGAACTTTAAAATGGTCACCTTAAAAAGTGTACATTTTTGACTTGTCCAACGGTATTTGCGCGTGGTACCATATATTATATTATAATACATTAGTATTAGATATATTACCATATAGTATAGACAACTGACCAAATACGTACGAGAAAGTTAAGCCAAGTTACTTCCGCTTTCAGTTTCAGTGGTTTTAATATTTTAATCTTTAAACTTTTTTTTCATTTTCATTAATCTGTCTGTAAGTAATAGTTGACAAATTGGTAACTAAAGTTGCATTACAGTTATAACTCCGACATAGCGACATAAAATGTACATTGTAGTTAAATGTCTTTACCGAGGAACTAAACATAATAACTATAATAGTATGAAAGTATAAAAGGATCGATAAACATTTCTATAAAGTTAAAGTTAAGTTGAATCGACGATGGCTCAGTGATATTTTGTTCGGAAACTGTTCCAATCGATGTAAGTTCGAATCATACGAGTCGGAGCTATCGGTGAAGAAAACATTGAGATGAAGCTATCGCATTTTATAAAACCCCTTTGTTGCCTACACCACCCTTAACTTGAAAATATAAAGCTAAGCATCCATACGTGTGTTCCGACAGCTACACTTGCCACATCACTTAAAATAATAAGTTAATATTGTGATCAAACACACCTAAAAAGTGTAAATAAAAGTCTAAAAATACCAATCAGTAATGATGAAAAAAGTTTCGAAAACAAACGATAAATTGTACAAATATGTGTCAAAAACGTAAAGTAAAAACTTACACGTCTACAGGACTCGCGTTACCCTTACCTGGAATACAAAAGCAAATGGGACATTAATAAAAGCTCAGAGTTAATTAGGTCCGTACGTAACGCATTAGATTTGAAAAGGTCTCGCGTTCGCAGTGTTTCTGGCCGACGGAGCTGCGTCGCCAATTACGTATTCCCATAAAACGACAACATTAAGCGCATCCTTACGCAACTGTACCATGGGGACGCTTCCCTAATCCATTTACGATATAAGTGTTATAAATCAAACTTAATATCTGTTACATGTGTTGATAAAACCGACCCGGGACGCCGCACACTTGTATACCCACGACGCACACATGCAAACAATTAAAGATGGCGGCCAATGTAACGACGTCGTCCCAAGTAGCTCCTGCCTTTGTGGGGGATTAGAAATGACGAATGTTTAGACGTTTTTATGTTTTCACGGCTCATTGTTTTAATACATTATTTTATTGATCTTTGTGCAAGAAATTACTACTTACTTCATACATACATACTTTAAAAGATGTATTGTACCTATGCCTATTAAATTCAGAGACCCATCAAGTAGACTGTAATGAATTAAGATGTTTCTCTTGTGCAAGTTGTAACTACATATTTGTTGAAGTAGTATATATAATTCAAACATTTATAACAATTTTTCGGTTGTTGGTAAGTTTCTCTAATGTTACCTATTATAATTCTTCTATAGTGTAACATACACTATACATGGTATACATGGTACATTACCATGTCGAGTTTTTGATACCGAAAAATAAATATTATGTTAATATAAAATTGAGTTTAATAATAAAGCGAAAATTACTTCAACTTGGTTTGAAAGTTCAGTGTTCAGTTTCTGTAGTATTCCATGCAAGTTCTCTCCAGGAGTAATGTTTTGTTCCTAACCAAAGAAAATGATAATGTTTTGAACCAGTACATAATTATATTAATACAATAACAGTACGTACGGTTTCTTCAATTTTGAATATATAATGCCACTAGATAATGTAAAAATACTGCGAGTAGATTTAAAGATAAAAACGAAAGCATACATGAACGAGTGGTATGAAGCTTAGTGGTCATTTCGAGCCGAGTTGTTGTAAAGAGCGGACGTTATATTTAATTGATAATTTTGTTATTCTCTTTAAGTAGGTAACATGGACCAAAATTACATTCATAATAGTTTATTTTGTAGTTAAATTATTATTCAATATGTCAATAAAGATTATACGATGATATATATAAAAATTCAAATATTTTTGTTTTACTGTATATAGGAATAAATGGCCATACACGTAGAGGCTTTTGCTACGTCAGAGGCATATGTCAAGAATACTTGGTGTCATCAAACCCATGACTTCTTTCAAATCAATTAACTACTTACTTTTATTCAGAAAACTTTAAGTAACACATCGAAAAATAATCAAAGTGAACGCAACGGCGCGTCGCGTCGCTTGGTCAACCTTAAACGGATTAAACCCTTACAAAGCACATTTACAAGAGACCACGTATTGCACACACACATACACAGTAATCCACAGATGAAGCGCAAATGTGTGCAAGGTGGCATGAAAATGGAATTAAGGGGGGAAAATGCAAAGGAATCAAGCGGGGAGGCGGCGCGGCGGCTAGCGCGGAGGCGAGAATGTCCCAGACCGGACACTTTGAACGAATTATGACGGTCATTATTAGAACGTGGACAGAATTAAATTGCCTCCCCCCGCATCCCGCCGGCGACACTCCCGCCCCGCCCCCGACACCTTCCGGCTAAGTATTCCCGCATAATGATACCTGTCCGATACTGGTAACACTTATCTGCCCCGAGTGGATCTCTATTGAAGATTTGCAATTTTATTTAATGTCGGTAAAGACGTACAGAACAAGTCCGTGCAACTTTATTCTAAATGTAAGTATGTCTGTCTATTTCAAATATTTGCTATTGTCTATTTGTATGCCTGTCAAATGTTCATGATATTTAATTGAAAGGGTCTGATTGTTCTGAACTTACCTCATGAATGTATTTTTTTAATAGTTCAGGTTTAGGGTTATGGCCAATTTCACCTGTGACGATGTGGCCTAAGATGGTGACTCGTTAAGCTTAGTGGAAGGGACCGGCTCTCAAGTGCAGCTGCAGGAATACATACACCTATAGGTACTTGGTGACAGATTTTCAATTTGAGGGTGGTAGCTAGCCAGGCGGGCATTAGAAAATACACCACCACCATGCTATAGTTTCATCACGATGTTTCCCTTCATGAAAGGTTCAGGCTCATTGCAGGGATTCGAAATCACATCTATCGACGCGGTGTTCGTACACGTTACCAACTGAGCCATCATTGGTGTATAACACTGCACTTTACTTCACTATGGCTGGTAATAAACTTTATACAATATAAAAATAACGGCCACCACCAAGCGATCGGTAGCCCAATGCCAGTCGTCACTGTCAGAGATCACCATGGACATCACCATGGTTGTTGATTCGGTCAGTAAGATCCTTGCTTGATTTCTGGATATATATCTACCGGGTGATCTCGGAACTCGACACGCCACTATGGTTATGTTATGGGTCCTGATCCTATCGGCATAGCCTTTTTATCATTTAATCTATAAAAATAAATATAATTGAAGTATCTGCTAGTAATGTCAAAATAACAGCTTTTTATTAAATGCATATGCAAGTATATACAGACTTATAACAAAAAAGTCATTTCTAAAAATTTTGTTTGTCTGTCTGCTTGTTCCGGATAACCTCCGAAACGGTTGGACCGATTTTGATGGGACATTCACTGGCAGATAACTGATTTTATAAGGAGTAACTCAGAAATTTTAGAAACATAAATAGGAACCCCAATAAAAAAGCTGGTCATAGTGAATCAATTCGGGCCTTTAAATGGTTTATGCTGAATAAACCATAAGATATATATCAAATTAATATACTACATAATTGTACATATTAAAATACCTACAAAAAGTCAACGAGAGCATATGTCTAATTTCTAAGGAACACCCATAATAAGCTTTTTTGATAACCGGGAGCGGGAGTAGCATGATTGTAGCTGTATTTTAAGCAATCGAAGCAGTTAGTTATTAATAAAAATACTAATCGTTTTAAGTAGGTAAGATTTTACTTATTTTGGCATTGAGTAACAAAAAAAAAATATTTTCATTAGCCAAGGGGATTAATATGTTTCGAGTATGTCCTAAATTTAAATTATTTCGTCACTTATTATATGAATTTTTTTACTCAATACAAAATCTCAATATACATTGGTTTTATTAGAGTCAGTATTAACAAAAAGTTACTATAAGTTATCTTTAATATATAATTATCTGTGCCCCAAGGTTTCATCCGTGTTAATTTTATACGACGAACATGGGCAACGCAGCCGTGTAGGCAATCTTTTATACTTTGTGTAAAACCATCGACATTTTTATGAAAAAGAAATTGATTTTTCAAATTATAATATAGCCTCGCTGATACTGTAGCTTTATATTAGTGAATGAATTTTTAAAATCGGCCAAGTAGTTTTTGAATTAATCCATTACAAACAAAAAACAAATCTAACAAAATTTATTTATTGTAGTACATAGTAATTACTTAGAAAATAATATTTATCAATTGAAAGAGTTTTTTAAATATTAACAAAAGTTTAATCAATGTAGGACGAATAATCATAATCCTTACTAATTCAACGAGATATCCCTCAAAAGTCCAATCAAAACACGGCTGTATTTATCAAGTAGGTACTACTAATACAGTGGTAATTAGATAAAACATAATAAACTTTGCACACATCTCGGCAAACTAACATTCGCTTCCACTCGAATACGATTAGAAGTGCCGGCGAAGATAATTCTACAAAAACAAACTTAAACATTAACCAATAGATTAGCAATGTTACGCACGAACCAAACAATGCACGGTAATGCCTATACCAATACTTCTCGACGGCAATCAGTAGATTTGCAGTAATCTCTGCAAACGCAACGAACGATAAAAGCTACCTTTGGTAGTATGCACAAGTTAAGAGCGGCGGCGATTTCATACGAGAACCGAATGGACCGCGTTATGTAATCTATATATTAATACGTGAAGCAAAACTTTATATCCCTTTTTAAGCGTATTCCATGCACGGAAGACAGATTTGTCATAGTTAAAGTTTATATGGAGAAGGAGTGCAGAAAGCTAACATTTATCTATAAAATCTGTTACTAATACATTCAATTACATAAATTAATACTGCGAATCCTAAAACGACTAGTGCCATTGAACTTAGACCCCCCAAAATATTGACATTGTTACTCAATGAAAAGTGACAGTAAGTGATGTAGATAATACTCATTGTTTAGTTTCATAAATACTACAGATTTCAAACAGAAAATAGTCTATGATCAAAAAGTCGCTGGTCGAATTCGATTTCGCTAATATAGATAAATAGTTGAATGCGTGATTTTAATTAAATATGGAATATCCCAATGAAACTATGTCAGTCGTGATTTCAATCCCGTTCATGTCCATGCTGACTCGGAATATTAGAAGGAATCATCGACGCTTAATCTAACCATATAGCCAATGATTAACTAAATATCGTATGTAACGATCATAGATGTAGTAACATCTATGAGTTCGATGCTATAATTAAAAGTCGGTTTAATGATTTTTCCCAATTATATTGAAACTTTGTGAACTGTCACCAATTTCATAAACCGTAAGTCAAACCAACATTAGTTTTTTTTTAGAACTGACTATACTGTTAGCCATAATGGTCCAAGAAAGCTCGAGCCTCAGACGGCTTTTACCGCTTAACCGGGCTCGTGCGACCAACAATCGAACACGACCAACGGAGATATTATTATGCGAAGCTAGGACGCGTTCGAAAAATTAAAGTATTACTAAATTAATTCACTACAATCTCATGACTTGACCCCAGCGACATTAGCATGCAATATTGATAGAGGCAACGTATAAACCCGCCGTGTTAAGACGACCGGTGCTCTGGCCGTCCCACGTGCCCACTTCAACGTTGAGATATGGTAAATATTAGGTACAATTGTTCCAACAAACAATGTCCGGATTACCGCGTATATCGCGCCGCGCGATTGCGGCTATTTGCTTTTTTATTGGGTCGTTTAACGTTAGTTGAGCAAAGAAAGCGCTATCAACACTTCTGATACGTGTTCGAGTTGTTTAATCTTTGTTAGTGTTTTGGATTTACTTGGTTATATCAAACCGATTTTGTTATAGGTATATTGTTATACTAGCTGCGCCCGCGGCTCCGTTACCGTAAACAAAAAAATGTTTTTAAAAGTATCATATGTCTTTATCCGGGTTATAAGCTATATCTGTGTCGAAATTCATCCAAATCCGTTTAACCGTTTTTTCGTAGTTGAGCAACAAACAAACTTACTTTAGGATTAATAGAGTCACAGCATTAACTTGCTTAAAATACTGCATTAAAAAAAGACTCCGAGACCGAGAGAATAGCAATTCGCTATCCGCAGGAATTTTTCTGAATTCGCGAACATTTGTTATATTAAATTGGCAACACTATCGGTAAACGATGAGGGAAAACATTGCGAGAAAAGATGCCTAAGAAATTTTCTTGTAGTACCACTGTATGAGGGAAAAATATAGTACCGAGTTTTAGGGGTTTCGGGGTTAGAAAACACCAATCAGAGAAGAGGCCTTTTTACCCGGCAGTGTGATCACTTATAGGCTGGTATTACTTTTTATTATTCACTTAACGTGAGTAAATAACTTATAATCGAACCTGACATCTGTAGAGTTATAATCACTCGTCTGCTGATAAGGAAACAACAATTCCCCAACCAACCCTTTCCCCTAAAAAAACATAACAACCGACTCGAACATTATATGCGCAAAATTTCAACTAATTCCGGTGTCCACACAAATAATAACCATTAACGTTTTGTATTATCATAACATTATTTAGGGATGGGACATGCTTGCAAGAATATATCGATAAAGTGTAAACACGAGTAAGCACGACGGAATTCTATTGACGCACCTTCGAACATCACTACAGGGGTGGCACACGAAAATATAAACAGTTCGAATTCGGTTAACTCTAGACTGATAAATAAATAACCAATTTACATAATATGATTATGAGTGACACTATTTTTGAATCAGAAGAACTGCTTATGCCAATTAGAATCTATATAATAATACGTGAAGCAAAATTTTTTTTTTTTTTTTTTTTTTTAGAACTGACTACACTGTTAGCCTTAGGGGCCCTAAAGCCGCTGCGGCTTTTACAGCTTCACCGGACTTGACATTGGTGAAGCAAAAGCATTCGGTACCTTTTTAAGTGTATTGCGTGCACGGAAGACTGTGAAATTTGGCATGGTTAAAGTTTATATGGAGAAGGAGTGCAGAAAGCTAAAATTTATCTATAATATATTAAACTAAATAAATTAATACTGCAAATCCTAACCTGATCAGTGCCATTGAACTTAGAACCCCTAAAATATTGACATTCTCACTCAACGAAAAGTGACAGCAAGTTATGTAGATAATACTCATTGTTTATGAATACTGTAAATGTCAAACAGAAAATAGTCTATGATCTAAAAGTCGCTGGTCGAATTTCGACCTTAGGGCGATTGCTAGTTAAATTAAAGACATAAAAGTTGATTAATCGGAAGGGAATTATAAAATAGCTGAGAAAAGTCATAGAAAGAGACTAGTGGATCTAGTGACACTTTCAACTAACACGATGGGTACTAGGAAGGTACCATGTAGGAAGCTCTAATTGTTGTGATGTTAAAACCGTCGGTGATATTGCAAAAAGGGTTACGTCACTATGAAATGATTTTACAAGAGAGAGAGAGAGAGAGAGATATTGTTATAAAAATCAGTCAAGAATGTAGATCTTATGTAAAAATGAGATGAATAGTTGAGATAGAATCTTTTGACTTGTAACATGTATTGCGAGAGTCAACCCTGCTCAATATGCCGAAATCAGCAAAGAAGCCTTATTAAAACAATGGTTCTGAACTAAATACGTGAGGACAGGGGACACGCGGGGTTTGTGGGGGTTGTGAGGTGGCGGGGTTATTACAATATTTGCTAGGATCTCGTTATTTTTAAGTATCTGTCCGCCAGCGGCGCTCAACTTTTGTTTCGATGCTTGATGCCCATATATATGCTAATATCTTTGTTAGTATTGTAATTTTAAATAAAATTATAATTATTTAAATTATCAATACTGACATAATTATATTGTAACGCAAGTATTTTAAATGACGGTCGGTGAAATGTAGTGAGAGTAGAGCGAGGCGGGCAGAGGTGTGAGCGAGAAAGGGGCCAGGAGAAGAGGTGAGGTTCGGGGGCAAAGAGAAAGCGGTGAAATATTTTTTTTTAATGAGAAATAAACCTCTGTGAGACTGTTGTCATAGTTATGAAAAACAGAGACGTCAAATATAAAATTATTGCTTTAGATGTTTTATTATTTTATTAATAATATACTATGAACTTGACATTATTTTTATACTTAGGAAATTAACACGGGCTATTTTTTTTGTAATATTATTGGAGAAAAAATTAATATAAAAAACATTGAACATTATATCTAATTTCTTGTAGCCTTAGGACACCAAAAATTTAAGCGTAAATTGGATATAACACACGTTTGTAATGTTCTTCGAAATTGTTCTAATATTGTAAAAGAAATTCTCAGTGATTTTCAAATAATATTTCTTCTTTTGTATAACAAATACAATAAACTTATAATAAAGTATAAAAAAATTAACGTATGTCCGCACTAGCGCCGTTTTGGACACCCATTTCGATACAAATACGTTAACTACATACCAATGCATATTTATTTATTATTGTTCCAATACATTCTCATCCTCATAGATATAGAGGCAGATCTATTCAGGAGTACTTTGAGTGAATTCACCAAGATAGCATTAATTATCATGTGTTACAAAATACATTATTATAATATAACACTACGTTATAATATTATGTATTCCTATTTGGCTTCACTATTACATTGGAGAAACTTGTTAAAATAGTGGAAAGGATGGAAATAAATACTTATCAGGGTATCAATCAGCCAACTTAAAATTTTGGCAAAAAATGCATGCAAAAAATTATACTTATTATGTGGTATTATTAAATTTCGATATGCGATATTAAATGGCTGAAATTTATAAATACAATAAAGAATAATGTTTCATATAATAGCTTATTATTTGGAGTTTGAGAACCACCGATCGCCGAGTGCGTACCGTCATAGCCCAGCGACATAACGCTGTAAATTATAATGTTTTATGGTTTAATACTGCAGATAAGGCGGGTGAGGGGTAAGGAGCCTATTATTAACTGTTTTAACCGAGTGGGTTGGGGGCAGGGGGCGAATCCGTTACGTGTTGAGGGACTGTTGCACACGTGCGAAAATTATACTTTTCTTAAATAACACAATATGAATTAAAAACTTATACCATTTACTCCTAGATAGTTTTTTTGTACACTTTTAAAACTAAATTTATTCTCTTATTAAAAATAATTGATTATTTTGTCTATGAAATGTATTTATGCTGTGTCCTTGATATCACATAAGAACTTCAAAAAGATGGTATTAATAGACACATTTTGGTTATTCATTAATTACTAATATACAATATGTATTTAAAAAACCACTTCGAATTCGAAAAGGGTATATAGGTACCCCAATTACATTTCCAAAAAAAAATATCAAAATTTTAATTATTATGAAAATAAAAATGTTCTTGCGATTTAAAATTAACATATTTAGTTTTAGTTTCACAAAATTTAGCAAATTATTAAAACGTGATAACACCGTCGCCAGCTCCGTGCCTGCGCAGCGGTACGTTTGCCGTATGGCGGTACCCTGCGCCGCGCCGCCTGTATTGCCATGTAAGTTTCCTCATTTAACTAATTTTTTTTTTCATTCTATGGTAATTTTTTTTACTTATAATCTGAGATAGATAACATAAACAGAATATAATCTCGACACCTAATAACACCTTCACGGATCCGACTGGTTTTTTTAATACATATTGTATGTATAACTAATTTTTTATAATTTTGAGGTATGACGTAACCTAATTGCCGAAGACACTTTCAGAGAATATGCGTGTAATTTAAATATAGGTCAAGTATTTTTATTTGGAATCTTTATTACTTTAGAACTAAGGGTGTACTGGTACGGATCTAAGGAGTGTCGAATTACATCTTCAGAACCGAGACGGCCAAGCCAACCTCACTTGCACTTGGTGCACCCTGCTGAGCAACGAACGAGGAAATGATGATAGCGTGGTGTTTGGCTGTACAGGTCGACTGGTTTGCGACCACCATGCATGTGGTGAAAAGTCCGTCAAAGTGCGTGTCACGTTTCGGGAGCAGCTTGAGTTTTCTCAGTTAAATTACATTGATACAAGCCTGCATGACTGGGGTGACCGTTGATGGATTACGATCCCTCGGTGGTCGCCGCTGTGTTTGGGACACTACCGTCAATATACCATACTACTATAAAAAAAACAACACCTGTAACGTTTACTATTTTATTTATTCACTTTTCATAATTAAAGGACTATTAAAAATGAGACGGAAATTCGAGATCACAAAACGCAACGCCATTCATTGGTCAAATTGATCCGTGACGTCAAAGTCCGCGTTCAGTTTGTCCACAAAGACGAAATTACTTGGTGTTTTTTTAAAAATAGTTTTATGATTATATTTTATCGTTATTTATCGCTCTATATCACTGCATCTTATCTTACACTTATTTTTTGCATTCTCAGAATGCAAACTGGCAATCGTCGGTTGTGTATGTTCGGCCAGATCACCTTATGATATGTGACTACTATTTATTTATAGTGGCATCTTCACTGTTAATTACAATCCAAAAACAACCAACGGCTTGATCCATCGGTGGTAGTCGCTGCTATGTCAGTCTGTAAGCCTCTCGGTAACTGGATACGTACTGACCGATCCCGAAACGCGACATACCAAAAGAGAAACACTGTGACGAGCGTGATTCAATTTTACTCGTAGTATAGCCACCATCATCTATAAGTTTTAAATTTGTCACAGTGTGTGTTGTCTTTCGGTAGTCACGTTTGACGACCTTCACGGCTCTGTGTAAATACCACTATTGGGCATTTCTTAAACTCCAATGTTTGACGTACCTATGTAAATAATACAAGCAAACATATTCCAATAACAGGCACATTCAATGCGCGTGAAGTGTGATAATGTAGAGATTTCCAACATAATATAGTCGCGCCCCCTTCAAATATGATTTCTAACGAGCGCACCCCGAGTATGTAATTGCGTTTGAATGCGTTCTCTAATGATTATTTATGCCGAGCGCCTATGCCGAGAGCTAAATTATTTTTTATTGTTTTCATCTCTTGCTATCTCTCTTTTTCTCTCTCCACACTGTGAGCACAAACGGTGTGTGTTTATGAGATAAAAATATTGCCTAAAATTATTATGATGAAAAAAGGGGATATGAAACAGAAGGGGTTTTTAATGAATGTTTTGGTAATAAATGTAATGGCTGCATTTTGAAGCACTGATGGTTCAGTGGTAGAGAATTAGGGCACAATGTTGAATATCGTGAGTTCGAATCTCTACAATGAGCCTGAGATTTTGGTAAAGGAAAAAATTCGTGATTAAACTACAGCATGGCGGTAGGGTATTTTCTGACCCTCAGGTTGAAAATCTGTCGCCAAGCATTATGTGTTCCGGCAGCTGCGCTTGAGAACTAGTTCCCTCAATCTTGACATATTACCATCTTGAATCATATCGTCACTTAACACCGGTTGATATAGTGGCCAAACACTAAACCTAGAAAATTAAAAAAAAACTTCAAACTCCTAAAATAATTATGAGTATACTGATAATTATACACAACTTGATCGATGGCATTCTCTCGAGCGAAACCGCGGGCACAGCCAGTACTCGAATAATTTTTAAACAAGTTAAGTAAGTCAAACAACATCTCAAGACTTAAAGCACCAGTCCAAAGTCACCTATCTGAGTAACGAACAAGGAATTGGCGATAGTGGGAAGGCAGGGCTATATATATACTGCGCAACCACCATGCATATGGTGAAAAATCCGTCATAATATTACACTTATACGGGTTAAGTTTTTTTAATACCGCTCGGCACATTGACGTTACTGTCTCTGATTAGGCACATCCAAGTCCAAACACAACGGTGACCACCGAGAGATCTAAATCCATCGGTGGTCGCTGCTATCATGTCGCATAAATATCTCTTCACGTTACGCTTGAAGGGTCCGATGTTTTAAGAAGGAGGGAACACACTGGCCGGGAGAAGGTTCCACAGTTTCACGGTACGACTAAGATAAGTAATAGAGAACTTTTTAGTTAATGCCGAGATGGAGTTTACCGTAAATCTGTGGACCTAGAGACTCGGCGGGGCTGATTCTCTTGTGGAAGAGTGAGGAGGGTATTAGATTATTTTGAAGTCAGTCCAGTGAGTGTCAGTTTCTATTTGAGAGAGGTGAGGCACAGAGATATCTCTTATTTGGGGCAGCCCGACCGTCAATACCAGAAGATCGCAAATAACCCTGTGTTGCGTTTCTATGGTGAGTATGGTTTTCATACTTCACATCCATAAAGTCCGTTTTCAGAGGAGTTTCCTTCCACAAACATTTCGGATGTGGATAAGGGTTTTCCATTGGACTACAATATCGGATTTTTCAAGAGGGGAGCGAACAAGTTTTTAAAGGGTCAACATGTGATACTTCACGTATTGCAGGCGTTCATAGCCATTACTCCATTGTTTGCCACCGACGTGATATAAAAAAAGAAAAAGTTTCATCACTTTGCCGTGTTATATTTAAAAAAAAAATATATTTTTCATTTAAAATTCATGTACACCTATCAGAATCGTTGTATAATGAAATCGTAAATCGAACGGCCGTAGCCCGCCCGGCTGGCTAGGTGTTATATTATAATATAAATCGGGCTCGCGGTTTGGCGTCGCTAGATTGTTGGCCGACATTTTTGCGGATTCGCTTCAATCACGCGTTTTATAATTCCGCTCTGGAAGCGCGCCGGGCCGTGTTCCGTGGTCGGTTGGGGTTTTTTTTTTGTTATTTATCCAAGCTCTACAAAATGACTACATTTCGTCATATATTAGGTAGAGTCCGAGATCAACGACAGCTGTCAAAATGTGATCAATCAACAATCACCGTCATTATGACGGCCTGCAAATGTGACATGATGAGAGTCATTTTATAGTGAATATATATCAGCTGATTTGAAAACCGCACAGGACTAAGTCACTATGACTCATTTTTCACAAATGTATGATGGTCGAATCCTAGCAAGACATAGAAGAACTGCATGACCCAAAAACTTCACAGTAAGGATTATTCGCATTTATTATTTTATGCTATTTGATTGTGCAAGAATCACCAGGATTAAATTTTATGGTCTTAAAGTACTTAAAAGCTATCATACAATCGTGTCAGCAACTAAAACTACTTGACAATAATAATTTAAAAAAAAAAACAAACAATAAATCTCGATAAAATTAAAACGGCGTCCACTAAAAGTGACGTCACAAAAACATCGCACCGCACCGAGAGGGTAGATTTATAAACCGATGCACGATGGTAACACACTCTCGCGTGTCGATGGATTCGCGTAAAAGCCAAAAAAAATAAAAATAGAAACAGAGTGAGTGAGATAGGGAAACGCGACGCATGGCCCGGCGCGGCCGGTGTATGCATCTTTTTCACTCCGCTGACAAATGGCTATAGAACGATGGGACGAGCGCGGTGTTACACGGGGCGAAAAATCATTCACGAATTCTGACAGCGCTCGCTTAACTCGACCGATTGGGAACAGGGTTGACATAAAAAAGAACTATTAAAAAATTATGAATAAAAAAGTCCAAGCAAATAAATTGGTAGGAACAAAATCATTTATACAATTATGCCGTACAAATTCATGTATCTAGGCTATTTTATTTTTATATTATCTATATATTAATACGTGAAACAAAAGCTTTCTACCCCTTTTTAAGCGTATTGCGTTCACGGAAGACTGTGAGATTCAGCATGGCCAAAGTTTAAATGGAGGAGTGCAGAAAGCTAAAATTTTTCTATAATATCTGTTACTAATATATTAAATAAAAAAAATTAATACTGCAAATCCTAACCTGAACAGTGACATTGAACTTAGACCCCCCCCCCCCCCCCAATATTGACATTGTCACTCGATGAAAAGTGACAGCAAGTGATATAATATTCATTGTATAGGTTCATACAACAAATTTCAGACAAAAAATAGTCTATGATTAAAAAGTCGCTGATCGAATTTCGATTATTGAGCGACCGCTATTTATTATTATTATACCAAACCATATCACACAAATGCTACCAATATTACATAATATAACGTAAGTCTATTAATAGAAATAAAAACCATAACACGCCACATCAAAATCCCTCAAAAACCTCCATTAAATGTTTCTTCTTCTTCCTGACCGTACAAGTCCTATTCAATCAGGAAATCAGGACTGAGTGACGTACTCAATTATTGTCTCGCGGAACCTCTTTTCAATGAACATACACTAATATTTAAAGTACCATATTATCAAATTAAGAAATATGTTTATATATGTACATGTATCATGTAATTTTTATACAGTTAATTTTTTTTTTTTTTTTTCAATGTCATCCCTGTCACAATATCATCAATTTATAGAATATAGTACTTTTCATTACAAATGATTACGTTGAATGCAGTAAGCTCTATACATTAGTTAAAAGGCCGGTTACCCTGCACCCCAGTCACTTTTTATCTGAACGCCATCAATAAAAGGTTTAAAAAAAACAAAACCATGACGTCACGAGGTGCGTTTTCGCCGACACGGGCGAACGAATAAATCAAGCGATACGCTAACGCGGAGTCGGCTTCTGTCGAATTGTGGCGCTTTATGATCGTTCAATTTACAGCGCAAAATGAAAATAAATTTTAATACTCAATCAACACAAGCGTACATGTGTGCATATTATAAACAACTAGAAAAACATCAAATAGTACAATCTACATTTGTGTAGATAACTAAATTTGCTCAGTTTTTGATAAACTTTACAAGGAAAATCGGATAAGTGAAGTCATTGGCGTCTAATAAAAAAAAGAACTACCCGTAATAAATATTTGAAAACTTTGTAGCTATCTAAAATGTGTCATAAAACATCTTCACAAGCGACCCCTATCACGAAATATGAGTTAAAAACATCTTAAATTGAACGATCTTCAGAGAAAATCATTTGTCTCTACAACTGACTAGTAACTACAATATATGTACAGCTTTATCTCTAGACAACCAAAGAAAAACAATTGCCAACTATTAATAAAATCTATGAACAAGCTCTCGAAACACTTGTCCCAAATGCCAGCAAACGTATTCTTCGACAGCGGATTTACAAGCGACGACGTAAATACGATTACTGCAAACTAAATTCCATCCACTAATTTAAATACATATGTATATCGAAACGTGTATTTGTATGTTTATGAATCACATTCCAACTGATTTTGTTTTATTTATTGAAGTTTAAAGAGTGCCTAAGATTTGTAGAACAATCGATGTGCGATACTTTTATTATTATTAACCGTATACGTAATACTTACTCTTAAAAAAAAAAAAAAAAAAAAAAAAAACAATTAATAACACAATAAACTATTATATAGTTTAAGGAAAATTTAATTTCTATGAATTATATGTAATTAATTTCATATTCTTGCATTTAAGCGATAAAAACAAATACTTAATTCCTCCTTTTTAAAATTCCGTTTTTATGTATGGCTTCTATGCGATCGCGCATCTTTCGTCTGATTGAGTTGAAACTTTGTACAATTGCTTTTGATACTTGTGCGAAACTTTTATGATATAGTACTATAAAAATGTGCATAGATGGCGCGCGAATCGTTTCAATAAAAGCGTGTTATTCCATATAGTTTCGGTGTCTAAAAATGCTACACATCTATACGGATTAAGCAGTAATAAACAATTACAAATTAATAAGATAGTTAACATAACGAACGAACGATATCACAGGCACATGTTAGTGTAGAATAAAAGAACGCCGAAATGAAAAAAAATTGAAAATCCCAACCCATTCCAACTTTATAAAGCCTGACGTTGAGTGACAGGGCGCATCATGGTTGATCAACCGGTGTCCCGATGTCCCGCGCTCGGCCTCGAGTACTCGCTCACTCACTCACTCGTTCATTCATTCACTCGTTTCATTCACTCCGACGTCGGTTTCGAGTGATCACTGATCACCTTACGTGCCTTTTTCATGCGAAAGCTTATTTAAAAAAAGAACATCGGATATTTTTTGTAAACGCAGCTCTTTTGTTTTTGTTTTCTTTTACTTTATTTTTAAACCGACGTTTTAGCACACACTCATGTTAAAGTTTTAGATTATAAAAATTACAATACTGATCATAATATGAAGTGACCAATTTTAGTCAATTATTAGAAACGCCGTTTGACCAGTATGCACGTATGAAACGTGACTCATGAGTAAACCATGTGGTACGAGAATATCAGAAATCAGTGGCAATAAATTAATTATATATTACGTTTAAATTAATAAATCACATACCTATAAGTATTATGATTTAGTAGTCCGAGTCGGAGGCGACTCTTTTTATATACCTACCTACACTAGCTGTGCCCGTGACTTCGCTCACGTTGACTACGGAATGTCCGCGCGAATTTTGCTCCCCCGCTCCCAGCTGTTTTAAAGACAAAAATGCATACTGTGGTTCTTTATAAGCTAGACGTATACTCTCCCTGACTTTTTTGTAGGTATTTTTAATGGTTACAATTATACAAGGTGTCCAGAAAGGGTATCGGGTATTTGTAAGTTCAATGAAACAAAAATTATTTGTATGCAATAAAAAAGTTTATTGTTTATTATTAGCATATGAATTGGAGAATTATTTGGAAAATATGATGTTATCCAAATGATGACCGTTACGTTGCTGGCACTCTTCTAAACGGAAACGAAGATTGGCGATAACACGTTGACACATAGCTATCGATATTGCTGCCATTTCTGACCTGATGTTTTGCTTTAACTGGGTTAGATTCGTCGGATTGTTATGATAAACCTTACTTTTAAGGTATCCCCATGCAAAATAGTCAAGCGGGCTAAGGTCGGGGCTTCTGGGAGGCCAGTTGATGTTACCCCTTCGCGAAATGACTTTATTAGGGAATAATTTGTTAACAACTTCCATTGAGTCATTTGAGGTATGGCAAGTGGCCCCATCTTGCTGGAACCACGTTCTTGAGTTGAAACCTGCAAACTCCTGCAACTCTGGGACCAAAAAATTTCGCAACATATCGCAATAACGGTCAATATTCACATTAATTGCTCGGCCTCGTTGATCTTCATGAAAATAAGGACCAATTATGCCTTTAGCAGACATAGCGGCCCAAACAACGACCTTTGGGCTATGCAGGGGTCGTTCATGCTTTCGTCTCGGATTCTCCACTGCCCAGTACCGACAATTCTGCTTATTAACATGACCATTCAGGTGAAAATTTGCTTCGTCACTGAACGGTATGTTGTTAAAGTTGTTAAATCGCTGCAGCATTTCGTTCGCAAAATTCAGTCGATTAGCATAGTCCGTATCCTTCAATTCTTGAACCAATTGAATTTTATAGGCTTTTAGATGTAAGTTTTTCTTTAAAATCGAATAT